>OV656872.1:62872613-63513922 GCA_927399465.1 Sarcophaga caerulescens
AATATGGAATTATTTTTTACACACTCCTACCAAATTTTGAAATTGCCACAGTCACAGAAAAGCGCCATGTATATACTATTAATCCTATTTTATTTGCTCTCCATAGGCCATATCACAATATTAAAAACGAAACAATTAAAACCATAATTCTTTAATAACTAATTTAAGTTTGTCACTCTCTTTGTTTATCAGTCACTTTATGGTTTCACTAAAAAATAGAAAAAAAAATACAAGAAAGAATGGAAATAAAAATATTATGATTCCTGGATATGGTAGAGGTAACAAAAAAAAAATTTTTTTTTTTTAATATTACATTAAAATTGATATTTTATGAGACAGACAGACAACAACAATAACAACAACAACAACAAATTGTAAAACGATGCAAAAATCTAGGTTATTAACACACTAACTTATACACACAAATATCCACACACTCTGGTAAAGGAACCTCTCCATTAGTGGGTAGGTGAGTGATCCAGTGATTCACTTACTTTGTTGTCGGTGGAATAATAAATTTTATGGCAGAATAAAATTGTTTACTGGTCAAATAAACGGAAAAAAAGAGAGAAAATATTCACAGAAACAACAACAACATAAACAATATGAATTCTAAAAAACATTTCAATTTTAAAAAAGAGAAACAAAAAAATACAACAAAATTGGAAAATATTTTGGTTTTTTTCTTGATTCTTTTTTATTTTGCTTTTAAAGAATGAAAAAAAGAAAGAAAGAAAAAACAATCAATAACAACAGATTCTTTTAACCAATTGACCAGTACAATATACACACAATCAGACGCACATGTGTTGTTTTTTTTTTTTTTTTTTTTTCTACAATAAAGAAATTGTAAAATAAGAAGAGAATAACAAAATAACCAATCAAAATACTGAATTCCTCTATAAAAGGCAAATAACAATGAAAAGAAAACAAAAATGAAATTAAAAGCAAAATTCGACATTGAAGAACTATAAAATGAAGGCTACAATGGGCTATAGCACACACTATACAATACCCTACTCCGGAATTCAAGATTTATTCTTTTTTTAATTTTTTTTTTTTAATTTTGGCTTCCATTGCGACTGACAATTACAAATGACAGCGTTGATAGTCATGAATTATTTATTTTTAAAGCGTTTTTATTTACTCAAATCTATTATTTAATCAAGTCTCCGGCGACCCTTACCCCGACGTTAGATTTTGGTAAAGAATAAGACAGGTTTCTTAGGAGAAATTTCGGAATGTTCAAAGATAATATTGTCATTAACAGCTTTGCTGATAAATTGGCCACAACGGAGGTTAAGTTCGCAATTGTATCAATTAAATAATGTCTAGGTATCCTCTGATCGGTATGAAAAGGAGGTCAATTTCGGAAGTAGCTTAAATGCATGCGAAGAAGGGCATTAATTGTCCTGTTTTCCTGAGTCTCTTGGTCAGCCGCCACATTATTGCCGCTTAGACCGAATAAAATCGTTTGGACAAATTCATTTCATTGTTGTTCATGTATAAACGACAAACGTAGTAAAAAATTATTCTACCGAGTACATCAAACCGTGTACTTGCATCATTCGCTTTATCTCTTCTCTGCTATAAACTCAAAAAATACATTCAAAATAAACTAGGAAACAAAAATGCGGACGAACTGGCACTAGAAGGATCGGATATCTGATGAAAACACTATAGAAAGGATATACCACTACAAGAATACTTTTTCAAATTGGAAAAAGTATCATAGAATTCAACAAACCGTAAGTGGTTCAACATACCTAATTGCTGAGTTTCAAACGTTCTGCGTCCAGCAATGGACAGCAAAAAACCACAGAATTAGCTTAGTTTGATAAGGGAATGGTTCACACTCTAACAGGAATTCTAATAGGACACTGAGTTATTGGCAGTTTCGCTGACAGTCTCGGTCTGCCTCACCCAGATTGCTGAATGAACTGCCATGATATGGAAGGAACGGAATCGGTACAACACCTTTCATGTGAGTGCCCTGCACTTCAAAACAGTCGTCATCGGACGTGAACGTGCCATTAGGGAAACTGTCGGGTTTCACCCGAAGCTCGCGGTGGTTCAAACCCAACACGAAGTAAGGTTCAAAACCTTACACTGGGTAACACAAAATGCCATATGAGCCACCTAGTGAACTTGCTTGTGAACGGCAAGCAATCCGCTAACCTGAATTAACGTAACTTTGAGGGTGTAAAAGGTTTGTGTAGACTTCCATCATCATGCTGTGAAAATCGTCGTCGATAATTAAACTCACTTTTAATCATTCTCTTTGATTTGAAAAAATGGGAAATGGACAAAAGCATTTCCCTTTATCTAAATATCGGGTTATCAAAAATGGATGTGCAGTCTCTTCGTCGATATTCAAAATCCAACGAATCAAAGAATCACATAGACATCACCACCGAGAGCATACTGGAACTATTTCGACATTTTGATGTTACAAACGTTCGAAGGCTTACAGATTAGCTTGAGTGAAAATGGGCAAAGTGGTGGACTGCATATACAAAAAATAATTGAAAATGAGAACAACAAACCAAGCTTTAAACAGAGGTTATTCCTGAGAGGACGAAGACATCTACTATAATATGGCCTCTTATTATTGTCTTGGCAAAATTTAATAGAATATATCTGGCAATATTGAGAAGAATCCCGAGAATTGGTTCGGTATGTATTACTGGTTTCTTACTATCCAGTAAACATTCTTGAGTTATTACTGATTTTACTACCATTGTATTTAGATTTACTCAATTCACATACAGAATACTTCTCAATTGTATGGGAGTATCTATGGAATTATGCCATATAATAAGCCGGTGGCATGGAAGAGCGGTAGCACTGACAGAAGGAATTAGATCTTTATATGGACGCATTCAAAGGAATTTTGCTTTTGGAGTGAGCTTTGACTGTTGAAAATTATCGGAGTATTCCAGTATTCACTAAAAAAAATCGCTGCGTTCAAGGAGACTGTAGGCTGTATCAATACGGATGACAAGTCTGTCGTTGAGGCCTTGAAATCCTATCTAAACCTGTCGCTATTTTTTAACGAGATGACAGAACAGTTTAATACTCGAATCATATGGGTTCAAGGAAACAAGCACATACGAGGGTATGTGAAACATGATCTTTTGCATAAGCGACTAGTGACTGCCGAATATCCAAGCAGTTATGGTCCTATCTTGACAGAACATGAATAGAGACAATGTGGTGTGATTACAACAAATATTCAAACACAAATAATGTTTGGCCGTTATTATGACAAGTGTCGCAGATGCGAAGGTGAGGACAAAACAAACATTCTAAAGTTTGTAAGGAGCCCAGGTTAATATTAAATTATTTTTCATAACATACGGTTTATTTTAGTTACAACATATAGATATGTAGCAATAATCAATTGAATTTATTATTGCAGCATATAATCGTTTAAAATCGAAAAAATTCAGTGTCCATAATGATTTAATGGTTTCAAAAGTTCGAGTTAGAGTTCGTCAAATTGAGTTCATACTCCATGATTATTACACCTATTAAATTCAAATATTTTCTCACTAGTTGTTGCCTTTCAAAGATTATGGATTTACGAAAATTATTTATATTCGATCAATGATTTCTTTACTTAACTTATTGCCATTGTCTTAAATTAATTCACAGAACAACTCAGATACAGAAATACAGATTCTTTTGAGTTTAACAATAAGCATTCTACTTTCATTATAATTTTATTTAAATACAATTCTTATCAATCATATCAAACTGTCTTAAAAGAAATTCGAAAAGTTAAAAGAACTATTGAAAAAATATTTCATGTTAATAATAAGCAAATACCAGGCCAAAGAAATTTTTTTTTAAATCTATTATAAAAATAATGACACCAATTCCTATATATTTAACTGATCTAATTATAGTAAATTGATAACATAAACGCATTTCGAAAGAAACAGAGAATTACGAAATTGGCTTGAACATGAAAATATTTTAAGATTTTTAACCCACCTACTTATTCAATACAATATTTCATGGTGTTAATTTTAGAAAATTAACAAATGATACATTAGTTTTTTTTCATAATATTTTTTAAGTTCAATAAACTTTCCCACTGGCAATAAAATTCCCCTTAAATGTATTGTAATTTCTTATCGAAAATAAATTTGCTTGATACTCGGTATAAGAAGCAAAATTTTGTGAAAGGAAATTGAAAAAATTCCAAAAAAAACTTCCATAAAAAGGGGAACAAACTTCATTTAAAAATTTAAATTTCTGCTGCAGTTGTTACGGCAGCATTTATTTCATTTTCAATTAAAACTAAATTTAACTTATCAAAAAAGTGGCCAATAAATTTAATAAATTGTATGCCCAAATTCCATTGCTGAGTATCGAAAACAAATTATCATTTTCGGCACCGTCCCATTGCCCTCACGAAACTATTTATCAGTACCATTTAAAAAAACTTAACAACAACAATTGCTTACCTTTTGCTTATGGTTTGCATCTTCAATAATTCATATGACATTTTAATGGTTAATGTTAGGTTAGGTTGAATTTTAATTTTTCATTTTAAAAAATTAATGTTTTGTTCTTATGCATGCATGATGAATTGTACTGAATTTTTATTGTGCCAGGTTTTGTGAGCGCATCGGCTTTGTTGTTGTTCCTAGCACACTGTGTCAGAGAACCCATATGTATAGTGGAACCGTTGAGTATCTTACTATCTCCTACAGAAATGCTCGGTATTGTTTGACAATCTTACTGTCTGAAAATATGCGTGTATGTATTAACAAACGACATACTCTGATAGCAATTTCGAGCAGAAGCAATGTTTCTAGTCATTGTTTCGGCCTTCAGTTAGGCACTGCAGAAACTGGGTACTGTTGCTTGATCTAGATCCATCCGTGAGTACTTGGATAATGTTGTGTGTGAGGCATTAGCCATTATCTTAAATTTTGATATCTTCACTGTAAATTCAGAATCGAAAGCTAGTTCAGATCAGAGATCAGCAAAGAGTAGATTCGCGTCATACTTATAATTTCTGATACTTATACGCATTCATACTTATTTTAATATCATACTCATTCTACTCATATTCAAAGTTAGAAATACTCATCCTACTCATACTTAACAATACGCATGATGTTGTTGATTTCGACTCTCCTTGATTCAACATATACACGAAGCACAAAATAAGTATGATTCGAGTACGAACACCACAATACTCGCTAGAAGGTTGTGTGTGTGCTTTGCTTGCTGTCTTTGTCTTTTCTTTTTTCTTCTTTTGTAAATGCAACAGTAACTACTACCATAAATTTTGATGAATGATTCGAGTGACTCGAATCATTCATAAGTATTATAAGTATTTTTCTAAATTTATGAATCTGAATGAGTAGGCGTATGAATCAAACAATGAATAGAATGTTGTAAGTTTGATGCCAACGTTGTACTCATACTCATTGCAACCTATACTTATAAATCAATGTTGTACCGAGTACGAATGAATCAAAGTAGTTGAATTTCAATACTCTTGACTCACTCATACTCAAAATTTCATGAGTACGTATGAGTAGCGAAAATACGATTCATACTGATCTCTGGTTCAGATATCGTGAAGTCAATGGATATAGGCATAACAACAATACCCAAGACTTTGGCAGCCACGCCTGTATTCTCATTAATTATGGAGAAGTTTGAATGAAAGTTTAGTTGGCGTATATCGATTGCTTACAGACACCTATTCTGGATAATATTTTCACTCCGTAAAAAAATTCCGTTTAGATTAGTCAAAAATGGTCGAAGAGGACGAATTAGTTTTATAATCCGTAGAAGGTGAAGTCAAAACGTGTAGAAATACAATTTTGCATGCCAGAAATTATGATTAAATTTCGTGTTGCAACTCATTAGGTTATGTTCAAAACTAGGAAGAGAAAGAAAAGAGGGAGTAAATTTGATCGACATTAGATTTGAGTCAGTTTATATTATAAAAAATAGGAAAAAATTCTTTGCCACATGTGTACAGTCGTACTAATGACCATCAACCTTATTCGCATGTACTCTACTAGAGCGGTTGGTGATAGAACAGTGAACATAAGTTACTTTGCGATAGTGCTTAAGTTAATCAATTGAGTTGGATACCTTATTCTTATCAGTGCAGCTTGACTTTATAGAGCACACATACATGTGAGTTTTATCCATTTTCGGCCGAACACAAGTGGTGTTTCAAAACTTGAAGGATATACTGTCCTTACAACACATCGCATTAAATATTTGCGAACAATATATTATTTATGTCACGCATTTCGGTGATTGCCTGGTGCTTTTCATTTTTGCCTCACATTTCAAAGGACTTGGTCTATGACCAAATGAATTCAAAGATCATTAGAAAAAATAATATATAAAGTTGGAGATGAGACAGAACCTTGTGGTACGACTCAATTATTCTGAAATTATTTGACGATGAAAAATGAATCAATATCAATATGAATATAAAGAGAACGACTATTCCCATCTACTACAATATGGTCTCCTCTTATTCTGCCGTAGCAAAATTTAATGGAATATATCTGGCGATGTTGAGTAGAATCCAGAGAATAGCCTCAGTTTCGTAATACCCATTAAACATTCTTGAGTTATAACTGAACTTACCATTCTTGTATTTAAATTGACTCAATGTGCATACAGAAAACTTTTCAATTAAATGGGAATACCTGCGGAAAGATGCCAGTTAAAAGCCGGTGGCATGGAAGAATGGCTGCACTGACAGAAGGAATGATAATGTTTACATCGAAGCATTTAAGGGGTTTTGGTGTTGGAGATTATCATTGCATTCCAGTACTTACTAGAAAAAAAATCGTGACTTTTAAGTCAATCAGTCTAATCAAGGTCAAGAAAGAATATTTGTAACGCCAATTGAATTGCTTATTTTTGTTGAGACCCAAAGCATCTCATCATCAATTGAATCGTTTGGTTCCATACTTTAGCCGAAAAACACCCAGAATATGCGGCTAGACGTGAAAGCATAAGATTTCATTATGCAAAGCTTAGTTAAAACCATTTAGGAACTACAAATCGGGAAGATATCTCACTCGCTTATAGTCCAGTTCCTACTACGTTTGCCTACAATTTGTTTCCATCAATGGAGAATGCTCCATGCTAAATAGATTGTTAGCACGAAATCCAAGCATTGCCAAACACATTAGATAAGTACGTATACGAAAAAGCACAACATTTTAAACAAATTTATATCGTCCCAATGTTTTACAATAATCGATAAAATTTTCAAAAAATTCCACATTTTTAAAATGTTGTTCCTTTCATACAAAGGAGGAAAAAAGTCCAACATTTTTTTAACACTTAGTGATCAAAATTAATATTTTTTCCACTTAAGCATATTTAATGCAGGATTAATTAGGGGATTTTTTAAATTTCACAGCAAAATGGCAAGTATTAAAGCATTTTTTCAAGAAGAATAAAAAACCTCTACGTTTCCGTTTAAAAGAGTATTTGGTTTAAAATTTTATTCAAAATAAAAAGAGAAATTCCCTAAACGTAATGTGAAATTGGGAGGAAAAGAGTTCTTTTGTTGACTTTAGAAATTTGCAAAAGCTTGAACACAACTAAATTATCACACAAACTTTTCAATGCTCTCATCGTATTCATATGGAATATGGTTAGAATACATTCACACACAGTCCAGTGGAGAGATTAAAATGGAAATAAAAAATATAAACACATACTACTAAGAGAGAGGAAGAGAGAGTTAAGAATATTTTTCCCCCAAAAAAACAATGTTGCTAGTGAAGCTATTCTTGTTCAATTTCGTTTGTTTCGCTAAGCTCTTGGCCAGAAAGATCATTTTTAGCAACATCTTTCTCTGAAGCCAAGCTTTAAAAACAATAAACGCTGGCAGAAACCTTAACTGAGGCAGCAGTTCTGAGCAGCAACATTACAAATTACTGCCAGCCCTAATAAGCAGCATTGATTGCTGTGTGATTCACACGCATACACTGATAGTTCTCATAACGTTTTACATTTCGCACAATAAATTTCAGCAGCAACAATCATCAGCAGCAATAATAACAACAGGCAGCAGTAACAGCAGCAGCAACAACATTACCAAACAAACAAACAAGTGCCCGCTAAATATTTTTTGATGAGCATGTTTTCATTCTGTGTTCTGGCGAATTTTTGTTTTTTTTTTTTTTTGTTTTGTTTTTGGAGAGTAAGCCCCACTTTTAAGAGTGCGTGCTTAAATACTAGAGAGTATGTGTAAGCGGGTGAGCGTACGTACCTGTGTGTTGTGATTGCCCAGCAAATAAACGATCCTCCACTTTATCACTATCATCGCCATCAAAGTCTCGGCCAACAACATCATTTAAGGCAACAACAAAAAAAAAATTTAACCAAAATCAGCATTTTTTTTCATTCAGAACAGAACAGAGCAGAATCAGAATCAGAAGTTTAACGACGAGCGAAGGTATAAAAGAATCCAACATTTTATTTTTTAGGAGATTCTTATTACCAAAACGGTCGGTGAAAATTGTCCGGTTGCTGTTGCGTTTGCGTGTAATAACGTAGAGGCGCAAAATTCCTACGAGCGTTTGTAACTGCAAGAAAAAAAAAGAGGAATAAAAACGGTTAAAATATTTTAAATTACGAAAAGTGCTTAAATTAATATTGAAAACGAAAAAAAAAAAATTAATTTAATTTAATTTTATTAAAAAGCCAAATTAAATAAAGAAAAAAAAATAGTGATTTCATGCAATGAAAAGAAAATATTTATAAAATAAAAATTAAGAAAAATAAACAAATTTTCAATTGTAATAAATTTTATTTATTAATAGAATTATTAATTAATAACCTTGCCATGCTGAAATGAATTTTTAATACAAGGAAATCAGTTTTAATTTTTAATTGAACGGTGAGTGAAATGAAAAAAATTTTACAATTCAATCGTAATAATTTCTCACATTACATTTAAGTACATTGAGAAAGAGTTCAAGTGAAATTGGAAATTGAATAATTAAGTTATGAAATGAATTATTATAAAATTAATTTTAAAATAAAAAAATATGTAAAGGCATGCAATATAATCTTAACCAAGTATACAAATAAATATTAATTTTGAAGAAATTTTTCAAAGAAAAATAAAATAAATTTTTTGACAAAAAAAAAATTATAAAAACAAATATATTTCCCGTTGATTATTATATTTAAATAAATTATACCATATTTAAATAAAATCTAAAAAAATGTGCTCAATAAAAAGGAGAATTGTATAAAAATAAATTTTAAATATAAAAAATAATTATCTAATTTGTATATAATTTTACAAATGCAATGTGTAGCTATTTTCTTCAACTTTATTAAATAAATTATTCTTTATAAAGCCACAGTCTGCAATTTCTTTCAACAAAACCAATATTTGAAAATAATATAAAAAAATAAAAAAAATTATTTAATAAAATATATTCATATTTAAATTAAAAAGATGCTTGTTTTTATAGCAAAAGAAAGTTATATAAAAATAAGTAAATACCATAGTAAAATTAATAGTTTTTTCTTTCCTTGTAAAATAAGTGAAATAATTTTTATGACAATTAAATAATAAAAAATATATTTACTTATTTTTTTAAACGAAAAAGTATATAATACTTTTAATACAATAAAAATAAAACATATAATATAAATATTAAATAAATTAAATAAAAAATAATTGTCTACATTTTTTTTATAGTTTTATAATAAAATTTAAAAACTTTTTTTTTAAATACACTATTTATTTAGAAAAATTAATTAAAAATTAAAATTTATGTAATAAAAAATTTTTTTCGGTTTTTTAATTATTTAAAATATTTTTTTTATATCTCAATACAAATATATATTTATATTTAATAATTTAAGCTCTGAGTTTATTTGATCTTTTTTTTTTAATTACTTTAAAACAGTTTTTTTATTTCTATACAAATTTATTTATTTTTAATAATTTATTTTTTACTTATGAATATTTATTTCTTATTTTTTTTTTTTTTTTTTTTTTTGTTAATTGTTTTATATTAATTTTATTTATTTTTGGAAATACTCAGTTTTTATTTTTACTCATCTTTTTTAATTGTTTTATAACTTGTTTTCTATTTTATTTTTTTTTATTTTTAAAAATTTGTTTAAATTTTTTTTTATTATTGTTTACATTTATTCCTTATTTTATATATTAGTTTTTTATATTAATTTTTAAATTTATTTTTTTGTTTTGAAAGAAGGTTACGAATTTTAAAAATTTCATTAGTTTATATAAAAAAATTTAATTCAACAATTTAAAATAATTCCATATTTTCCATTTCATATAAAAAAGTTTAAAAAAAAAAATTGATAAAACTTTCTTTTTTTATTAAAGAAATCCAATATTTGCTTTACATTTTTCGATTTATATATTTATATATAACCCAAATAGGTGACGGTTTGAGCAATAACAATTTGCAATATTTTGTGTAAAGTCGGGAATATAAATTTACATCACTAAGAGTGCCCTCAATACATCGTAAGAAATGTTAGTCTGTAGGCGTAAGATGTAGACTTCCCTTCAAAGCTCTTTCAATTTTAAGTGTTGAGTAGCCACTTAAAATTGGTCTGTGGTTTGGCATTCTCATGATGGATAATAACACCATTTCTGTAGACCATTTCTGACCGTTCGAATGAGTTGTTTACCCCAATCTCTCATTAATTGTTGACAGTAAATATTGCTGGATCGGATGGTAGAAGCTCTTAATAAACAATCCACTATCAATCTCACCAAACATTGCTAACATCTAAGTTTTACCTGTCATTGTCCATAACGTTTTATGCACATTTTTGTATATAATCAATAGGCAGTTACTTCAGAACTGGTTCATTTTCATGCCGTTTTAGCAGTGAATGCATATATAATTGGTCAGGATTACGACTTATCTTCTCACACCACTTGTGTTGTGTGCGTTAATTGTATATATGAGTGGCAGGGCCAACAGTTTTAAGTCGATTCCGAACGATAGATTTTTGAGAAACTTTTCATGGGAATTTTATTTTACTCTCAGAATTTTTGGCAGAAATCTGCCGAGCGGAAGTCGCCAAAGAAATATTCTTTTATTATTTTCGTTTTTTTGAAGATGGGTGACTTGGAGTTTGAACCGTGGACTCATGGCTAATAAGTCTCTGGTGGGAATTTAACCAAAGACCATCACGCTTGTTGTCTACCACAATGCAAACTAGACTACAAGGGAACCTAATAATAAAAAAAAAATGATCACAAAATGAAGATTTAAGGCATCAGTTGGTTTAAGACTTTATAAAAAATAATATGAACTTCTGGTATAGTAAGCTCAGTTGTGCTTTTTTCATTCTTAACCGAACATAGGTACATATCGCGTATATTTATGAGAAAGAAACATTTTAATTTCGATCGATAAGAGAGACAAAGTGAACGTTTGGCATTTTTGGCATATCCAAGTAAAGGAAATAACCAAATTTCACTTTATTAAGTAACTTACATTTATTATTAAACACTCTGCGTAAAAGCCAAATAATTTGTAGGTATATTCCCCACCTCATTAAACACAATTGACAAGCAAAAGTGAAAAATATTGAATGAAAAAAAAAACTTCTAAAACGATTAATAATTCCCCGCTGATAACATTGAAAATAAAACGTGAACTTGAACTTCAATTGGTTGGGCTTTACAAAAATGGATTTTCCATGCTTATAATTTTGTTTGTTGTTGGCTTTTATTTTTTTTTTTTTCTTCATATTTACGTGCAACAAAAATGGTAAAAATTTAATTAAATTAAACAATTGAATGCATATTTATATTTCAATAATAATTCTTCATTGTTTTTCTATTTTTAAACTTGAAAACGGAATTCGTTTTCATTTAAATTTCTCAACACGTAAAAAGTGTGATTGAAAAATAAAAAAAAGGTTGTCTGGATTGCTGGCTGGTTGGCTGATGGTTTCTATTTACAATAAATTTTTGGTTTTGATTTCTTAGCAATTGAAGGGAATCGTACTTTAATTGTTACAATTGTTCGCTTAATACGCTGCAGAGAGTAGCAATCCAAACATGGATATCCACTTGAAATTTTGTGGCCGTTTTTTCTGGAGTGTATGTATTTAACAGCTGAGTTCGGAAGTTTTAAAAATAACAAAACTTTAGAAATCTGATACTATTTGAAAATGCTTCACTTGTTTCCTTTTACTAAGTAAACATTGGCATCTTCAAATAACTTGTAATGGTTTTCAATATTCTCTGCCCTATTACTGGCTGTTATGTTGGTGTAAGAATGCACGTGATTTCTAGAGTCTAGAGTTATTTTCTACTGATTTTTACTATAAACTCGAGAAAAATCTTAGTTTAAGAAAAATAAGCTTTACAGTCATTTCAAGATCTGAATGCAGTAAATTTGATTGACGAATTATTTTTTCGTTATTTTTTCAAAACAAAAATTGATACAAAAAAATGTATCTAGAAATGATTGATATACGAGAGTAGGGTCCACAAAATTGTAAATAATTTCATGTACGCTAACGTTTACATACATACATAATTTGTCATTACAACCCTTCGGTCGGGATTACAACCTAGCTCCTCATACCACATATGTTGTGTGTGTTAATTTTATTCATGAGTGGCGGGAGCTACAATTTAAAGTCGACTCTGAACGACAGGATTTTGAAAACTTTTCATGGCAATTTTTTATTTACTCTCTGCTGAGATGAAGTCGCCAAACAAATATGTTGTCATATTTCGTTTTGTTAGAGATGTCTGACCTAGTGATTGATTCGTAGCCTCACGTCTAATAAGCCAACACACTAACTCATATACACATCATAAATATAATGCCATCATATGTAAATGGAGGGTGGCGTTAATATTAGAGGGTCAGATTATCTCGAAGTTCTGCTCATGAAAAACTAAGGCGATATTTACTGATATCAGCTTACTTTCTGACTTTCTAGGTTAGTGCAAGAGATGCCTTAGAGTAGGCTTTGATCACTGCTTCATACATACATCAGAGTTTTATTAATCACTTTGTGGGTAAGGATTTGGACTACTTTTTTATAAAAGAAAATCTATATACAACTGCATTCAGTCACCAAAGCAATTCGCTGAGTAAAAGATATGACTGTGCATTGAATTTGGTGCATATAATTAGGAGCCTTTGTCTCTTCCTAATAGAAATTTTAGAAAATAATTCATAAATACGCCAAAGAACTAAGGAAACTGAGTTCTTTTAGAATTTCAATTGCTCAATATGTGATGTACTGGATGGTACTTTATTAAAAGTACCCTTTTAATACAGGTACCATTGTGAAACTCATAGCTTCTTTTTACCTGAGAGTGCTCATCAGTTCTGCATCGCTATTTGAAAAGAAAAAAAAAACAGAAAACAGTAAGACAACTAGTTCCATGGAGAAGTCGCCGTTGTCTGGCAGGTAGTGTGTTGGCTTATTAGACTTGAGGCCAGGGAAGAACCACAGTTTAGGCAATTCGAACAGAACGAAACATGAAAAAATATGTATGAAATTCTCTCAGCAGATTTCTGGCACAAGGTCTGAGAGTAATGCCACACTTACCATTAATTGGACGTGAGTAATTAGTTAATAACCACACGAGTTTCCCTTTTCTTTTGGCTAACGTTTACAACAAATTACGGAATTGTTTTTCTGAGTGTAAATAAATATTTGATTGTTCTACATATCTTGTTCCATTTTTATGATGACGTTTGACTAAACCTGATGTGTTGATGATGATGATGATAATGGCCATGACTTTGGTCATATGCCTGCAACAGTCTTGTGCATGATTATCGCATAGAAATTTGATATCAAAATGCATTTAAATCAACACCATCATGATTCTCGATTATTATTATTGTTATTGACATTGTTATTATCAGTGTTACTACAAAATCTGCAGAATAAGAATAAGAAGAAAAAGTAGAAGAGAAATCTGTTTCTTTACTTCCAACTGAGTGAGCCTTTTTTGGTCAAAAGAGATTGACGAAGAATGTAAAACAACAATTCAGATCACGTCTAGCAAATTATTATTATGCGAAAATCGCTTATATGACTGGCCCAAAGACAGCACAAAATCGAAAAAAATACAAGAAAAAAGTAAAACAAACTCAAGTGCAGCGTTGTATGATAGTAAAATTGTAAAAGAAGACATCAAGCGCACACATTAAACCACAATACTTACTCGAAGGCAAGGATCTATAAATGCCATGTTTGCATTGGATGGATATCAAGGCTCCTGTTCTTTTCTTTGCGTTCCTTAAATCAATTTGAAATTGTTACAAATAGTTACCAGAGACAAACCAATACATATAGAGGCAGGCAGGCAGGCATACAAACAGACAGACGGACAAAAGAACAGATAGATGGACAGCAATCAGTCAGCCATTCATTGTAAGTAAGTTTTTTCATTTTTCATTATTTTTAAATGAAAAAAGCAATTTTTACGTTACGTTTTGGTATTTCTTTGTGGCAAGGTTCCTGTAATGTCCTAGCAGCAGTAGTCGTTGCACGAAAATGAAAACAGAAAATTCTTTACGCATATGCTTAAATTCATTCCCCGTTGCTTACATTTCTTTTTTGTTTTTTGTTTGTCTTTATTTTTTATTCGTCTTTTTAAATTCAATAAATTAAATTGTCCACCATTTTACTCTGCGTTATCTGGCTGTGCTGGTTTTTTTTTTTTTTTGGTAGATGGACGAAATATTTTTATTCTCTCTACAGCAGTCGTTTTTTCTTTTTTGATTCCCCTTGACAGCCGGATCTGTTTAAGCAGCATATTATTTTGTTTATATTTTGTTTAAGCCATGGCTGACTGACTGCTTGGCTGAGTATCGTTTGGCGATAAAGGAATGGAGTAGTCTGAGCCTATTTGTATTTGTGGCATTGTGGTTTGGTTATTCTGTCATCTGACATTTTTGACATTTACGCCGTTACTGTCAATAAATTTTTGATAAAAGTCATCTTCTAGTTTTTTGTCAAGTTGCTTTTACTCATTGGTCTTGCTAATATGAAGAAGTTTTTTTTTCATATTTTTTCACAATTTGTTTTTGGCTGCTGCTGATACTTTTTCTTAAAAATTTTTTTGTTTTTTTTTCTTGTTTTGTCGTGGTAAAGTGAAATGGCCCATAACTAATGTGAGAAATGACATGAACTATATGAATTTAAATTATTTGATTATTATTTTGTGTTTATTTTTTTTCCATTTTTATTTTTTTGTTCTTGAAAAAAGTTTTTATGGCTTACAATCTATACTCACTGTTCCCTTTTTTTCTATAAAAACAATTATGAATATTGAAAATTTATTGTTCAAGTTTTTCTAGAATCATATTATTTTTGATTCTAATTGAGTTCATAGAAAATGATAAACAGCATTCAGATGAAAACCATGTTATTGAGAATTTGTAAGTAAAACCTCAAGACTTCTCTCATAAATCCCAAACAAAAGCTGTTGCTTTAATATTAACGACTTTAAATATCCAGTTATCAGTTTAATTATGGCTCAAGAAGTAGATCAAAGTTGCTTCACAATTATACCGTATATACTACAATGTATTCTACTTTATATTCTACTGCATATACTTGTAAAAAAACTTTATCTGACGACCTTTTATTATCTCTTTACCATCTTCACTATTGCAATCTCAAAGGTCGTTTTTGCAAAAATAAAAATTGTTTTATATCTTACGTGAAATAGCATCATTATGTACTCAACAACCCATTGTGTAAACAGCGATAGCAATATTGGGGCTCTAGATATTTCTAAAGCATTTAACAGAGTCTTTCACGGTACACTTTTATTCAAACCTATTGCTCTTCTCTGAATTTATATCGAAAATCGCAATAAATTCAAGGGTACCTCGATAAGAGCCACAATAGACTAGTAGGTATTGAGGTAACTTATTAGACTTAGGCCACCGTTCAATTTCCAGGTCAGACATCTCCAACAAAACGAAATATGAAAAAAATAATTCTTCGGCGACCTCCTCTCGGCAGATTTCTTGCGAAGACTCTGAGAGTAAATAAAATTGCCATGAAGAGCTTCTCAAAAATCTGTCGTTCGAAATCGACTTTAATCTGTAGGTTCCGCCACTCATGTGTAAATTTAACACACACACACAAAATAAGTGGTGTGAGTGGTATTTTGCCATTGTGATTATATTTTTTAATTTTACTCGAAATTCGAAATCTAAATTTTTATATCGAGTGAAACTATGTGGAAGATTACATATCCTTTTCTAATTTAAAATTCCTATTTAGATCCAAATTCTCTTTATTTTCCATTAGAATTTGTTATAAATGGTTTCAATATCTACAGAAAAAATTATATTAAATACAGTTATCAGGTGTTTCAATAGAAATTTCAATTAAATTTAATGTTTCTTTTTCACAACATCCTACTCTTGCCAACACATGGTCATTAAACTCATTATTTATAACTTACAAACGAGTACACATACAATGAAATGAAATGCTAAATGCTTAATACTTAACACCTCATTCATGTTAAATAGAAAAATGTGTGTGTGTTTATGTGTGTAAAGAAAATTGTCTCAGTTTAAAAAAATATTTTTTGGAGATTTAAAAAGCAAAATCAATGCAAAAGAAAAAAAAAATAAAAATTGTTCTCTCATATTCAAATTTAAATTCAAATTTAAATTTAAATGGACAACAACTGGTCAAAGGTAATTTTTTCTCTGTTTAAATAATCCTTGTCTCTCATATTATACAGTCTGTTACTTCTTGTTTCTTTAATGGCGTACAGTGGGAGTCATACGAATTTACATAAAATTATACGAATAAAATGGCATCATCATTAACAACCCGGGTAACACAATTTGCTTTACAAATTTGTATTTTTCCCACCCACACTCTCCGGTTCGTTTTTTGTTTATAATCTGACCACTTGTTTGAAAATGTAACAGGCGAAGGGAAAAAAAAGAAAAAATAGGATAAGGTATAGAGACAGAGACAGAGCCAGAGCCAGAGAGGCAAAAGATAATAAAATGAAACGTTTAGAGGACATGACATAAATAAAGTAAGAAAACCTAGACGAAACCAAAAGGAATTTCAACATAATTTTAGGACATGTAAAGAAGAACCTTTAAAATCCTAAAATTGTGCCTGGAATCTATGTATGTGTGCATATGTATTGGTTAGCCTTAGTTATAGTTACAACTGGCGTAGATATTATGGCCTAGAAATACGATGAGTATGTTTTTGTTATGTTAATAACGATTGTCATGCTTATTGCCACATAATTGACACATAAAATTACCATAATTTTTTCCAACTACCACACATACAGACATACACACACATGCATTCTTCTTATACTTGTAAGAACATCCTTAAAATACAGATTGTTTTACTTTTTTCTCTCTCTTTAAATGGGCTTTTTAGAGGGGGTTTGCGAGAATATTTTGTAGAGGCATGTATACGTATGCAAATGTATTTCTTTGCTTAGGTAAATATTTTTTGGTTGTGTTTGAGGGCAATATTGTTATAAGAGGTGTGTGTTCGTAGGCAGTGACAAGTGAAAAGAATCCGTTAAGAAATTGTGACATAAAGATGTGTTTAGAATAATTTCAAATTGGTTTCTTGTTGTTTTTGAAATTATGGGAAGTATGTATACCCATGGAATTAACAACTCAATTTAGTATTTTCAATATTTTCAAAGGAATTTTCTTCGGCTTTAGAAAAACTACAGCGAATTATGGTGCAAACTGAATTAAATTGCACGCCATTTTATTGAGCCTTTTTTTTTGTAGCTTGAGACAGGTTTGGCTCAAGTTCACTTGGGATTCGTTTGGTTGTATTCTGATATAAGTATCTGATATCAGTATCGCTGATATAAGTATCGCGTGGTCCATCTATCGGCTTAAATGTGTACCACCGATTCTTTTGAATCTGGCAATACTTATGGCATTCTATTCTGTCACCAAATTCAGTATATTATCTCCACAGTATGTAATGAATCGATTTACACTTGAGCAACGTCGGGATTTATTGGAAATATGGGCCAACGATGTTGATTTTGCCAAAATAATTTTTTCGGATGAAGCTCATTTTCATCTTGGTGGGTACGTTAATAACAAAATTTCTGAACAGAAACCAATGCACCCATTACGAGTGTCTGTTTGATGCGGTTTGTGGAGTGGAGGCATCATTGGCCCTTATTTCTTTGAAAGGATGTTTGAATAACGTTTGGTTTCAGCTTGCCACACATCTCATGCCAGAATCGATTTATTACATGAAATATTTGATGGCCGTTTAAATAGCCGAAATGGTGATGTCAATTGAACACCGTTGGAATATTTTCTGTGGGGCGCCATTAAAGAAAAGTGTTATGCCGACAAGCCAGAGACAATTGAGCATTTGAAGGTTAACATTTATGATATCATTGTCGAGATACGGCCCCATACACTCGAAAAAGTGCACGAAAATTTGTCCAATCAAATGAGGCCAGCCGCGGCCATATGAATGAAATAATATTCCGGAATTCTAACCGGAACAATTGTAGTTCACAACAAAAAATAAATAAATTTTTCAAAGTTTCAAACCGTTTTTGCCTTTTTAAATTAAAACTTTTAAATGGCCCATCCTTTGCTTGTACTGCTTTTGAGGTATACTTCCCCTAATCAAAAATTTTTTTGGAGTTAAAAAGAAACAGGTAATACAACTACTAATTCAAAAATATCTCAAACCACTGTTAAAGCTTTTAAAAATGTGGCACCCAGACTATGGCTACCGTCAGAGGCCCAAATAAAAACTCGTAACAAAACAATTTTAAAGATTGTTAAACGAAAAATAAAACAAACGAAAAAAGACAAAAAATAATAAAAATTCACCATAATTTTTTTTGGGTGTGTTACAATATAAAACACTTATTTACACATACACACACAAATCCATATATATTTATACTTTAAGTAGCTACGCAGGGAGAGTTCTCAGATCGTTGAATCGTTTTTAGAATCTTTAAACAGTTCCCCACTTGAAAACAGAACAGAACAGAAAAAACAAAAAGAATAAAACCAGAGCTACCAAATGAAATTGGCTGTAATATAGACAATGGATTAAGTGGATTTCGTACTGATTTCATTCCATATGTTGTAGTATAAAAAGCAACTCTTATAACAATTGGAGAAATTCCCTTTTCTTAATATTTAAAAAAAAACAATGTCAACCAAAAAAAAAAAAACAAAAACAAAATTGTATTTTATTTTAATAAAAGGGGAATTCATTTAATGTTTATTGCCATGTATTTGGGTTACAAAAAAAAATCGAAAATATTTTCTTTTTGCAAACACCTGGAATTTTTAGAATTTTTTTTAAAAAAAAAACTTTCTTTATTTAAACGAAGGAACACAAGTTTATTTAGATTGTGTTTTGAAATTTAATTTTTGATTTCAAAGATTTGTTTCTTTCAACCTGTTTTTGATTTGTTCTTATTTTTTTTATTACTTTTATTTAAATTAAATTTTTTTATTGTCTTATTTAGGTCAGTTATCAGTTGTGATACTGTGTAGCTTTTGTTCTAATTCCATAAGCCGTGTTAATATTTATGATTATTTCGTTTTTATTTAAATTGGCTTCAAAAAATAAAAACGAAATTTGTTTGTCTTTGATAGAACATTTCGAATTTATCGCTTAAATAGTGTGGGAGATTTAAAGAATGGAATGGAAAGCTAGAAAGTAAAAATTTCATTTCATGCCGACAACAAAATTCTTATGGTTTACCAAGAGAAAGGCGAAAACGTAAATAGATAGATAGATTAAGGTTAATTAATGATATGATAAAAGGAAAAAATATTAAAAAAATGTTTTCGATTTAAAAAAAACCGATTCTGTGCCAATATTCAATATTTGTGCTGAGGCTCAAAAAAAATTGAAACAAATTAATTGAACTTTGCAACCATTTTGTCATGACTACGACAAAGCTTCTTAAACAACCCATGTTGTATGTATTAATTTTCGTCCATGAGTGGCGTGATCTACAGTTTAAAGTCGACTCTCAATTTTTTATTGTTCATTGTTGAGTGGAAGTCGCCGAAGAAATCTAACAAGTCAACACACTACCTACTGGACTACGACAACTTCTAACCCACATACACTTCATTAATATTATGTCATCTGTAAATGTGTGGTATTGTAAATATTAGAGGGTCAGTTTATCTCGATGTTCTGGGCATGAAAAACGAATGCGATGTTTGCTGGAACCAGTATACTTTTCAAGCGTCGAAAGAAAGCCTTCTACTGTTTTGGTTTTCTAAGTCAGCGGAAGAGATGCCTCACTAGAGGCAACAGGGAAACCAGGGCCCAATTACGTTGCTATTTTTGAGCACAAGCAACCATGAGAGACCAAGTGCTTTATGTGAATTCAAAAGTTCTTTAATTCTGGTTTCAATTTTATTCCTATTACGACTAACGAGAGCCAAAAATTCTAAGATCTAAACAGAAAACATCTGACACGCTCTTATAAATAAGCTGTTAATGAATAACAGCCACTTAAAAGAAAGCCAATACAATTGTAGATAAAGTGTATAGTTACGGAGGAGAGACAGGAACACCATTTGGTATCACTTCTAGAGGAATATACTCAGCCCTTTATCTGAAAGTTTCACATGAATCGAATGAGTTTTAAGCTAAATGTCAAATGAAACGCTACACAGTAAACAACTCCGGAATGACCTATGGGCTATTGGGAGGACCATGAGCTTTTGAAGTCTGGATAAGAGTGAACTGAGTAGAATGCTAAGCATCTGTAATGAGCATCCAGCTATGTAAACATATGCATTTTAGCATTACTCCTCTATGAAAAGTGAATTTAAAAAAATTGGTAAAATACGTATAACCCATGGATTTTCTATGAATTTAACATGATTGATATTACTCATTGGCTTAATTGTAAGCCATTAAGAGATAGGGCTGTCCTTTTGAATTATTCTTTTTGCCGTTCAATCTACCTACCTACTTGTCATATGCCTTATTGTCTTCTTCTCCCCTCCGTACACATAAGGCACTTAAACATTTCAGACTGAAAAGTTATTTCAGATAACAATGAGCTGTTAAGAAACCGATAAGTGTTCTTATATAAGTGTTCTTGCGGTATGACGCAGCTCATTATGAAAGGTAGGGAGCCTTATCAGCCATTTCAAATGCTTTAGACGCCCCATAAATTGAGAAGAGTATATCTTCCCCAAATTAATCTGTATTTTTGTTGTGGAGCAGTTCGCAGTCTAGTTCGATTCGAATAATTTATAAATATCTTATTCATCTTCAGTCAGGATTACAACCTAGCTTCTCAAACCAGTTATGCTGTGGCGTTATACATAAGTGGCGGGACCTAGAGATTAAAGTCAAGTCTGTACGACAGAGTATTGAGAAACATTTCATCCTAGTTTTATTTACTCTCAGAGTTTTTGCCAGAAATATGCTGAGAGGAAGTCGCAGAAGAAATATTTGTTCAGCTTTCGTTTTATTGAAGATGTCTTACATGGGATTTAAACCAGTGGTGTTGTCGAGCCGGAACGCTCCGGAACGTCGTTCCGGTACTTCCTTTTTGGACAGGAACACGTTCCGGAACTAAAGATGATTTCTGATAACGAGAATTGGCTGACGTTTTGAAAAAAAATTAAAAAGAATTGCTGATTTTTTTTTTTCTAATTTTTGACGAATTTTAATATGTATTTTTATAAACAAGGGTTTGAACCGAACCCGAACCGGAACAAAAACCGGAACGAACCGGCTTGTTTTTCCGAACCGTGAACCGGAGTCCGGAACGTTTTTTTCTGCTGAACCGGAACTCGACTTTAACGAGTGTGATACATTAATTATAAAATTCGCATGTATATCTCACATTGCTTTCTGTTGAATTCTTTTACTTGATTCAAAATATACAATGAAAAACTGATGGACTACTGTCACACTTAGTTTTATTAAACATTAAAGCAATATTTTGTCTCTGTAACGGATCTATACATTACACTCTCTACTTAGTTGATGAAAAAAAAAGATAAGCATGAAATAAATTAATAGCATGCTGGATTCCTGTTGACTGCTATTGTTTTACGTCGCCTATAGCCATTTCACTTAAGTCTCTGAGAAGTTTTTTTTATATAATTTTTTTTTCTTTCACTTGTCGACTTTATCAAATATGGAGAACGTTCTTAGTCTCCCACAAATGATCAAAATCCACTTTCCAATATTTGAATTTTTAATTGTCAATAAAAAAAAAATATCCAAGTAACAGGTTATGATCTTGACCTACACAATCTGTTTTACGTTTAATGAAATGAAATTTCTCTCAGATCACAAAATATTTAAATATTCATTGAATTTAACCTCCTACGGATCATTAAAAATGAATTTAAATTTCAAAATAACAACAAAACGAGCAATAGAGCGTACAGCATAATATTTAAACAAATCAATACTCAAACTCAACTGATTTGAACGTTCAAATCTACTTGAAAACTAGGAAAAAAAATATGTTTTGCCGGCACGAATATTTAAATTTTTGAAAATTATCTTAAAGAAACAACAACAATAACAACAACAACAGTCGTACTAGTACAACACTAATAAGAACAACAACAATGGTTTAAATAGTATTCGAATAAAATGAGAAAAATCAACGAAGCGTTAAGAAGATACGATAGAAATAAATAAATACAACAACAATAATAACAATATCAAAATAATCAAATCATCAAATGAAATGATTTACTAACAACAACATTAACATTTAACTGAAAATACAAATACGAATCAAATCAAAATTAAAGAGAATTTTTATTAAACAATTGTATGCAAATTAGCATTACAACAATAAATTCAGAGCTTAAATAAATAGACTCAGTAGGCTTAGTAGAAAGAGAAGCCAAACGAATTTTTTTTACAGAGCCTAAGTAAAGCGAAATAGAAAAAGGGCTGTTCAAAAAATAGTAATAACAACAACAACAACAACTAACAACTGTATAATAATAAGATATTCACGTGCTGACAAACTCACTTCTAAACCAAACGAATTGGAATACTTTGACTTCGAACAGAATGACGCACTTAAAATGTGGACGCTTTAAAAATGTTTTCATAATACTTACAACACAAAATTTTGTCAGAGATTTGCTAGTGTTGATGCAAAATTAGTACACATAACTGGCACGCCATTGTCGAAATTGTAATTTGAAATCAAAAATAGGACAGCTTTTTTCTTCCTTTCTTTCTACTACAAGGATCCAGCTTCACACTGTACACTACAAGACCGAATATACATACACACATCGAACATTTTACTACATTTACATTTTATTTATTTTCACTCTGGCAACTTCTAGAATATTAATGTTGATTTGTTATTGTATATTTATTCCGTCATCATAGCAATGCTTTCCACTACTTTACAAATCGAAAAGCAGGTATGATTTGCAATGGCAAATGAAGAGTATGAAAAAAATACTTATTTTATTATTTTCAGAAGCATATTCATTTCCTAATTTGGTTTATATTTTTTCCACTGCTTAATTCCAATTCCATTAATCAATTAATCCCAGCCAAGCAGCTGATACGTCAACAGGCATCCATCGTTGTTTAGAACTAAAATCCATTGTAAAATCGATCGTATTGCGTTATACACTGATGGTGAAGAATCAAGAGCTAGAGGTAGTTTAGTAGATAGTGTGTTGGCTTATTAGACGTGAGGCCACGGTTCAAGCGCCTTGCTTAGACATATGAAAAATATGCCTTCGCCGAATTCCTTTCAACAAGTTTCTGGCAAAAACTCTAAGGGCCATTATTACAACTTCCCGTTAAAGTTGGGTTTAGTTAAAGGTAACTTTATCTAAAGTGAACTTTAAAGTCACCTTTATCTTCTTGTTATTACAATGTAATGATAAAATAAAGTTAACTTTTTCAAAAATATGGCAGTGCCGGAGCAATGTCGATAACACTGCTCAATTAAACAAGTTTTTTTTAAACTCATTGGCAAAGACGTGCTTCTTTTTTTGCTGCTCATTTTGTTTATATTTGAAGTTGCCATATTGAAAATAATATATAATATGGCAAGTTCAAACATAAACTTAACTTTAAAATTTACCGGCAGGATGATCCTCCCTTTAGCTTAACGCTCACTTCTACCATATTGTCCACTTATAATAATGAAAAATAATTTATCTACCCGATAAATTCCTCCCTTTAGTTAACGGCAACCTTGTAATAATGGCCCTAAGAAAAGTTCCCAAAAATCTATCGTACCGAGTCGACTTGAAATTGTAGGTCTAGCCACTCATATGTGGTGTGAGAAGCTAGGTCGTAATCCTGACTAAAAGGTTGTAATTCAAAATTTACCTCTTAATATATTATACATCCACATTTGAAATAAACCACACTGTATACGTTACCACTTTTCGATTTTTTAACATTGCTACTTAGTTGGCTGCATAATAAATTTAAACTTGAACTTAAACGTCCATCAATTATCCGATTCATGTCTAATAAAATAAAATACAAGCTACTCCACACGCTCTGTATATGATGAATACGATAACTAATGATGTAATCGATTACAGAAAATAAATTATACAGAAGTTTAAAAACGTTAAATAACCGTTAAAAACATACAATCATAATGAATAATGGAATAATGGAAGTTTTTTTTCATTCATACTTTTCCAATATAGATCGACTATAGGGTGGGTACTTACGTGAAGTATTTGAAAATCATTGAATATTTTACTGTTTAAAGGACCACCGCAGTATCATTTGGCCTATCGCCTTCAAGGAAATAAACTCACAATCAAAACAGTATTAAAATGTTTATATTTTTGTTTTTATAATGGTTCCGATAATAAAATAGGCGACACCAAGCTCTCACGAGAGATTTGATGAGAATTTATTCGTGTTTTAGCAAATGCAATTGCATGAGACTTTCGAACTACAATCTGTACAGATACTTCAACTATATTTGCTACTCTTTCAACTATTGTGTTGTATTGTTTATTATTTTCAAAAAGGTTTTTCGAAGAAATTTTGGAAATCTTCAGAAAAATTAAGTTTCTACGAGGAAAGCATCTCACCCACTCTTAGAGAGTGCAACCATCTAGGCAACGATACGTATACGTCGACACAACTCCCGCCTCTACTGGGTTCCGAGCCACTGTCGGTAGTGTGAAGAGTAGAACGAAAAGGCGGACGAACTGGCACTGAGGTGAACAAAAATGTCTGAGGAGGAGATGATAAAGGGGATATATGTGCCTCTACAGGAATATTTTTCCAAATTAGAAAAACCAGTATGGAATTCTGCTGAAGCTGCCTTGATGTGTTTTATTCGAGTGCTCTACACTTTAGAACAGACGTCATCAGTTTTTAGGTGACAGAACGTTTCAAGGCATGGTGGCGAAAAAGCAACTAACGGAACTGACCGGTTTCATCCGAAGCTTGGAATGGTTCAAACTCACCACTAACAGATCATGAAAATGAAACTTGTCTCACACTTGGTAACTTGCCCGGGTGAACTTGCCTGCGAACGACAAGCTACTCGCGATCCTAACTTAGACAGCGACATACGACAACTCTGTGAATCTTGCTCCTACAATAGAAGACAAATTTTTTTTTTTTTTCTCTCTTAAATTTTCATTTATTAATATTACAACTAGTTATTATAACTAACAAGTAATTTACTTCAAACAATTAAACATAAACTTTAATAATTAAATAAACATAAACTTTAACAATTAAATAAACATGAACTTTAACAATTAAATAAATATAAACTTTAAAATTATATATTTATGATGATATCATATCATCAAGCCAAAAGAGAGCTTCTAATTAGGTCGGATGGCTTCCTTCTTTTAAGTCTGCGCTCCAAACCAATGGGATCAGCAAGAGATGATGCTTCTGTATTTACGTGGTCTCTGAGTCGGATGTAATGTTTTGTCGCAATGCTTTCAATCTCTTTTCTAACAGTATTTACTCCAAGGTCACGATGTAAATCACTTGTGCGTATATACCATGGTGCGTTTACGATGCATCTGAGTACTTTGTTCTGAAAACGTTGAATAATAGTTATATTTTTTTCGCTTGTGCAACCCCACAATTGTGCTCCATAAGTCCATATAGGTTTTAATATTTGATTATATATTAACAATTTATTTTCGACAGACAGTTTAGATTTCCTCCCTAATAGCCATTTTAGCTTCTTCCATTTAAGTTAAATGGAAGAATAGAAGACAAATGACCGGCTTATTTGGAAAAACCGGAATAATGAAGCTGCAACAAAGCCAACTTACAACAGGAAATGCTCTATGACAGTCTCATGCATTTCAATTTTTGTTTTTTTTTTTTTTTCATCACCCAATTTCGTTTTATGTGAAACCATTTCAGTGTTATCATATGCCAGAAGTTATGATACACAGCTCCGGGAACATTATTATTTCAAAAAATAAATTTAATGATTAAAATAACTTCAACGAGTTTAAATTTAAATTAAAAAATTAAATTTTTACTGTAACAACATAACACCTGCTTATCATAACCCCAGCCATTATTATAGATTTTCAATGGATGCCGATGTCTTGACCACATGAGTCGTATTAACCGTGTATTGAGTATCAATTTTTATTTGTAATGAAATTTTCAAGATTTATTTTTCCATCACACCACTATGTGTGGTAAACTGTATTAAAAATGGATTTTTGCATTGAATAAAAAAAAAAAACAATATGTGATACACAATAAAACAATAACGAATTCCAAAGGCATTACAATGCATTCGCTGAAATCGTTTTTTGGTTATTTACACTAATGCTGGTGCAGAGAAAAACTAATTAAAACCTTAAAGCAATCGATTTGAATAGTAAAACTTTCTTACAAACTTTAAAAGTTCTGTAAAAACTTAATATTGTCAATTTCATACGCTCACAAGGAGATTTCATACATACATAATTGGTCTTACACCACTTATGTTGTGATTGTTAATTTTATACATGAGTGGAGAGACCTACAGTTTAAATAGACTCCGAACAACAGATTTTTGAGTAACTTTTCATGGCAATTTTATTTACTCTCAGAGTTTTGGCCAGAAATCTGCTGAGAGGATGTCGCCGAAGAAATATTTTTTCTTATTTTCATTTTGATGTTTGACCTGGGCTTTAAACCGAGGTCTCAAGTCTAATAAGCCAACACACTACCTACTAGACCACGGCGACTTCTAAAGGAGATTATATTCTGTAAATAAATGTTACAATTTAGGGTACTCTTTAACTGTCGACAATTTGTTGAATACTGTTTTTCCCCTGAATTTCAAATACGTCCGTCATCATTGTGCAATTTAATGTTGATTTTGTTTTTTAATACCACATTTGTATTTTATAAATTCCTTTAATCTGGTGAGTGAGTGTGATTTTTATTTATTCCTTTTTTTAATACTTTTTATTGACGTTGACAGACAATTCATACTACAATACCGTCATGCAAGAGATGGCAATGTATACCACTATACCCTGTATTTAGTACATTTAGAGTAGTCACTTGGGTAGTTATTCCCAGAAAAAGTTGTTGGTCTTGGCTTGGAAAACAAGTATGAAGTATTGCGTAACTAGCTTTAGGACTGCTGAAGGATTAAATTTGAATTGCGAAATTATTAGATAAGGAGGCACGCTGTTTATATTTTGACTAAGTTTGCTTGAATTGCAATAATTTGGCAAGGAAAACTACAATAAAAAAATTATGAAACCTAGATAGCGGGCAGCTACATTAGAAACACCTACAATAGGTTGCCTAGAAAACACCCCTTTTAACTGTAAAACTAAATGATTTGATAAGACTATCTACAGCATAATACTGATTAACCATTCAAGATCTCTTTTTAAAAGTAAACGTACTTCAAATCTTCTCTAATCAAATTTAAAAAAAAATACTTCAAAATTTTATTAAAAACTGATTCAAATTTATATTTTTAAATGACATTATAACAGAATTTCTCTACATACATATATAACTGGTCATAACAGCCGTTTAGTCAGGATTACAACCAGGTTCTTCCACCACTATGCGTGTTAACGTTACACAGGAGTGTCAAGACCTATAGCTTAAATTTGACCCTGAACTACAGATTTTTGAGAAACTTATCATGGCAATTATAGTGCCTTAACTTAATCTAAGCACTGTTGATATAAGCAATTTCTCTCATATTTGGAATGGTGTCACGACGTTTGATTTAATTTTTGTAGACCAAATATAGAAGAGGTCGTAATAAAATCAAATCGTATGTCTTTTCTTTTTTTCCTTTCCACATGAAAATATTTTTCTGGCTCCCATATAAAAGACTGTTGTAGGGACAATCCTTAAAGTATTAACCGCAGAAATTAAAAACCTTCCTAAGCCTGAAGCCGCTTCATCTAACACATTAACACAATAAATTTAAACAGAGTAAATCTCCGAAAAAATATTGTTTCATGTCTAATAAGCCAACGCACTACCTACTAGACTACATAATTGGCCATTACAACCCATCAGTCAGGATTCCAGCCTAGCTTCTCACACCATTCATGTTGTGAGCGTTGATTTTAGAACTCTATTATCACTGTAGTTTCGTCCTCATATTCGAAAAAATAAAGACTAATCACGACCCAATCTGCTCTAGACAGTTACTCCCTGTAGGTGCATATGTTTCTCATGAATTTTATGATGATTTTCTGATTTCCAAATTCAATAAATTTTGTGATTTCAATAGGCCATACAGATGAATTTGAGCATCTACTGAAAAGGGGTTTTTTTCTTTAGAAAATTAAGCATTTACTTAACATTGATCCTTTAACCATTGACGGAATTCCTGAGGGTTGCAAATCCTAAGTAAACTGAATTTTGTGCGCATTAAGGTGAAGATCTGGTATCACAATTTATTGAAAATGATGCCGAATTGATGTTTTCGAGTTTTCGGCATTATTTCGTTTACATTATTATTCAAAGACCGACCGATACGTAGGCCGAGTCTTATGTAATCCACGTAATCTTTTCGAATATGGGACATTTGAACACGCAAAAATTTGTTTTATTTAAAAAAGATCCAATATGTATAGAACTACTTATGCTTATACCCAATATTAGCTTTACCATTACGTATGTATATGTATTTAAAAATACTTAAAAAACCATACGTGTTCGGAAAAAAATACATATCTGTTGGCAAGTGATTGTGGGTAACATTTCAACGAAAACCATAAAAAGGAAAAGAATAAAAAACAAATGAAAAATAAATAAAACAGAGTCCCTTTTAATTATTGTCACTGTTATCTGAGGGAGAGCAAGGAAAGACTCTGAGGTAACGTTTGCTTTATTAATAAAAAAGTTTTTAATTGTATTGTTTTTAATAAGTACTTAAGCTGGTTTTAATTAAATTAAAATAAAACAAAAACAAAAAAACAGAAAAACACAATGAAATCATATGAAACAATAAAACATAAATCAATCAAATTGTAATTAAAAGTTGAGCAAAAAAAAAAAAAAATAACTGAGTGGTAAATAAATGGTCTTGATATATGAGAAGACATTTAAAAACTATTTTAATTGTATGTTTGTATGCGTAATGGAAATGAGAAAATGCTGAAAGATGTTAAGCGTAATAAATTTTATGCTGGCAATGAAAAAAATAATTAAACTTTTAACACACAGAATTAAAATGATGTCTTGAAAATAAAATAAATTTTTTTAAATTTTTATTCTTGCTCAAATATTTTCATTTAAATAAGAAATCAATACAATACAATGTAAGTAATTTCTCATGGTGTTCTAATGTTTAAAGTCCTCATTTTCTAAATCGTAAGTTTAATTGAAATAGTCAAGCCAAGACTAAAGATATCGGCGGCCAAAAAAAAAAATTTCTAAACTCAACTTTACTATCCATCAATGCATATAACAACCCGTTGTCGTGATCATCGTTTTATCAACATTTATGTACACACATTGACAGTAACAAGAAATTTCTTGTGCCATTGGCAACATCAGCAACATTCACCTTCAATATGTCAAACAACGAATTTTTTTTTTCAAGCTTCACTACGTGAAAATAATAGAAAATGGCAACGCATATTCACTCCTTTGCAGTTAAACCCAAACGCCAACGAATATTAAAACCAACCTTTTTAAGCCAAAATTTTCACATAAATTCAGTCAATACGAATTGTTCATGGTATTTTTCTTTTTTTTAAGGGAACACAATTTGCTTTTGAGTCATTTTCCCTGTAAAGGACTAAAAACTTGTTCAATACTAATGCACTGCAACAGAATTTCAATTCTTTTTTCTTTTTTTTCATTTTACATTTGTATGTGTGCACAACAGAAAGAACGGTATGGAGAGTGAGAGAGATGGTGTTTCAGTCAAGAAATTTTAAGTCTGCCATAAAAATGTCAATATCGTTTATGTCGTCTATATGTAATTAGTTGTACCCCCCTATAAAAGGGAGGAACATTGAATGTGTGTAAATTTCAGGAATTGAACGGAAATTTAGTTAAAACGCCATAAAATGTAACAGAATAAAATTGAAAATGGTGTATTTTACATACGAGGAGTGTCTGAAAAATTTTTTACATGAAAAAGTTAACTTATGGTAGAAATGTTACAAATAGCAGCACGTCTTAAAACTAGGGCTAGGAAAACGTAATCATTCAAAGCTATTACACGTATGACGGAAACCATATGACTCAATCTCCTAAAGAAAATATTGTTGCTGTAAACGAAAGGGTAACCGAAAACCCAAAAACATCAATTCGGCATTGTTCTCAACGAATTTTGACAAAAGATCTTCACCTTCATGCCTAAAAGAATTCAGCTTAATCAGGAGTTTAAACGGCCAGCAATTTGGTCAATGGGTAATGAAGCAAAGTGAAGTGAAAGCTAACTTTTCAAAAAAAATATCAACAAAAAATTCTTCTCCTATGACGCACATTTCCATCTTTATGACCTATTGAAAACACAAAATTTGACGAATTTAGGGCTCAGAAAACCATGACATACTCATCGAATCTACGAGGTGAATAAGTTTCAAAAGTTACATACTTTACATCAATTAAACTAGAAGAAGGTATACAATACTAAAATTAGGTAAACATAAACAAAATGTCGTTATACATACAAATTTAATGGAAAAATCAGCATATAATCCATGAGAAACAAGTGCACCTACAGCGTGTACCTTCTTGGTGCGGATTGTGGCGCGATTTGGCTATACGTTTTTGAAGATGAGGTCGAAATTACAGTGACTGTGAACTGCATTCGTTACAGGAACATAATAATGTAGTTCTTGTTGCCTCAACTGGAGGCCATAGACTAGGATAATACATAGTTTTATACGTCGCCATAGTCTAGTAGGTAGTGTGTTGTCTAATTAGACTTGAAAAAATTACTCTTCTCTTTCGCAACTTTAGTCTTAGGAAAATTTTTAATACTTTCAGAATTGTTGTTACAGCAGTCTTTTATATGGCAATCAGAAAAATATTTGCATGTGGAAAGGAAAAAAAGGGAGAGAGTAGTAGAGTGACATTCGATTTGATTTTATTACGACCCCGTCTATACTTGGTCTAGAAAAATTAAATCAAACATCGTGACACCATCCCATATATGAGAGAAATAGCTTGTGTCAACAGCTATCAGACCCGAGGTCACGGTTCAAAACCCAGGTCAGACATCTCCAACAAAACGAAATATAAAAAGAATATTTCTTCAATGACTATCTCTCAGCAAATTACTGGCGTAAACTGTTTGAGTAAATAAAATTTCCATGAAAAAGTTTCTAAAAAATCTGTCATTCAGAGTCGACTTTAAACTGTAGCTGTAACTGTATTAAATAAGCACACACAACATAAGTGGTGTGACAAGCTAGATTTGTAATCCTGACTGGAAGGGTTGTAATGATCAGTTATGTATGTATATACGTATGTATATACATATATGTAGTTTTAGCAAGGCAGCGCCTATCTACCACTTTGTGCTTACAGCAAGCGATTTAATGCAGCAACAATTTTTGGAACGAATTATCTTAAGAAATTATCTCATCTATCTGATGGCTAGTATAGCTGGCTAGTATAGCTTGTATAGCTGGCTAGCATAGTTAGTAAAGCTGGCTAGTGTAGCTAGTATAACTGGCTAGCTGATCATGTAATTTAATTCAGTATGATTATTTTCATTGGGATTTGTCGAGAAAATCTCGGGATTATACGAATATCCACACTTCTTGAGCTCGAATCCGAGATCCAATGCATCATCGGTGAAATATAGTCACATCTTAGTGAAAAAAAGTAAACATGGAGAATTCTATTCAAAAATTAATGAGCCGTGGTGGCCATTTGACGAATATTTTATTTATTCACACTTAATCGGAACATGTCTTCTTTATAATGCCATCACAACTATCTTCAAAAATATTTGTTTTTATTTTACAATGAAAAAATGTTTTGTCACCCTATGAACAATAATTGACAAAAATTCATATTTTCAATGCACTCTATGAAAAAGGGTTAACGTTTACAGGACGAAAACGTTAAAGTTTTGGTTTTAGTTTTTTTTTTTAATAATAATTTCAAATGAATTTATAATTTTGTAAGATTTTTTTCACAGTATCGCGTTTATTAAATACAATTTTTTCTTTTCCTTTACAGGTATGGAAATTGTTTTAAGCACATGGGTATTTAACAACACCCTCTAATTGATTTAAAAGGACGTAGGATAAGTACTATTTGTGTGATTATTAAATATTGAATAAAACCATTCGAATAAATTAAAAGAAATTAACTTGGAAAGTCGAGATTATAATTTTTATCAAATAAAATGACAGCGTTTCCCTACTGTCTCAAAATCTTTATCTTTCTATGATCTCCAGTTAAATATGAGAAGAGATCATATTTTCATATAGCATTGACACTGTTTCCCTATCAAAAATTCCTTGAATTTTATTGTTTTAATCACAATTTCCAAAAAAAAAAAAAACCTAAGTGATTAATAATACATCCACGAGTTCGAATCTTTAATCACTTCTACTGTACCTAACAATTTTCTTTCACAAATATTTCGTTTTTAATCTCAGTTTCTTAAATTTGTGTTGAAATGATACTCGGAAAAAAGTTTGCTTGAAGAAAATTTCATTCATTTTTGTTTACCTTTACATTGGCAGTGTTATTAAGGACAGCAATTGCTGGAAATGTTACATTTCAGTACGTTGCAATTCATTCCATTGAATATTAACGATTTGTACACAAAAGTGCATACATATGCAGGGCAGGCATTTGCATTTAATCAACGTTAAGATGTTCAAAATGTTAACATGGCCATAAACAGCTTAAGACCAAAAGAAAAATGAAAAGGAAATAGTAAATCAGAGTGAATTCACATGTGCCTTATAATATTGGAAAATGTTGGAACATCTAAAGGATAGAATAAACTTCACTTGCTCTCGAAATATGAATAATGAATCTCGTTGTACACGTTATCGTTCCCTTTAAGGGTTTTAGGGCTTACTTTTTTTTCTTCTTAGTTTACATTAATAAAGTTTTTTTTAGCTAATACGGCGACTAGTCTTCAGGCTGCCTTCTCATGTTCTCTAGAAACAACACTCTCCGTGGAAACTTATTGTGTTAATGTATTTCGATGTAGCGGTGAAAATTATATTCTTCTTTTCCCCAGCTTAAGGCTTAGGAAGATTTTTATTTTGTGCCGTCAATACTTTAAGAATTGTCCCTACAGCAGTCAACCAACCAGCCAGAAAAATACTTGCGTTGTGGAAAGGGAAATGAGGAAGCTGCAGAGTGACATTCGTTTTTTTCCGCTTTCTTCTATATCGGCCCTGAAAGATTAATTTAAACATGCATGCCGTGTCAGCAGTGCTTAGGTTAAGTTAAGGCACTTTAATGGCCATGAAAAGTCTCTCAGAAATCTGTCTGTTAAATCACATAAAAATTAACACACACAACATGGGTGGCGTGAGAAGTTAGGTCGTAATCCTGACCGAATGGTTGACCAATTATGTATGTATGTACTTTAATGCGTTCGCTGACATTTGAAAAATATTTCACTTCCAGTGAATCTCTTTCTCAAGCCTCTTCCCTTAAGGTGTGGCATTTATAATTCAAGCTAGAAACCGGGAGGAAACAAAAACAAAAAAATGTTCACCATAGTGTTTGAATATTAAAATTGAAAGGCTTTCATTCTATTTCCCTCCAAGTAATCTGTCTTTAAGGTTGGTTTAGAAAAACCAACATCATAAGGAATTCAGAGAGCAACAGCTCCAGAGTAAAAGTAACGATTAATGTTGAATACATTTTCGCTTGAGCCCCAGGAACTGGCAATCCTATTATCCCAGGCTATAGTTCACCTGTTTTTCTAGAAAAACTTATGCAATAAATCTGAGATGCTCTGTAACAATTTTATGTCGCTATAAACAGAATTAGAGACTGAATATCAGTATGAAAATGATGATAAATGGAGTAGGACTTTAACAATATGTTGCAGAGAATAGAGAATAGAAGTTGCTGGATATAAAAACAATAAATTTCAATAAAAGCATACCATAGCACACTGTATGAAATATGTTCGAAATGTGTAGGACAGAATCCTTACTTTCACCAAATTATGGAATCGGATGATTATAACTTTGGGAGAGTGAGATGATTTATATTAAGCTGAAGATGTTTTAGTAACAATCAGTTTCAAATTGCACTGATCTTGTGGCGTCCGTTTCATCTTCTTCCTAATATATGTATATACATACATAATTGACCACTATTACCGTCTTTAGTCAGGATTAAAACCTAGTTATTAACACCACTTATGCAGTGTGTGTTACTTTTATATATGAGTGGCAGGAACCACAGTTTAAATTCGATTCCGAATGATTGATTTATGAGAAACTTTTCATGGCAATATTATTTTGCTCTCAGAGTTTTTGCCAGAAATCTGCTGAGAGGTATTGGCTGAAGAAATATTTTTTTATATTTCGTTTTGTTGGAGATGTCTGGGCTTTAAATCATGGCCGCACGTCTAATAAGCCAACACAAGTAGTTTAGGTTTGCTGCATTCCATGGGTGTCACTACTGAAAAAAGGGCTAAATATACTCAGTTTAGATTTCTGTGATGGGATGTTTGTTTGGCCTTCTGATTTCGGATACCAAAAGTTCGAGGGTTTTATTAATGCGACTTGATATGTGACGCCTAGGCACTTCTGACTTATCTAGAATGCTGCACAATTAACAAGATTATTCATCCACATTCTTCGATATTCGATCACTGTGTGTATAATTAAGTATAAAACAATTACATACTGAAATATTTCTGTTTTCAGAAAGTTGATCAATGTTTTAAAATTTAAGAAAAAATATTCCAACATTCATGACAACAATTTGAAGTCAATTTCAATGCAAAAATGGCAGATGTTTCAAAGCCTCTTCCTTTTTCCTTATTACACTTCCAAGTGTTTTCACTCATAAACTCTTCTCTTATTAGAGCTCTCTTTTAGGCGCCCAGTCTCAGTTTAGAACTCTTTCTAACTTGAAACACAGATTTAAAGATGTCAAGCATACCTGTTAACCATTTACAGAAGAACATAAAAATTGTTGTACACACACAATGCATAAGGAAATGTTTGAATGCATGTATGAATGAATGTTTAAATGAATGTATGAATGAATGTATGAATGGGTACATGTTTAAATAGGATTATCGAGTTATATTTGTTTGTTTGTTCGTTTGTATGTTTAATTGTCCTGCAATATCTCCTGATATAACCATCTTGCCGGTCGTTTACTTGTTTGCCAATTTCATGTACGACTGACTGCACGATGAACTTAAAATTGTATTGCTGTGCCGATAGTTTTTCCCTCTCTTTACTGTGTTGGTTCTTATTTCAATTTGTCGAAAGTTTGTAGTTTAATTTGAATCAAATTGTTGGCACATTTACGGATTCGTCTTGTGGGCTTTGCCTTCTACTCCCACCCACCAATTTGCGTTGGCATGTCTTTGTAACATTTTATTGAATTTTTTTTTCTTTTCGAATTCAGTTTTCCTGGATTTCATTTCTAAATTGATGGTCTATAAAATGTCAAGAGATTTATATGTTGGCCGGTCATATAGAATAGTGTCAACAATGGCTAAATAATAATAACAACGACCCAGATAATGTTAGTACGAGCAGGTTTGTAAAGGTGAGATGGATAGCAGGAGTATTTTGATTACAAAAAAAAATACTTCTTTTCCTGTAAAGGAATGACAATCACATGAGTAACAACAACTGATTTGAAGAAAACCAATCGATTTCTCTTGAATAGAAGAAAAAAAAAGAAATGCAATTGAGTTTATTTTTTGTGGTCCAGTGCTGGACAACTGTGGCTTGGTAAACAACAACAACAACACACTCAATAATAAAAAAAAATAAAAACCACAGAAAATCAACTAAAAATGGAACACAACAAAACACTTGACATTGTCAAGTCATATAAAAAGGATATTTACAAACACACAAAAACACTCTCGCACATACACGCATACACATACACATACTCATGAAAAGAAGTGCAAGCAGGATAAAAGCAATTTTGAAAATTGTCAAATGACATGAAAAATAACATGAAGAGAAGAACGAGAAATACATTCTCACACACATATGTATATATATGTATGTATGTATATGCACAATGATTCTAATAATGATGATGATGATGATGAAGTGACATACGATATTATGCTGTGCTAATATATTGGATTTCTTAGTATTGTTGCTGTTTGTTTCCCTGTTTTTTTCTATTATTTGTTTTCCTCGTCTTCTTTCTGTGTTCTGTATTCGATTCTCTTTCTGCTTTCACACACACAATCACACTTAACTTGACCAGAAAACAAACGTTACAGCAAATGAATCGAAAATGTGACAACAACAATAAGAAAAAAAAGTCATTACAACTTCAAAATCATTTGCTTAAATAAACAGACTGGACTGGACAGTATAATAGAATTTTAAAGTTGTACAGTGTTTATGACAGACAAGTTCCTTAAGGTATTAACAGAAGGCATCATTTATAGGCCTTTATAGACACAACCAATTAGTTGATTAGTTAATAGGTAGAAATGTGTCAGAAGTATTCATCGTGATCGTTAAATTTTCAACAATCAATGATGCAAAGAGTAGGACATATCAACTATATCGTTCAGAGGAAAGAAACGAATAAGATTTCATGTTTTTAATAAAAATATTAGAATTTTCGTGTAGTATTCACAACCTTTAAAGCTGAATATCCTCTATTATTGCTAACTTTAAGTCTCTCATCTAAGCAACCACTGGTCTTCTGGCATTTTATTAAATTTTAAGGCAGTGCCACAATAATTTTGTAAAGATCATGCAGCCGCAACTACACTTCCTCGCTTAGACAGCCCTAATTCCATTTTCTTTGACACTTGCATAGTTTAGTTATATCCAAATTAACTGCTTCCATTTCATATTTACCCCGTAAGACCTGCCGTTGACCTATTCTAGTACATAGCATTCCGAAAAAAAGCTAATTTTAAACGTAACACGTTTTAATGGCGTTGAAAGTATGACAAGTAAGATCCTTAGGAGATTTTTTCCGGGTCAAAAGCGTATTGTATGTTCCAGTAAATCTAAACTAAACTCATTTTTCATTCGGGTTTGCTTCGAAAAGGTTTAAGAGACCGTTTAAATACGATTAAAAACGTGGAAAGTGTGAATCGGTTTATGCTTGACGATTGTTAACTTTCAATCATGCAGCGGACAAATGCTTGAAATGAACGCAGATCGTCTTTATACTACATTCTACACAAAGACATAAAGCCACAGATCAAAAAAAAAATTAAATTTGTACAAGAATTAAGCTCAAGATGTCAGTCAAGCGCTTTTCAACGATTACTTATATTTATATTTTACGGCTAAATGGCATGGTCATCGTATGATCAAGCAAATAAGTTGAACTGTCGCAATTGTAGTACAACGCAACGAAATGCAAGCATTGCATTCAGCATGCTTCAGCCTAAAGTGACTGTAAAGCTGTGATATTGGCGTAAAGAATTTTCGAACATTTTGAAAATGAGGAGAGAGGTGAATTTTATAAATGGATAGTGCCACATTACATACGACCAATATACATACATGCATATTTGGTCATAAGAACTCTGTAGTCAGGTTTACTACCTAGTTTCTCACACCACTTATATTGTCTGTGTTTATTTTACACATGGGTGGAGGGACCTACAATTTAAAGTCGACTCCAAACCACAGATTTTTTGAGAAACTTTTCATGGAAAATTTTTATTTACTCTCAGAGTTTTTGCCAGAAATCTGCTGAGAGGAAGTCGCCGAAGATATATTTTTTATATTTCGTTTGGTTGAGGATGTTTGACCTGGGGTTTGAACAGTAAAAAGCATTCTAAATGCAAACATTCGAATGCTCTGCATCCGACTAAAGTGGCCGTAAAGCTGTGAATTTTCGGACTATTTGAAAATGAGCATAAGCATGCGACCAATTCGTCATTGCAACCCTGCAGTCAGGTTTACGATCTAGCTTCTCCCACCACTAATCCTGTGTATGTCTATTTTATACATGAGTGGCGGGACTTACAATTTAAGGTCGACACCGAACGACATATTTTTGTTGACAATTTTTGCCAGAAATTTGCAGAGAGGCAGATGCTGAAGAAATATTTTTTTATATTTAGTTTTATTCTAGATGTCTAAACTAGGGCTTAAAACGTGACCTTACGTCTAATATGCCAACACACTACCTACGGCGACTTCTTTTACGACCAATATGGTTGGTGAAATTTTTTTAGGATAATTGACCTCCAGGAGAGAAAATGTAAACTGAACTTCATGCTGTTTGATCTTCATAAGAAGTGACATAAGTTGATCGCCAATCAGTTAAGATTTTAAGCTTATGGACCGCTTCCTGTGGATTCATCTTAAATATAAAGTTTACATAGAGAATCTATCTGTAGAAGTGTCAAAAGAGACTTTCTTATAAACGATCAAATAAATTTTCCGATTGTGCATTGAAAAATTTGAAAAAATATCGTCCGTATGAAAAGAAAAGATATTTTTTTGGTCCACTTAACATAGACATTTTTTAAAACAACTTGCACTTAACACGAGCTTAACTGTATTTTAACTCATTCAACAAGAAAGAACTAAAAACACCCATCCTAGTGGACTACATATGCCTCTGGCAGGACATTCCATAAAATAAAAAGAAAATTAATCTTCCGCTCTCACCATTTACTTCATGTAATTCATTACATTACTTCGTAAGTGTATGTAAGTCATGTAAAAAATAAAAAAACGAATTAAAATAAAACATAATGCCCAATAACGATGGTCTTTTTGTAATAAAATTTATTTTCATCGTAATCAGCATAATGAATACAACAACGATACTACTAATGATGATGACAATGACAATGACGTTGCTGGTATTGTTGCTGAAGCTGTTGCTGTTTGCTGATAGAAATCACTGTCATAAAATTAACATAAAAGCTTCCGTGTAAAATTCATTTTAAATAAATAAAATATTGCCTTAATTTTCTTCTACTCCCTGTGAGCGCTTGCTACAATTGCCGGCCCCATTCAGTGTATAGACCGGAAGAGTAAAAGGTAGCACAAACCCCCGAAAGATAGCAAGTGAGACTAATAGCTTTCAAGCATAGGAGCAAGGCTATGTACGTAAATACTTGTCGTGTGGAAGCAAAAGAAGCAACAAATTTTAACGTAACCATAAACTATTGGCCAGTTTACATAAACATGTGGGTCATTTTAGATTGAAATGAATAGAAAATTTTAAAAGGATTTTTTAGGAAATACTTAAAACCAAGGGAATACGGATAGACATACTTTGTTTGTTATAGTCGTAATACTCTAGTAGGTAGTGCGTTGGCTTATTAAACATAAGGCCTCGTTTCAAATTCCAGGTCTGACATCTCCAACAAAACGAAATATAGAAAATATATGCTCTGTAATGGTTTCTCAGCAGATTTCTGACAAAAAATAAATAAATATTGACATGAAGTTTCTCAAAAATCTATAGTTTGAAATCGACTTTAAGCTGTAGGTCCCGCCACTCATGTATAAAATTAATACACGAAGAAACCAATTACGTATGTACTATGTATGAATATGGTTCTCACATCCATTGACGTCCTTATACGCCAGGTGGTCCAAGCTGTACAGAAACCTTTATCTACTTGTTTAAAACACTCAACAGAAACAGTCATTGCAACCCATCCAAAAATAATGGTGTACCATGAGCACCAATGAGACTGGAATTAGTAACGACAGATTACATCTTCGAATTCAGCTTCAAGCAGATTGTCTCTAGGGATCACTGAGCGACCATATTTATGCGTTATAGTAGGTAGGTTTATGACATGTCTTGCGTACTGTATGATTTAGCCACGTGATCCATATCCATGAGAGGTATGTAGCTTAGCACCAGCGTAAGCTAAACTATTACGAAAACATACTTAAATATTGACCGAGTGATCATTTCCTTAAAAAGGCATAAAATTAAAATATTTTGCCATTACATTGAGAGTAGTCTAACCTAAACAGGATGAATGTCTTGTAAAGATCTCAGCTTTCCTTTGCCAGTATAAAACTCTGTATATTTCAGTTTAATGAACACTGTAGCCCTCCGGCAGCCCTTTGATATAAACATCACCTGTAACTACCAACATCGATTTAAATCCATCCCTGAAGATCTCAACTCTATCCTTATAATTACACATCCGTTACAATTTTAAGCCGTCGAATGGGATGACAGTATTTACATACATAATTGGTCATTACAACCGTTCAGTCAGGATTTCGACCTAGCTTCTCACACCACTCTTGTTGTGTGCGTTAATTTTATACATGAGTGGCGGGACCTACAGTTTAAAATCGACTCCGATCGACAGTTTTTTTTTTTTTTTTGAAAGCTCTTCGTGGCAATTTTATTTACTCTCAGAGCTTTTGCCAGAAATCTGCTAAGAGGCAGTCGCCGAAGAAATATTTTTTTTTCATATTTCGTTTTGACCTGGCATACGAACCCGGGCTTTACGTCTAATAAGCCAACACACTATCTACTAGACTACGGCGACTACAGTGTTTAACGGGTACATAAAACACGATCTTCTAGAATAGAAGAGTACTTATATACCTTTCGAGGCCGCAAGACAATAAGTTGCCAGCTTAAAATCACTATTAATGGCCTAGTCGCCATTTTTCGAAATGTGATAGTAGTCAGTAAGGCAGTTAATTCTACAACTTTACCAAAGAGAAGACCAAAAGCCAACGCTCCATACAGAAGTATACATAGGTCTACGATAGTAAATAGCAATAGCAAGGATGTAGATTCAAACAACATGTGTTCATAGAATCTAAGATATCTTCACTTGAAAATGAAACGTATCCAACAGCGTAAGCTGTAGTCCTTTTAAAAGGACAAAAGGCAACTGAAAATGTGGTTGTTTTACCATTTTTTTTTTTAATAAAAAGAAAGAAAACCTTAAGGCCTAAACATTGAAATTTGTAAATGAAATAACCTTTAAAATATTTACGACTTCCTATACATATGTGCATATACCGGATGTACTCCAACTTAAACGTTCGTTTTAAACAATACAGTTGTCTACAGCGTCATATAATAAAAATACTGGAGCATAAGTACAAGTTCTTGCAACTTGTTAAAGTATATTGTTGCTACAGCTGACTACTACGTCTTAAAACTACTTTCTGCTGCTGCCCCTTGTCTTTTTTGCTGCCACTACAACACTGGCTTGTCTTCTCTTGTCTTGTGCTATTATTTGTAAGTCACTGTGTAAAGCCATAAGAATAGTTTATTATAAAGGGAGAGTAAACAAAATAAAACAAAACAAAACAAAAACTGCAAACAAACAAACAAATTTACATGGGCTTAAGGCTGTAAATGTATGTAAATCTATACACAGAGTAAATCAATATCAATGAACGTAAATTTTGTAATAAAACAATTGGCAACAGGTGCGGATAAAGGCTGTAACAAAAACATGTATTTGCAACATACATATGTACATAAATATTTACTTAAGGCATGAGTAGCTTGTTACAAAACAATACAAAAATTTTCTCACAACAACAACAACAATAAGCAAATAGATAAACACAAAGAACAAAAACAACATATTTTAAAATCAATTTATGATGTATTGACTTAAAATCTGTATAAAATCCTCCTTCTATACACTCTGTAACTGCCTATCTATTGTATTCAGTTTTGGAAAAACTGAATTTCTGTGCATGTATGTATGCATGTGTCAAAATCGACACATTGTCCTGTCTTGTCATAGTTTTTGTGATTTAGAATAACGTAACTAAAGAATACTACGACACAAATGTGGGGAGGTATTAAAATTTTAAAACCTTAACTACACTGTGTGTGTGCGTCTGTGTATTTGTTGTATCTATAGAAATTTATGCAAATTATATCCTTAACATTACCAGAGGATGATGATAACGATCATAGCATTTATTGAAGATAATTTTGAACATAGTTATTTAAAGGAGTGAAATGATATTGAATTTTAAATTTTATTTAAAATGTGAGATAAGTAGTGTGAGAAATTAGGTTCTAATCCTGACTGAGGGGTTGTAACGACCAAGTAAGTAAGATATATTTGGATCCTGGAGAATAGCTGAGAAACTCTAAATGCTTTGGCATTTGCAAGACATCCACCCTGATTAGATGATACTTCTCTCAATGTAATGGCAAAACTATTTAATTTTATGCCTTTTTGAGGGGCAATATTTAACTATGTTTTCATAATACTTTAGCCAACTAAGGGTACTAAGTTACCATTCATGGAAATGGATCAGATGAATAGTGTAATTTTTCTTCACACTTGAAGACGGTAAGACAGGCCGTGAAATCTACCTACACTAAAACGCATAAATATACTCGCTCAGTGGTCGCTAGAATCAATATGCTTTAAGCAGAATTCAAAGATGTAATCTATGGTCCCTGATTCCAGTCTCATCGGTGCTTAAGGCACACCATTATATTTGGAGGGCTGCAATGAGGGTAGAGTAGAATGAGGCTCTCCCTGTTGAGTATTTTTAATAAGTAGATAAAGGTTTCTGTAGAGGAACTAGCTTGAACACCTTATGTGTAAGGACGTAAGAACCATATACATTCATGCACACATAATTGGTAATTGCAACGCTTCAATCAGGATTACGATCTAGCTTCTCATAACACTTATATTTGTGTGTGTTAGTTTTTATACACGCGTGGCGGGGCCTACAGTTTAAAGTTGACTTCGACAGACAGATCTTTGAGAAACCCTTCATGGTAAATTTGTTTACTTTCAGAGTCAACAAAATATCTTACAAGAAGCACAAAAGATGAGAGAAGTTATCAGATCGAAAGAGCATAAGGATTTAATCGACCTCATTGTACATATGACCTTTTGATGCATTGTTTGAAGACGATCTTCGACAGACAATAAATCTATATTTTATCAGACGAGGCATGTTAGTTTTTTAAGGTTCACACATTGACACAATTGGGTTTATTACTACACACCCATATTTCGTCAGGAATTAAGCCACTCTTTTGCTCTTTTTTCGATCTGAATGTATTCTTTATAGAGTTTCAATCTAGAGAGCAACATTATCAGCCATTTCCCCTATAATAACTAGTTAAAGTTAAAATATTTTTCGTCTTAATTTCAATCATGATTAATTCCTTTACTTGACTGCCTAAATAAACTAAAAAAAAAAAACAGTAAAAATTAAAACAAGCATTGGTTCATCACTAAAAGCTGCTGAAAACCAAACAAAATAAATGCACAGAACCTTCAATCTCTTTGGCATTAGAGTAGCAACAAGAAAAACTTCAACGGTAACAGTGTCAGAGTAGCAATACCAATAATGGCAACAATAGCAGCAGTTGTAGTGCTACTAAAAAAAAAAAAAATTGAACCACTAGTTGTTGTATTGGTGGCCATAAAATAAGGAGGAAACAACACAACAACAATAACCATAAATTTTTAAAGAAAATAAATTTGAAAACGAAAATGTTGGCACTACTTGTACAAAATACATAACAAAACCAATAACAACAACAACAACAGCAACAACCATAGTTCAAGCACCAATGCCAATAGGAAAAATAAAAAATAAAAAACAAAAAACTTGTGCTACTGTTTGCCATGCAACATCAGTTGAAACAACAGGCAACAACTCACATACTCAAACTCAAAATAGGGGCATCATTCTTATAACAAATTGACAAAACCATGATGACATGACAACACAAAAGGGCCAACAAATGACACCAAATACATACAACAGCTATGGCAACAACAATCATAACAATAACTACTAAAACAGAAATCCAATCATTTCATTCAGTTGTTTTATATTTTATTGCGTTTTACTTGTCACACCTCTCCTCTCCTCACCATATACGGTTTATAATATTTTAAGAGACATTTGAAGTCTCCACAAAGTCTCCATTTGGGTTTTCAGCTTAAAACTGGCTTCTGTTCAGGCATTAAAGTAAAAAAAACACATCACATCACTATACCGCAGTGCTAGTGGTAATGATAGTGGCAACAAAAGTTGTTATTGTTGTTGTAACAATAACAAATAAAATGAATTTCAATACATAAATATTTTATAAATAAAAACAAAGAGTGCGAAAAATAGACAATCGATGAAAATAATGGCCTGTTGTTATATTTAAAATGGAATTTTCTTTTATTGTTGTTATTGGCTGAAATGTTAATTTTTTTAAATTAAAATTTCATCTCAAAAAATTGTGAAATTCTTTTGAAATGTCAGCCGTTTGGTTTCTTTAAAAACGTAGCTGTGTAATAAAGTATGTTCACTTATTATAATTAAGCAATTCGCAAGTCCCAGAATGTAAGGCTTGCCATCTATAATTGACTGATAATAATGTCTGCTGCGTAAATAGCCTTTCTATAATGTTCGATGTTAATATTGTTTTCTATCGGGAGAAAAATTGTGGCCTCCTAACCCATGATTTTTCTCGTTTCTCTCCGATTCAAACATTACTACGCAATCGAATCCACCTCTTTAGGAAATGTTACATAAAAATTAAGCACTCTTGAAAAAAAAAAAATATAAAATGAATGGCTGGAGTTATAGAAAACCAAGATACTGGACTATGTACACGACTAATGGGCGAAACTACATAATATTTTAGTGCCAAACATCATCATATTTGGCCGCATAGTATATTTTATGTTCCTCGGATGGAAAATACTTCTTGCATTCGAACCGTAGTAATTAAGAAACAAAAGAATTAAAATTTGATGACGAAATTAAGCAGTTTTATCAAATTGATAATTGATGGTACAATATTGTGACTAATTACATGTAATATCAGACAAACAATCCGATAATCACAAACACCCAGAGTCTGTGGTGGGAATCAAATCCACGACCTCGGCACTTGAAGTTTAGCAGACTACCAACTAGGCCATCGCACTACCCCTTCTTTTCCATCTCTTATAAACTAACTTTCCTGTAGTCCAACACAATGCACTGCATGAATATCATCTACTGAGTGTTGGTCTTTAATCAAATAAAAAATTGCACTGAGAGTTTTCTGCATCGCTCAAAAGAAATGCTTGTAGAACGGAGCAAGGTCTGAATTATAAAAAATCACTATTTTCGAAATGTTTTTTACATTCAAGGCACTAACTTTGTGTCACGTATTTATATTCGAATCCGGAGAAGGATTGACAAGTTTGCGATGCTTTACATACGATTTGTTCCCCTTTGGGTTACCGTAATGATTCAGGTGAATTTTTTAAATTAACAGGATACAATTGTCAACCAAATAATCCATCTAGAAGCTCCTTAGAGCATAACATTAATAACGAATAATATAGGAAAGTCACGCAAAACTATTTCTTTCACCGTAAAACATGCTATTATAGATAAATCAGAGACATGATAAGTCGAAAAACTTGATTAATTGTATTGCAATATAACAAAGAAATAAGAAGGTAAAGGGGCAGACGTTTTTTAAGGGTGATTAAATGTGAACTTAAGTGTTCTAACTTCAATTCTGACATGTTGAAAACAAAAGAAATATGTGGCGTCCTGCTCCTAACAGTCTTGTGGCAAATACTATAAGAATAATCAGAATAACAAGTAAATTTCTGAAATCTGTCGCTTAAAGCCTAGATTAAACTCACGCGGCACTACTTGTGTATACTATGAACATGTACATAAAAGGTGGCTGGCTAAAACGTTGTAATATTTCGAACATATTCCAGATAAGCATCGACTGCTTAAATCGATAGGTGAAATAACGTAGTCCAGTAGTTAGTGTATTAGCTCATAAGACGTGAGGCTACGTTTCAAAACCCATTTCTTCGGTTATTGCCGCTCAACAGATTTCTGACAAAAACAGTTTCCGAAAAATCTATCGTTCAGAGTCGACTTTAAACTGCAGAATGCCGCAACTCATGTTGTAATACACACAGCATAAATGGTGTGAGAAGCTAGGTCGTAAGCCTAACTGAAGGATTGTAATGACCAATTATGGCTTGAGTGTAGTATAAAATTTTTTTGTGGTAAAAATTGCTTTAACATAACTTACAGTCCTTAGTTAATTTCATTTGAAATTCAATTAAAATTACTTTAAAATCACTTTTCTTTTATTTATTTATTTTTTTTTTTTTGTTTCAATTACCCTGTGGCATTTGTTTTCTGACCCCCCTACCGACGATTTAATGGCGATAAGATAAATGATTGTAAATATTTACTTAAAAATAGATTTAAACAACCATAAATTAAACTAATTATTGAATTTGTTGTTGTCCCTAGAGTGATGTCCATCAATATAAAAAAGAACAGGCATCATCAATAACACGGAGAAAAAAATATTTTTTTTTGTAGCCGCTTTAATGCCTTTCAAGTACAGACACCTATAAACGCGACCATTACTGTTGGCGTTTGTTCCCTCTCTCTTAGTCAATAAGTAATAAAATAAAACACAATTACTTACAATGTCAGCATTTATTTGGCTTCTGCAATTTCATCAAGTTTATTTACCGGAGGGGCCGAAGTCTCCTTCCCCTTCCTTTATGACAGTGCCCGTGTATCATATCAACCTGTGTGAGAAATGTTTCATGAAAACTGAAGACTAAATGATGAAAACGATAATCAAAGCAAACCAATAGAGAGAAATATTTTATAAAGTTGACTACAGTTGTGACAGACACAAAATGCTTTTTTTTTTTGTTACTCACTCGCTCACTCAATCACTTAGTCTCTTGGGGTATTGATACAACAACAACAAGAACAAGAACAAAAAATTATGGCTCATTTGTTGTCTTTTATAAGGCCATTTAAACGCGACGTGCAAATTGGCTATTGGACACTGTAAACTATTTTTCATTGTGTTCTTTTCTTTCTCTCTCTCTCATTTTCTTGCTGTTTTTTTTTTTTTTTTTTGGCCTTTACTTTACTACCAAACTAGATGACTGAAAACTGACTGACACAAGGATAGACACAGCCGTGTTGCTTTGTGTAAAACAAAGTGAAACTCCTTCTCAAAGCAATTATAAGTAGATGCGGCACAAGAAAAAAAAGGAATAAAAACTGCTGCAAGTTATAAAGAAGAAAAAAAACGAAACGCTTTTAATGGTATAATTTTCTTAAAAGAAACAAAAAAAGAAGCAGAAAGAAACAGAATTTTTCACTTTTACTTTTATTTTGAGCAGCAGCTTTAAGTTTAAATTGACGTTAATGGTGCGCTAGTAGGTTTGCTGTTGACCAAATGACTGGATTTCAGGCAATTTAATCAAGTTTCGGGCAATTGACTCCATTGTCGATGGCGATGATGATGACGCTCATGATAATGATATGGTTTGTGTTATTGTTTTTGTTGTTGTTGTTGTTGCCCCATTACTGCCAAAACAAACCGGCCCCTCATAAACAAAGTCAAGCGCTTAAATATGCTTTTAGCTGTGGCCGTAAACGTATAAATTTCTTACACACTGCCGGCCGTTGTGCTGAATGCAACAGCATGTAGCTGTTGTTACAACGGTGGCGGCAACTTAATAAATGCATTAAACGACCTTGAGTCCACAAAAAGTTTCTCTTTCTTCTTCTTCAACTTCTTTTGGCTTGGCTTGTAACACAAGACAGGTTTTCATAAGAATTTCAATTGTGTGCAGGGGCTTATGCCCTGGTTTGGTTTAGTTGGGTTTGCTGTTTTAGTGGCAACCAAATTAACATTTTTGGTTTCGGTTTCTTTTTTTCTCATTTTTTTTTATTTCAGAACCCATATTAAAGTTGACTTTAAATATGTCCAGAGGTAGAATTTTATGGGTGATATTCTATTTATTATTTTTTTTTTTTTATTTTAGCAGTTCTTGGTTCTCGGTTTCATCACCGCTATGGCATATTTAGTGTCTAGTCTTTGTGTGTGAAACAAACAGAAGAAGAAGAAGAATATCAACATAAATTATTAAATTGTTGCTTGGCAAAAGCCATCAACCACAAAAGAACTATTGTTAGCCATAATGAGCACAAGGAGTAGGGATTTTAAAGGAGGATGAGCTAAAGTATAATGATGATGCCGTTTTGTTGCCATGAATACCTGACGTTATTCATTTATTCATGACGTTGATGATGATTACGTCGTATCTGATTGCCAAAGAAGACGAAGAAGAGCTTCTCTTTTGTAACTGATTATAAATTTGGTATGAATGATTTAAATTGTATGGGAGATTTTTCATTTTTAATTTTTTTTTTAATTTTACTTTTACATTGAGAAGCTTAAACAATATTTGAGTGGAATTGCTTGGATTATAAAACTATTCTGTTTTGAAACGTTGTAGAAATTCTTATAAAATAAAATTAAAATTAAGCTTGACGGTTAGGTTAATATCCTCAAGCTAACAAAATAAATCACATGCATTTTGAAACTCAAAAATTGTTTAAAAGTTGTTGATACTTTCAATAGGTTTCCGTCTTATTTTAGTTATGGAATATAAAAAAAGAAAAGAACTAAAAAATTTAAGGAAACAATTATTGACTTTTATCATTAAACCTAATGATAAGTCTGTTGCGATTTGCTCAATAGAGTTAAAATGCCTGAAGAATTACGGCTATATAGAAACATAATACACCGATAGTTCCAACTAAAGAGTTCAGAAAAGAAAAATTAATAGTTTACAAGTAGAGATCTTACAATATCGAGAAGTAATTCAATTTCCTTCAATTTTTTCATTCATTGAATCATGATCGTGATCGAGCAAAAGCTCACTTACTGCATAATTACGGTGACCATCCGTCCACTATTATAGCGGACAGTCCGCTATTTTAACCTCCGCTATTTTTTTTGCGTCCGCTATTTGTGCACTATTTTACCACACGTAACTCCTAAAAAGTATTTATTTTCCAAAATGTCCGCTTTTGTCTACTTTTTTCACCAATTCGGTAAAAACGATAGAGTACTTTCTTAAACAAGAAAAATGCCCAACAATATTGTTTAATTCTTTTAATGATCCTTTTGCTTTGTCTTGGTTATTACTTAAGTCAAGCTAGTGTCTTCCATAAATATATACTGCGTTTAGAAAGTCAACATATTTCAATGCCTGAAGCGGCTATAATATTAAAAGAATTTAAATCAAAGTTAATAGAACGCCACAATGAAGTATTTTTACGACTTAACGTACAAAATTATTTAAGGAAAAAGTTAAAAACTTTTACAGAAACTGTATTAGTTACCTGAACCAATGGAATGAATCTTTTAAGGAAATTAAAGGACTTGCTTGGATATGTTAAATGCAATTCCATCTCGGTCTTCAGTTCAAAAGTCGTTAATAAAGGTAACAGAAATCAGAAATGCTTTAAATATAAATAATAACGAAATTTTTGATGAATTCACTTATGGAAAAAATTATGCAAATGCTGAACAAATAGAAATATGGAAACAATCAGCATTAAATCCCGATAAAAAGTGAGTTGAAAAATTTAAATTTTTCGAAACGAAAAATATTCCTTATAAAAATATCCTGAAATTAGTAGATTTTTCATCCACTTTGCCAGCGTCTAACGCACCAACAGAAAGAGTTTTTCAATATCTAACAATATTTGGTCTTCCGAAAAATTCTAAATGGGACTAGAAACTTTAGAATCTCTTTTGACCATAAAATGTAATTTTGAAATGGGCTGTTCGGAATTCAAAATATTTTCATCAAACAGCCCCAATACTTTAAAAAAATACATTCTGTAGAGAAATATCAGAAGTAAATTTATACACATAAGCATATCCATATGTATGTATGTATACGTATAAGTTTAAATTTGTGTATATTATTTGCACCTATTTATGTCTGTATTTTAAAAATCTTTTTATAAAATGTTAATTATAAGAAATGAATTTCTTTTTATTTTTCAATTTTATATATTTGTCCGCTTTTTTCTCATGGAAATAATGGTCACCGTATGCATAATAAAAACACGGTCTATATTAAATATATTACACATGCAACCAACTTTCAATCAGGATTATGACCTAGCTTCTCTCATCACTTATGTAGTGTGCGTTAATTTTACTTATGAGTGGCAGGACCTACAGTTTAAAGTCGACTCCAAACGACAGATTTTTGAGAAACATTTTCATGGCAATTTTATTTACTCTCAGAGTTTTTGCCGCTGAAAAATTATTTCTTCATATTTCGTGTTTGTTGGAGATTTCCAGACTGGGGTTTGAACCGTGGCCTCACCTCTAGTAAGCCAACACACTACCTACTAGACTGACTATGGCGATCTATTCCTCTATGATATGGTGTACGGTACGTCAGCAAATCTAAAAACTATAGCAATCTTTATTATGCTATTATTATTAACATGCATTTTTCCATTACGACAAATAAAATTTCTCCAACTAAGCAGTAACTGAGCAAATTCTAGGATAATAGGGTTGCCACGCTTAGAAATAACATACCATTTAAAAAAAATATTTTGATCGTATAACAATTTGCTCATGGATTCGTAATCTTTTTCAAGAGGTGGCCGCTAGCAGACCATTCATTATTTACTGTTGTTAATACTGTTCTCTTAATGGTGCCACAGACTCTTATCCATATGTAAGTACATACAGTTCACTCGAGGTAACGTGAACGTCTATTTTGAATGTTCTATGATGAATATATTTTCATCTTGTGTCATATTCGAATCTGGGATTTTCAAGTATATTGTCTACTATTTTAATTATAACACCATTTCACTACTGTTTTCCTAAGAATTCGTATTATAAGCATACGTTTTTTGGGCTCTTAGTTCTTTTTGTTTTCCTTTAGTGGCTGTATTAAAACCCTAAATGAAAATTTAATTCGTAAATATATTCAATCGTTTACGCTGTCTTTCAATTTCTTACAAAAAGTTTCAAGAGATGTGGGAGTTTCGTGTACAAACTTGAAAGATCTTTTCACCAGGGCGTCTTCGCTGATACTCACGATATGTACACGATAAGTCGACATAGATTTTGTATTCTCATGTATTCAACGATGTCAACATAAACTATATACAGTTCATCCGATCATTATACTCGCTGGTAATGCAGACGGCGCCATATATTTTAGATAAGAAATTTCTTTAGAAGACTCGAAGCTTCTATGTGGGCAACACGTGTCACAGTCGTGTACAGAATAATTTAAGTTTATCGACAGGAATTTGTGTTCTTAACACTAGAAAGACGGGAGAATTAATATACCTTAAAAGACGGGTAGGGGTCATTTGACTACCTTCAAGTTTTCTAGTAAAAATCTACATTTGAATTTTAAAATTTAATTTTAAAATTGCAAAGTACTCAGCAATAAAACATTTTTGTGTCTCTTTGCTTGGTAAACTGTCAGAAGGCACTTATTATTTTCGGTTTTTTGAAACTTCAAATTTAATTCCAATTTTTTTCACATCCCGTTTTGCTTTATTGACTGTCCCAACTAGAGTTGTACGTTTGGAGAGCTATCTCTCTGCCACCGATACTGCGGTAAAAAAGTTGTCTGCCGTCACATTTCTCCCTTTGTCTACGATAAGTTTCATTAGACGCATTACAATGTCCTCTCCAAGCGTAATGTTGTGAACGATTGTCATCTTTTCCCAAGTAGGGGAAACCGTTGAGCAGATATTTCGTTTTGACATCTATGCAAAGCCAAAATTTTATACCAAATTTGTCGGGTTTATTCGCCATGTGTTCTGTAACTTTGCATCTTCATTTTGTAGAAAAGAATTGTTCGTCAAAAGCATTGTTTTCACGGCTTCAATTCACGGCTATAAAACGGCTTCAAACATACGAAATTAAGGCGAACTTATCTGTTTTTAGTCTAGTAGATCTTTCTTGTCGCTCGTCAAAATGAATATATTTCATTATATCTTTGAATCGGTCTCTAGACATTGTTTGTGAAAAAAAGCAACTCCCCATTTTTTGTTCCATAAATCATTTACAGATATATTTTTACATCCACAAGCACTCCTAGCGTATAAAACTAAGATGAATTTGTCCAGTTCTTGTAAATTCATAATCCAGTTTGTGTCGCCAAGTTGTCTATGTGCCTCAGCCTGCTTACACTTTTGAATATGACACAAAATTGTATCATCAATCAGCAGTCGCCAGGCTGTTGTAAATTCAGCACCAATAAGTTGTTTTGCGTAATGAGGAGCTTCTGGATGTACAACCAAAATGTTATGGACAGCAAGACTACCTGATGTGGAACTGTTTTGAGAACCAGTCTTCCAAAGAATTCCTCCTGCTGACCGCATGTCGTGTTCATTTTCTACAACTGATGGAATTTGACATTGGCCGCGTTGTTCGGAAACTGAGTGAAAAGTGATTATAATAGCAAATTTCTTTTTACGTAAATAAAAAAAACATACCTAATGGTGCATTATCGATCGAATTATCACTAGAACTCATTACTGAAACGTAACACTCACTATCTTCTACATATGCTAATAACTCATTTTCGCTTTCATCGCCTGATTGATCTTCTGATAAAGATTGCAAATACGCTGCAATATCTTTGTCCCGAAGAGATCTAGTCTAGTCTAGTTTTGACAAACTGATAAAAATAAGTAAAAGCAATGTACGCGTTGGTTGAAATTACATTACTGCATACTAGGGAAAACTTAAACAAAAAATAACGGGCGGGAAAAGTAATTGATAAAATATATAGCGGCAGTCAGATATGTGAAGAGTCAGATGACCCCTCTCCGTCTTTTTAGGTAGTTGTTTTAATAATTGCAATTTGGAGTACCAAAATAAAAAAAAATACTTTTAAAGTAAATTTTATGGAGTATTATTAAAAGTCAAGAAGTACGAAATCTGTGATATAATTCATAAGAGAAATATTAGCAGTTAGATTTGTAAATGGGTCAAATGACCCCTGTCCGTCTTTCTAGTGTTAAACTAATTGCTTAGGCCAAAGGAAGATCAATTATTTCGATCATGAGATTTGTATTACACAATCGTGACATTGTTTTTTATAATTTCCTAAGCAATTTGATAGTAATTATTACAAAAAATTATGGTTAAAATTAATTTATAATTGTAAACTGAAGGTCTTAAAATATCTTGTTACTGAAATTGTTTTCCACGGATTATTAATTTATTTTACAATTTTTCATTTCAGCCGAACCATTTAAGAATAACGAGGTATGTTTCATTTATTTTGGATCTTCTTTTGTAATTTATTTATCAATTAAGACACACACACACACACTTACACATAAAACCTCTAAAATATTAGCCATTAATAACTAAACAAAAAAATTTAATAAAAAATAAAGATAACCCCCCTACTTTCTGTCAAAATTACATGGCACTTATCGCTATGGTATATGCCCTATTCCTTTCCGACTAACCCACCCCCCCCCCCCCCCTAACAGAAATATCAAATAGTCATTAATGTAAATTTTTACCAACAAAAAAAAAAAAAAAAAAAAAAAAGAGTGGAAATAAAAAATACAAAACCATGTGAGGGGGAGTAAAATTCGAATTTACATACATGAAACGATTTTATGTAGAATATGTGGCACAGAAACGCCAGTGATTTATGATTATTACATATGAAAACAACACCAAAAACGGTTACAACATGAAATGCATAAAAAAAATATGAATCAATTTATGTATGTAGATAACAGAGAAACAGATAGACAGACAGACAGGACAGACAGACAATTATAGTCAGTATAGTCAACAGATGAGTGAACACGCAGTCGATATAGTAATGCGGGGAATGCGTTAAAGTTAACGCCCATGTCGACAAGATTTTTAATTTATTTTATAATTTATTTTACAAAAATTGCTTACGATTTTATTATTCTTTTTTTATGTGACAAATAAAATAAAATAATAGATTGGCTTACGAGAATATAGGGTGCCTTATAAATATCGTTTTTCAATTTCAATAAAATGACATGAAATCAATGAATTGCTATTTCATTAAATTATTAAATCAATACCCTAAGGCATAGGGCGCAGCCTCTCTAGACTTCCAGAAGTTTCAGGTTTTTGTAAATCAATATCGTCAAACGATATTACGAATACTGTAACCTAGAATATCGTCCAATAACAGACTTTGGCAACAATATAATCAACATGTTGTTCGGATGGAAAACGTCTTTCAGTACGAAGATTTGTGAAATATAAACTATAGGGTCTTTCATTAAACACTTAATATTACATACATATGTACATATCTTACAGTCAGTTTAACGACCTAGCTTCTCACACCACTTATCCTGTGTATGTGGTGGAACCTACAATTTCAAGTCGAATCCAAACGACAGATTTCTGAGAAACTTTTGATGGCAATTTTTTATTTACTCTCAGAATTATTGCCAGAAATCTGCTGAGAGGAAGTAGCCGAAGGGATTTTTTTCAGATTTAGTTTTGTTGGAGATTTTACAATGGGTCAATTCGACCTCCGGGTACTGTACTTGTCCATTGACAAGTACACGTCCTCTAACCTAACCTTTGTTGGACCTGGAGTTTTAACCGTGGCCCTACGTCTAATATGCCAACACACTACCTACTATATTACATACCCATTTATCCAGATACTACAGATCGTCAAAGAAAATTAGGGTCAATTGCCAACTTCTTTAGAACCAATTCAGCGAAAAAATTTTGTTGTCTATAGCCCATGTCTATCCATATATGGTGATTTGACAAAATAAACTGAATAAATGACAACTAATTTAACGAATGTAGTTTCAACAAGCTGGCTGTTATCAACTGTCAAAGTTCGGAAGTCCCTGTTGGAACTTTTAATTTAAGCTGGGTAGGGAGGATGTTCAGTATCTATTTTCTAAATATTTTTTAACTAAACTTAACTAAGATTTGACGAAATATTATGCTTTAATGTCTGGTAGTATGTTCAGATCATTGTTGGTCAATGCTTGCTTCTAAGGTATTAATTATGTTCGCTACAGGTTTGTTACGAATTCGAATTCAACAGTCTACAACACATGTGTCCTTTCAGGTCCCATCTTATTACCATAGAGATTAGCTTCTGGCGTTGTTTCCATTGATTGATTGGGCTTCTATCATGATTTCTGGCTATTTGACTAAATCGCAAATGGTCCATTTGTTAGCATCAAACAGTAGGCGTTCAACCAGTGTTTTATGTTTTCCAAAGTCTCGTATGTTAAACAATTTTTATGTTTTTGGATGAATCCCGTCCATTCATCTAGCGATTTAAATTTGAACCATCGGTTATTTCGATTCTGGCAATCCTTGTGACGTTCTATTCACAAAAATTCTGTATATTATCTCCACAAAATGTAATGAATCGATTTACGCTTGAGCAACTTTGGGATCCATTGGGTCAACGAGAAACTGCACGACGATGTCGATTTAAAGCTCATTTTGAACTTGGTGGCTACGTTAATAATCAAATCTGTATAAAAATCTGCCGTATTTGGGGCTCAGAAACCCCCCCCCCCCACACGTAGTCTTACAGAAGCCAATGCATCCATTACGAGTGCCTGTTTCGTACGGCTTGTAGGGCGAAGGCATCATTGCCCCATATTTCTTTGAAAATAGGGACGGCGCAACCATTACGGTCAATGGAGACACCTATCGCATCCTGATAAACGAATTTTTGTACCCGCTCTTCATGGTATTTATGTGAACGATCTTTGGTTTCAACAGGATGTTGCCACTTGCCACACATCTCATGCCACAATCGATTTATTAAGTCAAACGTTTGATGGCCATTTAATTAGCCGAAACTGCAATTTGACACCGTTTGACTATTTTCTGTAGGGCACCGTTATAGAAAAGTGTTACGCCGACAAACTAGACACAATTAAGCATTTAAAAGCCAACATTCGTGATGCCATTGACGAGATACGACCGCATACACCCGAGAAAGTGCATGAAAATTGGTCCGATCGAATGAGGTACTGAGAGTCCAAAAGAGCAAAGATTCTGGTATGTTATGCTTCCCCAAGCAACAATTTTTAATCAATCAACAAAAAAAATAAAAGCTCACTTCATTTCCCACCTTTTCAAACTCACTCTCATAGAAATGACTTCTTACTCCGCCCTACTATAGGGTGCAATAACTTCATTTTGCACCTGTCGCAATAACAACAACAATCCTAGACTTACAATAATTTATGATAGAACAAAAACGTTATTTTTGCAATGCAATGCAATATAAAATGATTAAATTTTTAAATTCTTAACCATCTTATGAAATGGAAAAAAAGAAAAGAAGACAAGAAGAAAATGGGAAAATGGCAAGAATATAGAAAATATTTTAATAAGAGCCAGCTGGGAATATTTTTGCAAAAATATTTTCTGTTTTTTTTTTATTTGTTTGTTTTTATTATTGTTGTCGTTGCTAATGTTGCAAAGCAGAACAGCAACAACTCTTGGTTGTTTATGGTTGGTCTAGTAACCACATCATATAAATCTTAAATAAGAAGCTCACAAATAAGTCGACAGACAAATAGACAAATACACAAATGCAAACACAAACACAAGCTGAAACATAAACGGGTGGAATGCACGAACACTTATGCATACAAAAGCATATTTACAAATACAATATACAGGAATACAAATGCTTACGCATATAAACTTACATATACACTAACAAACAAAAATAATTGTGCTTATTTAGAATAGAAAACTAAAGTGGACACTCTCATAGATCTACAATGGCACACTAGCACTCACACAGCCACACACGCATAAATATGTGTATGCATTCTGTTAAACGAGTATAATGTGCATACATGCTATAAATATGTTTACTTTTGTTATTGTTGTTGTTGTAGTATACACAAGTATGTATTTATATGGCTCGTTATGAGACTGGCCTATAAGATATGGAATACAATGTATGTGTATGTATGTATATGTTTATGTGTATGTGTGTGTGTGGTGGATCAAAGAAGGAGAAAATTTTTTGAAAATTATGAGCATCTGGTTCATTGAGGACACGAGGTAATGGGTCAGCACAAATACATTTATTTTGAATGTGTATAAACAAACACATGCTCAATGCATACATACTCAAACTGTTATACTTTTGCGAACTGTGCATTAGAAATACAAATGCAATCTATATTGTATAAGTTCGTGTTCGTGTTCTACTGTTTAAATAAACGAAACGAAATGAAACTAAACTAAACTAAACGAACGGAATGATATACAAATGCAAATGCAAACGGACATGACGATTCGACTTGGACATTAGAATGGAATTGAAAGCGCAAAATATTTGAATCCTAAAAAGAGAACAGAACGTTGCAAACAGATAACGAGACATGGAAATATATGATGTCCACAAGATCTTAAGAAATGATATAAACAAACACACACCATCACACACACACATACACAGACAGAGACAGAGAGAGGCAATTAGGCTCCTGTCATGTGAAAGGAAATCGAAAAACAAACTTGAAACGGACTTGAAGTGACACAAACATTATGAGTGTTTGCCAGGGGAGGTAGTAAAAGCTTTTGGCATTCATATTCTATAATATTGTTACGTTTTTACCTTTTAAAAACGTTAAAAATATGAGCTCGTAGATTGCAAATAAAATAAAAATAAATCTGTGTTTAATTTTAAGTCAATTCTTTATTTTCTGCACAACCTTCGTGCCACTGTGCGAACTTATTCTACGCATACAATGATAATTTCCACAATATGTGCTTGTTCGCGATATTTCTCTGCTTATAACCTTTTTTATAAGCAACAACAACACTTGTTAGTTATTCTTCTTTGCTCACAACCTTTTTTTGTAAGCACCACACTAACAACTGTTTTCTTCACGCAACTTGTCTCCACACAAGTCTGACTGGATTATAACTCGATCTCGTCACTTCGCACACCACTGGTTGAATTCTCACTCAATTCAACGCGACGTCGTCACACGACTAACTTCACTCGTACTCTGAGAATAACGTGTCTTCATACACGACTGACTGAATTCTAACTGACTCATCGTTGCTCGCTTTATCTTGCCTTTTATATCACTCGATCAACAGTGTGATGAATGCCCTTGAAGGATGATGACGACCTTCGGGAACAATCCAAAAATGTAAACAACTTGATTCCATTTTTGTTGTTCGTGTATCTTATTTACTTTCGTCCAGGCAGAGTTGTTGTTGTTTTGTTTCTTTGTCTTTCTGCTATATTTCTTTTATACGCAGTCTTTGTTGCTATATTTGTTTATTCATCGATTTTGTAAACAAGCCCTGTTGTTTTTGTTGCTATATGCTTACTCATTCGTTGATCACGTGAACAACTGCATTGTTTTGTTTTTGGAGCTTTTGTTTTTATGCGTGATCAACTCCATTGTGTTGTTTTTGGAGCTTTTGCTTATTATTTTAACAACACCATTTCCATTTTCGTAACACTGCCGCCCACTTAAGCCTGTTCGTCCCGAATAGGCTCATTATCTCCTCTCCCGTAAATAACCTTGGCGGTTGGTCTAGCTGTGGAATCATGCATCGCAGATGGATACGCCAGTAGATACCTCGGAGTGTGTTCACCGCAATCCTTTTTGCTGCTCGCTCATCATTTTTCTCAAGTATTCCTCCAGGCTTCGACCAAATTGTTCTACCGTTCCATACACCTCACACATTCCCTCGGAAACGGCTGGCTCGAAACTTCTGCCTCGGAATGGAGCTCTATTGGCACCTAGTAGCAGCATTCCCAGTGGCTCACAAAAACCTTTCCTATTGTGTTCGCCTCTTGATTGGGTATCGCATACACTTCCGGCCGTTAGCCTAAGTAATCCGTCTTGACGAGAACATATCGGTTTCTGGCAATACAAAGGACCTGCTGTTGTTATTCGCTCCAAAAGTGCGCCCGACTTATATTGTGCAGCTGACCTCGACTTCGCTTTACTGGGCCTTGTGGGGATCTCGCTTCTCGGGAACCAGCACTTGCCCCGCTGATGATGATGATGGCTGGTCTCCCGCCCGTTTAATGGTGAATCGGATCTTGACCTTCCTCGTGGCGCGTTCCAGTTTCTTCGGGACGTGACCGCTCTTTCCACAGCTGAGAAGTCTCTGCTTAACCTCTCGTCCGGCTTCTGCCACAACTTGCCTTAACAACTTCTTAATGTTACTGGACAGGCGTCCTTTTTCCTCCGCGATTTCCACTCCTCGCACTTTTCTCGCTTGTGCTGTAGAAATCATGCAAGCGGTCTCTTGGGCTAATTCGAAGGCCACGGTCTCTACAAAGATTGTCTCTCGTGCAGTCCACGCCGCCAATCCGACATCATCGGCGCGTATACCATTTTCACACGCCTCGGTCTTACAATTGTCTACCAGTGGACGGTTTTCTCCCGGGCATGTGAGCTGCACTAATCTCTCGTCCTCCACTACAAGGGCTTGCAGTGACTCATTACCCTTTTGCGCACGGCACCCCAATTCCATAGGGTACAGTTCTCCTTCGTGCTCTTCGCCAAATTCACGCTGTAACGCCACCATTAAATCACTGTAGTTGTTTCTGCGTCTGGCTGGCATGCCTTCTAGAGTCACAGCGGCGGCACCTTTTGACACCAAGTTAAGTTCCAAGGCCTTCTCTTCATCGTCCCATCCATTTTTGTCAGCTACTGCTGATTCGGCTTGTACTCCTTCCGGTTGCTGGCTCTTCTCCTCCATCATGACGAGTTTGCCCTCCACGGACTCTTCCAAGTCACTTACTTCCGTGTCAACGGCCTCTTCTAAACTTGACACCTCTTCGGCGACACTTGTAACTCTTCCGCCGAATGACTCAATTATTTCATCTAGCGTCTCGTCATACGCATCTAGTTTGTTCTCAAGTTTTGAAAATAGCTTTTTGTTCTCTTCCTGCGCTTTCTGGTTTTCTTCCCGCATTACTTGCATTTGTTCCATTAGAGCGGCTAGCACCGAACTCATGTCAAGACCGCTAGGGGTTGCAGGAGCCTGTAACTCACGTTCCTCTTCGTCTTCGAAGTCGTAAGTGTCGATATCAATGCCACGATTCCGCAGTTCTTCCCTTAACCGCCTTTGGAGCTCATTCTTCGTGCCCATTATTGGCAGCGCCAATTTAGCCAATTCTTGTTTGAGCCGCTCCACTCTTAACTCGGAGAGTTTCATCTTGATTTATTTTTATTTTTAAATTTTGCAATCCCACTTCTGACACCAATTGTTACGTTTTTACCTTTTAAAAACGTTAAAAATATGAGCTCGTAGATTGCAAATAAAATAAAAATAAATCTGTGTTTAATTTTAAGTCAATTCTTTATTTTCTGCACAACCTTCGTGCCACTGTGCGAACTTATTCTACGCATACAATGATAATTTCCACAATATGTGCTTGTTCGCGATATTTCTCTGCTTATAACCTTTTTTATAAGCAACAACAACATTTGTTAGTTATTCTTCTTTGCTCACAACCTTTTTTTGTAAGCACCACACTAACAACTGTTTTCTTCACGCAACTTGTCTCCACACAAGTCTGACTGGATTATAACTCGATCTCGTCACTTCGCACACCACTGGTTGAATTCTCACTCAATTCAACGCGACGTCGTCACACGACTAACTTCACTCGTACTCTGAGAATAACGTGTCTTCATACACGACTGACTGAATTCTAACTGACTCATCGTTGCTCGCTTTATCTTGCCTTTTATATCACTCGATCAACAGTGTGATGAATGCCCTTGAAGGATGATGACGACCTTCGGGAACAATCCAAAAATGTAAACAACTTGATTCCATTTTTGTTGTTCGTGTATCTTATTTACTTTCGTCCAGGCAGAGTTGTTGTTGTTTTGTTTCTTTGTCTTTCTGCTATATTTCTTTTATACGCAGTCTTTGTTGCTATATTTGTTTATTCATCGATTTTGTAAACAAGCCCTGTTGTTTTTGTTGCTATATGCTTACTCATTCGTTGATCACGTGAACAACTGCATTGTTTTGTTTTTGGAGCTTTTGTTTTTATGCGTGATCAACTCCATTGTGTTGTTTTTGGAGCTTTTGCTTATTATTTTAACAACACCATTTCCATTTTCGTAACAATATCATGTAATTTATAACGGTTATTCCATACACAATCAGTTTATAAATTTGTGAAAAGCAATACAGTAGAGCACCTTACCCAGTGAACAATTTGTGTGACAGATGCCATTAGTAAAGAGGTATTAAAGTTATTTGTAGCAAACAGAGCAAAGCCAACACTTGTAAAAGCTTTAGTTTATCTACCAAGTGGCAACTATCGATGCAATTCAGCAGATTAAACCTCAAAAATTCAGATTAGTATCCCAAAAAAAATCTGATTTTTCAACAAAAATGGTACAAATTTTTCTTAGGCTGCCCTGAAAGTATTTACATAATTTTACCACTCCATGAAATTCAAGAATAAAATTAGAAACTTAATTCATGAACAATACAATCAAAATAAAATACAACACAACTCAGGCATTCTCTTTATCATAAAAATGTTTAAAAATGCCTTTAGGGGAGGCAAATATGTTGTTGAAGTACAACGAATATCCTTTGGCAGGACATGAGCCTATAGCAAACGCATGTTTACCAACAATCTGCACACTGGCAGCAGCAGCAGCCATAACAAAAAAAAAGGGGTAAAGTGCAAAAGCAGGCAGTGAAAGAAAAAAACATCATCCCTTAAAGTTTCTCTTTAACCTTTCAAAGAAGAGTTTGAAAAAGGACTGCATCTACGTAGGCTGCATATGCAACAACATATTCGCATAGAGCCTGCCACAATAAAGTTCCTGTAATGGTAGATTTTCTAAGCCAAAGAAGAACAAATTTCCAAACTTTATCTACATTGTTACTTACTTTTGGTTGTTGTTGGTGTTGTTGTTGTATAGTTTTATCGTCATCATCTCCATCATCATTATGAAGTATATCAACAGTAGAGGAAGAGAATGCAACAACATGACAAAGTTATAAGCAGAAAATTGGTTATAAATTTGCCCAAAAAGCATCATATAGTACTCAGGCTAGCATATGAAAATCTGCAAAAAGAAAAGAATGTAGAAATAACGAGGGTTGTTTATAAAAAAACGGTCAAATAATGTAGCATATGAGTGGTTTAATAAAATAACGATTAACTTAATAGAATACATACATACATACATTTTCTTTATTACAACCTTTCAGTCTGGATTAGAACCTAGCTTCTTACACCACTTACGTTGTATGGATTAATTTTTATCCATAAGTGGCGGGACCTACAGATTAAAGTCAAGTCCGTGCGGCAGTGTTTTAGGTAACTTTTTCATATCAATTTTATTTACCCTCAACTCGATGTTGTTTTTACTGATGAACATCAATTAAGCATCGATGTTTTTTATTTGAAATTAAAAATTTAACACAAATACTTTTGCAAATATACCATGCCATATTGGTAACAACACATATTGGGAACCAATTCTATGAAAACGCTGCAGGCTCTGCTAGATTTTAATGCTCTGCATGCAATGAGATGCCTAGACTAACGCGAAGTTCATCAGAAAGCATTGCGACCTGGGAAATCAATTGGCTGACAGTTCAATCGTTAATTGTCTGCTGAACAATCCCAGCCAACTCGATGCATTTAGATAATGCTTCACAACGAGAATGAATAATAAGAGTATAAGAATAAGGAATAATTTAGTTACTAGATACTCTTTTAAGAGAGAGACTATTCTGTAATATACCTATGTGTCAAGGACATGTAGTGGGGCAGAACCAGGGTGCCCGGTACCAGAGTGAAATACTTGAGTGTTGCTTTCAAAGTTACGCCATCGAAAGACTTATTCAATCCAACTTGAATACGAAGAATATTCCTAACAGATTGACTCGGGTTTAGCAGAGAAATCACTGCAAGGAGCACCGCTAATGAAGCCTCAACCTTTTATTGGAGTAATAGTGTAAATCCGGTGAAAGGTAGACTTTCTTCTTAGGTCAAAAGTGTTTAATTAGGTTATTACAATAAAAAGTGAATTGAGAAGGACAACTTCCTGTAGTATTGTAAAAGACATTACATTACATCATCATCGGGATACCCACCTCCTCAATTCTGTTGCATTTTGCTTTCTTTTCTTTCATGTTATTGCAAAGATCATGTTATTGAAAGATTGATATATTTTGCGATAAATCGAAATAACATCGATATATTGCATTGAAAAACACATCACTAGTACGGGCCATAAGAAGAAAATCTTGAAAAAATTTCCCGAAACTGTCTTTGAGAGTTTCACCAGTATCAGAACCAGAAATAAGTGATATTCCTGCACAAAATATTCTCGAAAAGTATATATATATATACATTAACGTTCATAACTAATGAATGTCCAGTTATACACCATACTTTTGCAAAGAAAATTGTAAAATTTAAATTTGAAGCAAAATTTTGAGCATAAAAAGAACAAAAATTAAAATTAAAAAAAAAAAATTAATTTTTAAGAGATTTGTTAAAATAAATACACTCTTTAATAGATTGAAGATATGTCCTTACATATGTCTCAGACAACCCTACCATTGTAAAAAATCTAAAATCTAGAAACTCTGTAGCCATTTATATATGAGTATATAATGTTGTTGTAAATTTGTTTCTGTTTTTATTGTTGTTGTAATTGTAGTGTATGTTAAAAGCTTTATAGGGATTTTGGTAGAGAGTTACCAAAAAACAAAAACAAAAACAAAAATGGAAACATTCTTGAGAAAACTAACCCATCAGGCTTAATTTAAAAATCTTTTTGCATTTGCAACTATTTACCTGATTTTACCTGATTTTTCTTTCTCTGCTAACTTCACAAAAAATTATGTGTATGCATTTGATTTGTGGTTCAAAAAAAAGAAATCCAAGTTTAAGCAAAACTTTCTTTCCATTAAATAAATGAAAGGCAAAATATCGTTTATCCAGCTATGCATGCATGTGTTAACATTCCTTCTTTCATGTCTCAAAAATTTTACAGAAATTTTTGCAAATTAGAAAAAAAATGTGGTTTATTTTGTTCCAAGAACAAGAAGAAAAAAGAAAAAACAAATATTTTCAGTTAAAATTAACACCAGTTTTAAAAATTTCCTTCTTTTTTTGTTTGATTCTAAAAGTTTACTTGAGTACAGGGCTACGTATCCTTGTAGGTTTCATAATAGTTGGCTTGGCATTTAAAACTCAACACTTTAAGCAATGAAAAGAAAAACTTTTTATTCCATGTTTGGCATGTGTTAAATGGTTTAAACTACTGCAGGATATTGTGGAGGTTCATATTGATAATAGAAAAAAAGGAACGAAAAATACTTAATTGAAGTTAATGGTTCAATGAACATTTGTTTTCAGGTATTTAAAAATAATTCACAATGAAAGTGCTTTCGATCTTATCTTCAGCTCTTATTTTAGCACAGAAACTTTTGTCTTGTCAATCATTGCTGTAAACAGTTTTTGAAATAGAAAAAGTTTCACTGAAAGATGGTGGTGATGGGTTAAACTGCTGTTGAATAAAAATCTTTAAAATCAAAGATAAGTAACTGAATGGTAACAACTAACACTCATTGTTATTTTTTATGACTTCTAATGCTCCATAAAAGAACTAGAATTTGTTGGTCTTGAAACCTGATCGATTGGAGTGTAGTATTTAATTCCATACATACAATCAAGTCGTTTCAGTCATTCAACAGTTTGAGAACAATACTAATACGATAGGTATTATGGTGAACAGTATCATAAAAAAATTTAATAAACAAACAATAAGAAAATTGCCGGTTTTATCATTCATAAACACTTATGGTTCCTCATTGAGCACGTCTTGAGCAATTCTTATACAACCATATTCCTTAGCTTAAAGTCATCACTAATTCTTTAATGATGATTTTTTATTACGATTTTCTTGAATTTGTTAAGCTTTTCATTAGTTATTGAAGCGTTCTGCTTCTTGAAAGCATATGTAAAAAAAACTTTTAACGATCTTTACGAGATCACATTACATTACCTCTATTAAGCTTTCTTATGACATTTCTCACTAGAGTTTTGATTCAATAAATGTAAACCAAGTAATTGCATGTTTTATTTTCAACCAAATTCCATTGCCTGCATTACTTTACACGTCAAAACAAAATATTTATAATTGGCTCAATACTCTTGCGGTCAAGAGAGAGAAAATTATGAAAATATATCACATGCTATAAGAAATATTTCCTTACTGTAAAGGCCTATTTAATATTACGATTCCTAAAAAAATAATCAGAAATTTTTAAAATTCTTAGTGCTCTGTCCAATCTCCTTCATAAATCTCATGAATTTAAAAAATTCTTGCAAATATTATACGAAAACGAAACATAAGATATAAATTCTCTAAAATAAATTGTTACTTTAAGATAAACTGTGAGGATTTTGATGGTGATGATGATGATGATGACTGCAGCCCTTTAACAGCTACATTCTGAGGCACTATACATATTCCTTAAGCATGATTTCATAGAAAAATATAAAAAAATAAAAACCAACAAAAGCAAATAAATGAAAAGAGACGCATGCAGTTTAAAAAAAAAAACAATAACAACAATAAAAGGAAAATAATATTCCAAAAATGAAAAATAGAAGAAAACTATGCAAGTGATGCTGTAATAAATACTTCAACAGCATGCAACAACAGCAACAGCAGCAAATAAACGAAACAAAACTAGGGTCACGTTTTAATGTTGCAAACAAAATAACTTAAAGGCAAGTAACTTGCAACCAATTCGTTAGAATTGTATGTTTCTCTACGTACATATAGTATGTATGTAGTAGAGTAGTTTTGTTTGACTAACTGGCTGGTTGGCTGGCTGGCTATTTGTATATGTGTGCGAGGATGATAATATTTCGCACAGACTTTCTGCAGTTTTGATAAACAACTTCAGATACAAATTCCTCAAATCCATTTCTGTTGCTGTTCCTGTGCGTATATGTGTGTGTTTGTTAAGAAAATATGAGTTTCTCTCTCTCTTCTCTTTCCCTGTGTTTTTCTTTTTTAAATTATTTCTCTTAAGTTTTTTAAAGTTTTTTTTCACTTACAAAGAAATTTCTGTTGGTTATTTATTTAATTTTTTTTCGTTTTTTTTTTAATTTTTTTACTGGATTTAAGCATGTTTTTGTTAGATTCTCTGATTCTGTTGATTTTCCACAATTTATTTTTACTTGCATTTGCTTGCTTTTACTCAGATTCTTATATTTTCTTATGATTTTTATTTTAACAAATAAAGTTGTGCACAACTTGTCTTGCACGCAACAAATTTATTGTGGTTTTTTGTTGTGGTTTTTGGAACAGTCGTTTCATTTTTCAGTTCCTTTTTTATTTTTCTACTGTTGCCACAAATATTTCGTAAAAAATTGCAAGACTTCTAACAGACTAAACAAATAATAAAAGATTTTAGAAAAATTATTATATTTTTGTTGTTGTTGTTTTTTTTTTTTTTTTTGTACTAAAAATAATATAAGAAAATCAAATACTTGTAAAACTTTTAACAATATTAACTGGCAAGGTACAAAGAAACTCCCATTTCTTCTTTCATTGTGTACTTCGTTGCGGAATCAGCTCACTATTAAAGGATTGTAGTTCACTCTTTAAGTGCTTGTTACTTTAAATTTAAATAAAACGCAATATGTGTGACATTTCATCGAAATTTATTACTTTGAAAGACCTATTGATGCGACCTATGTGTGGAATATAACATCGTTCAAATGTTCCCCACAGCTTTTGTGGGTGGAGCGCAGCCATAATGTTCCATGACTCAGGCGCATAAATCAGGCTAAATTTAACCGACGACTTGGGTTACATTGGCTTCGAAGACCCATGTAGCTTGTGGATTATTTACATACACCTGCGTCTGAATAAAACCCCACAAGCAAATGTCTAACCGGATCAAATCCCTTAGTCATCATTCAAATATTAGCCACGGCATCCCATAAATCAGGCTAAATTTTACCGATGGCATGGCTTATATTGGCTTTGACGACTGTTGTGTTTTTTGGCTTATTCGCACACACAGGCGACTTAAGAAAGCACCACAAGAAAAAATTTAAGGGAATCAAATCCAATGATCTCGATAGATAGTTGACATCATTATATGTACCTCACAAAACGTTTGAGCAGAATATCCAATTCGGCTTGACACATAGCACCACATAGCTTATGTCAAATTGGCATTATATATATCATTGGTATCTATATACATACATACAAACAAACACAATCAGTCATTACAATGCTTCAGTCAAGATTACGACCTAGCTTTTCACACCTCTCTGTCTTTTAATTTTATGCATGAGTGGCGGAACCTACAGTTTAAATTCGACTCCAAACGACAGATTTGTGAGAAAATTTCCATGGCAATTTTATTTTACTCCAAGAGTTTTTGCCAGAATTCTACTGAGAGAAATTCGTGGAAGAAATATTTCTTCATATTTTGTTTCGTAGGAGATGTGTGACCTGGGGTTTGAATCGTAGTTTAATAAGCCAACACAGTACCTACTAGTCTACGGCGATCACAGTAATTGGTATTTGGATCATCAAATTCAGGGCAGCTCGCAAGAGATGGGCATTGACAAAGGGGTTTACGCCTCTGCTACCGACCCACAACCTAGACAAAAGTCGTTTGATGGGAACTGTAGTCTTTGCGCGTCTCTTCCCAGGAAGCAATGACCTGTAATCATGGCCACTGCGATAGAGATGATATTGTGATCAAGTTTGTGTAGTTGATTGGTACGGCTTCTATCCCACATGAGCCAAGTCATTGGTATCTAGATCATCAAATTTAGGCCAAAAAAGTCTGTATGTTCACGTATCCATTTATTAGCGTCGTCGCTGAAGATGATTTTTTACCTCACAGCGCATTCAGCGAGCACAGCTTCCGCAAATTGAGGAGATTTCATAAAACAATTATCCTATAAAAACACTGTTGCTGTAAATAGAAAACACTATTCGGAATGCCATTCTTATTGTGCCTTTTTGGTCCTGTAAGATACATACATACTGTTGCAAATCGCAGTCTCCGACTTCTAATTTCAATTATTTTTTGCTTTGATTCAGTTTCATTGATAAAAACTATATATAGAATCCCATCCAAATAATAATTTCAATCATTATTACAGAAAGTTATCAAACAAAAAAAAAAAACAATTTCCTTCCAATCCAATTCATTAAAAATATTGGATTTTTATTAATGTTTCCTTTTGGTCTTAAGATCCTTTAACAAAAAATTGCTCTTTCTTATTTGATCCCCTCGTTTGGTTTGACATTAAAATGACTTCGTGTTTCTTTTCTTCTGTTTTTGTATTATTTTTTTTTTGTCTTCACAGTTGCTCTTCTTTTAGTTTCTTTATCTGTTTCTTACGTTGGTTGCAACAATCAAAAAGTCATTTGAATTAAATGCACGTTTCAACTCAAAAGAATTCTTTTACTTTCCGTTTTTCTTTCTTTTATTTGAAATGATTTTCACTCAACTTAAGATTTACAATAATTTCCGTTGGTAACGTAACAGCAACAACAACAACAAAAGGCATCAACAACAAAAAAATATGAACAATATGTATACGAAACAACAAGAACAACATCATGTATACACATATGGGGCATACTACTATAGGAGTAATGGACAACTCCAAAGCAATATTGAATATGTTTTAGGTACTAAGAATGGATCATTGCAATTTGGAATATTTCAAAATTGTCAAAAGGATATAATGGATAAAAGAAATCCGAGTAAAGATCGGCTTGTTGACCATAATAACGCCCCTCGAATATCATAAAAATTGAAAATTACAACCTCTTTGCCTTCTATTGCCCTTGTGCTGCCTGTGTAGGGTATTTGAAAATGTTTACATTACTTACTAACATACAAATGCACTTGCAATTTAGGAGAGATAATATGGACGTGTTTATGCAAGTGTATTTCACACATACATATCCATACCCACACACATACATACACGTACATGTATATAACATAATCCCAAAGAAGAAAAAAGAAAGTTAAAATGCATAAAGACAGAAAGAAAAAGGAAAAAGGAAAGGGACGGAGAGAGAGAAAGAAACAAAAATAGAACATTTAAGTACAATTTTGTAACGTATACAATGACACAGCAGCAGCAGAAAGAAAAAAAGAAAGAAACACTATAAACACATACATCATGCATTTGTTCTCTGGCACATAAACACTTGTACAAACACACACACATACACCCATATACATACATAAAAATTATCCTTAAAACAGTATAAAAAGATGTTCACACACATTTGCATAAAGGTACAAACAGTGATGGGAAACATAATAAGGACACCAATGTAATACGTTGATATTTCGTGCTTTCATTATATCGAATGGCACTTCAATGCGTGTTGATGCACGATAATGAGCCCATATATAAAGCAAAGTTCACTAAGAAGTGCTTAGAACTTGTGGAACATAGTAAAAATAACAATCAGGGTAGGGTGTAAGCTAAAAATTGGCAATTAATTCAGACTGCGTGGTAAAATATACCCGATTAAATTTATCAAATCTCCAAATGTCTCACTGCTGTCCTTATTCTTTTCGACATTACTGTATATACATACATATGTATGCATCTACGAATGTGCGTGTGTTAAGAGAAACTACAGAAAGAAAAGTAATTTCTTATGCACGTCATTACCTCACATAAGTAGTTTTTAACATGACGTTAAATTTTCTTTATTTCTTTTTTACATCTTTTTTCCCTTTCTTTTTTATTCTTTTTCAGTTTTTTCTTTACAGTTGTTGTTGATATTTCTGTTTTATTTAACCTCTCTCTGTAGTCAGTTGTAGTTTTATAGTCATATTCCCCTGTTTTTGTATAAATTTTATGCATTTACAGCTCGTTTAATATAAATTTTAAACACTTTTTAGTTGTTTCTACCATACCCCTCCTCTCTCACTCTAGTTCTTTCTATCTCTTATACAAGATGAGCAAAACGTTTAGCGAATAGCATAAAATAAAAAGTAAAAAGTTCATCACAAATTTACAGTGTAACATTTATTTACATTAGAAATAACAATTGTTTGGCATTAAATAAACCATGAAGGCGAAAAAAAATATGCTAAAATATTAGGGGAGTGCACTCATAGGGGAATTATATTTTGATAGAAACTATAGAACAGAGCTAGAGATTGGTTATTTAGAAATAAAATTTAAGGAATGAGAATATGTTCCATAAGTTCGTTCAAAAATAGTGAACTTAAATAAATTGCCAATTAAGTTTACTTGGCATATACGCATGACGAACCATAGTTGAAACGATAAGACATTTGACTCATAATAAATATCAGTAAGACTACATGTACATATGTCTCAATGGAAAGGAGAAACCAAGTTCATATTTAGTCTTTGGTCTTAGATGATCGATAATTCGAAATAGCCAAAGAATTCATAGTAACCTGGAGATTGTTATAGGAACAGTATGCATAAATTTGATCACTCATTGCCTTTTCACATACATACGTAATTGGTCATGGCAACTCTTCAGTACAACCATGAAATCCTATCACTTTAGGATTTGCAGATTCACAATCCCTACCTAAATGCTGAGTTACTTTGTGGCATCACGTCTGGATTACGACCTAGATTCTCACACCACTTATGCTGTGTGTGTTAATCGTATACATGAGTATACGTTCAAAGTCGATCCCGAACAACTTATTTTTGAAAACTTTTCATGGCAATTTTTTATTTACTCTCAGGGTTTTGCCACAAATCTATTGAGAGGCAGCGCCCGAAGAAATATTTCTTCATATTTCGTTTTGTTGGAGTTGTTTGACCTGGGGTTTGAACCGCGAGCTCATGTCTAATAAGCCAACACACTACCTACTAGCCTACGGCCACCACAGTGATTGGTATCTGTGTATATCATCCAAGTCAGGTAAAAAGAAGTTTGGATGCGCACGTACCCATGAAAATGATTCTTTTGCTCAGAGCGTATTAAGTGAACACAATTCCAACAAATTGATGCGATTGATGCAAAAAAGTAAGCTGGTATCATTTAAAAGCTTAATACTGTATGGTTCTGGGAACTATATTTCAAAACGTCCAGAGGATTCTTAATGCATTTAAAAAATGGCGAAATGGGTACTATTTCTTACATAAATTTTCTTAAATTTCTGTAAGCCATTCATGAGGCATTGAATGTTTCTCTTTTAAGATAAAGCGCACGCACATGCATTTTATATTGTAATTAAAAATTAAAAGAATTTCACACAATCTATTGGAGCTTCAAAGAAAAAAATATATTTATTTTCCAAGAAATTGTAAATAATCAAAACATTTTTTTTTATATATTGCTTGTATTATTTTAATTTGATGTTTTGCTTTTAATAAAAAATAATATATTTTGATTACATTAAATATAAAATAAATACAAATACAAATAAAGCCCAATAAATAATATACCAAGCAAAACAAAAAACTGTAGACACAAAGGACAAAATGATCGTAAAAAGTAGATGCGTTCGGAAAATGTCTTGTCTGAGATGACTGCTATCGGTTTAAATTTCCACCATCGGATATTTCGAATCTGGCAATACTTATGGCATTCAATTCTGTCACAAAATTCAGTACATTATCTCCACGTAATAACTCGATTTAAGCTTGAGTAACGTTGGGATTTATTGGGCCAACCAGAAATTGCACGATGATGTCGATTTTGCTAAAAATATATCATCTTTTCGGATGAAGCTCATTTTCATCTTGGTGGGTACGTTAATTGAAGTCGCCGTGGTCTAGTAGGTAGTGTATTGGCTTATTAGACGTAAAGCCAGGGTTCGAGCCCCAGGCCAGACATCAAAACAAAATACTAAAAGTATTTTTTCGGCGATTTCCTCTCAGCAGATTTCTGGCAAAAACTCTGAGAGTAAATAAAATTGCCATGAAAAGTTTCTCAAAAAATCTGTCGTTCGGAGTCGACTTTAAACTGTAGGTCCCGCCACTTATGTATACAATTAACACACACAACATAAGTGGTGTGAGAAACTAGGTCAATAATCCTGACTGAAGGGTTGTAATGACCAATTATGTATGTATGATGGGTAGCAAGATTGCCATATTTGGGGTCACAAAACCCACACGTGGTCTTACAGAAGCTAATGCACCCATTACGAGTAACTGTTTGGTGTGGCTTGTAGAGACTGAGCCATCATTAGCCTATATTTCTTTGAAAATGAGAAAGAGACAATCATTACGGTCACTGGATACACCTAAGGCACCATAATAACCGAGTTTTTTGTACCCGCTCTTTATGCTATTGATGTGAACGATGTTTGCTTTCAACAGGATGGTGTAACTTGCCACACATCTCATGCCACAATCGATTTATTGCGTCAAACGTTTGATGGCCGTTTAATTAGACGAAATGGTGATGTCAATTGGCCGACACGAAGTTGCGATTTGACACTGTTGGACGGTTTTATGTGGGCCATCGACAAACCAGAGATAATTGAACAGTTGAAGGCCAACATTCGTGATACTATTGCCAAGATACGACCACATACACTCGAAAAACTGCATGAAAATTGGTCCGATCGATTGTGATACTGTAAGGCAAAATTACAAACCGTTTTTGTTTTATAGCAGTTTTAAATTTAAACTTTTTACATTTACCACGAATGTATTTCTCGAACTTAGTTTCAGTACTTATTTTGCTTCAAACTAAGAATATTGAAAGAAAAATATCATATAATATGTTAGCAATGCCATGTCGCTTTAAAGTTGCTTTTGACGAAATCTCACTCAGAGAGTTTCCTACTTACAGAAATGTTTACTGGGTTACAACTTTATTCCTAAAAAATAATATTTATTTAAAAGAATTTTCCAACAAAACTACAAAAAAAAACTAATTTTTGTATTGACCACAAATAAATAATTCAAATTAGAAAAACTAAGAAAAAATCATAGAAAAACAAAAAACAAAATAAAAAACAAAAAAAATAAATATTCAATGAGTTTAAAACTATACCAACAAATGGAATGTTTTAATTGTATCTATGTATGTATGCTGTATATATATATATACATGTATTGTATGTGCTTATGTGTGTGCATGTGTTTGGATTGTCTTATAAATAAACCAAGAGGTAACACTTGATATAATTGAATTTTTTTGAGAAAATAAAATAAACAACAACAGCTACAACAACAATTACAATACAATTACAAAAACAATAATAATAATGATTTTATAGAAAAAAGAAGAGAATTTTTTTTTTGTAAAATAAAACACAGACAGGCAGACAATTGTTTTTAAAGCAATTAAATGTAGAAATGCCAATTCTCTCTAAAAGGACCAAAACAACTACAACAACAACAGAAATTAAGACAGACAAAAAATAAAAGAAATGTACGTATATATTTACAACAATAATAACAAAAGAACAAAGCCAATATAGACTTCTTTCTAAGGCAGTTAAAAGTATTGGTCAATACAATCAAATGTAGATTCCCGCACAGATACACACACCTGCAGGTGTTTTCTCAGCAGAGACAAGAAATAATTGAGGTTTTGAGTGTGCAACACAATAATTTATTTGTAATTGTACTCCTTATGTTATTACAATCGAACATGCTTGTATCTTTTTCAAAAAAAAAAACAACAAAAAAACATATTTTTACTAAGAGGTGCAGTTAAAAAAGGTCCTTTAAACCATTTTAGATCAGGTGAGGTAGCTCTCGCCCGAACTATTATGAAATTTTTCAAGCTACACGCGTGATTGGTTTACTGTAGCAGGTACTAGGATTGATAGAGTTGTCAGCTATATCTGGCAAAAATCAAATCACGCTAAGAAAATGTAATGAATTGTTGTGGTGATGTGATGAGTATTGTAATGAGTCACTCTGCTCATTCACACAAGGTGCAACGCTGACTTACCTTCATATAAATTTCGTTGTTGTAGTTATTCACAGTGGTAAGGTTGAAGCGTTCTTATATCGGGAGTGCCATCTATCAGATTAAATTTGAACCATCGACTATTTCGAATCCGTCAATATTTTTGTCATTCTACTCTGTCACAAAATTCAGTAAATTATCTTCATTGAATGTAATGAATCGAGTTACGCTTGAACAACGTTGGGATTTATTGAAAATTTATTTCCAAAACAAAGACAAAGAAAGACAAAGAAATTGCACGAAAAGCTCATTTTCATCTTGGTGGATACGTTAATAAGCAAAATGGCCTTATTTGGGGTTCAGAAAACACACACGTGATCTTAAAGAAGCCAGTGCGCTCATTACGAGTGACTATTTGTTGCGGCTTGTGGAGCGGAGGCATCCTTGGCGCAATCATTACCATCAATGAAGACACCTATTGCAACATGATAACCGATTTTTTGTACCCACTCGTCATGGTATTGATGTGAACGATGTTTGGTTTCATGGTGCAACTTGCCACACATCTCAGCCAAAAATCGATTTATTGCGTCAAACGTTTCATTAGTCTAATTGGCTGCCTATTTTCTGTGGGCCGTCGTTAAAGGAAAGTGTAATGCCGACAAACCAGAGACCACTGAGCATTTGAAGGTCAACATTCGTGATGCCATTGTCGAGGCACGACACATTACACTCGAAAAAGTGCAGAAAAATTGGTCCGATTGAATGAGGTACTGTGTGGACAGCCGCGGCAGTCATATGAATAAAATGATATTCCATTTCTAACCGGAACAAATGTACTTAACAACAAAAAATTAATTTGGGATAATTTCAAACCATTTTTGTTTTATTACAATTTTTAAATTTAAACTATTGAATGTGCCGACCATCTAGATTACTGGAAGGAGATTAAGGTTTTAAAAATTCGATATAATCATAATGACAAATTGGTTGTCTTCTACAGTATTCGAATGTCTGAGTTTGTAGACCAGCACTTTAACCATCATACACCCTGGCACCTCTAACGCAAACCGTTATCATTAGCATTCCTAATTGTCAATAGGCTTCCCAATTACTTTTGAATCAAAACCTGCGTGACGCTCCTTCAATTTTCATTCGATTATTCACTCATAATCTTTTTTAGCTTTTATACTAAGATGCACTCACTATGAAAAAGTACAAGCGTGTATAGAATTAAAAATCCTTAGAAAAATCAAACAAAATTCAAACAAATAAATAAAAAAAAAAACAAAATTGGCAATTAGGACCTTTTTCCTACTATGAAAATCGTATATTTCAACCAAAACAATAGAAATACAATATTTACAGTAAAGAAAATACTGCGTATACATGTGCAAACTAAAAAAAAACAGAGAATATAAATAAAATATCAAATTTAAATTTGCAATCGAAGGAAAATGATACAAAATACAATAATAAAGAAAATAAAACAATAACAACAAATAAAAAAACAAAAGATTTTCTTCTTTTTTCAATATAAATTTTTGTTATTTTCCCCACAAACCCAGAGATATGCACTTGAACACAATATAGAAATTGTATCCGTAAGTAAAACTCTACATGGGAATATTTCAATATGAGAGACAAGAAAACAAAGAAGAATATTTTTTCTAAGTTTATAAATATTGGGTATAAGCATTAACTACAATTGGTTTACACTTAAATGTGATAAAAATTAATTTTTTCTTACCGAAGCTTTTTACAATTGAGCCACGTTGTGTTTTTGTTTTGAAATGGAAAGTTTATTGCCAATGGAGAGGCATAAGTGGAAACTTGAATTCATGCAACAGAGCGAAAATTGGGTGCAAGACGAATTGAAGCCAAGGAAAACAGAACCATGGGTTTATCTATGCTTCACAAACAAAATAATTTCTACGTGCAGCATTTTAACGTGCAAATAAAAATGGAATGAAATACAAATTCTATCTAAAAATGGGTGTTTATAGTAGAATTAGAAAACCTCTAGGTGCTGCATATGGTAGAATTAAAAGAATGTCGACTGTCATAAGATAGTCCCTGGAATTAACATAGAATACATACATACATAACATAATTGGTCATTACAACCCTTCAGTCAGGATTATTGACCTAATATCTCACACCACTTATGTTGTGTGTGTTAATTTGTATACATAAGTGGCGGGACCTACAGTTTTAAGTCGACTCCGAACGACAGATTTTTTGAGAAACTTTTTATGGCAATTTTATTTACTCTCAGAGTTTTTGCCAGAAATCTGCTGAGATGAAATCGCCAAAGAAATACTTTTTGTATTTTGTTTTGATGTCTATCCTGGGGCTCGAACCCTGGCTTTACGTCTAATAAGCCAACACACTACCTACTACACTACGGCGACTTCAACATAGAATACTTGTTGTTGATATACCATACGGATATACTAAGACAGAAACTCTAATAGTTTCGAAAATTTTTCGTACTTTATCTAAAAGCTTCACGTACAGGTGGGGTCGAAGGCAATCCAACTCAATTAACGCTTTAATGCATTGAAGTTACCCTAGTTGCCAATACCATACTGCCCAAAGCTATCATAAGGGTACATTTAGCAAATTCATTTAGCGTCTCAGTTATACTCTCGAACAATATTTTTTTTCTATTACCCCTCTTGGGAGCATATGGTGTCCAAAAAACATTTTTCATCTCATCCATTTGGCTACTGTTGATGCCATAATTTCCGATTGGTTATTATACTTTATTTACTTTCAGACTTTTTGCCAGAAATATGAGAGGAAGTTGTCGAAAAAATATTTTTTAACATTTCATTTTAATATCTGATCCTGGCCTCACGTTTAATAAACCAGCACACTACCTATTACACCACGGCGACTTCAGAAATGCTTCCTTCGAAAGAAGAAAATTAGTTTTAAAGTGGAAACAATAAATTGTCAGAAATGTGACAATACCTGGCACTTTTAAATAGAAATAGAAATAGAAATAGACATAGACATAGAAATACAAAGTACCACAATGAGAAATTATTCCTCAATGAAAATAAAAATCCTGGAAATTAATGCTTATACCCAATATTCTACTCAATTTTGTTGATTCTATGCTTTGCAAATAATTTGATAGACACACAAAATAAGTTGGATAAATATGAAATGCAACAATAACAACAAATAACTTAAAATTGTCGATATTTTCATAGCTGAGCATAGATTTTGCTAAAGAGGGAGAACAAATTTTTTATGAATAAAAAAATCAAACAAAAATTTTATTAAAAATAAAATTTTAAATTATGCAATTGGCAAAAAGAAATAAAAAAAAACTTTACTAACAAAGGAGTAGAATTTTTCATAAATTTTATAAATAAAAAAAGAATAAAAAAATTTAAATTAAATTAAATTTCTAGGTAGTATAATTTAAACACCAGTTTTGTGTATTTCAGAGGCTGGGTTTTAGTGAAATTAAAAACAATATTTTACAAATTTTTCATTTTATTTGATTTTTTAGGGGAATTGATTTTAGATTTGGACAAAAATTAAATTTTTACTTAAGAATTCTATTCTATTTTATTAAATATAATAAAAAATTTCAAAAAGAATATTTCCTTTGATTGTGTTTTTAATAAAATACAAAAAAAAATTTTAATTTCATTTTTATATTAAAAATAGAAACAAAGAATAAAAATAATGCAAATCTTGTCTGTTCAGTCTGTAGAGGACGAAGCAAATTATGAAATTTATATGATTTTTATAACAAATATTTTTATTTTCTTCTGCTTCTTTTTTGTCTAAGTTGTGCAAAGGCAACATACACTTACAATTCGTTTGCAGAGAGTTTCCTATTTGAATTATGCCTCTAATAATTGGGTTATTAAAGCTTGGTTTTAAAAGTGATTTAAGTTTGGTAGATAAATAAGAAAATGATAAATTGTTTACTTTGGAAATAAAATTTTCTATCTGGTTAATCGAGGATGTAGTGTATTATTGTAGGATTGTATTTTCTATATACTATAAGAGTTCTTTCAATTTTCTTTAATAAAAATAATCAAACGAACAGCCATAACTTAACATGATATTACCATATACTAGAGCATTCTATTTTCTTCTAATACACATATATAGAGGATATGTGATTCATATATTATTTCAGAGAAATTAAGGGTCAATCTTATCTGGCCAAAATTTTATGTCAATTTGATTTGACCTACTATCACTCACAAATCGATTTGCGCCTCATTTGTGCTAAAAGGCTTAGGTTATTTCGAATCCGGCAATACTTATGTCATTCTATTCTGTCACAAAATTCAGTATATTATCTCCACTGAATGTAATTATTGGAAATGTATTTCCAAAACAAAGAAAATTCTTCGGAAATTGCATTAAAATATTGTACAAAATTTAGTCGCAAAGAAGGACCGACAGTGCCCGGCATAGGCAAGTTTATTGCTAAAGCTCGTGAAACTGATTTCTTTGTTCACGCGCCAAGACGTGAGCGTGCTCGCACAGTACGTACACCCGAAAATATCGAAACTGCAGTGTACGTAAGAATCTATTAACATCAACTCGTCTCCGTTCTCAAGAATTGAACATTTTACGCAACAGTTAACGTCGAATTTTGCAAAAAGATCTGGGTATGACGCCTTATAAAGTTGCATCAAGAGTTGAAGCCGCATGACCATCCGCTTCGCTCGATGGGCCAACGAGAAACTCCACGATGATGTCGATTTTGCTAAAAAATAAAAATCATCTTGTATGTTAATAAGCAAAATTGCCGTATTTAGGGCGCAGAAAACCCACACGTGGTAATAGAAAAGCCTATCACACCATGATAACCGATTTATTTGTACCCGCTCTTCATGGTATTGATGTGAACGATGTTTGGTTTAAACTGGATGGTGCAACTTGCCGCACACCTCAACCCACAATCGATTTATTGCGCCAAACGATTGATGCCCGCTAATTAGCCGCAATGGTGATGTCAAGAAACTGCGATTTGGCACCGTTGGACTATTTTCTGTAGGAAAGAAGAAAAGTGTTGTGCTGACAATCCAGAGACAACTGTGAGTCTGAAGGCCAACATTTGTGATGGTACACTTGAAAAAGTGCATGAAAATTGGTTCGATAGAAGGAAGTACTGCGAATGTGATTGTGGTGAATGCAAAATCAATTCGATTTCAGAAAAGTCGCTCAGAAACTTGTAATCCATTTAATTTTATATTCGTACTGAATTCATAAATTTGAATCACAATTTTTAATGCCATCGTTTCGTTTATTTAAGAAACATGACATAGCCATAATCTAAAATCTCAAAAAAATCAGTCGTTCGCAGTCGACTTTAAACTGTGGGTCCCTCCACTCATGTCTAAAATTAATACACACCGCATAAGTGGTATGAGAAGCTAGTTTGTAATCGTGACTAAAGGGTTGTAATGACCAAGTATGTATGTAGTTGCTGACACATTTAGAATCATGTAACTATCTTTCGTAAATAATTTTTTCCTCCTGTTTACAATAAAAATGTATTTTTTTTTTAAATGATTCTCTTACTAAAATCTAATCGTAACATATGAAAGTACTGCATGAAATAGGCAAAGTTTTAAATAATTTCCGAAAGAAACATATTCAAAATATGAAAACTTTTACCATTTGCCTCGTGAAAAATAACCCACAAACATAATTTCGTAAAAATAATTTCATTTGACAGAAAGTGCCTCTAAAACAACAACATCGAGCAATAAACAACACCAAAATCTTGGTGAATATGAATTTATGGTCTTCTGAAAATAGAAACGCTTTACGAAACGAAATAAAACAAAAACAATTTCAAAATTCAAATCCAAAAACTAAAATGTTCAACCTAATTTTGAATATGCACTTGCTCTAGCAATCATTGCAACACTGTTACCGTTTGCTACGCCCAACAGCTATACAATACCAAAGGAAAAAAGGGGTTAAGAATACAATTTAAAATGTTTGGAATTTTTTTTTTTGTTTCTTTTATGTTTTTGCCATAAATAAAGAAGAGTAGAGTAGAGAACCTCATTTTGTAAACGAATGAAGAAGTTTTTGAGAATTTTCAAAAATTTCCAACGAAATAAGTTTTTCGGTGGCAAGAAAACTTTACTTATTAGGAAAAGGACTTTCTTTGAAGATGTGTGGCTGTGGCGATGTAAAAGTAAAAGTGTGAAAAATAAAAGCAAATCAACATTTGCTTAGGCATGAAGGAGCCATGGATGATTACGTTGGCGAAAAGTGTATTTTTATGTACAACAAAAAAAAAAACTTTTCCATTAGAAGTACACAGAAGATATCTTGAAATAAAGTTTTGCTTACAAACGAGTCAGTCCACATTGAAAATCATAAAAGCTTGGGCTATTCTCTACAGATTTAATATCTCTACATATGTATGTGAGCTGGAATAATGTATTTAAGAGCAGAGGGGTTTTCGGTAATTTCGTTGATGCGAGTTCTATATCAAACTATTCTTAGACATGAAAGTAGAACTTGAGGGAGTAAAATATTAAAAAGTATAATGCACGCTTTGTTTTGTTCAAACGGCCACTAAATTCTGCAGATTACGTCAGTGCCTGTGTTGACTTATTAGACGTGAGGCCACGGCTCAAACCCCGGGCCAAACATCTCCAACAAAACGAAACATGAAAACATATTTCTTCGGCAACTGCTTCTTGGCAGATTTCTGGCAAAACCTCTGTGAGTAAATAAAAAATTTGCCATGAAAAGTTACTCAAAATTCTGTTTTTTGGAGTCGACTTTAATTTGTATAAAATTAAGACACACAACATAAGTGGTGCAAGAAGCTAGATGGTAATTCTAATTGAAGTGTTTTAATGACCAATTATGTGTATATGTATGCATAGAGACTGGAAGAAAAATAAATAAAAGAAAATACAAAAATGTACGTGTGAGATGTCATCAAAATTTTTATTCATTTCAATATAGATGACATTATGCCACTTTTTTTGATACATACCACATGGTTTAAATAACTCAGGCGCTTAGTCGCATACATATGCGACTTAAGAAACTCCCAACAAGAAAAAGTCTAACAGAGTCAAATTGCACGACCTCGAAGGTTAGTTCACCTCCACGTGAGATGACTATGCCCTCAAATCATACATAACATAATTGGTCATTATAACCCTTCAGTCAGGATTACGACCTAGCTTTTCACACTACTTATGTTGTGTGCGTTGATTTTATACAAGAGTCAACAATCAACAAGTAGTGGGAAAACTTCAATCAAACAATTGGATTTGAAGACTGTAGAAATATTCATTCGATACATGACCTACAGTTTAAAGTCGATTCCGAACGACAGATTTTTTAGAAGCTCTTCATGGCAATTTTATTTTTGCAAGAAATCTGCTAAGAGGCAGTCGCCGAAGAAATATTTTTTCATATTTTCGTTTTGATGACTGACCTGGGGTTTAAACCCGGGCCTTACGTCTCATAAGCCGACACACTACCTACTAGACTACTGCTCTCAAATCGTTGAGCAGAATATTCAAAAGAACTGTGTGACACGTAGCGACGTTTTGTAGTTGGTGTCCAGATGACCAATTCGTGCAAAAAGAATTTGATAATCATCGACTTCAACACAGTCTGTAACGGCCTGGCCAACGTCGTTCTCAGTGAAACATGTACCGATCATCAAAACCCCTTCTCCAAACAAAGACACTCTTAGGATGCATTGAACGTTCTAGATTGCATATTGTTTGATTTTAAAATTGTCAAATTTCATTCGTCCGGAAATGGGCCTCATCTCAAATGCTCTCAAGCGCAAACATATTTGTTGCTCATGGTTATTTGACAAAACAAACTAAACTAATGACAACAAATTTAACAGATTTAGCTTCAACAAGATAGCCGTTATCATTAGCTAAAGTTTGAAGGCCCTATATACATATGTATATGATTATATACATTTGTCATTACAACCCTTCAGTCAGGATTACGAAATAGATTCTGACATCACTTACGTTGTGTGTGTTAATTTTATACAAGAGTGACGCGATCTACAGTTTAAAGTCGATTCCGAACGACCAATTTTTAACAAACTTTTTCATGGCAATAAAAAAGCATGGCACTGGAAGATATTATCAACTGGATATTCATAGTACTTTCAATCCTTCCTTTCAATATGCTATCAAGCGAATAAATTTTCAAACTTTTTTTCCAAACTTAATTGGCCCTAGGCGTGACGTGGCAATCATAGGAATTAGTCCAATATTTTGAACTCTTATGGAACAGCAGACTTAATTGTATTTCGATTTTTGAATTTAGTGCCTTTAGTGCCTCTAACGAGCGAAAGGTAGATACAAAGCATTGCCTTTAAATTAATTTTAGGTATCCATTCTTTTTTTCTTTTTCTGTCATGCACGTAATTGGCAAGTTCTGTATAGCTCTCTGTGAAAAAGTGCGTAAGTTATTGTTTTATGTGTGATTAAAAGACTTCAGATGATGTTCGTTATTAAAATTATCCTCTCTGAACGCTCAAGAGGATAATTTAAATGAAATCATGTTGAAAATATTGTTAGGCGTCTAGGCAAGCATTTTAACCAATGTATTTTTAATTTTATGATCATCGCTTACATGCATGAATGAAATATCTGATGGAAAATATATTTTGTCAATTACATTTTTCTATAGATGGCCTAAATATTGCAACATTTTTTCTGTGTAAAATAACCCTTTTTGTAATTCACTCTGAAGCTGTAATATTGTTGTTGTTACATTTTGTTTCAGTATCTGCTGTTGGTACATTCGTTTTCGTTTATTGTATGCTATTGCACGGAAGTACATGGATTGTTTGCTTCAACAACTCGTTATTTCATTGCCTCAATGGAATGCTTGCTACTTTAAAGCCTATAACACACAGAACTATAACGCCCAAATATAACATGCAACACAGATTCAATATATACGAGTACATCATGGCCTCTCGAAGTTTGAATTATGTTTCCTTTCCTTGGGTAATGTTCGCTCTCTCTACTCTCTCTACTCTCTTTACTCTCTACTTGCCACTTCCGGTAACTGTTTAGTTTCGCTAGACTCGCTGGTTGCCTCTTCTGTTACAAACCTTATCCGAACAAATAAAAATTCTGTTGGCAATGGAGGCTGCTAGCAAAGCTTTTGCTGCCGTTGCAGTTGTTGGTTATTTTTTTAAGGCTTTCAACTACAAAACGTTCAATGAAAAGAGTTGTGTTCCGTAGTACTCTGTTTTCAGGACTGTGAAAATGTGCATGTGTGTGTGTGTGTGTGTGTGCGTAATAGTAACTTTCTGTGGGCAAAACAACATAAATTTTGTTTAATTTTATAAAACTCACTCGAGCACGTTCCGTTTTTGTTTGGCAAAAGTGGCATACAAAATATGACCTTTATGGTGAATTTGTTTGTTTTTGTTCTTGTTTTTATTTTTAAAATTTTATTTTTGGTTGTTCTGTACAATACTAAAACAGTTCTTACTTTGGTTTACAACTTATTTTTAATTTTTTTGTTTTGTTTTTATTTTTCCGTTTACAGATACAAATTTTCTTTGGTATTTGGGGAATAAACGTAATAAGAAGTCAACAAGAGGTGTGCTGCACTTTTCAAATCAAAACGAGTGTCTAGAACTTTTTTAAAAAGAGGTAAGATTTATTGAATACTTGTAAATAAAAGAAATATTTGTCTGAAAAGACCCGAGGAATTATTGTGTAATATTTCATATTTATCCCCGTGCGTATGATAGCTGCCATAGTCAGACATTAATCATACGTACAGGCGAACCTACCAACCACTCGACAATAATTTATGACCTCTAAAGAAATTAAGCGACAGATAAATTCTGAATTGAAAGATAAAATCTAAAGGAATACAACATCCCTATCGCGTTACTTCATCCCACATACTTGGTAAGGTTCTTTTCTCCTTTGGCAACATGCGATCAAAGGATATTCCATAGCAAATATTACCAATTTTACAAGTCTTTAGCTGCGAGGTCAATGTCAGTTCAAGACTTTAAAATATCTTTATGCTCTCGTAAATTTCCGTACCGGAATAGCTCTTCAAGTTTCGTTTTCGTTGTATTTTTTCTTTTTCTTGTTTTTAAATGATTTAAAATTTCAATAACATAACGATGAGCCACACAAAAAAAAAAGAAAACTAAAACGCTTCAACATGAAATATACACCACGAATGGTTGTGATTCAATAAACTGCAACGAAAATGTATACAAAACGACCATAAAAATAAGCACCTTGAGAACGATTTGATTGTAAATATTTCAAATGAAACATAAAAGTGCATCAAATATATTGCCACCGAAAAATATATTTTTTCCAGGAAAACGTATTCATAGCAATACGACCATATGTACACACATATAAAAACAGCAAGAAGCTCACATTCAACAGCAACAGCAAATGTCAACATGTAAATGACAGATGAAAAATTAAAGAAGAAGCAGGTGTTATAAAAAGATCAATAGGGAGGTGTTTAGCTTTAAGCTGGAAATAAATCTGAATTAAAAAAGCATAAAAATTTGCAAGTGTTAATATGCAATGCAATTGGGACCAGCCTTCCTAGACAATCGGCACATAAGCTTTGCTTTCGCTAGTAAAATTTAAGGTTCGGAACTTCGATATTTTATAAGGATGAGAGTAATGAATCGTCGTAATCGAGTAGGTAATCGGTTGGCTTATTAGACGTAAGGTCATGGTTCAAACTGCAGCCCAGACATCTCCAACAACACAAAATATGAAAAAACATTTCTTCGGCGACTTCCTCTCAGCAGATTTCTAACACAAACTCTGCGAGTAAATAAAATTGCCATGAAAAGTTACTCAAAAATTTGTCGTTCGGAGCTGACTTTACACTGTAGGTGTATTAATTTTATACATAAGCTTCGGGACCTATAGTTTAAAGTCTACTCCGAACAACAGATTCTTGAGAAACTTTTCATGGCAATTTTATTTACTTTCAGAAGAAGAAATGTTTTTTCATATTTTCGTTTTGCTGGAGGTGTCTCACTTGGGGGTTTGAATCGTGGCCTCACGTCTAATAAGCCAATACACTGACTACTGGACTACGGTGACTATACTCTTTCAGTTCCTTACCTTGGCTCCATAGGTATTCAATTTTCGCCTTAATTTTATTGACGCAACTTCACATACGATTTCTTGAGTTTTTGATTGGCATAATAGGTTCATTCTATACCGCTTGTAATTATTCAAGGTCAGTATTTATTGCGCCGATTGGGATAAGTGAACTTGTTTCCCGGCTTCAACCACTGTGTCCCCCAATTTGCTTATATTTTATTCAATGCTGTTGTTTGAAACATTTTGAATTTACGTTTGGAAGTCTTGTATTTGACGACCTGTAATTATGACTTGTTCGACTACATATGTATATGTTTGCAAGACTTCTGACTGCAAATACCATCACTCGCATGTTGAAATCGATGAAACATGATGAGGATAAGCTTCTGCTAGCAATCTACGAGCTTGAACTACACTTTTTAAAACAAATTGAAAAGGAAAACAAAATTTTCGAAGCAAAACTTATTTAGTTTGAGAGTAAATGAATATTAAATTTTAAATGCTTATTGGAATAAAATCTTTTCAAAGTTTTTAGAGACACCAAACATGTGTAGGAGATGCTGCAAGTTATATTTACTCAGATCCCCGTAAAGTATCTCCTTAATAATGTATATCATCATCATCATCATATAATACGGCACTATATTGTATGAAATCTATACACAAGAGTTTTCCTTACTGATTTCAATAGCCATTGAAAGATGATGTTGATGTTGTTTTCATTGTTTATTGTTGAAATTCAGAATAAAAATGAGAGAAAAAATATCCGCACAAAAGAACAAAAAATTCGTTAAAGAAAAATTATAATACAACGCGACAACTACAACAATAAAAAAATCGACTGTATTGAAAAAAAGCTAAAAAAAATAATCCAAAAAATAAAAACAACCAACAATAATAACAATATGAAATGAAAAAGAAATAGAAGAAGCAAAAGTGGTAAGAAATATTGTAGAAAATATAAAATAAACGGATGTAAACAACGTGTATAGAATAAATAGGCCAAAATAACGACAGTTGGTTTTTCTATGGCGTGTTTTTTTTTTTTTTTTTTTTGAAGGAAACTGTAGGTGAACAATGAATCAAAGAAGAAGAAGAAAAAAACAAGGAAATGCGGCAGGTAGAAATGCAAACAATTGCATAGCGTCACTAACATATACACACACACACAGGCGCACTCCGAGAAGGAGGTAAAGTTTTTATACTACACGAGGTATGACGTACCAAACAGGTACCAGAGACACTTATTCAGTTTCATCTCTACAAACAACCAAACCAGAAATTGCATGAAAAAAGTATTTCTTTAGAATCTTGCAAATGAACAGAGACTCTGGCCTTAACAACGGCTTGCAGAGAAAATTTTTTTCAATGAAAACAAAAAAAAGCGAGAAAAAAATAACGTAGTGGTGACGTTAGTTTTGTGGTTTTTAAAACCACCAACACAATAGCAAAATGTGCACTTTCATTTACTTTCCCATACGTTTTTGTATTCAAGTAGATAGACACACTCTCATACACATACACATATACATATACAGACGAGTAACTATGGTATATGGAGCTGGAGCTGTCGTGCAATACCTTAAACAAATGTTGACACGTGAAGTACTTTTTGAATTTGTTTTTTTTTTTTTTAATTTTTCCTGTTACCTATCCCCCCACCCATCCTTCATCACTGTCAATGTCTTCAATTTTTGAATTTTTTAAAAGAGTGCAGCTGCTAAAACCCTGAATATTGTTGTAGAGCTCAAGCAGCAGCTTCGAACATGTTTATTACACAGATCCATTGAAATAAATGCAAAACTTCGATTGTTGTTATTGTTGCTATTGAAATGCAAAACTGAAAAAAATATATCGTTTGTAATACGGGTAATACGAGGGTTGTTCAGGAAAAAAAAATAAAATTATTGGACTGTACACTTCAACTGTATACACAAGTTCAAATACAGCAAAAGAAATAAATAATTTTTTATCGTTTTGCTTTGTAGTTGCTGTCCCAAAATAACCCATCCTTAAAACCTTTTAGAACCCAGGTAGGACAACAACCTGGTCCATCATCATGTTTAGGTCAGACAGAAAAAGTAGAGCTCAATAAACACAGTTGTATCCCACTTGTTTTGTCAGACAACGAAAGGGCTCCACTTTATTATCTAACAACCTGCCATACTAAGTACATGCTTAACTGGAAAAACAGAATCAAAGCAAAAAAGAAAGGAGAAGACAAGTAATAAAGCTGACTGAGATACCTTGCAACAGACTTAAAGCTTCTTAAAGCATATTCCGTTATGTTAAAATGCTCTTCAAGGGTAAATACTTTACTGGTTGAGAAGTGTTCGTATTTTTGTACAGCCTTGGGTCTCGTTTGTAATTCATAAGCGGTTTAGTTTCTCACAAATGACCTTTTATTGAGCTCTTGTTGAGCTTTCCTCTATTTATGTGCCCACTACGCTCTACCATTTGAAAAGAAAAAATTCATGATTAAAACAAAATGCGACTTCTTCAAGGGCGATTCATTGATTCATTATCATACTTTTATTCACGTGATAATATTTTCATAAAGTTGAGTATGATTTAAAACTCAACATATATGATATACAACAAATCCTGGTTCCTGCGTTTGTCGTTTCTTGTGCCCCTTGTTCTTATTGTTATTGTCATCTTTGTATAGTTGTCCTCTGTAGTTGTTGTTTGTTCTAAGAGTCACCAGTCCCGAACCGTTTGCAGTAGACTGGACTGCGAAACTTTACCGGTGGCTTGATTCTAGTACCACGGGTGTCAAGATCCCCAGAGACGTGCCTCTGCTCGACAATGGTAAGGCCCCCTTGTGGAAGCAACGTGAAGAGCGGAAGCTCGGCGTAGCATTACACTCTTAACTATTATCACAAAGGAGTTTATATAGTCGCCGACCCCTAACTAAGAGGAAAGTCATGCCTGAATGCATGGCTTCGAATTGGTACTCACGTATGGCGATGCAATCTATGATATGCTTGTGCATGAGACATCCATGGAATCTACAATAATCCATATTTAGATTTAAGTGGAGTTATTAGAATTTTTTATTCTGATCCGATGACAATGGCTCCCAACACAGTTTAACTAACAAATTATTTTAAATCGTAAGAAATCTGGAAAATGCGCATCCCTTCTTAAGCAAAACAAACGAACTAAGAAAATTTTGAAGTCGCCGTAGTCTAGTAGGTAGGGTATTGGCTTATTAGACGAAAGGCCCGAGTTCAAATCCCAGGTCAGACCTCAAAACGAAAATATGAAAATATTTCATCGGCGACTTCCTCTCAGCAGATTTCTGGCAAAAACTCTGAACGTAAAAATTGCCATGAAAAGCTTCTCAAAAATCTGTCGTTCGGAGTCGACTTTTCAACTGTACACACACAACACGAGTGGTGTGAGAAGCTAGGACGTTGTACAATGGGTCAATTCGACCTCCGGGTACTGTACTTGTCACAGTTGACAAGTACACGTCCTCTAACCTAACCTAACCTAACCTAACGATATATGTACGTAAATACATGGCATACATAATTGGACATAGCAACCACTCAGTTAGGATTACGACATAGCTTCGCACACCACTTATGTTATGTGTGTTAATTTTATACATGAGTGGCGGGGCTTACAGTTTAAAGACAAATCCGAACTACAGATTTTTGAGAAACTTTTCATGACAATTTTTTATTTACACCCAGAGTTTCTGCTGAGGGGAAGTCGACAAAGAAATATGTTTTCTTATTTCATTTTGTTGGAGATAAGGCAACACACTATCCACTAGACTACGGCGACTAAAAAGAAACTTACCTCGTATATCATGAATTTCTCTTCAGTGCATAAAGCTAAAGGATCTCCAATTTTTATGTTTTTCTGTTCATCTTTTATAAACGTAAACATTTATTAAGAAATTGAATTTTCTGTCATTGATTGTATTGTGTTATGCATTGTTATACGGAATATGATAAATTTTTATTTTCGTATGCAGAAAAACATGGTCTTTATTTGTGATATTTCGTTCGCTTTTTTCTTTAACGAAAAAAAATAACTTTTTACTTACTGTCTTGCAGCAGCAGCATTTGTATCGTCTTTCTTTATAGTTCCCACAATTTTTTTTTTATTATTTTATTTTATTTTACATTTGAGTTCTTCTTTCAAATATTATTTCGTTCACATGTGCTCCTATTTTTCCATTTTATTGTACAAAAAGCGTCTGTCGTTTTCATTTTTCTTTATTGTAAACACTCCATTGGATGCAAGATTTGTTCAAGACGAACGTGGCGTATGATTGATGAAGAACATATGAAATCAATATCATCCATACGTTGCAAGAGGACTGTTTAAGAACGATATTCTTCAACAGATTTTCTCTCTCTTCCGCAAAGAAATAAAAAAAATTTTGAAATGAAATTTTTATTTAACAAAAAAGATAAATATTCTGTGAAGATAATATGGTTAAAAATGATGAAAAATATTTCATTAAATATTTTTTTTTTGCTTGGCGTTCTCAAATAAATTTTTGGATTTTTTTAAGAAAAGTTTTGGGAAAAATAAAGAATTCTTTTCTTTCAATATAAAATTTTTCTCCTCTTTTATAGATAATGTTTAGAATTGATTGTATATTAAAAAAAATTGTTAATAGTAACCGTTAAACAAGGCGATTGTGATAGTTTTTAAAACGTCTCCTATGTTTCGAATAAATTTTTTTACCAATTAAAAGAAAAAACCTGAGATAAGTTTTAAGGAAAATTGCAAACAGGCTGCACATCATAATAACTCAGCATTTAAAGCAATTTTTTTCAAAACAGGCTGGTAATGAGAATCAAAAACAGTATCAAAATTCAAATAATTCAATGACACTTACTTAATTGCTTATTACAAAACTCTAGTCAGGATTACGACATACATAGCTGCCCACACCAAAACTCCATGAGAGGCGTGGCCTACAGTTTAAAGACAAGATTTTTGACAAACATTTCATATCAATTTTCTATTTAATCGCAGTGTTTTGGACAGAAATCTGCAGGGAGTATGTCGCCAAAGCTATATTTTCGTTTTGTTGAAGATGTCTGGCCTGTGGTTTGAACCGCGGCCTAACGTCTAATAATCCAACACACTATCTACTAGACTACGGCGACTACATTCGTTGTCGACTGTCATTATTCATGATCAGTATTTATAATGGCGATTGTGTGTTTATTCTTTATTAGTTTCAACCACTGTGGTTTCAAAATTGGTTATTTTTGTTCAATGCTGTTGTTTGAAATATTTTGAATTTACATTTGGAAGTTCTTGTATTTGACGACCTGTAATTATGACTTGTTCGAATTCATATATTTTTGAATGACTTCAGACTGCATATACCATGTGTAAATCGATGAAACATATTAACAATAAGCTTCTGTCAGCAATCTATGTGCTTGAGCTACACTTTTTTTACAAATTGAAGAAGAAAACAAAACTTTCGAAACATAACTTATTTAGTTTAAGACTAAATTAATATTAAATTTCAAATGCTTTTTCAAACAAAATCTTTTCAAAGTTTTCAAAGACTCCAATCATGTGTGGTAGATGCTGCAAAAGCAAATGCAGTTTTCAAACAGGCTCTCACACCATTTTAAAAAAAGTGATTGTGGACTAATTATTAATTCAAACATATTTGGGGTTTGGTAATCACATCATATCTGCATGTAATGTGGGCTTCAAAGGTGTATTATCCACTGTTAATCTAAAATAAATATTAAAATATGGATTGTCAATGCACTTAACCCTGATATCTAAAGAACTCACATAATTTTCTTTCCTTTTACAGCAGAAATTTCTTTGTACAGTAAAATCATTTAAACTGGTTCAAAAAACAAAAAAAAATGCATTCGTTTCCAATATTATTGCCTAATTCTGCAACAAATATTGTAAAGTTCACGATGTGTTCTGTTTTATATTTTAAATATTAATTAGAAAACCTTTTCAAATTTCAAATTAAAAAGAAAAATGTTTTATTGTGCAATTACTGTGAAATTAAATATTTTATAAAATATTACATGGGTATATTAGTTCAATAATCGATTATTTTCGATCGAAATATCTTACTTAACATTGGTACGTGATACAAAAATTTAATTGTGGTATTTTGTGAAATTTATCAATTTTATTTGGCATTTTCTAAAATCCATTCATGGCCATATTTTAGCAAAAAAAAAATTTCAGTCATTTTTTCTTTTTTGTTTTTATGATTATTATTTATTTGTGGTTTTTCCCAGAATGATAGTGAGGAGGTTGCAAAACCGCAAATAAATTAAATAAATTGCCTACAACATAATTTAATATTTCAAATATTTTTTAATGATAAATATGATGCTGAATTGTAATGAGTGCCGATTATTATGTGTGATTAAATCAGTTGCCAAATATGACCATATATCAGGTGGGCCATCTATCGGTTTAAATTTGAACCACGGCAATACTTATGTCATTCTATTCTGTCACAAAATTCAATATATTGTTTCCACTGAACGTAATAAATCGGGATTTATTTGGCCAACAAGAAACTGCACGATGATGTCGATTTTGCATTATTAAGCAAAACTACCATATTTGGAGAAATCAGAAAACCCACAGCAATGCGCTCATTACGCGAGACTTTATGCTGCGGCTTGTAGAGCGTAGGCATCATTGGCACATATTTCTTTGAAAATAAGGACGACGCAACCATTACGGTAAATGTAAACGCCTATCACACAATGATAACCGTTTTTTTTTTCGTACCTTCTCTTCATGGTATTGATGTGAACGATGTTTGGTTTCAACAAGATGGTGCAACTCATGCCACAATCGATTTATTGCGTCAAACGTTTGATGGCCGTTCAATTAGCCGAAATTGTGATGCCAATTGGCCGGCAAGAAGCTACGATTTGACACTGTTGGATTATTTTTTATAGAGCGCCGTTAAAGAAAAGTGTTATGCCCACAAACCAGAGGCAATTGAGCATTTGAAGGCCAACATTCGTGATGCCGTTGCCAAGACACGAACCAAACACTCGAAAAAGTGAACGAAAATTGGTCCGAACGAATGAAATACTGTGAGACCAGCCAAATGAATGATATAATATTCAATTTCCAACCGGAATAATTGTACTTCAAACCGTTATTGTTATATTGCATTTTTAATTCAAACTTTTGAATGGTCCACCCTATATTTATAGAAATATTTCAATGAAATCTAAATATCAGAGTTTAAATTTAGAAAAGCTTTCCATTTTCACAAATATTTTCGAAAAGTATGTTTTTCTTTTATCGCTGTATGAAATCTGAACTCTTTTTCCAAAATCTATTGATTTTTGTTGTAACCATTTTAATTGCTCTCCTATTTCGCTGCTGTTTCTTTTTTCTCTTTGAATTGATTTTTGTTAATGGTTTTCTGTTTAAAAAGAAACAAAAAACACAGAAAAAAATGACGTTCTATTTTCCTAACTGTAGTTGTACTGTATTGTTGCACAATGTTTTCCGTTGACTTGACTCGAAACAATTTCAATTTCAATTTTATTTTATTTTTTTTTTTTTTTTGGTTTTTTTAACAATTCCGATTTTAATGCCAAACGGAAGTGTGGCAACTAACGGAAATTGTCAGCAGACAGTCGTTAAAACGAGTACTGAACCAAAAAAAAAAACACATATGTACATACCTCACACATATTTATATATATAAAGAGAGAGAGAAAGGACAAAGGAAAATAAAATGAAACAAATGAATTAAACAATGTGTTGTTAAAACAATAAAATCCTACACTCCTATTTTTTTCCATCAACCAAAAACCTTCAAAACAATTTTAAAATGTAAATTGCTAAACAAAAAGAAAAAACAGACACTCAAATGATGAATGAAATTATAAAAAAAAGAAATTAAACATTGCCTGCTTGATTCCCAAGCATTTAACTGCTTTTAAAGACCTATTTAATGAGTTATAATTAGTTAATGAACCCTTTTAAGTATATATGCTTGAGTTCCCTCAAGGTTACATTCTCTATTTCCTTGGGCCTGATATCATTTCGAAAGCTATCATTGTGTAAATCCATGAAGTATAGTAGCTGAGACATAATTGTTGTATTGTTTTTAATCAAACAAAGATGAGACCATAACTGCATTATACTAGATATGTACGTACAAACCTATCGTCAGAGCTATGGCCAGCCCTACGTTGTGTGTGCTAACATTATCTCACTTTTAATGGCGTAGTAATTCGTTACTTTCCGTGCTTCGGAAAGAAGATTGCTTACAACAGCTCCAAAACTTTTCTTGTTAATTTTTTCTCTGAGGTTTGAATTCAAGGATCTCATCCAATAAGCCACTAAACCATTTTTACTGCAGCTGTGTTATCATTGGGTCAAAAGAAGGCTTTTTTACCTTCTGCTCCTCTAAAACCACCAGACACCCTTGTGGTAAAATTTTTATTAAACGATAACCAAAGATATCCACGCATAATTGGTCATTACAACCCTTTAACTCCGGATTACGACCTAGTTTCTCACACCACTTATGTTGTGTATGTTAATTTTATGCATGAGTAGCGGAACGTACAGTTTAAAGTCGATTTCGAACGACAGATTTTTGAGAAGCTTCTCCATAGCAATTTTATTTACTCTCAAGAGTTTTTCCAGAAATCTGCTGAGATATATTTTTTTCATATTTTGCTTTGTTGGAGATGTCCGAACTGGTGGTTGAACCGTGGTCTCAGATTACAGCGACTTTAATGTTGGTTTGTTACAATATCAAAAGTTAGGGAAGATCATGGTAGGTACGTGGAGTTAGCTGTTTATCTAAGAGACTTGGATGGACACACTTAAACCACATAGGGCCCATAGTGTTTCCACAGTATTCCTATATTGCCTAGTCACGGAATCAATCGGAGCTTCTAATAAGTGACAAACATGAAAGAAAGAAACTTAACACTTATTTGTTGCCCACCACAATGCACTACATGAGTAGGGAATATCGCCACAGTGAAACAAATAAATTAATGCAACTGTGTACACATATTCTCAAAATGGACTTCCAACATAATCTCAAAAAAAAAATATAACATTTGTTTCATCATCATCATCAGTCGGAAGTAAATTTGAAAATTATTTTGTGATTCATATTCTTTGTTATTAAAAATTGCTTTTCTTCGGTAACATTTCTCTCAGCCTTTAATATATTTTCTACAAAGATTCGAGATTATTGGAAAGACCATTTTATTAAAATAAAGTAACGAAAAATCTCTCTCTCTCTCAAATACATGCCAGTATTAGAAAATTTGTTTCCAGAAGCATGCTATAGTTTTTAATAAATTTTAAAAATATTCTAAAAGCATTAAAACGAACGCATACACATGTACATATACACATAAACACACACACAGAGATAATATGAATAAAAATAAAGTGAGTAAATGTTACGATATGAGACATAAACTTACTTATAGAACTACAAAATATGTACAAACATACAAACATAGCCGTACAGATTCAGTGTAAAAGTAATAAAAATTACGAATTTTTTTTCTTTCAAAATACGAATTCCAAAACCGAAAATCATAATAATAAAAGAGAAAAATATGCTCTTCCTCTCAGTCATTAATAAAAGCTGATATACAGTTAGGGCCTTAGGCTGTTGTGCTAACAAGCACTCATGCAACAATAAATTGTGTCGTTCATATATAAACTAGCATGAGGGGGTATCTTTTTGGAGAAAAATTAATATTTTGTCACGCATATGGTAAACTCTCACACACACACACACTCCTACATTTTCAAATACACTCTTGTGAAAACCACAGATAAACAAATTGCTTACTTATATATACGTACGCATGTATGTACATATATGTGTGTGTAAGTAAGTGTAGTAATAAATGTAATAATTTGCTTGTAAAGTGTGAGTATCTGTGTGTGTGTGTGTTTATACAAAGGCAATAAAATAAACGCAATAACATTTTTAATATGAAATTGCAGTTGTATGATAATAAAAATCATGATGACGATGATGGCAAGATAATGAGTTGACAACATAAAGAGAGGGATAAGGACCAAAAGAACAAATACACAGAGAGAGAGAGAGTGAGCATCTGAATATTATTTTTCATTATTATATGCAAAAGTTTTTCTTCATTTCAATATATTTTCTCTTAAAACTTACACTAGCTTATCCGTATGTACACATGTATGCATGGTAAGTATAATGAATATTATTTTTCTTTTATGCAATAGTTGGACATGTATGTGTGTGTGTGATTCAGTGTGGCCTAGTGTATGATGATTATTATGGTACCGTGTGCTTTATTTCCATTTTTATTTCTATCAATTTTCACAGAATGTGTTTACGTTTATTGCGTGCCATGCTGCTAATGGAAACAGTTGGCTAACTTGATAAATCACTTCAAAAAAATTAAAGAAAAGGAAAATCTAAGGAAAGGATTTTCATTTTTTTTTTTAAAGACATCAAATAGAAGTAATAAAAGTCCGATAGGATGTATAAAATTTTCAGAATTTTGGTACATTTTAGTTCTATATTATCAAAACTTGAAGTCGCCGTGGTCTATTAGGTAGTGAGTTGGTTCAAACCCCAGGTCAGACATCTGGTACGAAAAGAAATATGAAAAACTATTTATTCGTTGACTTTATCCCAACAGATTTCTGGCAAAAACTCTGGGAATAAATAAAATTGCCATAAAAAGTTTCTCAAAAAAAATCTGTTGTTTGGAGTCGACTTTAAACTGTAGGTCCTTGCACTTTTGGCTAAAACTAACACACACAGAATAAGTGATGTGAGAAACAAGGTCGCAATCCAATTATGTATGTAAAGGGTGGGTCATTTAAAAGTTAAAATTTAAAAATGCAATGAAACAAAAACGGTTTGAAATTTTTCCAAATTTATTTTTTTCTTGTAAAGTACAACTGTTCCAGTTATTATTTCATTCATATGGCTGCCGCGGCTGGCCTCACCTCATTCGATCCTACCAATTTTCATGTACTTTATCGCGTATATGGGGTCGTATTTCGGCAATGGCATCGCGAATGTTATCCGGATTGTCGGTATAACACTTTTCTTTAACGACGCTACACAGAGAATAGTCCAACGGTGTTAAATCACAGCTCCTTGGCGGTCAGTTGACATTACCATTTCGGCTAATTAAACGGCTATCAAACGTTTGACGCAATAAAGCGATTGTGGCATGAGATGTGTGGTAAGTTGCACCATTCTGTTGAAAGCAAACACCGTTCGTATCAATACCATGAAGTGCAGGTACAAAAAAATCGGTTATCATGGTGCGGTAGGTGTCTCCATTAACCATAATGGTTGCGTCGTCCAAACAGTTACTCATAATGGGTGTATTGACTTCTGTAAGACCATGTGTGGGTTTTCTGAGCTCTAAATACGACAATTTTGCTTATTAACGTAACCACCAAGATGATTATCGGCTTCATCCGAAAAGATGATTGTTGTGGCAAAATCGACATCAACGTACTCGTTTCTCGTTGGCCCAATCTTCCAAATAAATCCCAATGTTACTCAAGCGTAAATTGATTCATTACGTTCAATGGACATAATATACTGTATTTTGTGACAGAATAGAATGACATATGTAAGTATTGCCACATTAGAAATAACCGATGATTCAAATTTAAACCGATATTTGACCCACCCTATACATATATATAATTGCCTGTAAATATGGTATTTTAAAATATTTTACTTTTTACAATTTTGCTTTATACTTTACTAAAACAAATGCTTCAAAACTTTATACCGACCAATATTAACATTTAATTTTGAAATTCTTTAATTTCAGGTATGCACTACAAAATAAATTTACGAAAATAATTAAACGAATAATAATAATGTAAGTAACACCATTATTACAATTTTTAATACATTCGCATATAGTTTGCTCTTTTTATGGACTTTACAATCCTACCACCTTTAATCTCAAATTAAACCGTGAAAGTAAAGTCCTATCGAACCGAATGTGAAACCAAAAATAGGTTAAAATAGTGAAAACGCGTCCAATCAAAGTTTTGCTTTCTGATTAAAGAAAAGTTTAAAAATTTTCTGAAAACTCATCTTAAAAATGAAAAACTAGGACACCAGCATCATAAACGCTACTAATATAAGGAACACTCTTTAACACACACACATTTATAAGCTGATAATAAAATTTTCTCGTATATGATCTATTTTTTCCTTCGTTTTTTTTTATTGCCATTGCAAACTGCAAAAACTTTTCTTATTTAAAATACCACCAGCTACTGCAATACAGATGAGTGTTTTAAATGCAACGCCAGGATAAGAGCCAGCCACTTATCAAATTATTTTTGTAGCGTAATAACCCTCACTGTTTATAGTTCTCTTAGGTTATCAATAACTGTATGGCCAGTCAATAGCAAATAAAGATAAGGAATCGCTGACAAGTACGAGCAGGAGAAATGAGTTTTAACCTCACACGCATACATTTTAATAATAACAGTAATAAGAGAAAAGGAAAGAGAAGAAGAAGAAGAAGAAAAATAATTTAATGAGCCAAACAACGGACGTCAGTCACTTGGCTTGTGTTTGTTTGTTTGCGAGTCGAATATGTGCTTATGCGACAGTCTGTGAATTTCAAGATAAATTGCTGAAGCCACGCTTTTTGCTTTGAGAAAATATTAAAACAACAAGTCTTTTTTCTTTCTTTCACATGGATATGTGAGCCTGAGATAAATAATTGATTTAAGGAATATAAAATAAATGTAAAAGTAAGTGAAAGAGTATGTATTAACTGCCGATCCAGCGGAATAAAAGAATTTAAATTTGTGCAGAAATCAGGAAAATAAGCAAATATTTGATTTAAACAGTTTATATCGGGCGGGCCATCTATCGGTTTAAATTTGAGCCGTCGGTTATTTTGAATCTGTCAATACTTATGTCATTCCGTTCTGTCACAGAATTCAGTATAATTTCCCCACTGAACGTAATGAATCGATTTACGCTTGAGCAACATTGTGATTTATTGAAAATTTATTTCCAAGACAAAGACAATTGGTTAGAAATCGAAAAAATTGCAATATTGCCGTATTTGGGGCTCAGAAAACCCACACGTGGTCTTATAGAAGCCAATGTACCCATTACGAGTGACTGTTTGGTGCGGTTTGTGGAGCGAAGGCATCATTGGCCAATATTTATTTGAATGTTAGGGTGGCACAACCATTATTGTCAATGGAGACAACTATCGCATCCTGATAACCGATTTTTTTGTACCCGCTCTTCATGGTATTGATGCGAAAGATGTTTCGTTTCAACAGGATGTTACAACATCTCATGCCATAATCGATATGTTGCGTCAAACGTTAAGTGGGCGTTTAACTAGCTGAAATTGGTCGCCAAGAAGCTGCGATTTGAAACCGTAGGACTATTTTCTGTGGGGCGCCGTTAAAGAAAAATGTTATGCCGACTAACCAGAGATAATTGAGCATTTGAAGGCCAACATTCGTGATGCCATTGGCGACTCCATACACTCGAAAAAGTGCAGGAAAAATGTTCCGACTGAATGAGGTACTGTGAGGCCAGCCGCGGCAAGCATATGAATGAAATAATATTCCATTTCTAACCTGGAAAATTGTACTTCACAACAACAACAAAAAATAAATTTAACAAAATTTCAAACCGTCTTTGTTTTATTGCATTTTTAAATGACCCACCCTTTAATTATTGTATTCAAAACATGTAGCTGATATAAAACATATCAGCTGTTTTGTTATGAAACCGTAGTTCACTTCCTGTCATCTCACCCCTTTCTTAATTTTCAAATCAATACAACGTTTTTCGCGAGCAACTAATTAAAGAACACTTCAGAAAATTACCCGCTGCAAACTGTTGCTAGGTCAACAACTCCATCCATCAAGTTCACTGACTATGGAGCATCAACAATGAACTTCATGGGCATGTCAAGCAGTGCCAAACCTTGAGGATTACTAGGACACAAAAACCAAAGTTTTTCATTGCTCCACTCAAGACAATAACACAGAGACGGAGATTAGTCCAGGGCTTAACATAATGGCACACCTGACGGTGTTCTAAGCACAATGCGTCTATCAACGCCCCCACGCACAATGATGAGACTACCATAGATTGCATAACCGTACGTGAGTGAATAATTTTTCGCCATTAGCAATCCTACAATTTCAGAATTTGCTGATTCACAAATCCCCTATCTAAATGCTGAGTTACTTTGTGACCTCACAAGTGGACGCTACGAAGCTTGTGGCTTTTATGTGTTTAAAAAAGAAAAACTCAACAGCCAAAGGCAACACCTTAAATTAAACAATATCATCTCATGGCCAGTTGAAGCCATTGTAAAACAGTCTGAACGCTATTCACATAACCGTGTGTTCCTTGAATTCGGTAACGCTTAACTCTTCATCTTGAATTGCTAAATCCATGGCACTTTCTACTGTAATAATATCTGTATTAATATTTACAAAAAGAAGATGCGAAACAGAAAGTTGACAGGACACAAGAGTTGCAATTTTTACCGTAAAAATATTACAGCATTAAGTAAAGCTGTATAGCACGTAAGGCAGCACGTACGCACACATGAATGTACAATATTTACACACGATACTACGTGTGTGCAGGATAAAGATGAAGAGCTGGCTGTTGTCTTTTATCTTTAATGTTGCATTACTTTATCATTTTATTTTATTTCTGCCGCCTTTATTGTTGTTACCGATGGTGGCGTTATTGTTGTTGTTTGAAAGGCATATCATGCAAATGATTGCCGTCTACTTTTACTTCAACTTTTTGTTTTAATATTTTTTTCTTTATCGTTATTATTATTGATGTTATTATTGCTGTTGTTATTTGCTGTGTTTTTTATTATTTAAGTTGTTGCTGCTGTTATTGCTGTTGTTTACTTGAAAGAAAAGTTAAACAATTTCCCCGTTAAACATGTGTGAAAAATGGTCAAATGACTTTTATAAGTGGCATTGCCTCACAGCATGTGATAAATATGACGATTAAGATGAACAGGACGAATATTGTAATAAACGAAACGATATGAATAAGAGTGCCATAATGGCTGACTGATAGTGAAAAGAAAGTTGTGCGAAAAAAAGAAAACGTAAATAAATTTAATAAAAAGCTTTTTTGTTTTATTTTCTGTATTTAACTTATGAACAAAATGCAATTACCATATACATGCACTATACTTGCACGTAGCACTACGCAGAAGAGAAAATTTAAAGAAGAAATTTTTTTGTAACCAAAATTATTTTAAACTCATGACGAAAAATGTTTTTCTACTGGCGAAGAGCTGATCTAGTCTTAGAATACTTTATTTCTTCTTCAAATAGCACATCCAGAAGTTCGCTGAAGCTTAAAAGAGAATCACAGTAATAACGAAAATTACAAGCCTGCTGGGAAGCGCAACCTTTTTGGAAAGGGTAAAATTATTGGCACAACTCAATTAAGGAAATTAAAACAAGAAAATGTCAAACAGCTGCACACTTCTTAAAGAAACTAAAAAGGATTTGCCGAAAAGAGCGTATAAGTAATTTAAAATTCTATTGTTTCACCAGAAAAATTTCTGGCCACAAACAGTTTCATTACTGCCAGACTTACTTGGCCCACGATGAATAGAAGGCGCACCAATCAACTACTCGGACTTGATCGTAATGTCATGCTTACAGGTCATTGCGTTATAGGAAAATACGCAGAAAAACTGTAGCTCCCATCTAACGTCTTCTGCCATGGGTGTAGATCTGTTGAAGAAGAGGAAACTGTTCTTTGTCAATGCCCATCTATTAGGATCTTAACGGAATTATCATCGGTCGGTTGATGTCCAGGATATGGCTTCTTCTATTAAACTTTCAGGCTGGTTTCAAGCATAGGATAGAATGTTCTAATGTGCAGTCCCTGCGCTTACCTTCTTCTTTGATTAGTTCGGGGGAATTCTGTTAGTACAGGGATTGCGGTTATCTGTGGCATTATAACGGGCCACTATGTTTTCTTAAGTGGCCTTTGGTAATCAAGCACTTCGACCTAACCTAACGCAAGTGGAGATCTAAAAGTAGGTTAAAACTGCAGTGTCTCTACGAGGCAAATGATATGAAATTTTAGGTCTGTGAACTGCCTAAAATATGAGCAAAAATTCAAAGCGGAAATTCACAAATTTGCTGATAATTGGGTTGACTTTATAGATCTTCCTTTCTTATTAGAAAATAACTAAATGAGATGGCAAGAAATTCAAGGGTATTTTCTTAGTCGAATTGCCACAAAATGCTGGTATCCACCCGATTTCATGTTCAGAATATTAATCTTAATTATTAATATTATTAGTGTCTCCTCGTTAAAAACAAGTATTGATTGCCATTTGTTGTTTCCTTGTGGATTAATTCAAGACAAAATTTGATTTGAGGGTAAATGAAGCCAGAGATGTGCAACCAATTTTTCTGGAGTTGAGTTAACCCATTGTTAAAGGAGTTCTTTCTGGTTTTAATAGAACTCAGTCACGACTTGCGCTTGATTGACACCATGATGAGTAAAGCAATTATAAGAAGTACATCTCCAATAAATTATAAGAAGAAATCCAAAGAAATACGTCGTCGTCTAGTAGGTAGTGTGTTGGCTTATTTGACGTAAGGCCGCAGTTCAAACCCCAGTTCGGACATTTCTAACAAAACGAAATATGAAAACATATTTCTTCGCCGACTTCCTCTCAAAAAAATCTTCCTCAAAAAAAATCTGTCGTTCGGAAACGACTTTTAACTATAGGTCCCGCCCTCACGTATAAAAATTAACACACACAACATAAGTGGTGTGAGATACTAGGTCGTAACCTTAACTAAAGTGTTGTAATCACCGATTATGTATGTACGTATGTTCAGTAAAAAGATCACTCATATGGCGAATCACACTCTCTTTTAAAGAATTAAAACAACAAATCTTCTCTACCATTTGATAAATTGACAGATTTCTGTTGCTTTTCTTTATTTTAAATATTATTCTTGTCTAATTTAATTTCAAATAAACTTCAAGGCTAACTTAGAAATCGAATGCCGTGCATAGAAGAGAAGAGTGGCAGCATATGAATAGTGGAAATGATGTTTCCACATTTAATTACAATTTATGATTATTGTTGTCATAAATTTGTATAAATGTCAACTTTGAAATAAAATTACAAATGTTATAAGCAAATAAATAAATAAATAGAAAAAAAATCAAATAAATTAAAATATGATAAATTAAAAACTATGACAACAGCAATGAGGCGAAATGAGCATTTAAATACAGCGTATTTCAATATGCATTTAAAATGCATCGGCATATACACATACTCTAACATACTCGCACACAGAAACATAAATTAACTTTCAACCACATGAGCACATTACCACACAGAGGAAAGCAAACAAGTAAAAGGAAATTCCCTCTCTTGTGCTTTCTCGTACAATCTTTTGCTTTTAAGAGCATACAAACAAACATACAATTATTCAAGTTCATATACATTAACACTCTCACAATTTACTGTATTGATGGGCAAGTACAGAAAGAGAGTTTTTTTTTTTTTTTTTTTTTTTTTTTTTTTTTTATAGCTTTACGAGCTAAAGGTTGGGAATCTTCGAAAGACATTGGTAGCCCGGCCTACCAATGTGCACGATTCGCCGCAAGACTTACTCTCGGCTTGCTAAGCGCCTACGTACTAAACCCAACCTCGTTCGTCACACTTCCAACCATTCGCCCCCCCCCGGGACCACAATCAAGTATTACTTCGGGGGGGGGTGGAGATTCAGCGAGTGCCGCCTTCAAATTCCGCTGACCTTGCTTTCTCAGCCAATCTTTGCCGTAACAATACCTTCCTTGCGAAAACACATACTGCGTTCCAATTGTCACATGAGGTTAACATCAGGCTAACTATATTATCGGGCGTTACCTGGTATCCTATTGTACTCTCCAGGCAGTTTCGTTGAACAGCATATCGCGTGCAAGTAAAGAAAACATGCTCCGCCGTCTCCCTTTCATTACGGCATTCTGGGCATACCTCGTCCACGTCATGACCATACTTATAGAGATATGCCCTATAACATCCATGGCCTGTTAGCAATTGTGTCAGGTGGAAGTTCACCTGACCGTGTCTCCTTTTGGTCCATACGCCTATGTTCGGTATGAGTCTGTGGGTCCATCTTCCCTTGGTGGAATTGGACCAGTCCTGCTGCCATCTATCCATAGTATCATCCGCTAATTGAACAGGGTTCGAAGAATCTATTCTCCTCCGTGTGTCGTGTTTCCTCCTCTCCATGTCCACTACTAGCTTCAGAGGCAACATCCCCGCTATCACCAACGCTGCATCAGTAGACACTGTGCGGAAGGCAGAAATCACCCTGAGAGCTGATCTCCTGTAGGCCGCTTCTATTCCTGCTCTATAGGTCCTTTTATCCATAGCCCCGGCCCATATAGGGGCTGCATATATAGCGATCGATGTCACCACCTTCATCAATAACTGTCTCCTCTCCTGTTTTGGGCCTCCTAGGTTAGGCATTATTCGGGCAAGTGCACATGATGTCGCCGCACATTTTCCCCCGATATACGTCAGATGTTCTTTAAACGTGAGCCTGTTATCAATCATTACTCCCAGATATTTAATCGCCTGCCTTGATGTTATGCGCTGGTCACCTACTGTTATTGTAATAAACTCCATCCTCTTTCTACTGCTTACAAGTAGTACATCTGTTTTGTGATCAGCAAGTTTGAGACCTATTCCTGTGATCCAGCTCCTGACCATGCCAACCGCAGTGTTACACGTTCTCACCAATTCATCCAAATGTTTTCCCCTTATCACCAGGGCAATATCGTCTGCAAATCCAATGATTTGCGCACCTTTAGGGAGTCTAAGCCTCAGTACACCATCATACATAACATTCCATAGTATTGGGCCCAGCACGGAACCTTGCGGAACACCCGCCGATACCGCATACGACTTTCTGCCGTCATCTGTGTCATATAAGAGCACTATATCCTTAAAATAGTCCTTAATGAGTTCTAATAAGTAGTTTGGTACGTCCTTTTCATCTAGGGCTGCTAAAGTGGCATCCCAGTCCGCTGAGTTGAATGCGTTTTTGACGTCCAGGGTGATGACAGCGCAGTATTCCTTATCGCCTTCCAGCCAGCGCTCACCGCTGATAGCATCCTTTGCTATTGTCATAACCATGTCTATTGCATCTATTGTGGAACGTGCTTTCCGGAAACCAAATTGGCGATCCGACAAGCCTTCTTCACCCAGGAATGCTTCCAATCTCCTACAAATTATCCTCTCCAGAAGTTTTCCGGCCGTGTCGATCATACAAAGCGGGCGGTATCCCGATGCATCCTGCGCGTTGTTACCTTTCGGAATGAGAACCAGTCTCTGCCTCTTCCATATCCTAGGGAACGTCCTCTCCTGGATACAAGCATCAAACACTTGTCTAAACAGCTCAGTGTTATTCTCAATAGCTGCCTTAAGCGCGATGTTTGGGATCCCATCGATCCCCGGTGCCTTATTAAGTTTCATTTCTCTACAGACTAACTCCAATTCCTGACTGCTGACTTCTGGGATTTCCTCCGGTGACCGCATGTCCCGCACGGAGTATGTGATTTCGGCCTTCCGTGGAAAAAGGTCCGCTACGATTGATTGCAGCTTAGCTGCGCACGTTGTTGCTGGTGGTCGGAAGCAGTTCAGCTTTCTCATCACCACCTTATATCCAGTTCCCCAGGGATTATCATCCACATCGGCACACATTTCCCTGTAGCATCTTCTCTTGCTGTGCGCAATGGCTCCATTCAGATTGGTCCTAAGCCTTCTAAACCTTTCCCGTAGTTCCGTGAAGTCATCACGACCCCTGGCCCTTTGGAATAGCCGACGTGCGCGGTTACATTCCCGCCTTAGATTCGCTATATCCGCGTTCCACCAGTAGACGTGTTTCTTCCCAGGCATGTGTCGCCTCCTTGCCATAGATGCGTTGCAAGCCTCCGTTATGGAGCGCATAAGTTTCGTCGCCTTGTCATTCGCGTTTCCGGATAACCGAATGTCCTCCAATGCGAGGACAAAGGTTTCCCTATCAAAGGTGGAGTCTTTCCAAAGAGGGTTCGGCGGTGCAGTAGGAACGTTGCGTTCCGTAGAGCGTTCCCGGATCTCAAAAATGATAGCCTGGTGATCACTATGTGTATAGATGTCAGACACCATCCAGGTAGATGAGGCCGCCAGGGAGTCGCTGACGAATGTCAGGTCAATTTTAGAGCAGCGTCCATTTCTCGAAAATGTATCCTTGTCACCACGATTAAGTAAAACAACCTCTAACGTTGCAAATGCGTCAAGTAGGCATTCTCCTCTTGGGTTAGTGTATGCCGAGCCCCATTCAACAGCCCAAGCATTGAAATCCCCGGCAATTACCACAGGTCTAACGTTCCTTGCTTCCTTAACGATGTCATCCAGTCTGCGTTTAAAGTCCTCCATTGACAAGCTAGGGGGAAGATAACAGCTAAAGAAATGTACCCCATTAACGGAGCATTTCACAAAGCCGTCGCCCCTTTTGTCGACATTTCCCACTTTGAATTTACCGCAGGACCATATCGACGCTTTGTTGCACCCGCTGGTAATCCAACGTTGGTTTTCAGATGCTCTATAGTGCTCGCTCAGTACTGCCAAGTCTATTCTCTGCTCACGCACCGTCTGTTTCAGCAGTTCCTGTGCCGCTTCACAGTGATTTAAGTTCAACTGTAAGACTCTCATTTACCCGCGTTCTCCAATCTTCGCCGTGCCGCCAGATAATGTGGGCACTTGGGTCCTCCCGTGATATGTTTCGCGTCAACATCCTGGTCGCCTCTACAGAGAAGGCAAAGGGGGTCACGGCTACAAGCCTTCGCAAGATGGTCTTGCCCCCCGCACTTGAAGCAGTGTTTGGACCAGTCGTGGTTACTGCGGCACCTTCCCGCTACATGCCCATAATCCAAGCACCTATAACATCTCCTTGGGGTCAACTTCCTGAATAAACGGCAAACTGTCCATCCTACACGTAGTTTGCCAATTTCCTCGGCTCTGCAGGCCAGCTTCGCAGGTATTGCGATTATCGCCGTCCTAGTACCTCCTGGAACGTTTCTGATCGTCTTGAGAGCCGATGGTTGTATTTCCCCTATTTGGTCCTTCCATGCGGCGATTATCTCTTCCTCTGTTGTCACCTCATCCAGATATCTCAGTTCGAATGTAGCCTCCTCAGTTATTGTCCTGACCTCTATCTCCTCGGCCAATAAGCTTCTCAGCTTAGACCGGTGCATCTCCGTAGCCACCTCGGCTGACCTTCTAAACTCCAGGAGGATTTCGCCCCTCTGTGTCTTCTTCACAAGTTGGACATCTTCGCCAACTGATTTAAGCTCCGGGGCATTCCTTACTTTCCTTAGGATGTCCGCAAAAGATAGTTTCTCGGTTGGCTTTATTATCACTGCGTCCGGTCTAGGAGGTTTTCTGCGCTTCCTAGTTTTCACGATCCACTCATTGTGCTCCTGGGTGTCTTCTTCTGTCGCTGCAGGCACTACCATAGTCTGGATCGTAGTAGTTACCGGTCTCCCCGTCGAGTCACTACCCCTAGCCTCGGCAGCAGGCTTAACTTGCCCACGAGGACGGGTTGTCCTAGTCTTCTTCGGAGGTGTTCCCCTAGGTTTTTCCAATTCATCCCTCTGCCTCTTGGAAACACAGGGTGTCTGCTGTTGTAGGATCGTCTGTGTGCTTCTATCATTGGTCCTGACATTCGTCTCCTGTTCCGCAACTTTATCCTTAGCGGCCTGCTGGTATAGTGACGATATAGATGCTACTAAATCACGCATCGCTTGGTGTATGGACCTTCTTCCTCCGCCCATCATCTCTACTAGTTCCGAAATTCTATCGCCTAGTTTGGTGAAATCATCGACCTCCTTTTCAGGAGCTTTGCTCCTCTGTAACTCCGGTGGTGACGAGTGAGATCTCTCGCCGTTCTGCTTCAGCGGTGGTGAGTGGAGTAACCTCGAAGCCCTCCGGAAAGGATTCAGGAAAGGGCTGTCCTGCTGAGTCTCCTTTGCACCCTCGGTGCCGGCTGGAGAAGTAGCGCCTATAATGTTATGTGAAGTGTTTATGTTAAATTCCATTTTGTTGGGTCCCAACTTGGAGCCGTTGTCTTGGATTCGTTGTGTAGTTACCCTTGTTGTGGTCCCATGGTTATCTTTGCAATGCAGGGAGGCCATGCGAGGGTTGACACAAGTCCTCATGAGCGCTTGTGTTCAGAGCCAGACCGGGAGCTAAACAGAAGAAATTCTTAACTGCCCCTACACCCCAACTTAACGGGACGAGTCCAAGATCGTTCTCCAAGACTTGCCAGGTTTTAACGGGACGGAGACGGATGGTGTATTAGCCTGAAAGCCGTCTGGGCCAGGTTTCACCCCAGCTCATATTGGTAACAGATTACCCCATCCGCCAGCCCATGTCATCAAATCCAAATGTTGCAGTATAGTCCAGTATACCATAATCAGAATCTTACTGGTGTCAATTCTGATGCCTATACGACTAGGCTCCGATCGTTCACATCCGTTGGGAGCGCTTCCACACGCAAGCTGGTCCATGATTCCCACGGTGTCACCGTGATACTACGGTAGTTCAATACTTTGAGCGGCATTGTTTCGCTTGAAGCATCAGTGTCATCGGGTATATGCCAGACTTTTAATCCGCACCCTCTACCTCTGCCCTCCCATTTAGTCGCCTTTTACGACAAGCAGGGAACCACTGTGGTAGAATTCTAATCCGCTACCACACGGTTAAAGAAAGAGAGTGTGTATGGATATATGTGTGTATGTGTAAATCTAAATGCATTTGTAGTCATTGATCATAATATTTATTATTGTATGCTTTTATTTATATTTTTTATTACTTTTAACTGTTTATTGTAAATGTTACTGTCTGAATACGGTTACACGCATGTACAGTGGTGGTCTTATAATTAGAAATGATTTCTTAACATATACTTATACTATATACGTTGACATATTTTAAAAACTACAGCAGCAAGAGATTTACGTCTTGCATAGTCAAGACAACGAATTTAGGAGAGACAGTAGAGGATAGACATTAGAAACCAAAATACCAGAGCATTCGCTTGGTACCGGTGCGGGGGATTGCGTTTCATAAGCTATCATCAGAGCCTTTATACTATAATACACTGGAAGTTATGCTTATTAACACCAACAAGCATCCTGCTGCTAGTCAAGACAACGTATTTAGGAGAAACATTAGAAGAAAGACAATAGTAGGCGCCATTGGTAGCTAGCAGGTAGTGTGTTGGCTTATTAGACATGAAACCACGGTTCAAACTCCTGGTTAGAACCGAAAAATATTTCTTCAGCAACTTCCTCCGCAGATTTCTAGCAAAAACTCCGAGAGTAAATAAAATTGGCATGAAGAGTTTCTCAAAAAATCTGTATTTCAGAATCGACTTTAAACTGTAGGTACCGCCACTCATGTATAAAAAATTAACACACAACATAAGTGGTGTGGGAAACTAGGTTGTAATCCTGGTTGAAGGGTGGTAATGAACACCAATGTATGCAAGGTACGTGTCAGAGGAAAACGCTGTACACGTTGAGTGAACAGTACAATAGATAGCATTAGTTGCAGTACTTTAATACTTCTGCCTAACAATGAAATTACACGCAAAGTCCTGACACTTTTAAATGCTGCTTATTGGTTCATTGGTCATTACGATCTTTCAGTCAGGATTACGACCACTTATTTCGTGAGTGTTTATTTTATACATGAGCAGCGGGACCTTAAATTTAAAGTGCAATCCGCATGACAGATATTTGAGAAACTGAGAGACAGTTGCCGAAGAAATATTTGTTTATATTTGTTTTGTTGGAGATATCTGACCTAGGGTTCTCATATCACATTCGATTGCACTGAATATGTAATGGATTTCAATAACTGATCTTACTTATAAGCTTACCTGATGTTTATCCTTAGCCTACTGGAGCAGATTTCAAACGCCATGGTGTTATTGTGCAAGTGGCTTATATCAAAAATGCGAAAGACATCATCTGCTCACTACACAAATTTATTTCATGAACTGAAAATATTGAAATAATTGCAGAATAAGTTAAATGGAAAGAAAGAAATATTCTTAATCTTAATTATCATTAGTGAGTGTATTGTAAGCATTTTGCAATAGTCACTTGTGACACTGTGTAGGCCTTAACAGATAAAAAAGCTACAACTTGACATTGTATCTAAATTGTATGTCCGCCACTGTATGCATAAATACAATTGTATAAATAAACTTAATTTATGAGTTTATTTATGATTGAGTTCATTTATAGTTTGTTATAATTATCAGCATCAGTGATATATTTTTCAATATTTTCTTGTTTTCTGTTTTTAGTTTTGCAGTTTCTTTTTCTATGTACAATTATTGTTATTATATATATATATGTACAGTTGTTTTTGTTAATATCGCTTCAGTTTGTTATAGGACAGGAAATTGCTATATCATGTGTGCAATTAGAGCACAATTCATTTAAATGTTAATTTTGAAAAATAACATTAAATTATACAATCAATAAATTAATAAACATGGCATGGAGTTAATGTTTTAATTGTATTTATTTCTGTCAATTATTGTATGTTTTTTATTCGTATTTTTATTCTCTATTATACAAGTGTGCATAAGTATTTGTTCTGACTACTGTTAATGCAATCATTGTTGCGTTTGTATGCGTGTATGTACATCTCTATACAATTTGTTTTAATCATTTTTGTTTTTAAAACAACCAAGTTGCCAACAATAATAATAACAACATTGTTTATAATAACACCTAAAAACAAATGATAACATGATACATTCATGAATATGATACATATTTGTATAGTTATTAACAAAAGTTAACATACAAAAGTAGAAAATAAGTTAGTTGCACTAGCTTATGGGTAATAAAAGAATTTAATTTTAGGAAATGAAAACGGACGAACGTTTCTACAACGACGTTTTTAATTTTTCTAAGGAAATGTGCAAACATTGTGGCCTAGAAGCCATGTAGGAACTACAGAAAAACCGCTGTTGTTACCACATTGTTGTGCAAGTGTTCAGAGTTGACTAGGAGTAGGCGTTTCACACTTTAGGCTACTTAACACACATAAAGTCTCGAAAGAAAAATAACTTTTTTTATGGACGAGGCTCAGGTCAGAAGATGGTTTGCGCGCATCAGAAGTGCCGATTTTAACACGAAAGGAAAGTAGGAATTGCTTAGCATAGCTTATTTAATAAATCACTTCAATTTAATAAAGAATTGATCAATGAACTGATGATAAATTCTAGAAAAATTTATCCAATCATTGGGAAGCACTCAAGCAGCAGATTTTTTTAAATGTTATTCAAAAGCTGGTTGGGTACTGTAAGTATATGTTGAAAAAAAACTTGAAACGTTGAAAAACGCTCTTACTTTTTCACTTAATTGAAACATTAACAACCCATTTATCAGATTTTAACACATCATTTCAGGAGCTTCTGATTCTTGCACGCCTTCACCATTTTGTCACACCAATCAAAGACAGGGGTTCCTTAATTAGGTCCTTCCAAAGTAGACAAGGACGTCCTCTACGCCGACTGCTGATAATCCCCGCAACAAATACGCGTCATGGCGGACAATCATTTTCCATCCGAACGACATGGCCGAGCTAGTGCACTCGCTGCATGTTTATGCTCTGCTCAACGTCCATATCGTTGAGGGACTCATACATTGCCAATTTGCACTGGACCGAAGATCATACGATTACTCTCAAGACGGCTGCATCGGTGCTAAATAGTGTCCATGCTCTTGCGCCGTAAAAAGAAAAATACGAGGAGGACGAGCGTTTTGTAGAGTATAACTTTCGTCGTACAAGAGAGGTCTCAGTTAGTCAATTGCCTATTGAGACCATAATAGCACCTGTTGACAAGAGTGATCCTACGCTTTATCTACACACTGATATCATTTTTGCTGAAAGAAAATTAGAGTTATCGACTGTGATCAGGGATCGGATTCGACGCATGTCCCTGCTTATCGATAACATATAGTTCGTTTTGTCATCATTTACTTCCAGACCCATCTTGGTAGAGTCCCATTCAATAGCGCTAAAAGCAATAGTAACATCTGGCTTGTTACGCCCTATTATGTTAATGTAGTTAGCGTACGCCTGCAAGAAAATAGTACAGCATGTGGAAAATAGTGCCATTGTGATGCATTGACGCCTTTTGTTGAACACTCTCCATGACGATAGTCATGCGCAGAGATCGCATGATATGACATCGACTTTTCAAAAGGTTCGAAAAGGTCCATAGCTACCTTGACGGAGCTGCAGGAGCTACAACTCAACGTTTGTAGTTTTTTCTTTTTCGTACATAAATTATAACATTTCAGTGCCATTGTGTTGTAATCCAATTTGTTTAATCGACTATCGTAATAAAATGTGAAATTGTCATAAATTTCTATTTAGCTAAGGGGGCTATTATCCCAGAACAAATTCATTAAAATTTTTATGTTATAAATGATGTTATGTGACTGACGTTCTCTTCTGTTGTTCTTGTTTTTATTTCTGAATTTATTTATTATGAATTATAAATTACAATTAGTTGAGTTAGTAAATAGTACTCGTATTAACAATTTATTAAAAAATTTTGTTATAATGATGTGCAGGCATACACTCTCATATACATATATATCTACATGAATAATTATTATTAAATGTTAGAAGGGCCTCAGTGAAACAATAATTAGATGACTTAGTGCCTTCTTATGTAAAATTCATATTCATTTTAATATGAGATGTGCATTTTAAAAATTTATTGGTTTTTTGATAAATATTCTAAAACAAAATGGATTATTTTTGTTTTTGGTTATTGCTTTCAACTCCCAAGAGTGTGTTTGACAGTGGAGGAATATTTCAAAAGCTATAAATCTGAGTAAAATAATTATGAGTATTAAAATGAACAAACAATAAAAATGATTTTATAAAATAATCATATTGGAAACCTCCTTGATTACCACGGTTGTCAAATTAATTATAAACGTCATAGGCGTATAAACAACCGAAAGTTTCTCAAAATCAAAAAGTCAAGTCAAGTTTATAAAATTAGGAAAAAATTAAGTAAGTAAATCAAAATTATTCTAATTTTTGACGTACCATATGTGACATCAAACAATTTTAAAAAATTTAAACCAAATTGTAGACGTTTCTGATGAAAAGGTTGGTCTTCACATCCCTTAATTGTGTGCTATAATCTCAACTTGGTGGAGAATAATTCTTCAAGTGCGAAACTTAGATTACAAAATAACTGTTTGTCGAAATTAAAACTTGACGGCACATAGTGTGCGTTGACAGCTAACTAACTGGCATGCCCTGATTAACTAGGTTGAAGCTGATTGTCGTTATCCATCCACTTTTAAATGACAAGAAGGAGTGAGACATTCAAAAATAGTCAGAGTCGAACAATAGACCGACATTGGCAAATAAAATGGACCCTACTTCTACTATCCGGGTTTGCAACCTCCGCAAAAATCATTCGCATTGTAAGTCATAAGCGAAGTCTCCTCGCACGCTCATTCAGTATACAATGGCCTATAAGAATAGCTACATAGTTGGCCATTATAACCCTTCAGTCAGGGTTACGACCTAGCTTTTCACACCGCTTATGTCGTGTGTGTTAATTTTATACAAGAGAGAAAGAGCAGATACAATGGCATAAATGTCTTTATGATGCAGTTAAGTCCTATCCAAACTAGGCCATGAAGAAACATTTTTTTTCAGGCCAGGATTAATTAGAGCCAATGAGCAGGTGAACAAAAGTATCAAATGTATCAATATTCATTATATAGTTTAGTATTCGCGATAGGTACGCTGCTCTAACAAGTTCAGGCTGGGCACGAGGATCGATCGAGAGAGTCATATATTTTCCAAAAAAATTAGATAGATATGCTAAAAATATGACGATCACTTAATCAGGATCAGTTTCGCAGTATGATTAGTAATTATATCAACCTGAAACACACTACAATAACAAGGAAGGCGAAGGTATACCTTAAGATCAAACCCTTCATACAAAATATCGCAGCCTACCTTATTCTCAAGTATGCTTGCTATTTTAGTTTCAAATCTCCCATTAAGATGTCTACATGTAGTAAACAGTGTATTCTAGTCAATTTTTCTAAGAGCCTTGCTACGCTCAGAGTGGATAGGGGAATACCTCACTGAGTTCATTCATGAGTTTTATTTTATTTGTTTACACGCAATCCCATGCATTCCAAGAAAGTCACTCTTTGTATAGAATTTTGGCTGGCGACGTTATCTGTCCATATTTCTTTGAGAGCGCTGTTGATTAAACCATTACTGTCAACGGCGTGCACTATAGGTCAATGATTACCAAATTCCTTTGGCCTGAGGTGGATGATCTGCACGCTAACGATATGTGGTTCTGACAGGATGTCACCATGTGCGACACAGCTCATAACAGATTGAGTATTCCGCACGAGCTTAGTCATCATGGTCATCACACGTGGAAGTGATTTGAACTAGCCATCTAGAATATGCGATTTAACCCAATAAAAAAAATTTTTTACTGAGTTTCCTTACTTCGCAGATCTATCCTCAAAGTCGACTTAACCAGTGCTATGCCGGAGAAGCCATTGCGGACATTTAAACGATCTTAAATTCCACAGTCATCGTAGTCTAATAGGAAGTGCGTTAACTTATTAGAACTGAGGCCACAGTTCAAATCACAGGTCAGATATCTCCAATAAAATGAAATAAGAAAAATAATTCTTGAGTGACTTCCTCTCAGCAGTAAGTAAAAAATTGCAATGAATAGTCATAGTCGACTTTAAACTGTATGTCCTGCAACTCATGTATAAAATTACACACAACATAAGTGATGTAAGAAGCTAGGTCGTAATCCTGACTGAAGGGTTGTAATGACCATTTATGTATGTATGTAGGTATATTCCTAACATTATGGGCATTATTCAAGAAAATTATTTTAAAAAAAAATAGGTGGAATTAAAACAAGGACCGTATATAACTCCTGTTTGTCATTGAAAGTTTGAATACGGCGTACCTATGTATCTTCAGATCCATAACATTAAAGTCCTATATTTCAGCAACTGGCTGAAAGACTTTAAATCTCTTTGCTACAATAAGCTGCTACAAAATATTATGTCTTATCACATTTCATGGGTTAATTTAAATTATTATCATTTTTCAAATGTTATCATAAATTTTTAATGCCAGCGTTTGCAAACAAAATCAATTTCGAATGGCACATGTTTTTTAGATAAACACACGCCTACCTATGTACCTATTTAAATAGCTTTCAAAATAAAATATCGAAATTTTTTAAATTAATTCCATTTTCAGTTATCAATAGGACTTTATATCTCGAACAGAAATAAAAAAAACAATAACAACAACAACATGAGAAGCGTTATATTTTGTTAAATAAAAATATAATAAAAATTTAAATATAAATAACAAATATACGACGATATTATTTATTTAAAAACATTTTTAAAATGCAAATTTTCTATGATTTCAAATAATAATAATAACGACAGACGAGAGATAGAGAGAGAGAGAGAGAGAGGAACAAAACAACATATACTCACAGAAACACAAATACATAGAAACACAGATACAGAGAAAATCTCATACAATATTTTATAGATTGAAATGAAACTACAACATATGTATGTATGTATGTATGCATGTGTGCTAATGTTTACGCTTGTTGTTGCTATTATTGCCACAGCTGCTGTTGTTGTTGGTATTGTTGCTACTGCTATTGCTGCTCACACTTGTATAAATATTTAAATGAAACAAGATTTATGAAATGAAATACAAAAACAAACAAAAAAAATTGTGAATAAACGCCATAATAGTGTCGGCTCAATTCGATTTGACAATATACCCTACATACAATATACCCATATACATTGAAGTATTTACTTTGTGCAATATGGTAAGACATTAACATCAATTATATGCAGCTTATAATGTTAGACTAATAACCCTAAACTCCCTACATTTAAGTTTAAGAAGTGGAATCTGGTTAACGTTGTGAAGCAACAAGAGATTGTTTTAATTATATTCAAAATATCATTGTGTAGTCGTCGTAGCTTAGTAGGTAGCATGTTGGCTTATTAGACTTGAGTACACGGTTCAAACCCCAGGTCAGACATCTCGAACAAAACGAAATATGAAAAAATATGTCTTCGGCGACTGCCTCTCAGCTGACTTCTGACAAAAACTCTGATAGTAAATACAAATAATCATGAAAAGTTTCTCAAAAATCTGTCGTTCAGATTCTACTATACACTGTATTACAACACATGGTCAGTTAAAGATTATTAGGTTCAAACGGAGGAGGATTTTAGGCTCTCTTGCGGTTTACAAAGGACAGGATATGCTAAAGCGCATGCATTCATCCTCAAATAGTTAATTCCTGTGTTTGGTTTTCTGGCCTCTAATTGTCACCAATTTCTGCAGCTTAAAATAGATGCGAGCCTTCCGGTCCTACTAAATACAGGGCATTGCTTTGGTATCATGTCTATACGGTTTTATAAACATTCGGATGTATTGTAATGAATTCTTTGTTATAATATTCAGTCTTTCTAGTTTTGAAAGCAGAATAAGTGAATCAAAACTTCTCAACAACCTTTGGATATTTTGATATTGAAGTCGCCGTTGTCTAGTAGGCCGTGTTGTTGCTTGTTAGACGTCAGGCCACGGTTCATACCCCAGATCTGACATCTCCAACAAAAGGAAATATGAAGAAATATCTTTTCGGTGACTTCCTCTCAGCAGATTTCTAGCAAAAACTCTGAAAGTAACTTTAAACTGTACTATGTCCCGCCACTCATATCCTTATTTGTTCCACTTAGCACACTAACGAAAAAATTATTGACTTCCTCGAAAGGCGTTACTACTACAAAGACACCGTAGTCTAATAGGTAGTGTGTTGGCTTATTAGACTATAGGTCACGGTTCAAACTCCAGCTAATACATCTCCAACATAACAAAATATGAGACAATATTTCTTCGGCGACTGTTCCTTAACAGATTTCTGGCAAAAACTCTGGGAGTAAATAAAATATTACCTTGTGCGTCTTTGGTTGGTTGCTGAGCGTATTGTCGTAATGGATTCGTTATTAAACATCTTTAATGATTAGATGCACAATAACGTCATTATATGGTGTTCAAACAGGATTTCAGTAAAGACCAATCCAGTCTGGAGTAGACATTCTTAGGATTTGAAAGCTTTTCTTGAGTTTGACCACAATCTCCTCAAAGTAATTCTTGCAATTCATTATTTTCACACATTTTTACAATTCTGTTATGTCATGTGCTCTGTCCGTGTTATTTACGCTTATAAATCATAACAAACTGATTTTCAACAAAGGTTTTATATCCATTAAAATTTCTAACTATTAAAAACGCTTTCCAACCATTCATCGATAGTCCTATATAGCGTATAGAAACGTTAATACCATACCATACCTATTATTTAAATAAAAGAGAGGAAAAGTTAGGCGAAAAATAGGAGCTCAAAAATTAACCAAAAAAAAAACTGTTTTTATTATAACCTTTGGTAACATCAAAGACTTTATAAATATAATAATATGAGTATGAATTTGCCATATTTATGGTAGATATTTCTAATAATAGAAATGTAATGTGTGCCAATGTAAATGTGTGCCGCATGTATATTATTCTAAAGAAAGAGAGAGAGAGAGAGAGAGCGATAAGTTATAAGCATAAATATTTTTCTTTTTTTTTGACATGAACTCTCCATATCGCATAGACAAATAAACAATTTCCGATTTCCCACAAACACAGACACAATTCCACTGTGTACTGTTATATGTATAGAAAACGGATATTAAGCGCTTTTATGTGGGGGTTGTTTTTCATCTGTCTCTGCATCTGTATGTGTTCCTGTGTTCTTGTGTATGGAAAATAAACTCAAATATTATTGAATAAATGCAATAATAAACATATTTTTGATAAAAAATCTATTTACACTTGACATGTATGCATGTATGTATCTACATATATATGTGTGTGTGTCACTATTTGCTTATTTTCTAAAATTTATATTGCATAAATGCACACATGCACAGTAATTTCAATACAATAGTGTGTGAAAAAAATATTTTTTTGGAAAAATGAAGAAAATATGTATTGTGAAAAATTTTTGTTTACACTTATTTTTTTTTTTTTATTGTAAAAATTATTTGGTTAGCGTATCAATAAAAATGTTATTTACGATTTCTTTGGCATCAGGTTTATGTCACGTCCTTACGTGCTACAAAATAACAATTCAAATCGAATTTCTGGATTTATTAAAGCAATGGAAGTCCTGTTACAGCTTAATAAGGCAATCATTCGAAAATTGTGTAAAATAAGAAATGTTTTCTCTTAAAAGAGTTCTACAGGCTTTTAGTCAGTATTTAATGGCTGTGCATGCATTTTCACAATGGAACGGAACACCTATTTTATTGAAAAATTCTTTACGCTATTTTTAATAAATTCTCCCTAAAACACGACTTATGAGCAGCATATTTCAGAATTGACGGGTTAGCCCGGTTGCAGCAGCCCATAGAAGATCAAATTGCATTACACGCTGAACATAGGCGCCTCCGGTACATATACACATACACACATAATTGGTCATTACAACCCTTCGGTCAGAATTACTACCTAGCTTCTCACAAAACTTATGTCTTATTTATAAATGGCGGGACCTACAGTTTAAGTCGACTCCAAACGACAGATTTTTGAGAAACATCTCAAGGCAATTTTATTTTCTCTCCGAGGTTTTGCCAGAAATCTGCAAAGAGGAAGTCGCCAAAGAAATATCCTTTTTTTTATTTCGTTTTGTTGGAACTGTCTGACCTGGGATTTGAAATGCGGCCTCACGTCTAATAAACCAACATACTACCTACTGCGACTTTTATTTCACACATAACTAAAATCAATTTAAGTTTTTACACAAGCAGCAAATTGAGTTCGTCGATAGTTTAGTAAATAGTATGCTAATTTGCGAAGGCTTTGAGTTTGATTGCCTGCTGCACTTTATTATAAGTTTACACAAAAAAATAATTTAAAAAACAAATTGATGACGTAAATATAACACTGATCAGCAAAAGAATAATAATAGAATTGAACAACAATTTAAGGCACCATACTTCCTATTTTCTTCCTTCTAAACTCACTGTCTGGTGTTTCAACGTAAAAAAGCAAGCACTGTCTCTGAATTTCACCTTCCAAACATGTGTCCATTTGTCACAATCGAATCGAATACAATGAATAATTTTTGTATATCAGTTGCCATTTCTAACACTCCTTTGGCAACTAAATACGCAACTAAAATCTTGTAGATTATTTTGTTCTACTTGACCGAATAGTCCTGACTCAAAAAGTACAAATTTTAATTTGTTTCGTTGTGTAAGAAGCCACTACGTCTGCGTACAAAGCAGCTTCTAGCAAAATTTGAATTCTTTTCAAAGGCAGGCAGGCCTTATTTATTTTTTTTACAAATTCAAATAAATTATACTACAACCGAGTTTTCATGCTTGCCCTCGTATTTGTTACTACTACTTCAGTTTAAAAACAGTTTCCATTATTTTTTATGTACACCCTATACATTTATGAACGTACAAATTTTTTATTTTGGAAAATTGTTGTGTATGATTAAAAACATATACACACATATATACGTATACATATGTAAATAACCATCAGACAAATTGTAATACATACTAATATGAATTTACTGTTATATTCCGTTTTATGATAACATAAATTGCACTCTAATGAAAAAGGCCAAATACACTCACTGTCCATATGTTTCAAAAAGCAATACCTTGATATCAAAATAAGTATACAAATAAACTGAGACTAACGGAACATTTTAAATACATATACACAGACAGGCACTCATACATTCACAGAAGACAATGCAAAATAGGATTTTAAATTTATGATTCGATTGGAGAAACACTAAAAAAAATAAACGAATGATATTTGAATGTGTGATAAAATATAAAAATTTTTGAAATTTTATTTAAATATTTTTATAGGCAAATAAACAACATGATTTTAGTTTTAATAGAACAAGCAATTGTCAATTTTATCAAAAAAAAGAGCTTTGCTTACGTGTAGATTTAAATCAAAACAGGAAATAAGTTTTCAATTAAATTTAAAGAAAAAAACTAGATAAATTATCAGAACATAATTTTAAAAAGTATAATTTTCAGGAGACATACAGATTAGGAAAATTAAATTGCAAATGACATACAGTCAAGGCAGGCAGTTTAGGAACACTGTTGGCGAAGAACATTTAAAATATTGTTGCAAAGACAGAATACATACATTTCATGACAAAAAAAACACACAAAAAAGAAACAATGAAGTAATTACGATAAGAAGAAATTACACTAACAACCCGACAAAAAGTTACGAGAAAATAATGAGAAGAAAGGTATAACAATAACAAGTCAACAGCAAGGTTCTCGAAGTCGTCAAACCAATTTTAAAAGAGTCAAAGGCAAAGTCAAAATGTGCGATAAGCCTTTTCTGTTTGCCAATCTGGACTCTGTTTTTTATTTGGTTTATCCATTTGGTTGAATTGTAAGAATTGTTTCATCCACACAGCTTTGGCGAAACGAATTGGTTCTAGTCAGGTTAGATGTTTCGGTTGTAAGACAAATATTGTTCCAATTTATTCCGATTTTCTCCAGGGAAATTATGAATATGTAGTCATGAGAGAACATGCGAAAGAACTTTAATTCTTTCTATTTTTTCTACGACATACAGAATCTAAATTTCATACCTGCAAACGGGAATGGTTTTAAACGAAAGCAGATCCCTTAAGAAGGTGGTTGAGCAATACAATATTCCCAAAATATTTCGTTCTACTCACAATTATTTTCCCAGTAACTGCAAAGCCGATAAATCTTACGGCGATATATCCTACATTGGAAATCCCATTAAGAACATGTAAGCTTAGGTTTGAAGTCGACGTAGCTTAGTAAGTAGTGAGTTGACTTATTAGAGGCCAGGGTCAAACCCCAGGTCAGCCATCTCGAACAAAACGAAATATGAAAAAATATTTCGTGGGCGACTTGTGCTCTACAGATTTCTGGCAAAAAAAACTCTGAGAGAAAATAAAAGTCTCATGAAAAAGTCTGTCGTTCGAAGTCGACTTTAAACTAAAGGTCCCGCCTATCATGTATAAAATTAAATCACACAACATAAGTGGTGTAAGAAGCTAGGCCGTAATCCTGACTGAAGGATTGAAATGACCATTATGTAAGTGTGTATGTATGTAAGATTAAGTTTGACAATGTGGTAACAGACGTCACCAATGCAACATAAACTGCTTCGTATACGGGCACAGAAAATCTAGTCAAAATGGGATTAAAGGCGTGCCGATTAGTATGCTCTAACGATAAAAGAGCACATTGAGAATGATTTATCATTACTATTGAATACTGTATGTCGCATATTGGGCACCACGGCGAGAAGAACGACTCTCTTCTCAATGATTTTGCTTGTTTTGATTTTGTCCATTGCTCACAAAGAAGTACATCAGCTGCAGTTTGATTTTAAAAATTTAACTTGTTTGAGTCAAACAATGACACTTGTTATCTGTAAATGAGAGAAGATTTTTTAACACAGGAACTAAATTCGCACGTAGAACTATCTCATTTAGGATGCCAAGGTAGATTTTTTTCAGAATTTTTCTCTTGAAAACTTTAATTCATTTCATAAAACACCATTTATTTAATTTTTTATTGTTTTTCTATTTTCAGTTTCAACTTAATCGCAATATAATTTAAGGTAAGTCCACAAAATTGTTATGGTTTTAATGCATAACACACACACACACATAAACACTCACACATACAGCAGATTTAAATAACCGAATGAATCCTCAATTTATTACTATAACCTCGAATAATAATTATTTAAGCTTAACAACTACATTCCCCCGTTAAACCGCACACACACCCATACACATACGCACAGCTCTTGTTGAATTCTCTTCATTTAAAATTTCAAAATATTTGTGGTTACGCTCTCTATGCCAATGCCTACGAAAACAATAACAAAATTTGAGTTTATTTTTAGAGAGATAGAGTGCGTGTATGTGTGTTTATGGGAAAACATTTTTAAATGAAAACCAATCAGGCATTATATTAGAGTATGTGTGCGTCAAAGCATTTAATGTATGCATGTGAGTGACCGTGTTTATTACTTACAGAATACTTTCGCTCTCTCTTCCTATCGCCATATATTCGTATATACATATATGTACATGCTCAAAATCTGTCTATCATTTGATTTTGTCGATGTTTGCATTTCATGAAAAACACAATTAAAAACAATAAAATTTGTTAAGTTAATGTTATAAAAAAAACGCAATTGTTTTTGTTATTGTTGTTGTCAGGGCTGCTGCTGTCGATTTTATAAATTAATTTAAACGGTTGGTTTAAAAATTTTATGCCTCATCAGAGCATGCATGTACAATACATGTGCATGTACAATGCCAAGAGATCAACATTCCAGAGCCAGGAAACATGCAAATGCCTGTGTGTGTGTGTGCGTGTATATGTGTTTATTTTAGATTTTAATGCCACTCAATAGTGGTGTTGTTGAAGTAGTAGTAGTAGATGCCACTGCCTATTTAGAATTTAATGGCAGTTTTTGTTATTCTACAAGGATATTTTTTTTTATTTCGTTTTTGTTGTTTTTATTTAAAACTCTAATAATTTGATAAACCAATATAACCAAACAATAACAAAAACAAAACAAAAAACTATACAATAATAATAACAGCAACAAAATGAAATGCAAATAGGCTGGCTAAACCAGAACATGCAACAACTCAACCATGTACTTTTTTCACCTTTTCTCTCTCTGTATCTCTCTCCGTTAGTCTTTCTTTCTGTTGGTATTTTTATAAATGAAAGGATAAATTTTTATAGAATGCAATTGTATAGATTTTGTGGTATTTTGGCAAATTGAATTGTTTGTGCCACAGGTTATGGAATTTTTGCCGAAAATACTTTTTATTTATGGTTGGCTGGTTAATAAATTTATTTATTTAGAATATCGCGATACAAACATAATTAATTAATAAGGAAAATATGTGAAAAAGTAAATGAAATGTTATTTTATTTATCATTTTATATGTAGTACTGAAAAAAATTCTTTTTTTGAAAGACTCCATCATTTAAAAGTTAAAATATATGTTTATCCATTGTATGCTTTCAAAGCTAAAGCTATGATTTCAAAGAATCATTTATTTTATTACAATGCGTAGTCTAGTAGGTAGTGTGTTGGCTTATTAGACGCGAATCTACGGTTCAAACCCCAGGTCGGACATCTTCAACAGAACGAAATATAGAAAAATATTTATTCGGGGACTTCCTCTCAGCTGATTTCTAGCAAAAATTCTGAGAGTAAATAAAATTTTTACTGAAAAGTTTCTCAAAAATTTATCATTCGACTTTAAACTGTGCGTGTGTAAAATTAACACACACAACATAAGTGGTGTGAGAATCTAGGTCGTAATCCTGACTGAAGGGTTGTATGTTATGTATATAGTCCCTGAATTAGTAGCTTCAGTTTGCCTTTTTGTAGTAGGTATTTACCACTTTTGTGCACATTTTTTTTTTCGCGTGACATCTTGGCGAAACTTTGGTGAATGTTGCTTTTCAAATGCTTCTACATTTTATACTTGGACACGATCTTTAGCGTAACTTAACAACAAAGGCTTATCGACATTAATTCGCAAAATCTTAGTTGCCAATTGATGCCAAAACATGAAATTACTCTTTCTGGACACATGTCACGTAAATCGGTCAGGTTGTGTGGCTCACGGGACCATCTAATTGAAACCACATACTGTCCAGTTTACAATGTTTAATAGAAGGCCCAAAAAAGTAGGTTATCACACAGCCACATATATACATACATAATTGGTCATTACAACCCTTCAGTTAGAATTACGACTTAGCTTCTCACACCACTTATGTTGTGTGTGTTAATTTTATACATGAATGGCGGGACTTACGGTATAAAAAGCCAAGAAAATCATACAATAAAACTTAATTGTTATATTCGTATACATTACACTTATAATGATCCTATGTACGTACTACATACGTTATTGGTCGTTAGAATCCTTCAGTCAAGATTTCGACCTAGATTAACATACCACTAGGTTATCATACCACTTTTCATATTTCTTTGTGTTCGAGGTATCTCACCTGGGTTTTGAAACATGGCCTCACGACTAATAAGCCAATACACTCCCTACCTACTACTAGACTACGGCGACCTCTGGAAAGATCTCATGCAAATCGGTCAAGTTGTGTGGCTCGTCCATTTCATTTGCTTTTGTTTTTAATCAGTTTAAACTCCAACAGATTTACTCAATGAAATCTCAACACGTATAGAATTTTTCTTTAATTTCCGTTTGTCTGGCATGAGATGTTAACCTTAAAATTTAATCGTGAAAGGCAAGCGATTGAAATTCAATGAAATAAACTGCCACATACAATAAAAGTTCAATTGAGCTGCTCTGAAAAGGCAAAAATCATTAACCTGTCATATACACCTATGCGCGTTTAGCCTTTTCCCCGAAATATTCGTTTGGAAGCCCTTTCTAATCGACTAAGCTCTTTACGTACGAACAGTTATTGTTATTATTGTTGTTATTTACTGCCATAATTTTTAGCAACTTTGGCATGTGATCATCATCGTCAGTATCAGTGGCAGTAACACTTGAGGCAACTTTTTGTGTAGAAATGAAAATTTAAAAAAAAAAAACACAAAATTTTTATTTTTCAATTCTACACAAATACACCGAAAATATTTTTTCATTTTCTTTCTTCCGCTGTTCATATGGTTTAAGCAAAAAAAAAACTATTTGAAAATGAAAATTTAAAACGCTTTTCTACATTTTCCCACATGGGGAGATTTTGTTTTTGTTACAACATTTTTCTCTCAGTGCTTGAAAGACTAACATATTTCACTTTTCTAGGTTTTCCTTTGATTTTACATGCGATATTTTGTTATAGTTTGACTGTTCATATCAAATGGTTTTTATTACAGGAATAAACAAACGCATGCATACATACAGATATGTATGTGTATAGGAAGCAAAACAAAATCAACACCAATACTAATGTTAAATGATGGCATTTGCTCATCAAAGTCATATTGCTTCATACAATCAGAATGAGATTCTTTACTTGTTCTCACTCTTCCATTACAACACTCAGATTCCCAATTTATGATACCCTACACCGTCGAGCATATGTAGAGAGGTACGTACTGTGTTTGGGCTCATGTTTGCAAAACATAAAACGAAACTTGTCTCATTAACATAAATTCAGAAAAATGTACCTTTTTTCTTGGAATAAAAGACTCCGAAATACAGATCTCCATGCAGAGGTCTACTTTCATAGTCTAGAATGAGTTTCGTATGGTGAAATACCAAATCGATGTATAATTTAAATGCGTGGAAGATTTTGGAAAATAGTGAGAGTTTATTGGGTGAAACATTTTTCTTTATTAATTTTCATTCTCCTCCCCTATTTTCTCAATGCTTCCTTGCTTTGTTTGAGTTGCATTCATCATTCATCCTTCTATTCTATTACAAAATTGTGCATGTTATCTCCAACGGACGTAATGAATCGATTTGCGCTTGAGCAACGTTGGAATTTATTGGGCCAACGAAATACTGCCCGATTATGTCGATTTTGCCAAAAAAAAATCATCCTTTCGGTTGAAGCTCATTTTCATCTTGGTGGATACGTTTATAAGCAATATTGCCGTATTTGGTGCTCGGAAAATCGTGGTCTTACAGAAGCCAATGCACGTATTACGAGTGACTGTTTGGTGGAGCTTGTGGAACAGAGGCATCAGTAGCCCATATTTCCTTGCAAATGATGACGGCCCAAACATTACTGTCAATGGAGACACCTATCCCATTACGATAACCAATTTTTTTGTACCCGCTCTTCATGGTATTAATGTAAACTATGTTTGGTTTCAACAGGATGGTGCAGCTGGCTACACATCTCATATCATAATCGATTTAGTGCGTCAAACGTTTGATGGCCGTTTAATTAGCCGAAATGGTGATGTCAATTGGCCATTAAGAAGCTGCGTTGAACTATTTTCTGTGGGATGCTGTTAAAGAAAAGTGTTATGCCGACAAACCAGAGACAAGTAAGCATTTGAGGACCAACATTCTTCATGTCATTGCTGCGACACAACCTCAGATACTATAAAAAGTGCAGGAAAGTTGGTACGATCGAATGAGGTACTGTGAGGCCAGTCGCATGAATCGAATGAAATAATACTTCATTTCTAACTGGAACAATTGTACTTCGCAGCAAGAGAATAAGTTTGACAAAATTTTAAACTGTTTTCATTTTATTGCATTTTTAAATTTAATCTTTTAAATGGCCCACCCTTTTTAAAAAAGATTTGTGTTATGTGATCTGACTATTCAAGAATCACCTGAGAGTGGTAACAGAGCACTCAAAACCCACATATTCAGAATGGTTAACGCCTTTAAACTATGATGTCGTTTCGGTGATGATAAGAATGAATAACTAGAACTCACTTTTAAAAGCTGAAATCGCAAGTAGAGTGTATGTAAGTACATATGTATCGTATATAACATTACATTTGATTGTTGTTATTTGTATTTTTTATTCGTATTTGTGTTACTGACACTGATGTTTTATGATTGAAATAATGATGACGAACGAAGATGTTCATTTTTGTACTTGCTGAAGCGAATGTATGTTGGCATCATGTACATATGTATGCGTGTTTGAGTGCTTTCAAATTTTCTCTCTCTCTCTCTCTACTTTGCTTCTTGCGCTTTTAGTGCATTTGTAAATGTAAAAGTCATTTCATTTTCCAAAACACAATCTACACCAAAATACTAGTGAGAATGAATTGAACTTTATAAGGGCAAGTAAACGTGTTCGTGTGGAAGAAAATAAAACCAAACCCCCTTCACATAAACACTCTCCTTGTGCAAGAGAACATGCCATAGAGTATTTGCTAATGTATGTGTATGTCTATAATAATATTGTTGTTTCTTTGTTCGCCTTTTCGCCCTTTTATACGGGTGTGTATAGAATTTTCAGTTGATTTCAGTTTCTCTGATTCTGATGTTTCAATATTCCTCTCCTTCCTTTCTTTTTTCGTACAAGTATGTATGAGATGAGAGTTTGAAGGTTATTGTTTAGCTTTAATTTTTATTTATTTTTGACTGATTTCGATATAGCAAATGATCACACACGTAATTTCTATATTTATAATCTAAAAAAATATGGAACTCAGAGTACAGTCGATAAAAGTGGTGTAAAAAACTTCCATTATATTTTATGGATGGAATTAAATTCAAATGGAGATTAAATATAGAAATTAAATATAGGTAATGAACATTTTTTTCATTGCAACCCTTCAGATGGGCTTACGACGCGGCTTCTCCACAGCATCCTTATTGTGTGTCAATTTTATGCATGAGTGGCGGGATCTACAGTCGACTCCGAACGACAGATTTTTTTGATAAACTTTTCATGGCAATTTTATTTACTCACAGAGTTTTTGCCAGAAATTTACTGAGAGGAAGTCTCCAAATATTTTTTCATATTTCGTTTTGTTAAAGATGTCTGATCAGTAGTTTAAACCGTGGCCTCACGTCTAATATGCCAACAAACTACCCACTGGACAACGGCGACTTCATATTACGATTAATACAACAAAGTAGCTAAGCCTACGTGATGGATGCAGGTTAACACAGCAAACTCTCTGGTAGAAATTGCACCTACGATTTGGTTATGTTTGGCCTGGTTTTTGAATGGTGGCCTAACGTCTAATAAGCCAACAAACTACTTACTAGACTATGGCGACTTCATTTTATGATCAATACAGCCGAATGTCTCTGGTAGAAATCGGGCCTACGAGTGTTGCATTAGCAAATTATACACAAACTAGCCTATGGTCTTATTTAAGGTTATCAAATACATTTTTTTTTAATTCCTTTTCTTACTTTCTTAAGAAAGGAAAGCTGTTAGAAAGCTTATCTTGCCTATCTTGTTATAATTTCTTTGTTATCTTTCAGTTTCATTAGCGAAAATATTCTAGCTAAACAGGTTATTGATGTGCTAGGATGATGGAGCAAGCATGGGTTGTTGCATTCGCTAAGTAGTGAGGAACTTTGCTCACTGCTCCTACTTTCTCTCAAGAAATGTAATTTTTTTGTTGTATTTCCATAGATTATTTCCATGGAAATTGAAGCTTTAAATAATACATATAGGAAGCAGAAATATTCATTCATTAACTTTTCCCATATTTAATAACGCAACAGGTATTGCTAACTTAAATAGGAGAACTAATAAAGACTTAAGGTACCAATTTACTGGACCTAATGTTTTATTTTCTTTTATTGACATTTCATATCCCTTTCAATATACTTTAGTTGCCTAACTTCTTTAGCATTTTCCTTTTGTTTTATTTGATATTTTAAAGTTTTTTTTTTTAATAATTTATCTCTGCTTAGTTGTTGGCTATAAATCCATTTGCATACTGCAAGGCTGTCAAACTTTATTTCAATTTTAATACTTCAAATATTTATTCCTAAAAGGCCCATCTTTATTTATCAATGCTGTTCATTTGAGTGTCATTTTTTTTTATTCGTATTTCAACACTTCCTATTGAAATTTAGAGAAAAAGAGAGAAAGGGAAATAAAAAAACTTATTTATCAATACTGGTGTCTGTTAGAAACAAAAGAAGTTTTTAAAGAAAGAAAAACCTTTTTTTTTTTTTTTTGCTGAAAATCCTTTTGTTTTCAATTTTCTTTTTTTTATTTTCGACATTTTGAATGACATTTTTGGTTGTTGGTTATTTTGCTTTTGTTTTCTTCTTGTCTTTTGGTTTGTTTGGTAGAAGCAGCAAATATTTTCTACTTTCTCACAGAAATTCAACATGTTTTTCTTCTCGTGTGTTTTTTGTATTTCTAGTTCTTTTGAATTTTTGCATTTTTTGCATAATTTTCTACTCCATATTTCTTGGCATTTTCTTAATATTTCTTAACATTTTTTAACTGCACGATAATGTTGCTGTTCTTTTTTTCTGTTTTATTTTTATTTTATTTTCGTTATCTTCAGATAACTTTAAATATCCTCCAGATATTTATAAGAAAGTGGTTAAGCAAGTATTTCCATATTTTTTTTTGTTTTTTTTTTGTTTTACTTTTCAAACTTTTGACTTGACTTTTATGCCTTAAATGCTGAGCAAAAAAAAAAAGAAATAAATTTATTGCGAAAAGTGCATCATCATACATATACGATATGAACTCAGTGGAATCAGCTTGTAACCAGTCTCAGTATACAAAGTTGTTGTCTAACTTGTGGCAAATAAATACAAATTAAAAGACAGCAAAATAAAGAGAAAAAAAAAACTGAACGAATATTTTAAAACTTTCATACCGAATAACGTATAAAATATTAAAGAAACATCAGTCCACTAGATTGTTGTTGTTATTTAATACCATATTCAGTTAAAAATAAATTCGCAATTTGTACAAACATGACATGTTTTAGTTTGAGTTTCAGTTTTTAAATGTTTCACTTGATTTATATTTTATTATTTGAAAAAAAACAAAGAAAAAATTCTGAGGATTTTAAGGAAATTTCCTTCTTTTTTTTTTGGTATGAAACAAAAATTCATACATTAATTTCCTTTTTTAATACACTGTTAATAAAATGGAGGGCTCGTGAATGTTAGGTTTGTTGGAATATTTTGTTTTATTTCCGCCTCTGTATTTGGACTCATAAAACTTAAGATTATTTTATTAGGTTAGGTTATGTTAGGTTAGCTATCCCAGGCAATTCAGGCTTAAATCCGGTTGATGAGGAAAAAATTTACTTCTTGATTTACAGAAATGGTGCATTCAGCTATCACCCTAACAACTAACATCAATACAAAAACTCAACACATTTGTTAAGAGGGCCTTGTTTCTAGACAAGGACAGTTGTCATTCTAAAATCTGCTATAGTAGTCCAAATACCTGTTAAACCTTATTGAAGATAAATCTGACAAATTAGTAACCATTTATACAGTCTGGTTTTCCAAGTTACCTTGGACGACAATAGTCAACGACATATGTTCGATGAATAGGCTCTGCACATGAATAAACAACAATGTTCAACGATCTTAATCCACATGAAATTCAACATCATCCAACGCATATCGCAAACATCACTATCTAGTGTTGGTTTTTGGGTAGACAGCTCCATCGATCGGGATATATTTGAGAACGACGTTGGCCAGGCCGTCACTGCCAACGGGGAATATTACAGATCGATGATTACCAACGTCTTTTAGACTAAATTGAATAATCTGGACAGAAACTACAAGTGGCTTCAACAGGTCGATACTATGATCATCTCACGTTTAGTTAGTGTGAACTGGCCACCAAGATAATACGATTTGACCTTGTTAGACATTTTCATGTGGGATTTTCTTAAGTTGCTGGTGTAAGCGAAAAAGCGACAAACCATCGCAGTTCTCAAAACCAACAAAACGTGTGTTGTTATATTCTATACATAATGAAATCAAGAGGTCTTTCAATCTTAAGAAAAATTTCGTTTATCTCTTACACACGTACATAGATAACAAACATACATAATTGGTCATTATAACCGCTCACTTGGAATTACGACCTAGCTTCTCACACCACTAATATTGTGTGTGTTAATTTTATATATGATATCTTACACATTTTGTTTGATTTAAATTTAATGCTAGGAAACACTTAAAAATGCGCTATTAGCACATTGCAATTGGGCATCAGGTTATTTCGGTTAATTTACACAACTTTTTTAGAGACTAATTCGATAAGGAAGGGAAACTAATATCTCGGTATAAGATATTGACAATACATATGACAACACCAAATAAAAAAATATTTTCTTTCTATACACACCATAATTCATTCGATATGGTTTTGTAGGAAGTCATTAAAATAAGCCTTGTATTCTATTGGATATTCTGCCCAATAATTCCAACTTATACTTATTGTCACCATTAGTTTAATGATTTAATAGTAATCTACCAATTAATGCCTTAAAATTTCTTAAAACCTTTAAACAGAAATAAGAAATGCTCTTATTGTCTCAATCTTTGGGGTATTTTAATAACAAAAACCAAGAAATTAATATTCTTAACCCGTCTTAGAAGTTATTTAAGCTGATTATTTTTATTTTGTTTTAAAGCAATTGTTTTTTAATGCATTCTTTTCAGTTTTCTGCTTTTTTTTTGTATATTTTAGGTCTTAAAAATTTTTAATTCCAAGCGCCCTTTAGGTTATTTGCACTTCACAAGACTAGAAGATTATACAACAAAAGAAAAGAAATTAAGAAACTGATACAAAAAGAACAGAATAAAAAAATCCGGAGCGGGTAAATATAAAGAAAAATATATTCGATTTTGTTGCTTTATTTCTCTCATGGTGTTTAAAGCATTGTCTGTTAACAAAATGTCACACATTCTTAACAAGTACATATTACTACGAGAGTTATACTTGTAATCACTTAAAAAATGTTACGCTCTGAAATACCTCACATATTTTTTCTATTTCACTCTGGTTACGAAATTAATGGCCACTCCCTGTCTTACTTCATATACATATCATCACAATTGTTTTGTTATCACACCAGGTATTGAAAACTTTTTTGTTTATCATTGTATCATCATATCAATGTACACAGCTGTTGTGTTGTTACCTTAAATACATACAATATTTCGTCTGGATTATCCTTAAGATCAGTAACAATAACAATGAGTTTAAATTCTCGGCACAAGTTGTTTCTCTTTTGTTATTGCAAAGGATTAGAAATTTTAAAAGAAAAACATGCTGAGAAATGCACGTTTCATGTTAGAGAAGAAAATTAAGTCCATAGGAAAAATAACGTAAAAAGAAACAGTTTTGAGATGGAGTATCCAGATCCAGATATAATGGTTCAGTACTTGGCCTGCCAATTCAGATTCAAATCAGAAGTGACAAGAAGAAATATTCATCATGGTTTTCGAATTATAAAGAATTAATCCGAATGAATAATCTGTGAATCATGCAGAATCTTATCATCCCAGAGAAGATAACATTGGCAAGAAACATCACAGGAAGGCCAGACACCGTTGAAAAAGATGACTTCAACGAACATGGTTCCTCACCACTAATTCACATCTAATATAAACAATTCATAATGCAATACCGAATATATTTTTAAAGAGGAAGTTGTTCCTAGGCAATCCTATCATCTCAACATCTGTTAAAGTAAGCCAATCATACGGTTAGCTGAAAAAACTTGATTCATGAAACACAAATAAGATGTAAGAAATATACGAAATAAAATTTGTACAAATAGTTTTTAGTACCCCTTAAGAAAACAGAAAATATTAAAAAATGAATCTAATCACTCCAATATCTAGCAATTGTGAAAAGTTACGGAATGAATGTGGTAAAATAGAAATTAATATAAGTGGTCTAATGAGTATGTTCGCCTATAAAACTACTCATTTCTACTCATTTTCACAAAGAGATTTTGAATTTTTTTTCTTGCTAAATTTTTAAATTCAAATTTAAAATCAAATTTAAAACTCAAATTCTATTACGGTAAAGTACAAGGAATATAAGAGAGTAAGATTTTAAACAGAAGGACTATACGGGACTTGGTAGGTATGCTATTGTGGACAATTACCGTCTATGCCATTCCGTTTTCAGGTCATTTAACAATGATAAGGAACCAAATTGAATATAATAATGGCTGAGCTTTAGTTTTTTATTCTATTATGATAAAATCTAATTTACTAGGGAAGATAAATGATCAGGAGCTGGAACATACGCAAAGCATTTTTATTTATAAGCTGACCTGCAAAACTCATAGAGCCTGCTAATGTTCATAAACGACAGTTTGAGCGTTGAATTCCACTAAAGAATTCTTCTCCATTTATTTATAAATAGCACTCGAGCACCTCGAAGACGATAACCACTTGCAAAAGTGGTGTTTTGTATACGTTGGTCCAAATTTAATTACTAGAAAGAAATACTTGCTTTAGTTTGCCGGTATATTATCATTATATTCATGGAAACTTTTTCTACAATTTAAGATTTAAGCATGAGGCCTTATAGTACAGTACGTTATATACATACATAATTGGTCATAACTGCTCTTTAGTCAGCATTACGACCTAGTTTCTCACACCACCAATGTTTTGTGTGTTAATTTTATACATAAGTGGCTGAACCTACACTTTAAACTCGACTCCGATCGACAGATTTTTGAGAAACATTTCATGGCAATTTTATTAACTGTCAGAGTTTTTGCCAGAAATAAGCTTAGAGAAAGTAGCCGAAGAAATATTTGTTCATATTTTGCTTTTGATGTCTGATCTGTGGTTTGAAGCGTGGTCTGACGTCTTATAAGCTAAAACACTACCTACTGACTACGGCGACTTCAAGTACGTTACAGTAATATAAAAAATTTTGGGACAAAATTGGTAAGACTTTATTGCTCTTTTGAATTTTTCAATTGGTATAAACGGTTATAACGCTTTTCATCAAATAATATACGTCATTGAAATTATTTATTAAAATCGTGAGTGATGACTTATGTGATAATTACGCTGCGCAGACGCATGTTCTTCTTCATGCGACAATTGAAAGAGCCGAGTTCAGTAACAATTTCTATTATCGGGATTTATATCAGCCCTTCCAACTTTTCAATCCTTCCATCAATATGTTCCTTCACTGTTGGCCACTGTCAACATTTCCAATATTTTCCATCACGTGATGAGTGTACCAACATAAGATTAAAAACAATCAATAAATTTGCCACTTTCAACTTTTAAAACACCACTCGTATTTTCGATTGTCTGTTACACATCAATCATCATGTTGTCGCCATAGTCTAGGAGGTAGAGTGTTGGCAACGTTAAGCCAAGGTTCAAACTCCAGTCTAGACATCTCGAAATGAAATATGAAAAAATAACACTTCAAGGATCTCTCAGCAGATTTCTGGCAAAAAACTCTGAGAGTAAATAAAATTGCCATGAAAAAGTTTCTCTAAAAATCTGTCGTTTGAAGCCGACTTTAAACTGTAGGTCCTGCCACTCATATATAAAATTAACACACATAACATAAGTGATGTGAGAAGTTAGGTAGTAATTCTGACTTGAGTGACGGATTATAATAACCAAATATGTATTTATGTAAATATGTATGCATAGAAATGTTGAGAACGCAATAAATTAATTTTGTTGGTGGAAGTTTCTTTTTTTTTTGTACGTTTAAACAACGAATGAAAACTTAAGCCAAATTAATAATTTTGAAATGATTGGTAGCACGATTAGTATTTAACCAAACTCATTTACGATTTGACAGCTCATAAAATGTCCCAAGTAAAGAAAAGCAAAACAAATGACAAGTGAAAAAAAAAACACACCAGTTCCGGAAGTAATAGACAAAACTGAGTAAAAATCTATAAAAGAACTCAAAAGTAATCAATTACAGTTGCAAAGCACAAACAAATACACCTTGACCCACGACTTAATTGGTGGCGATAGACATTTCATTTCTGATTTTTCTTGCTCAACTCCCAAAAGTTTTTTTTTAACTGAACACACATCCTTACAAATTTACGCGCTCTGGTAAAACAAATATGATATCACGAAAAAAAAAGAAAGGAAAAGTGAAGAAAAAGAAAAATTAGTTGAGAATTGTTATAGAAAAAGTTTTTGTATTGGTTTAGTTTTCTTGGAAAACTTATCAAACGAAAGGGCTTCGGAAAATCAACAAAATATCAAAAAAAAAAGGCTGCCAGACAACCAAACTTATTGTTTATCATAGACTTTGTGAGAACAAATATTCGGAAATTGTGAGAGCATGTGGTTGTTGGCAAAACAATCGTTGCAAAAACTAAATTCATGGCTTTTTTCTGTAGAAATGGTTGCTCAATCTTTCCATAAATTGGAAAAAAAATCCGTAGCTTTTAACGCCAGTATTTAACTACGGAATGGTACAGTAGGCAAAAGTAGTACAATATTAGATTTTCTAAAGTCAAGAAAATTTTAAAACCAAACATCGAAATGACAAACAACTTTTTTAAATCGAACTATGAAAACTTTTTTTAATTTTGAACACGTCATATTAATATAGACATAGCTTATCTGGCGTTCACGGACAGTTTAGTGAACACCGCGAAAAATTTTAAATTTGACTAGGTTCTGGTGTATGATTATGTTTTCGATTGATCCAGAATCTAGAACAGGTTCAGTTATTTCCAGGTGATTTTTCTGTTCTAGTTTTAGCTTGATATGATATGTTACCGTATGGGATTTTTTCGTTTATGTTATACCGTTGCAGTTTACTTTCGATAAAACGGTGGAATATGTTTAGTAAAGATTGCCATGAATAGACTATAAACCAAACAACACTTGCAAATCAAAATTCTTGCTGTGTGAGACACGTGTGTTATATTGAAAAATTATCTCCAGCAGCGAAACCAATTTTAGGCTCAATGGTTATGCCAACAAATGGAATTGACGAATTTGGTGCGGCACCCAGAGTAGTTATCACTGGAGCCTGTCAGATTTAATGCTTTCGTGCAATTTATAGGACAGCAGTATCATTGACCGTACTTCTTTAAAATAAAAAAATTCGCAACCTACAGCCAATGGGTCAGGGAATTGTGCTATGATTACAGATTTTCTTGGTTGATACGACTTGGTTGACATACGATTTCAGCGTTGTCACATGTCACATGTTATTTTACTGCACTAAACTATATCTAGTGGAGGCGCTTGATTTTCTTTTGTACAGAGACAAACCAGGTGCAATTTTAGCCTGTAATACAACAGTGTAGTTGCATGTACTTGGTAAGATACCTTGACATGAAATACGCTTTAGAAAGTATTGCCGCAAGTAAATATTTCATTGTACTTTCCGTAGTCTAGTAGGCAGTGTGTTGGACGTGAGGCCACGGTTCAAACCCAAGCCTAGACATTTCGAAATTAATTATGAAAAAATATTTTTTCGGCGACTGCCTCTCAGCAGATTTCTGGCAAAAATTCTGAGAGTAAATAAAATTCCGAGTAAAGTTTCTCAAAAAATCTGTCGTTCGGAGTCGACTTTAAACTGTAGGTCCCGCCACTCATGTATAAAACGAACACACACAACATAAGTGGTGTGAGAATCTAGGTCGTAATCCTGGCTCAAGAGATGTAATGAACAAATCCTGTTTCACCAGGAGTTAATTTTAATATTTTAATTTTGTGCACTTATTGACCACTGTTGAGCATGTAATTGCTATTTTGAAATGTCAATCACTAAATAGAAGGTAAACTTTTCTTTTCTTTACTTTTTTTAATGAAAAAAATTTTTCTTTCATTATCACTTGCTTATTTCCTCCGTTTGTTTGTTTGTTTGCTTCCGTGAGAAAAAAAAACAGTCATACTATCTTTCCCTTCCCTCTATTTGCCTTAAACTTTTAAGTTTAAAAGAATATTTTTTTTTCACGATTTTTTATTTTCTTTTTTCACATATAGGCAACATTTTAAAAGGAATCCATGAAAAACATTTTTTTTCTAGTCTTTGTTGTTTGCTTATCTTTAAGTTTACGAGCTCATTATAATTAAAATTTTTATTTTTTATTTTGAAATTCAGATTTATTTTTCACATTTCTTTTAAGGTTTGTACTGCACTTAAGTTCAAATAAATTTAAATTTAAAATTTTCATTCTTAATGGCAAACGATTTTTATTTTTCTTTAATTTTTATAAAATTTTAACACACGACTGAGTGACATCAAAAGTTTTTGTTTTTTTTCTGTTTTTGAGCTAATTTCTCTGTCTTCTCTTCTAGTTTCGTCACACAGCACATTTTCAGTCTGCTGATAAATAATTAAAATTCGTCTTTTTCTTTCTTCACTTTTATTTTCAACTACTCTGGGGAAATGTTGTCACAAATTTTAAATTCCTTTTAATTTATTTCATTAAATAATTTTCGTGAGAATAAGATTTTTATAAGTAACAAAATCAAAACGAAATTAAGATCGTTAAATTAAAATAATTGCGATTTTAAAGTGGGATTTTAATTAAATTCTGCATTAACAAAAAAAAAAAAAAGTGAATGAAATAACACTTAAAAACTTTTTAATTTCTTTTTAATTCTGACACTTGTGGGTTGTTCCCCGTATAATTGTTATTCACCCTTGTGTGCTGCTTACACAAGGTTTATTCAGTTTTTCTTTTCTTTTAAACTAGAGTCGCTGTACTCTCCTTCATTGTCTTTCGATGGAATTCTTCAGTTTAAAATTTCCTCATATACTTATGATAAACTACGACCAAGTATTCGAAGAAATCAGTGATTACTACTCACTGCTTTCCCATTCTTGATTTTATATTGATTTTGAATTAAATTAAATTGAAATAAATGTCATTGAAGTCGCCGTTGTTTAGTAGGCAGAGTGTTGGCTTATTAGACGTGAGCCCTCTGTTCAAACCATAGTTTAAGCATCGCCAACAAAACAAAATATGAAAAATATTTCTTCTGCAGATTTCTGGCAAAATCTCTGAGAGTAAATTAAATTGCCATTAAAAGTTACTCAAAAACTTGTTTTTGGGAATCGACTTTAAACTGTAGATCCCGCCACTCATGTATAAAATTAGCGTACATAGAATAAGTGGCATGAGAAGTTAGGTGTTAATCCTGACTAAAGGGTTGTAATGATCAATTATGTAAGTATGTGTGTAAATAAATGTCACTATATCAGTAAAATTGCTTAGCTCGCACTAACCGCTTTGAGCACATCTTCAGCGAATTTATAAATGTTAGTTTGCTTTAAAAATTTGGGCATGGCTTTAACATAATCTGCTTGTTAAGATAAATCGTGTTTTCTTTTATGCCTATTAACAACTTCATCGTTTATCATTGCCAAAATGTAATAACTTGATTCGATTCTGTTACAAATTAAGGTGCCCGTGAATGCACGTTTTTTATAGCAGTTAACACAGTCTATAATTCTATAAGGTTAGAATTATCATTCGTAGATCATTCGGAGATCATTCGTCTACGTTGAATGAATGCATTGTAATTACAACAAATTTTCCATCAGCGATCGGTTAAGGCCATATTCCTTACTGATCACAATTTGTGTTGATGTGGTAATAGAAGGAGTCTTATTTAAGTATGTCTCTAGAACTTTCTAGAATTAGTAAATCTTCATCATAAAAGCTGTTTGATATCTTTAGGAGAAGCAACTCATATTGTTCTCATTCCTGTCAAGGATGTTGAAAAAGTAGCATTCTAGATATGCTTCCTTAATTCGTCATTACAACACTGAAGTCATAATTACGACATAGCCTCTCACACCACCTATGTTGTGTGTGTTAATTTTATACATGAGTGGCAAGACCTAAGGTTTAACGTCGACTTCGAACGACAAATTTTTAAGAGTCCTTTTCATGGCAATTTTTATTTACTCTCCGTGTTTTTGGCAGAAATCTGCTGCTTTATATTTCCATTTATTAGAGATGTCTGACATGGGGTTTGAACCGTGTTTCCACGTCTAATAACTAAACACACTACCTAAAAAACTACGTTGACTACTATTACCTTAATTAGCTTAATAGCATTTATTGTTTCCATTTTATATGTCGAAATTGTTACTGGGTTTCATTACAACGCCTTCATTCACTTGTTTATCTTAATTTTTGGTTTTTTTTTTAAGTTCTAAAAGAATTTATTTTCATGTGATCCATCATGAATGAATCTCCTCTTCAACACATCCTTGGTTTTGTAGTTACTGTAGCGCTCCTCTCTTCAACTTTCTTTATATTTTTTTAACTTTTCCGTGTAGTTTTTAATTTTTCTTCGTTTTAAACATGTTTTACTATGAACAGCACAGCAAAGAAAATTATGAATTTCTTGATGTTTGTCTCAATTATGTTTTACAATTTAGAAGAAATGTGGAGAAAATTTTTGTTTTTTTCTAATTTTTTGTTGTTGTCGTTGTCGATGTAACAGAAAATTCATAAATTTTCTTTTAAAATATTTTCTTTGCTTCGCTTTAATAGTCATTCCATTGGTTTTTTGTTATCTTAATTACACAGGTCGACAAGATTTTTAATCCAGAAATCAGAATATACATAAGTTTCAAAAGCTTTTTGTTGCGTCAAGCAAGGCGTCGGAGTTACTCCTAGGTTTTTGATTTCAGCATGTCGAAAACCGTTAGTAAAGTATTGTTTGGTTTCCACAGTTATTAATTTTTTGTAATTTTGTCGCCCTGTGTTATTGTTGTGTATGTACATTATTAAGCAAATGCATGTTATCATTATGCACCATAAGCAGAGTTTTAAATGAGTGCAATCATTTCAAATATTTATCAATGTACAGGCATAGTTAGCATTTAAAACAAATCATACCTTGAAAGCATTTTAAAAACAAAAAAGAGAAGAAGTAGTAGAGAAAATATTCTCACAATTTCTTAGTACATAAGTAAACTGTTAATACTTGTTGTTACTTCCATTCTTAATTCTCTCTATTTTCCTTATTATAAGTCATTTACACACACCATCATACATTTTTCTAAGTTACGTTATTTTAAATGCAAATATAACTAAAATAGTGGGAAAAAAACAAAACACCCTGAAGAGAATGTTAGAAAGGGGGTTGAAAAACGGACTGCTCTCTGTACTCTGGTGTATAACTTAATTATGGGTAAATAAGGCAAAAATCTACACTTGATAATTAATTTCCTTTTAACACGCACATTCATTATAATAATTTTTTGTTTGCTTAAAAACTTTCTTTTGTTCTTGTTCGTCTCCAAATACTTCTTCCCGTTTTTCTTTTTATTCTTCTACCATATTCCCCCATTTTCTTGGAATAATTATATGCATGACATTTGTTTCTTTTTTGCTAACACTTTACACTCCATTAAATAAAGAGCAGTTTTTACTTTATTTAACTTAGCTGTAAATTAATAGATATTCGTAATTTATTAATTACTTTTAAGTGCAGTTTATACACACACACACCCAAATATTAGCTTAACATTTAAGAGATAACTAAATATCATTTTAACGCATTGTTTAGATATGGATAGTTTTTAAGCTGTGAAATTTAATAAGAATTATTTTTCAACCGCTTGACTAAGTAAGCAAACTGTCGAATTCGTCATGAACATCAAATTAGGCGTAAGATCCGTGTACATTATGGTGTCTAAATAGCTCACAAGAGTAACTTCTAATAGAAAAACGCAGGTTGGTAATGGTGTGTTTCCATACTCGAATGGAAAGCCTTTAGTGTTGCAAAAACAATACTGAATATTTTTTCTAGAAAAGATATAAATAAACAACAACAAACATTGGTAGACTACGGATAAACAAGTAATCAAATTATAATTGCAAAACTGAATAGAAAGACCGCGAAAAATAGAAAAGAATAACAATAAAGAGACAACAGTAAAAATTCTAGAAGTTGCCAGACCGAGAATAAATAGAGTATAAGAAATAATAGAGTATAATCGAGTGCCAGTTAAAGTTGCCTGTGAGTAGTAATAAAAAGTACACTGTATATACACTGTTATATTCTTCTCTGTGGAGATCGATCATTGCAGTAAAAGCATAATGTAATATAGCGCGTTGCTATCAATACTGGTGTAAAATTTAAACAAATAAGTAACCTTTTAAACTGTTAACTACGAATGACGAAATATCTCGTCATACACAAATTACTACTGCAATGAAGATGACGATATTTTTATCACGGAAATTTGGCGCAATTTTTTTAACCTATGAATTTGTATTCAGTTCTTATCTACTGCGTTCCCTGGTTAACAGGTTAAATAAAAATAAAACAAATCAATTCTTTTATTACAAAATTCAAGGATTGTAAAGGATGTAATGCGCAAAAAATAATCGTTTTGTTTTTTAATAAAAAAGAAACAACATTATGCCGACAATATTTTGCTGATGTCTCACTACAAACAATTAATACTTGGACGGTGTTGTCAAAACCTTTATCAGAACAGAGTTAATGGTAACAAAAGGAAAACGATGGGAATAAACGGCATATACAGATATTTTAAAACTATAAAGATTGCAATAATTTGGAACATGTCAAACCGCAAAAAGTCTGCAAAGTGAGCATTTGGCCTCCAGATCGAGACAAAACTTATACAGTGTTGATAGACCTGCAGTCAGAACAACAATTAAAACTAATTGAGACAAAACCAGTGGCTCAGACATTTCAAACAAAACGAAATATGAAAAAATATTTTTTTCGGCGACCTTCCTCCCAGCAGCTTGCTGGATAAAAGTATGAGAGTAAAATAAAATTTCCACGAAAAGATTCTCAGATCTGTCGTTCGGAGGGTAGATCCCACCACTCATGAATAAAAGAAACACAGACAATATTAGCGGTGTGAGAAGCTAGATTTAATCCTGACTAAAGGGTTGTAATGGCCAATTAAATAAGTGGAGCAAAATAAAGCCACAGTTTAGTATTGATAGAGCTGCAACAACAATAAAATCGAATTGAGGAAAACAAAGACACTGAAAATAAATACCGATGGTATGTAAGCAAATGGAAATTACATTAAGCCTGTAAATTAAATTTTTGGATTCGTTACAAAGTTTTTAAAATCAGCTGCATTATAAAAATGTCAAATTTCAATTCAATTTGTAACTCAAACTCCATTATTTTATAACTGTGAAACCTGGAATGCCTCAGCATGTGCCAGGTCTTTTTAAAATAATTGCTTGCAGAGAATTTTTTATATATACCGACCTAAATCAATCTCAATTTTGTTGAAATTGTAATATGGAAACTAAAGTAGAATTTGAAAAGGCATGAATAGACTTAGTATGAACTGGAAAACACTAGTTAATCGTGGAAAATAACGTCCTTTGGAGATTGTAGGAATCAGATTAACAGATTAATTGCCAGGAAGAGAAAAATATAGAATAATATGAGATCAGATAAAACCAACTACAGATCATTTTCTGTGGCCTTATGGGCTTAATAGGATTATTTTTTATTCTCCTTTCGTTTCTTTAAGAAACATAGTGTTATTAATACATCTTATTTTTATTTCTGTACTCTGTTTCAGATTTATTAATAAAATGATTAATCTAATGTTGTTAAAGTTCTAGAATGACAGGGTTATCGTCTGTTGTTGCTTTGAAATTTATTAAGTCTTTTGGTGTGTAACTTAGCATACTGAATCCTAGTCTCTTCTGAAAGGGTGACGCTACCTCACCCATCCTGTGATGTTCGTTGATGACACTCTGTGGGTTAAGATTTAGTAGGATTGCTGAATGGAATTTTAAAAACATGATTAAAATATCCTAGTTTTGACGTGAATTCAACATTGGATTGCTTGAGATTGTAGTCAATTATTTTAACCGTTTCAACACTTTACCGCCAGAATTATAGACTTATTTTTGGTTAAGCAAAGTGAAAAAGGAAAATAAATTTTAAGAAACATTTCTCATACTGGTATGCAAATTAAGTTCAATAAATGAACGTCCAAATATTCAAATATTTTATAACAAAATTGTTCAACAATTTTTTGTAATAAACGTTGTTTGTAGTTTTCTATTCTAATCTCTGATAATAAAATGTTATTATTTATTATTTTATAATTTATTAATATTTTTAATACAATTTTTTTTTTATTTTCAGGTACTTTCAAACACTTTATATACGGCTTTATAAGCCAATATTTGTTTTCTAAAAAACATTTTTTGTAAGTATTTTAAGCAATTAAATTCCCAGTATATACGTCATAACAAAACTTTGTTTAAACAATTTACCTTAAAAAATCGTATAAATTTTCCAAGATAACAAAGAAACTAAACTTGACCATCCCTCCTTATGCATGATTTGCATAAATGCTTCAAATTAATGAAATAAAAACGAAACAAATGATTTGAATAAATTTCTAAAAGTGATAAATATTAAAAATGATTTCTCTCTGTTATTGTATTATGCTTATATGACACATACATATTCTATTAAAATACATGCAGGAACAAAAAAGAAAAAACTGAGAGAAAAAAAATTATGAAAAACATGACCAGTAAAAGATAATAATTCTATTATATTTTATAAGACCATAATCATCATCAAACATCATTAAATATATAAACAGGACAATCAAACACCCATCCCTGGACAACCACAAATACACACACATGCATACATACGCTTATAAAAACGTTTGCATAAATGAGAAAATGGAAATAAAAATGAAAATGAAAATGACCAATAGAAGCCAGCAGAGAAACTAAGAGAGCGAGTATAATAAGGTATAATAAGGCACATTAAAATACCATCAAATAAACAATTACACACACATACAATATATTGTTTGTATGCGTATTTTTGTAGGGGATATAATTTTTATCTATAAAATTAACATTATGAAGCATTAGGCGAATGACAGTCACAAACTTATTTAACGATTTAAACGAATATTAAGATTAAAAAGAGAATCGAAAAAAAAACGGAAATATTATGGACATGTCCCTGATATGTACATACATACATACATAAAACGGTAAATAAAACAAGTTGTCAGATTAAAATATAAAATGATAACAATATTTAATAATTTCATCAAATTTTTTCAAAATCAAAAAAACGGATTTTAACACTTAAACTTATTAATAGGTCCAGCGGTGGTTGTATTATAGAATATTAAATCGGTTATCATTTATGTAAGTACCTACATCACTTTTGCATATGGCTTGATAATATGGTTTTTTCGTTCATAAGGTCAATGGAAGTTGGCTTTTAGTAACCCCTAGACCAGAAACTTAAATAACCAAAAATAAAATGCAAAAATTTTAAATTTCAAGCCACACTCACTTATCAGTCGACTCCTTCCGCGATTTAACCAGCTGTGTCATTTAGTAGGTAGTATATTGGCTTATTGGACGTGAGGCCACGGTTAAAATCCCAGGCCAGTCTCCTCGAAATAGAAAGAAATATTTTTTCGGCGACTTCCTCTCAGCAGATTTTTGGCAAAAACAAAAATTGCTATGTAAAGTTTCGGAAAAGTTTGACGTTTGGATTGAGTTTAAACTGTAGATCCCTCCACTTATGGATAAAATTAACACACTGTGAGAAGCTAGGTCGTAATCCGTACTGAAGGGTTGTAATGACCAATTAAGTAATCGATGAGTTATTTTCTTTCCAAGCCTGACAAATGGCTCAAAGGAAAGGGAATTGACTCCAACTATGAAACTATTTTATTATGACTGTGACAAATCCGATGCATCATTCGCAAACTTATTACAAAGAATGAAGTCTGTTCAACACAGTAACTAAAGTAACAAATGTTTTATTCTGGAGTATAAACGTTTGCCATTTATTATTCAATATTCTAAACAAAAAGTGCAACTGAATCGCTTCGGTTGCTTACCGAAGGATATGCTGAATATGTTGCATCAATTTAAAATTCCTTCAAAAGCCGGAAGCTCGCGACCACCCACATAATTCTCTGTTTTTGTGAGACTAGAAGTCAAAGATGTAATTGCACCTGGTGTCGGTATAGACAAGGTCAGGTTACATACTTTGAGAGTAAATTGACTGGAAATTTTAAACTGAATCCTATTACACACCATCTATCATTTGTTAATGGTAAAAAATGCTGAAAGCTCTAACTGGAATACACTTTACATTAGAACAAACTACCAGAAATGGCCTAAACTTTCATCTGACCCGAAAAATAGCAAATTTCCAAATTTATATTGCTCCACTAATATACCTCCACAGGAGCAGAAATTTTGTGTGCCGCGGTTAGAAGATTCTCATTTATAGCAATTATGTTACTATGAAGTCGCTGAAGTAGGTATTGTGTTGATTTATTAGACGTAAGGCCATAGTTCAAACCACAGGTCAGGCATTTCGAACAAAAACGAAATATGAAAAAATACTTCTTCTGTAACTTCCTCTCAGCAGATTTCTGGCAAAAAATTTGAGAATAAATAAAATTACCATGAAAAAGTTTTTAAAAAAATCTGACGTTCGGACTCGACTTTAAACTGCCACTCATGTACAGAAATAACACACACACAACATAAGTGGTGTGAGAAGCAGCGAAAACTTCTAAATAAATTCGAAAAGAAATTTTCGAATTACCAAAACCACCCACATCAGAGAAATATGCCACTCAGTGAAACGAGCAAAAATCACTAGAGCAAAAGGAAAAATGTTTGAAATGTGATAATCAACCATTTAAGGGTTAATGTATTAGAAATAAAAAAGAAGAAAATTATAATCTGACCATTAAATGCCAAAACATGCTTTTATCACAATTCAATTGTAGATTAATTTTTAGGCAGTTTTTATTTCAAAAACATTTTATCATCATCACCACCATCGCCATCATTATTATCACCGACATTATTATGTTGTATTTTAATATGTTAAGCAAACATGTACTCTCTCATGTCTAACTGACTGTCGTACGCGGAGTATATGATAAATTCATAAAATATTATTATGAAGGATTTTGTTTTCGCAGAAAATAACACACAGACAAAATTCCAACGCATTTTTAAGCCGAAAGTATATAAAAACTGAATTTATCAAATGACTGACTCTTATCCAGACATTTCAATATGCCAGGGATAAAACTGAAAATAAATACTTCAGCATACATATTTAACGTATTGCAACAGCAACAACAACAACAACAGCAGCAATAAAAAGGGAAAAGGAAAATTTGCATTTAAAAATGAATTTTTTTTTTATTCGCCTGACTGTGTTGTCTTTACACTTTACGTACTGAATATAATACGGAACGACGAGATACCTTTAGGCAATTTGAAAAGTTTATCTTGTTCTTGGTAATGCCTTACGCTTTTCCCTTTCCTTCCTTTTCAGTTCCTTTCCTTTTAGTGTCATTGCGCCTTGACAATAAAATCAACAAGATTTACTACTTGCTTGCCAGGCACTAAATCCTGGCTCGTTTGTCTTCTAAGTTGCAAATACAGAAACAAAATTCACGAAAATTTCAGCAGATTACCCAGCGACAAAACGACAAAATGTCTGTCTCATCAAAATCCTTAAAAAGGTAGAAACAGGATTCATGTTTCCACAGGAAAATTTATTCATTGTTTTGTATTTAAAATTTTCACATTTTTTTCTTTAATTTAAAAATTTTTCGGTTCGAGTTTTTGGTTTGCAAAAATTATAGATCCATCCATTCCATGCTGTATGCCATTTGTATTAGTGCGTGTGTTGACCGGGCCTACCTAAAAACCTGGAGAAACTTTATTGTTCTTAATTTTCAAATAATAAACGTTTTCAATGAGAGTTTCATAGAAAGATAAAAAGAACAGACGCGCTACATTAGGGAAGAAAGTTTATTGAAGTCTATGCCACTAAAAAAGTTATGCTCAAACGTAGTCTTATGGTAGAATTATCCAAACGTTCACGGAACATACATTCGCTTTTACTATAAGAAGAGCAATGAAAATCGTAATCGTTCTCATTGCTTTTCATATTATAAAACCAAACGAACAGTCGGTCCGTTACGTTCCTTGAACGTTTGGCTAATTCTAACATTAGGATCAGTATGAGGAATGTAGAGGTAAGATCGCATATTTATCTGCCTCAAAATTTAACAAGTTGTGACAGCGAAGCTTCAAAGTCGATACGTTTTACGCCTTCTGGTGAATTTAGAAAAACTCGTCCAAACATAAAAACTTCTTACAAACAAGGTATAGAAATGCACCAAACATATGCTTACGTACACACGCACTTAATTGGTCATTACAACCCTTTAGTCAGGATTGCAAACTAGCTTCTCACATCAGCCATATTGTGTTGGTTAATTTTAAACGACAGGTTTGAGATATTTTTCATAGCAGTTTTAATTTACTCTCAGAGTTTTTGCCAGTAGACTGCTGAAAGAAAGTCGCAGAAAGAATTATTTTTTCGTTTTGTTCAAGATGTCTAAGCCAGAGGTTAAACACGGGCTTTTGTCTAATAATTTAACACAATACTTAATAGATTACGTCGACTTCATACCTGCTGTTCTACTATTCCATGCAATCGGGAATAATATTCTCGTCCATGAAAACAAAGTCCAAATACAACGACATCATCTGAAGTAATCCGATTTTCATGAAATAGTGAAAGATTATGTAGGCGCCATAGTCTAGTATGTAATGTGTTGGCTAATTAGACGTGAGGTCATGATTCAAACCCCAGGTTAGGTATCTCCAACAAAAAGAAGTAAAAATAATAAATATTTCTTTGGCGTCTACCTCTCAGTAGATTTCTGCCAAAAACTCTGAGAGTACATGAAATTGCCATGAGAAAACTTCTCAAAAATCTATCGTTCGGAGTCGACTTCAAACACTTCGAAACTTCTGGATAAAATTAACACCCACCGCCTAAGTGGTGTGGAAAGCTAGGTCGTAATCCTGACTTAAGGGTTGTTACGACCAATTATGTATGTATGTAGTGGAAGATTATGATGGTAATGAATCCTATTTGGATATTTTGGTAGGACTGAGAGCCGTTTACATTACCGCTTTGGAATAATGGAGAAAATTTCTGGGTGGATTCATTGGTAGGAAGGATATTTAAATAAATTTCGTGTAATTACAAATAAGTCGTCCTCATAAGATAGGGAATGGATTGAATCATTTTTTAATCACTTAGCTGCAATCTTGGACACAAAAACGATTAAAATTATGAGCAAATCAAATACTCAACACTCTATGCAAAAATTTCATTACGTAAAGCCTCTTTTCAAAGTCGTTTTCTATCGTCTAATAATTGTTAAACACAGAAAAAAAACCAGCCAAAAATTATTTCATCTTAAGCTAAGTTTTCGTATTTTAATTCCATTTAAATTTCCTATACGACGCCTTCTTCACTATACCCAGGCACTTTGTCTGTCTGTTTTACTTTGAGCATTTAAATGAACGCACACAAAAAAATGTTTTTAAATTTCTTGGGCTGTCTTCAATCGTCTATTTTTAAGCTGAAGTTTTTCTATAACAAAAAAAAAAAATAATTCTTGTTTAGTTTTACGTTTAAGGATAAATTTTGCCTGTCTTAAAAACGTAAAATAAAGCGTAAAAAGGGGAATAAAAAAGCAACAAAACAAAACGAAACTAAAATTTCACGTAATTTAAGACAAATTCATTTACTACAATTGCAGGAAGGAAGTGGAACAGTGGTTGAAATGGGGTAAAAATTGAAAAAATCTCGTTGGTGATTGTCGTTTAGGTGATAGGTCGCGGCAATAAATTTTTATAGTTTGCTCCGAACTAGTAGTGAATACCAAAGCCCCAGGAGTTTTTAGAGTATATCCTTACTTTGCAATTAGACTGAGGAATAAAACTGAAGGAAGCAACACATTTCTTTAAGATAGAAACCATTCTTTGGTACACAACTGTGCCAAAGAAATGTGAAGCTACAGGGGCGTAGGCATAGAATAAAGTATTTGGAACTCTTGAGAGAATTTATAATCCTGTTCCAATCAAAAGTTTCCGATATTGAAGGATGTGCTCAATTCAAATTAGTTAGTTTCAAGCATTACCAGGGCCATAGCAATGCTATCTGATAGTAAAATTCATGTAAGGATCACACAAAACTTGTATATAATGTGTGAATAAACTGAATAAGGTAGACTTTTCTAAGCCCCTCCTTTTGCCCCACTCATGAGGTCAGCACCTTTCTGTGCAATTAGAGGAGGAGTTTTAAAGTCGCCGTAGTCTAGTTGGTAGTGTGTTGGCTTATTAGACATGAGGCCACAATTCAAACCCCAGGCCAGACATGTCGGTCTCGATCAAATCGAAATATGAAAAATATTTCTTCGGCGGCTTTCTCTCAGCAGATTTCTGGCCTGTCGTTCGGAGAAAATTTTAAACTGTAAGTTCCACCACTCGTGTATAAAGTTAACGCACACTGCATAAGTGGTGCCTGAAGCTAGGTCTTAATCCTGACTGAAAGGTTGTAATGACCAATAATGTATGTAAGTTTTAAAGTGTGTCCTTAAATAAATGAAAATAAAGAGAGGAAAGACTCTTCTCAAGGTAGAAATTGTTTGAGACAATCTAAACTGTTGCCAGATAACTAGCATAAGAAGAGATTTGAGACGTACTTCAGACTATTAATTATAAATTAAAGGACATCTGTACTGAATTAGATTAAAGAAGGAAATCGAATCACCAGAGCATAAGCTTGAACCAATACGACTTCAAAGCATTTTAGAATTAGGCACTTGGTTACTTTCCATATACTAAAGAAGGAATTTCACCCTAAACTTCATCATTTCAATACAATATTATGAAGGTGGCTTAGTAACTACAAACGATGACTTCGATAGTATACTTCTAGACTTCATGTATTTTATGCACAAAACTAATTCCTAAAACAATTTAATTTATTGCAGCAATATTCATTCTTTCTCACATATTTACACATTAAAACATTACAACATCCTCTTAAAAACGCATGTTTAGTTTTTATATCGAATATAGAACCCCTATTGAGTAATATGCTACAAAGCTCTTAAGTCCTTAAGTTTCCCAAAAAAAAATAAAATTTTTATATTCAAATAATGAAAAATTTAAAACACTGTCATCTTAATTTAATACACATTTCTTGTTCTTCTATTTTCTCAACTACAAAAGAAGTCTTCAGTTGCAACGTTTATTTAGTTCTGTGTACATTTCCCAGGGATTTGATGAGGTTGTATTTTTATTTTATTTTTCCTTTTTCTCTCATTCTCTTTTATCGTAATTTTTTAAAACACGATAAAAAGAAAAATGTCTTTAAAGGCAGTTAAAACAATCACAATGAATTTATTTATAACTACCACAAAATAATTATAAAAAATAAAAACGAAAATTAAATTAAAATGTTAAAATTTATTTTGAAAGTTCTTAACAAAACGAATAAATCTTGATTAAATGTTAAAAAAAACAAAATTTAATTACAAACATTATTTGTTATAGCACTGTTTCAATAAATTTGAATTTCTATTACAACTACTACCCTAGCTGTAGTACTTGACTAAATATGCGATAATAAATATTCACTTTGAATAGCAATTAACGTAGTATCTGGAATGTGAATCGAAATTCTAGTGTGTTATTCATTGTCTTAGTCTCGGTTTAACTGTCTTAATTCCGTTCCTCTTTGCTTAAGTTCGAAAATGATAATGTTTACCGTACAGATAGACGATAATATATCTGAGGAGAGGTTCTACGTTCAATTATAGCAGTAATTCTAGTGTTTTCGTTCAGCTACATAGCTATACAATGGAGTTGAAAAATATACGATAATCGATGTTTGTTTCGCTGTTTGCTTCGATGTCTGATGTTTCGTTTAGAGTAATAGCCCTAATAATACCTGATAATTTTTATTTAAAATTAGCTGCTATTATTATACATTATGATTTGTGATGCCTAAGCCTTCTTGACACGTTAGACAATTTTAACACTATAACATAGAATTGTATTCCCGTATATAAGATCTGTGGTAGTCGCCGTAGTGTAATAGGTAGTGTATTGGCTTATTAGACGTGAGGCCACGGTTCAAAACCCGGGTCAGACATCTTCAACAAAACGAAATATGAAAGAATATTTATTCGGCGACTGCCTTTCAGCAGATTCCTGGCAAAAACTCTGAGAGTAAATAAAATTGCCATGAAAAGTTTCTCAAAAATTAACGCTAGATCGTAATCCTGATTTAAGGGTTGTTATGACCAATTTTGTATTTATGTATGTAAATATATTGCTACATATAAAAACTTTTTTGATAAATTTTTCTACATTTGCCAACTACTGTCTTCAAAGTTCCATGTGTGTTATATTCCTAAGATTTATTGGCTAAGAAGTTGACATTCGTTTGACCATTTTGTTTAAAATCAAGAGAGATTTTCCAACACCTAAATGGGTAATGGTAACCAAACGATACAAACCCTAGGTTATAGGGTAGTTGCATCAAAACTTTCGAACTAAGTCTACTCAGTTATTGGCGGCTCAAAAATATACTCAGACTGGCCTATTCTGTTTGTCAATTCTGAAGACCATATTTTATTGCTTTGTTCAATAGGCTAAGATGTTAGCAGCAGAGATCTGAATTGTCGGTTTTGCCAAGTGATAGGAACTCTTAACGCATAATTTTTTTTAAAAATCAACTGAAAAATTCAGGCTTTAAATCAATTATAAAGGGTTACTGACCTTTGGACATGATTCGTTTTGATTAAATTTGTTCTATTTCTTCCATTTGCCATTGACCGAAATAAACCGCTTCAAAAACCATAAAATTTTGTTGCAAATGTTTCATCACAACCGAATTAGTCAAGTTAAAATGACACAAACTAGAAAGAGAAGAAGATTAAATTATTATGACTGATGCAATAACCATATTAAATCCATTATTTTACCTTTTTTTCGCCGAATTGTTTAATAATTTATTTATTTCACCAATATTTGTTACGATTTATTCATTCATTCACTTTACTTTTGTTTCTTCAAAATTTAAGCGTTTTACTCGTTTCCATCTTGCTTTTAGGTCCCTTGCACCATTTTATGCTGTAATTGAGTGACAATTTAAAATCATTTTAATATTCTTATTTGACATTAAAAATGAAAGAGAAACATTTAAATAAGAGAAGAAAAAAACTTTTGAATAAAAAAACAAAAACATTCAAGAGAAATTAATTTGGCAGCATTAAATTAATTACTGAATCAATTTAAAAGTCCATTGGGATAGAGTTGTTGTTGTTATTGTTGTTGTTGTTGTGGGCTATAAACAAATCCGTAAAATCCTCAAATTAAATACAATTTTAAAAAAATAATTTAAAATCCCAAAAGGAACCTTTTTTTCTCGCCTTTAACAGTCCGGCCGGCTCTTTCACTGTTTGTCTTATTTTTTTCATATTCCTTTGCAGTGATTTTTTTCATTTAATTTTTATGCAGAAGGTGTAATTTTGAAGGAGGGTCAAAACAAATCGTAGTTAAATTGCTCTGAATAAACATTTACAGACAGCGCACAGAAGTAATACCAAATAATTGACCTTTTCTTTTAGATGATGGATTTGGTTTTTACTGAATTACGGTCTATGTTACGGACGGCATAGGAAAGCATATTTTTTCTCAGATTTTAAATTTCGGTTTTAATTTTTTATGTTTTTTTTTTTTTGTTTTAAACCTTTTAATCATCAAAATTACACGTTTAAGCTGTTTGTAAAGACTTAATTTTTTTTTTTTTATGATTAGGCTTGGGATGTTTTGTAATAATTTCTAGGTAATTCCTTTTCAGGATTAAAAATCTGTTTTGATTATGGTACTTTGAATAAAAAAAATTAAAAAAAATTTAATATTTCAGCAATTAATTGCCATGAAAGAACGATTTGTACAGGTCACAGGCGCTTAGTAATTTGAAATCCAGTTAGTTTGAGCTCATTACTGGTGGAAGAAAAAACAACAAAGATTTCGTCTCCTACTAAATCGAATAACAACTGTTTCAAGCCTACTATACACACATAATTACTATATACACACATAATTGGTCATTACAATCCTTCAGTCAAGTTAGGATAACGACCTATCTTTTCACAGCACTTATGTATGTTGTGTGTGTTATTTTTATACATGACAGGCGGTATGTATAACTTAAAGTCGACTCCGAACGCCAGATTTTTGAGAAACTTTTCATGGCATGAAACAGAATTTTTTCCAGAACTCTGCTGAGAGGAAGTCGTCGAAGAATATTGATAAAGATTTTCAATCAAATCTGTCATTTCCGATTCGACATCTAACTGTGCCTCTATTCTTTGATAAAATGAAGGCACATAACACAGGTGGTATGAGAAGCCATGCAGTAATCCTAACTCAATAGTTGTAATGGATAACACAGATAATGTATTAAGGTACAATGTGTTTCGTTTGCATTGCATAGGACCCTATTCCCAAGACTCCATGCAGAGATTTGTCTTGTCGCCTGATTTTCCAAATAGTTTTAGCTATGGACAAGGAAATTCGAATAATATTTCAGGTCTCTCGGCTACGTATACAATAGTCTTCTGTTAGCTTTAAATGTTTGTGAAGCTTATTTCCAAATGTTTCCAAATGCTTGCTTTGCAGACTTCATAGCCATTGGAAATGCTTCTAAATTCATTAAAATGCCATCTAAACAGCAACAGTTGTTTGTAAACTCTACAGTACTAACCACAATTATGAAAACCTTGTACATTGCTTGCCCAATTCTTTCAAACGAGTTTTATTTACATCTTAATAAAGGCAAATTCGTTTGCAAGAAATATGACGATTTTTTATTGTACAAAATATATCCCTCGAGTCTGTCCTTTTTACTTGTTACTTAGTTGATGAAAAGTTTTCATTATTATTTTATCATTTGACTGAAATTGATGAAAACATTTAACCCTCCGTCACAGTCATGGGCCTGGCCAGACCTTTTCCAATTTATTTTGCATTTTAAACGTGTTTGCAATATGGCTAGAGATTTGAATTTACAGGTACCCTTCTGAAATTTTCTTGGCTTTCTGGTGGTGGAAAAATGGGACGAATAAAGTAAATAAAAAAGGAGTTAGAAGGATATTTTAAAACCTATGTCATATTAGTACCACAGTGGGTCTGACCAGACCCACTTTTTAAACGTTATGAATTTGTTATCGAAGCAGTCTTTGGGTGTTTGTTTTAGTTTGACGCGAACTTTCAAAGTGTTTATGAGAAATTTTTTCTAAAAAAGTGATAAAATTGGAAATTTTTGGAAAATGAATGATAAATTAGAATTTATTTTCAATACGCGACGTTCTAGTAACTTCGATAAGAATTTCTACACCAGAATTGCCGAGGCTTTGGCAAATCACTTGGAGCGTGAAAGAGCTGATGAGGAAGCCGGACAGCATGAAGAAGATGATCCATTTTTGGATGAAAATGATGAAGATTATTCGCCATACGAAGATGACGCATCGGACATTGTAAATGATTTGGTAATCTAAATGTAGAAGACGACAGGGATGAAGAGGAGAAAGACTGCGGTTCTGAAACAGGTGAAGAGAGTAATAATTGTTTCATTGGAAAAGATGGTACCATATGGAATATAAACCAGCCGACCAATGGTGTACGTACTCGTCAACATAATGTAATGCGTTTTTGAGTTGGGCCTAAAGAGCAAATCTCTACTCCACTTGAAGTTTCAAAAAATTGTTTACACCAAATATTACAGATATCATTATATTTCAGACAAATCGGTATGGAAGAGACGCAGTCAATAAATGGAATGCTGCAAATATAAATAAAAAACCAAGGATCTAACAGAAGATGAATTATACGCACATAATAACATCCAAAATCGACGGGTTTTGTGGCGTTCTGAAAATTTACCCATATTTAGGGTCGCAATGTCTCTTCATCGATTATGTCCCTGACCAAATACATTCGGTTTTACGATGGAAGAACATGGTCATTTCGATCACTCGAAGACAAAGCTGCACCTATTCGAGATATATGGAATTTCCTCAACGAAAATCTTACGAAGAATTATAGTCCACATGAGAGTATAACCGTTGACGAGTAATTGTTTCCGCACCGGGAAAAAACTAAATTTACATATATAAATTTGGTGGGCCTGTGATTCGAAAACAAAGTATCCGTTACAAGGAAAATTATACAAGGCCGAAAGGAAGGTGAACAGCGTGAAAGAAATCAAGATGAAAACGTTATGCTGCAACTTGCAAAGCCGAACGCTAAAAGTGGTCGCACAATTGTCGCTGAAAATTTTTTTTACATCTTTAGAAGGAACAAAACGTCTGGCTAATCTTGGTCTAGCATTCGTTGGCACCATTCGATCTAACAAGAAATGCATTCCTATAGAAGTGGGAAAAAGTCTTTCACGACCTGTTCATTCATCTGTTTTTGACTTTCACGACTATTTGGTTTCACTTTGCAGTTATGTTCCAAAAAAGAACAGATGCGTCAATCTTCTGTCCACTGTACATTACACAGATAAATGTGAAGGTGAAGCCAATAAACCAGAAGCAATTTTATCTTATAATAAAAATAAAGCTGGTGTCGATTGCATGGACCAAATGGTTTCGCATTTTACAATAAAGAGAACAACGAAGAGGTGGACTTTTGCATTTTTCTGCAATATGTTAGATATTATGGCACTGGCAGCATATTGTATTTGTAAGGAAGTCGATGACAATAAAAGAAATGACGCAAGACGCAATTTTTTGAACACGTTGTCTAATTCTCTAGTTTTCCCAAATATCGAAAACCGAATGAATAACATTTATGTTATTGGTCAATTTAGTACTCGTTCGGCTATAGAATCTGTTCTTGGAAAGCCCATAAAAGTAAGTTGAATAATATAAACGAATTTATTCCATTTTGGTTCTACTACATCCACTCTGTGAATTCCTGTTTTCATTTCAGATAAACAAAATAATAACTGCCAAAAGAGGTGCTGAGGTAAAGAAATCTTGTGTAGAATGCGCATCGGGAAGTGAAAAAATTCGAAAAAAGACTCGATTCATCTGTTCAAAATGTTCAAATGCTGTATGTCAGCAACATTCTAAAGTAGAATATATATGTTTTAGTTGCTTAGATTGACAACATGACAAATTTTTACTGAATGTACACTGATTATATTTCTTTATGAATTAAAGACTTTATAAAATTAAAATAAGAAATGAAATTAATAAACCAACTGAATTTTTAGTTATAATTTGATGCAATTTAAACCGTTTTTAAAACTATCTACATAAAAAAATAATGTTAACTTATGCAAATACACTAACATTTATATGGGGTCTGGCCAGACCCAGTGTGGTACTAATGTGAAAAACTAAAAGTGTGTGTCACGGAGGGTTAAACACAACTTTTTAAATTAAAATTTTAAAAAAATTTTGGTAGAACAATGCCATTAAATTTGACAACCAAGTTTAAAACAAATAAACAATGCAAATGGCTTTCTTGTTGCTTAAGAATGTATGTACTTCAAAAAGCCACTTTATTGTCCTTAAGAATGAATAGAATTATTAACCACAGCGACGACAACAACAACAACATAAAAATAAAAATATGAAATATTTTGTTTTCAAATTTCATTTTAAAATGTCATTCTATACTCAGTTTGTATTATTCCTCGTACTCAAATAAAAACATTTAAAATAAAATAAAAATAAAAACAGTGGTAGGGGAGAGAAGTGAAAACTGAACAAATGCTTAAATAATTCCCTTTATATTCAGACTCTTTTTTTTGCAGGCATAATGAACAAATCATACTACTTTTGGCCATGGTCAGTTGGCGGAATGATGACTGGCTGCCATGCAGACAGGCAAGCAAATTTAAGTGTTTCGAATGAATTGGCTCGTTGGTTAAGAAATTGTTTGAAAAACCTCACAGTTAAAAAACAAATTTTTTGTTTGTTTTTGCTTTTGTCAAATTATAAAGTCAATGTCATTGGGATGAGGAGGTATGAGAGAAAATTGGTCAGTTTAAGCGCCAGTTTGTAAGCCAAAGGGACTCGTGAAAGTAAAAAAAAAAACAAAAGAAAATAACAAATAAAATTGCCAATCCCTTAACCAGACATTGCCATGGGTAAAGATTTTGGGGCATAATTTTTTTAGTTCTGTTTTCAAAGCTTAAAGGCCTTGTTAGTCTACAGTTACTCTACAGTAGAAGTTTTCTCACAGACGCTAAATGAAATGAAATTTTGTAACAAAAATGTTTGCTATAGTAACCGATTTTGTAGTTGTTGTTTTCTGATTATTTTACAGAACATTTGAGTGTTTCTGTTTCTGCTGTTTTTATTGAATTTTTTCAAACTTCATTACTGACTCTAGTCCGGCCTGGTCTGGTCTGCTATGGTATGTGTATGGTAGTGTGATGGTGGTGGTATTGTCTAAAAGTATTACAATAGCCAATACAAATATCAAAAGCCTGCATGCGCATATTTGTGTATGTTTGCAATACAATGTAATTGTATGTGTTTCGATTTGAGTGTATATGTGTGTCTTTTCTCTGCGGCAACTAAATGAATCGTAAATTCACACCAATTATGCGGGTAAATATAAACTGAATTTGCATGCGATTAATTTTTGCTTTTTCCATATCATTTTATTTACTCCGTTTTTTTTTCTTTTTTAACATACTTTTTCCACGTTGTCAATAACTGTATGGCATTTTCTTTTTTTCTGACCAAAAAAAATATTCTACATTTCAATACGTACACTCCCTCCAATATTTACTTATGCCTTTTGGTATGTTGACATTTATACAGTCTTTTAATACCATTTTAAAGGGAAAAGGAAAAAAATAAAATCGAAACGTTTACTTTTAATTGTTGTTACAGCAGAACTTTCAGTATGTATCTATTGGCCAGTTTGCAAAATCATGACCTTGTGGCCAACAGATTATGTTATAATCTATTATACTTTGTGGAAAGATTAAGTTTTGTAATTGGAACCTTTTTTTTCTTGTCGACACTGTACCAGAATTTCATGAAAAATTTTCATATTTCTGGTCGTTTAAAATATATTAAAGCCTCTTTTTATTATACCGAAAACATAGGAAAGAACCTAAAGTTAGTTAAAGCCACACAGCATAGTCTGTGAAATTGTTAGACTCTAAAAAAGCACACACAGAGCCAATAAGTATGGTATCATTTGCTTCGGATGTATAGCATTAGTGATCTAAGGTAGTTATATGAGTTTTTGGCAAGGTGGGAAATTTTAAAGTTCAAATTTCAAAATCCAATAAACCAAAGTTTGAAGTTTCGCCAAATTTATTTTTTTTTATTGTGATGTACAATGTTCCGGTTAGAAATGGAATATTATTTTATTTACATAGTCACAGTACTTCATTCGATTGAACCTATTTTCCTGCACTTTTTCGAGTATATGGGGTCGTATCCACGCAATGGCATCAAGACTGTTGGCCTTCAAGTGCTCATTTGTCTCTGGTTTATCAGCATAACATTCTTTTTTAATGGCACTCCACAGAAAATAATCCAACGGTGTCAAATCCCAACTTCTTGGCGGCCAATTGACATCACCATTTCGGCTAATTAAAAGGCCATCAAACGTTTGACGCAATAAATCGATTATGGCATGAGATGCACTAAGTGGCAAGTTGCACCATCCTGTTAAAACCAAATATTGCTCACATCATTACCATGAAGAGCAGGTACAAAAAAATTGGTTATCATTGTGACGTCTTCATTTTCAAAGGAATGCACTCCACAAGCATCACCAAACAGTCACTCGTAATGGGTGCATTGGCTTTTGTAAGACCATGTGTGGGTTTTCTGGGCCCAAAATACGGCAATTTTGCTTATTAAAGTAAAAAGATAAAAATGAGCTTCATCCGAAATGATGATTTTTTTTAAATCGACATCATCGTGCAGTTTCTCGTTGTCCCAAATTTCTAATAAATCCCAACGTTACTAAAGCCTAAATTGATTCATTATGTTCATTTGACATAATATACTGAATTTTGTGACAGAATAGAATGATATAAGTCTTGCCAGATTCGAAATAACCGATGTTCAAAATTTAAACCGATAGGCCGGCCATTACCTAGAGAGTAATATACAACATGAGTCCAACTTTCATCTGCGATATGTTGAAATTGCGATTGAAATAATGCCGATGGGGTGCACCACATCAAAGATAGTCCAAGAATCCAGGGTACCCTGGAAGAGATAGTGAAATCAATTCAAAGGGGCTTTGAAGGAAACAACATAGTAGCGCTGACGCAAAACCAAAGGCAGACATAATGAAATGAATTCATACGCAGTGCTTTTCATTCCTCTGCAGAGAGATAAACCAATGATCCTCCATAGTTTTAACTCAGGTGCAGTAGAGACCAGACAAATCTTGACTGTTATAGATATACACACAATATATACACAATTCATCTCTAAAACCTCATCAGCAAGCATTACGAGACCACTGAGTATACACGCCTACAGGAGCTGTATTGACATTGAAAATGAGAATATGTACAATAGCCGGCCATTACCTAGAGAGTAATATACAACATGAGTCCAACTTTCATCTGCGATATGTTGAAATTTGTAAAATAAAAAAACATAAAAATTTACTCAATTACTGAAGTCTATAGTTACGCACTTTAATTCTCCGGTCATAAAAAATTTTATTACTTCAAGTTGTATACATTTGGATGGATTACAAAGCATTCAGACATGCATACGCACAAAGCGATATCATAAATGTATAATGACTTTTCAATTTCCTTTTAACATTTGCTTTTAAAATGATGATTTGTCATCGCAATTCGTATTAACTTTCATATTCTTTCTTTTGTTTTCATTAATAAATTATCAAGAAATTATAAACTCTTTACCTTAAAAGCAATGACAAAAAATTTAAAAAACCAACTTCGCTTCAAATTTATGATTTTCATAATGGCAGCACAATCTAAAATTACTTGTTAATAAATTTTTATCAAATTATTGCAAATTGAACAACGTTTTTTTATCTTTATTACGTACGAATTGATTTCATTTAATTTTATTGCTTCATTCTACCCAATTCACGCGCTTATACCCTACTTACTCCCCCATCCACAAACGTTAACATATTAAATAACGATTGTAAATTGAAAAAGAAAAAACAAAAACTTCACACTTTTTACGTAAAGTGTTAAATTATTTAACATCTGAACATCCGAACATCTGAGCATCTTCATAAGATTTAAAGTAAATCTCGTAAATCTTGCTTAAAACGCCAAACAACCACAAAAAAACAACAAATAAAAGTTCATTCAACTTTTGGCACAGATTTTAAGTTATCATCAAAAGGCGAGACAACAACAAAGAGAGTCAGAGAGAAGAAGAAAAAATTAAAACAAAACAAATACAAAAAAAACGCTTAAACAAATACGTTAAAATCCATTAAAATGCCGGTAAAACTGTCAACAGCGTGTTTGTTTCGTTTTCTTTTTATTAAAAGTCACGTTTTACTGGTTGTTAGCGAAACAAAACAAAAACTTCAAAAAGACCACCAGCACTATCACCACAAGCCACTAAAGTAGTAGCAGTATGGGTATGTGTGTAGAACTCAAGGTAGACTAGTCTATCAGAGTCGCTTCCTCACGGACGGATAGGAGAACAAGTGCAAGACCAGCTGATTTAATGTATTAAAAATGACAACAACAACAACAACGTCAACAACATTACCATTAAGATTGACTACAACTATAAGAACAAGTGAACACATTAAAAGCACAAGCACGACTATATGTATAAAAATTTTGCCGGTATAAAAATTTTACCAATAAAATTTTAATTTCAAATTTTAATATCATGACACAAAAAATAGTATTATATTCTATCATTTTTATATCATGCGACAAAGTGAATCAATTTAAAAGTGAATCAAAACACACATGCGTGAGTGCACGGCGCTTTAGATATTGAAGGCAATATAGTCGATGATTGTTTAGTAACTGCAGACGATAGGTGATCAATTTCGAATTCCACTATCCTCTCTTAAATTCAAAGTTATCACAGGCAAGAATTTAAAATATTCCAAAAAATTTTGATTTACTGATCACGAGAGATCTTCTACATTGATCAGTACAGCCTCCTATGAATGGAGTTGGCTCTTTGTCTCGAGGTTATAGTTTTCAACATAATGTGTTACTAGTACTCTGTCTATTATTCTCCTGATAAGCCGCTAATCGAAGAATGTGTACAAATTTTTCGATTTGAAACTTGTATAGATTCAGCAGAACTTCCAACTTCAGCGTATTTGAGGCCAATAGGGTCAATCTTTTACGAACTTTTGGTGTCGGTTAATTCAGATTACCCGGCAAAGTCAGATCTAGAATCTTTGTGGAACAATTAAATCTCAGATTATCTCCTAAGCTATACAATCATTGTAATATTATTGCGATTGAAATAATGCCGATGGGGTGCATACACCACATCAAAGATAGTCCAAGAATCCAGGGTACCCTGGAAGAGATAGTGAAATCAATTCAAAGGGGCTTTGAAGGAAACAACATAGTAGCGCTGACGCAAAATCAAAGGCAAACATAATGAAATGAATTCATACGCAGTGCTTTTCATTCCTCTGCAGAGAGATAAACCAATGATCCTCCATAGTTTTAACTCAGGTGCAGTAGAGACCAGACAAATCTTGACTGTTATAGATATACACACAATATATACACAATTCGTCTCTAAAACCTCATCAGCAAGCATTACGAGACCACTGAGTATACACGCCTACAGGAGCTGTATTGACATTGAAAATGAGAATATGAAACAGTTAAGACATTATCGATGAATAACCGACCTTCATAACACTATCAGGATGATTGAGAAATGCCAGCCAGGAATTGTGGAAAATATGTATACTCGGTATTACAAAGAGAATTATAGAACTCAACTGAGTTATGTTTTTCGGAGTGGCTTCCAATTTAAACTAAATCTAACCCATGATAATGTTGCACTATCTCATGTAGCTCTTCAGAAATCTTTACTTAGATTGACTTTACATTAAAATAACTCAACAGTTGTGTACATAGTACACACGATTTTCAAAATAAAACCGTTATTAGAAATCAATTGTATTTTTTAGGGTTATAACTCCAGAAAACCCTAATCTTAATATCTAACCTAACTTCAATTGCATGTTAGCCTAAGAAAATGTTCGGTTTTTATAAAATGGCTTCCAAAAATGAAAAATAATAATTATTTTGAAGTGTATTTTTTGTTTCGTTCTGTATCTGTTTCTTATTGCTCTCATATTGATTGTTAATATTTATTTAAACAATTCCACATAGACCACCCCTTACCGTCAATTCACCAAACGTTTAAATTGCCAACAACTTTATGTTGTGTCCGCTATAAAGACAAGATCGACAAATAAAGACAAGAAATGAAAACCGGAAAACGACAACATCAATGACAACCATTTGCATGTGACATTATTGTCTCATATTCTTTATCTCGCCACATAAACGAAACTGCAATGGGTTGTTTGGTTGGCACACTATTTTGGATATTTTTCGTCTTTCATTGATATTCATTCATTTTATGTATACAATAACGATGAAAAAATTTTCCTTCTGGTCATTTTTAAGGCAACAAAGAAATGAATGAATGAATATCTGGAAAGTTAAAGTAGCGATAAAGACGATGGATGCTACAGAGCAGTGCGTGTTTTATGTTGTGTTCAAAGACGAATATTTTCATATTTTAAGGACAACTATGAAGATTGAAAATAAGGTTAAAATAAGGCCAATGGTGTTGCCAATAAGAAATTTTATTTCCTTTTGTTTTTATCATGCGAATAACAGTGTCAGGTTAGATTATGTTAGGTTATATTATGTTAGGTTAGGTTATGTTAGGTTAGGTTATGTTATGTTATGTTAGGTTAGGTTAGGTACTTAGTAAAGCGTTTTTGAAATTTTTTAGTAAATTCAGCATTCCGCCATCTTTGGTTTGATGTAAAAGCCTTTATTTTTGACTTGAATTATTAAATTCCCTTAAAGTGTTTATGTAAGTGTTATCACCAGCCGTCAAATTCTAACTAACACCTAATTGTGGATATATTTTGAACCTGATTGATTCATAATTTTATAAAATTTTATTACTCTAAGCCCAAACTTATGTCCTCTCTAACTTAAATAACCTTTTAATACTCCTGCTACTTAAAATTTAGTTTTTTTGTTTTTTGCTTTAAAACGCATTAAATAATATGAATGGACGGATAGATGACTGAATGAATGGTAATGCACGTGACTGGCTGTTCATGAACGGAGGAAAATGTACTTTTTTCCTGATTGAATCCTTTATAGAATGTGTTCCACATTATGGTGTGTTAATTGAATTTCATTACATGACATCAATTAAACACATGCATGAATGGCTATTGTAAAACTCAATCAATAATGACATTTTTCAACGTATATTTTTTTTAATGTTGCCTGTTTTATAACAACGAATAGCGCAGCAAATTCGCTATGACCAGGACGAAAAAGCAGAAGAGACCAACAATAGCACACTAGTAGTGCGTTGGGGAGTTGAAGAAGAACAATAAAATGTCATACAGAGGACTGAATTCACACATTCTTTCCCGAGATATTTTCAGTCGGTTGTAATAACACGTAACTCATTCAAGTTTTGACAGCCAATGATATGTTAAGTGATTTTATTGACATTTTCTATTTATTTTATTGAGTTCTGAAAGGAGCATACTCCTACATTATATATCGATCAAATTAATGGAAAACAGGAGGGGGTGGCATCCAGTCGATTAAGTGCATGATGCAAAATTTTCCAACCACTATTTTCAAAATAGATTTTAGCTGGTACAGCAACTAATAATCGATCATTCTACAAAAATCAATTATCATCGGTAAGAGTCCACGAAAAATATACTCTTCTGAACAGCTAGCATACGCCGGATACCACCAATTGCAGTTCACGTTCAGAGATCAGCAACGAATATTCAAAACGATGAGTACATTCGAGTCATACTTATTATTTCTGAGACTTATACGCATTCATACTTATTTTAATATGATACTCATACTACTCATATTCAAATTTGGAAGTGCTCGTCGTATTCATACTTAACAATACGCATGATGTTATTGACTTCGACTCGTCTCTACTTAACATTTACACGAAGCACAAAATAAGTATGATTCGCGTACGAACACTACTATACTCACAAGAAGATTGTGTGTATGCTTTGCTTGTTGTCTTTGTCTTTCCTTTCTTCTTTGTTTGCATATGCAACAATAACAAAGGCTGTAAATTTTGATGAATGATTCGAGCCACTCGAATCACTTATAAGTATTATAAGTATTTTTCTAAATTTATGAATCAGAATGAGTAGGCGTATGAATCAAACACAATTCGAATGTTGTGAGTTTGATGTCAACGTTGTACTCATACTCATTGTAACCTATACTTATAAATCAATGCTGTAGCGAGTACGAATAAATCAGAGTAGTTGAATTTCAATTCTGTTGATTCACTCATACACAAAATTGCATGAGTGCTTATGAGTAGCGGAAAAACGATTCATTGCTGATCTCTGTTCACGTTGTCTTATGAATCCATTTTTAGTCTTAAGTAACGAATCGTTGCAAAAAGTATTTCATCCATGCTTCAACTCATGTGTTACTCACTTGGCTAGATTTGGATAAACTTGTTGTTGTGATAAGCTAGATCATAGCTAGGTCCTTACTAAAGGGTTGTAAAGACCATTTAGATTGGGTATGTTATTGAAAAACGTTTAGAAATTGCTGCTTAAATGGTCTGCTTAAATGGACTGCTAATCATATTTAAAGATTTCTTAGTTTGATAATAAACTTCATGGTCAAATTCAGCAATTTTGAAGTGTTTTGAGTGACCTGAATGGTGCACAGTGCCAAATCTAAACTGGCAAAGAAGTTAAATATCAGTTTTTAATTGAATAATTGATGCTAAACATCCTGCAAAAAAAGCTTTGTTGACAGATTACATTCCTTTAAGCTTCTGTTTGTGTGTATATTTAATGCATATACTGGTAGTCATCCAAGTAGTTTGAAGATTTTAACAAAAATTGACAAGGTAATGAGATGGCAAATGGTCGATAAAACAACATTTTCCATTCATTTATCTACGTTGTTGCTTTTTTATTTTTTCCCCGCTTAATTTTTGACTTTTTACGCTTGTTTTTATTTCTGTTGCATCTAGTTCGTTCAATGGCTTTAATGTGATTTTTTTTTACATTTTTTGCGATAACAAAGTGCAACAGTGCCAACAGTAAAAAAAAAACAACAACAGCAAAAATTACAATTAAAATATAAAAACAGGGAAAAAAAAATTTTTAAAAATCCTTGTTTGAGTGGCGCTTAACGGCTATAAACAGGTGAGTTGATCACTTAATGGAAGGTAAAGGTGGTCGATAGAGGAAAACTTAAACAAAATTAATATAAAAAAAGGAATTTTTTATAATTATAGAAAGAAAAAAACGGTTCTCTTCATTACTCACATGTTGTGAAAAACGCAATCCTCTGTATTCAAAGGGTTTTTTATTTTTTACATTTTTTACATGACAGTTATAAAACAAAATGACATTAACAATACGTATCTCTTTTTTTCCTTGTTATTCGGTTCGATAGAAAGAACACTTTTGTTAATTTTGCATTGTTATGATCAGTTTTATGGATTATAAACAGGACGATGATGAATTTCTGTTTTTTTTATTCGTTGTAATTTTTTACATGATTTGTTAAATTTTTTCTTGATTTTAATATTGAAGTAATGCTGTCAATATCTTATCTTGCAAACTTGGAAAAGTTTTAAAATGTAATTACTTTTTTATGTTAAACATATCAGAATTATATAAAATATTTCCTTTAACTATATATAAAACTAACATATGCATAGGGTGGGCCATCTATTGGATTAAATTTGAACCATCGGTTATTTCGAATCTTGCAATACTTATCAATATGTCTGTCATAAAATTCAGTGTATTATCTCCACTGAACGTAAAGAAGCGATTTACGCTTAAGCAACATTGGGATTTATTGGGCCAATGAGAAACTGCACGATAATGTCAATTTTGCCAAAAAATAATCATCTTTTCGGATGAAGCTCATTTTCTTGTTGGGTACGTTAATAAGCAAAATTAAATTAATAAGTCGTATTTGGGGCTTAGAAAACCCACACGTGGTCTTACAGAAGCCAATGCACCAATTACAAATGACTGTTTGGTGCGGCTTATGGAGCGGAGGCTTCATTGGCCTATTTTTCTTTGAAAATGAGGACGGCGCAACCTTACGGTCAATGGAGATACCTATTGCACTATGATAACCGATTTTTTTGTACCCGCTCTTCATGGTATTGATGTGAACGACGTTTGATTTCAACAGGATGGTGCAACTTGCCACACATCTCATGCCACAATCGATGTATTGCATCAAACGTTTCATGGCCGTTTAATTAGCCGAAATGATGATAACAATTGACCGCAAAGAAGCTGCGATTTGACATTGTTTGTATATTTTCTGCAGGGCGCCGTTAAAGAAGAGTGTTATGCCAACAAACCAGAGACAATTGAGTATTAGAAGGCTAATATTATCGAGATAAAACCCTATACACTCGAAAAAGTGCAGGAAAATTAGTCCGATCGAATGAGGTACTATGAGGCCAGCCGCGACAGCCATAAGAATGAAATGACAACAACAACAACTGTGCTTCACAACAAAGAAATAAATTTGGCAAAATTTGAAACCGTTTTTGTTTTATTGCATTTTTAAATTTAAACTTTTAAATCACCCATCCTATAAATGAAAAAAGGTGCAACAAAGGTAAACGAAAACTAATTTTTTTACTCACGACTGACTTGATTGAAAGGACCACAAGAACGTTTACGTCTTCTTAAGACACTACCACATTATTATTGTTAGATTGAAGAGCCTGACAGAAGATACGATTTCATTTACTTATGTTTTACAAAGTCACACGTAGGACTACAATATCATAAAACTACTATGATCTCTCATAGTTCGCGATGCCATTACAAGCACTTTATTCTTCCTCTCATTTTCTTACATTTAAGAGTCAGATATGAAATATTTATTTAAATTATTTCCAACTTATTTATTCTCTTTACAATACACAACCATTTCAAATTATTTGATTAGGGACTTGGGTTGCAATACTTAATTAATAAATGTACACGGGCATCTTATATTTAGATACTACTCCTACATACAAATGTACATATACTTGTACAGTGTATTTTAAAAGTTGTACAAGTAATTGTGTTATTTTCTTCTTTCCATTATGATTACCAATTAAGTTCCATCATTTGACTTGTATAATTTTTTTTACTTCTTCTCACTCACTCTTCTCCCTTGAATATATAGTTGCGGGGTAGTATTTGCAACAGTACTAGTGGTGGTGTAATACAGCACTTTTGTTTGACTAAGTAAAAAGTTCTTGAGAATCATTTTTTTCGTTCGTTTTTTTAGTTAAATTACACTTTTCTTTCAGTCTATATTCCTTTCCTGTCTTTTAACACTTATTCATATTTTATGACACTTGATGGGTTGCAACAGAAATTATTATTTTCCTTCTTAAATATTAAGACTTGTTAAGTGCTTTTGTACGGAGGGTATGTCGGATTTAACAGGAGGTATGTAAACAAAAATTGATTTGAAAATAATTTATAAAACGGTCATGACCATTAATTACAAGTTAATTACAAAGTTTTTTCAAGCAAACCTATTGGCAAATTAAGTTTTTGTCAAATCCCTCCATCGTTCGCTTAGATTGTGTCTTCTTCAACACTATGCTGGTGCACAGATTTCAGCTTTAAGATTTCCACATGCTCAGAAATCCGAAGCTTCTTATTGCTAATAAGGGCAGGAACAAAAATTCCCAACATTCATACATATGTACATAATTGGTCCTTACAACACTTCAGTCAGGATTACGTCCTAGCTTCTCATACCACTTATGTTGTGTGTATTAATTTTATACATGAGTGGTGTCGACTACAGTTTAAAGTCAATTTTTGTCAGAAATCTGCTGAGAGGAAGGCGACGAAGAAATGTTTTTTCATATTTCGTTTTGTTAAGGATGTCTGACCTGAGGTTTGGACCGTGGCCTTAGGTCTAATAAGCCAATACACTACCTACTAGATTACGATGACTGCTACCAACATTCAACGGATACAAACTTTGCCAAAATACAGTAACGTGGACCAACTATTTGTACTGAATATTCAGTGCATAGTTCCCCTGTCTGAAGCTCTATACCAAGATTAGAGTTCTACAAAAATGTTTCGATTATGTTTTTTTAACTTTGTTCTCCAAGCAACTACTTGTTTAAACCTCCCTAAGTCTTCAAGACGATAATTGGTGAGCGCAATTGGTTGGATATTTAATTTATGTCGTAGGGTGTATTGAGACCCTTTCTGTAACTAAGTGCGAAACAGTCAAAAGCCTTAGTTACTGTGAGACTTCCATTCAGTGAAGACAACCACCAGTTAAGTTTTACATCAAGAGGCCAAAGTGACTGCTATGCTCAAACACTATAGTTCATTTGTCTCTCTTCTGGGTCACTAAACGACTGCTTGATCAACTCCCAAACTCATTTATGTCGAGTCTGCTCAACGATGCTTTACATGTCCGTCAAAAGTGAACTCTAGTTCTTTTCAGTGCCTAAAAATCTAAATATCCTGTGGTGAAAGTGAATTATTACCCTAACCATGGCTTAGTTCCTTTATTTCTATGTCACTATTATGTCACTATGTCACTATTCTATGTCACTTTAATTACTTGGGAGTTTACGAAAAAATTGCTTTTAAAAGCGTTCCTTAGTTTCAAATGTACAATATAGAGTACTTCTTTGCTTCGACTCGTATGTAAATTATGTAAACCATACTATTTTCTTTTTTTTTTTTTTTTGATATCTATTAATGAAGATTAAATGGGAAAAGGAAAAGCGGCAGAAATTTTTTAATTCCGCGAAACTTAATGACTTTTTGTTACAAGTTTCCTTTTATTTTGTAATCTTTTACACTCTCATCCATTCACTCAGTGTCTCTCCCTCTCGAGAGTCTTGGGAACGTTAATAGAATTTGCCAAAGTTTCAATAGGAAAACATGAGCATAATGATAATCACTGAGCATAGGAAGCAAAAGAAAGAAGAAGAAATACTGCGAAAATATAAAAGAAAAACTGCCTTGTGGGCCTTAGCAAAAGGCAATCTAAAGTAATTTCACCATTTCCAAACGACAAATACAAATCGATCTTGGAATAATTTGTATTTCATGACTGATTGATATTGTTATTGTTCCAAGCTATAGCTGTGTAAATTCTTTTATTATGTTGATGGGTGCAAGAGATAACCAACAAATGCTGTTTTAAGGCAAAAAATTTCTAAAATTCAAAATCTTTTGGAAACGGTGTAATATAATAAAATCCCGTTTTATTGACTTAAAAGACACTTTTCCATACAGATATACGAGCGAAAATACTTGGTGTAAGTGCATTAAAATTTATACATTTAACCAGAAAGTACAGCCGCAGTTATTATAGTAAAACAATGTTATTGTTGTTATTGTTTTTGTAGCACTTGATGCACTTTTTCCCAATCACTTTTCAGCACAATGGCACTGGTGAAAGAAAAATGTAAACTTAGTTTTTTGACGTTGCGCTGACCAACATAAGTTTTTTGCTTTTAACACCCATCAATGGTGTAAGGTCATGGTTCTGCAGGATAACTGTTTGAACTTGGGGTGATAACTCTATCAGTGCAGCACTGTGCCATTTCGAGTACTGGGATCTAAGAAGTGCTATCACCTGTAAGTCTAATGCTTCTTTCGAAAACGTTATACATACACACATAATTGGTCATTACAATCCTTCAGTCAGGATTACAACCCAGCTTCTCTAACCACTTATGTTGTGTGTGTTAATTTTATACATGAGTATCGGGACCTACAGTTTAAAGTCGTTTCCGAACGACAGATTTTTGAAAAACTTGTGATGGCAATTTATTTACTCTCAATGTTTTTGCCAGAATTTCGCTGAGAGATAGTCGCCGAAGAAAAATTTTTTCTTATTTCGTTTTCTTGAAGATATCTGACCTGGAGTTTGAAATGTGGCCACACGTCTAATAAGCCAATACACTACCTACTAGACTACACCGATGTACAATCGATCTACAATCGGTAAGGTCCTAATTAATTAGTTCTGGTTTTGCGACAGATACTGTCCACAAGTAAACTCAGGATAAATTTAAATGCCTTGATTTAAACGGCTACCCGAATTCTGCTTCTTGCATCTACTCTAATCTCAAACAATTTCGCCCATCATGCCCCACTGTTCACAGCTGGTTAGAAACATAAGAAACTTAAAACGATTATTAGGCGGTAAATTTACGTGGTACTCTTCCACAAAACAGATATAAAAGTGAAGCCTTAGACTCCAAGCCACAATTGTAAACGCTTCCTTATACATACCTACATACATATGTATGGCTGTTCAACTGTAATTCTATTTTTCTATTCTCTCACTCTCCCACATAGCATGAGGTACGCTATTAAGTAATCCTACAACCCACCACTGGCAATGGTGGGTTAGAATGAAATGAAAGAATAACCGCTGGCATAACCGAAACGATAATAATAAATTCCCGTTACAAACGAGAACAAAGTGCTGACAGGATTATAAGGAAATCACCGAAGGAGTTTAAGTTTAGCAAAAGGCAGTTGAAGGCAAAAGAAGAATAAAAATTAAAAGAATAAATGAACGACTGAATGACTGAACTGAGTTAAGGAGTACAAAAGACCAGAAAATAGAAATAAGCTGCTAGCTACAGCAGCCTTAAAATTATTGTGTAAAAAAATCATCGTGCTTAACATTTCTCATTTGTGTTAAACAAAACTGAAATAAGACGTAACGGAAACCATAACAAAGGAAATTTTCAATTCAATTCTTTTAGTGTTTTCCAAAGACATTCTCTATAAAAATGAGGAACAATTAAGTTATTAAATCGGATCCCATTCTACATTTACGCTACAAGACTTTTAAAGGATTTCCGTTTTAAAGCCAAAACAATAGTGCAGATTTAGGCTTATTATTTGGAGTTGGTTGCAGGTTTTGTTACTGTATTAGTATTTGTAATTCTTTGTGGGAAACAAAATAAAGGAAGTAATGGTCATTGGTTTGTTACTTGGTTTGAAAATAAATATAATTTCGTTAATTTATACTCCTTAGATTATAATTTAATTTTGTATTTGGCTTTTGAACTTTTTATGAAGGCGCCATACTAGTAGGTATTAGACGTGAGGCCACAATTCAAAATCCAGGTCAGACATCTCCAACAAAGCGAAATAAGGAAAAGCCTTTCTTCGGTAACTTCCTCTCAATAGATTTCATGCAAAAACTCAGAGAGTAAATAAAAAATTGCCATGAAAAAGTTTCTCAAAAATCTGTCGTTTGGAGTGGACTTTGAAGTGTAGGCCCCGCCTTTCATGTATAAAAAATTAACGCACACAACATACATAAGTGATGTGAAAAATCAGGATCGTAATGCTGACTGAAGGGTTGTAATGGCCAATTATGTATGTATATATGTGTGAGAGATATCACCGAAATTTTTTACTTGTTAAGCACATAAATCAAGCCGAATTTGACCGATAGCATGGGATTATGTTGTCTTTGAAGATCGCTGTAGTTTTTGTTTTATTCGCATATATATGAGGCTTAAGAAAATCCTACAATGGGGGATCTAACGGGGTCAAATGGCTGGATCATGGTGTTCAGTTCACATCACCTCTACGTAAGATAACCATGCCCTCCAAACGCTAAAGCAGAATATCAAATGTAACATGAGCCATGTGGCTGTTGCAATAACATGACGTTGGTGTCTGAATCATCAATTTGAAGCTAAAGGAAGTTGATAATCATTGAACTATAGCGCACTTGTTCAACGGTCTTCTAAAAGAAATATGGACAGATAAAGCTGCTTAGTGGGAAAAATTGTTAGGAATCAATTATCAGATCAAGATTCCCCCGTTGTTTCTAGGCAACGGTAGATGACAGCCCCATTATCCTAAGAATTGCTACAGCTGAGCAACCACTTGAAGGAAACGGAAACAAAAAAACGCCGCCAGCCCCAAATTCACACTAAAGTAGCGACTTTGTCAGACCGAATTGAACACTCTTGGATCTCATGTGAATTGATATCATTTTAAATTCGACTATTTTATTTGTTCACATAACCATTCGTATAGAAATGATTCTCATAATGGTTTTTCGATGAAAATTATAGCCATTTGCCTATTTCTCCAGAACCCACGTCATTGTCTATAGCCATCCATGCTGATTTGGCTATACAAACTGTTTGTTTACGTACCCATTTGTATAGAAATGGGTGTCAGCGTTGAACATTTTTTTCGATGAAAATTAGGGCCATTTGCCCAATGCTCCAGAGCTCACATCTTTGTCTATGGTCATCCATGCTGATCTGGCAAAAGAGACTGAATAAATGAAAACTAATTTGGTGAATGTAGCTTCAACAAGATGGCCGCTATCAGCTGTCAAAATTCGAAAGTCCTTGATCGAAGAGCGGAAATGCATGTATATGATATTAGGAAGTTGTTCATTATTTATGAGAATTTTTTTTTCTATTCGTTACAGTGTTTATTACATAGCAGGTAAAAACCATTTAAAAAATTAATTAAATTACCATTTATTTACACGCCATTGCGACACTCTGTCCACTGAAAATATTTTCTTAATTAAAAAATATTTTTTTAATGTTTTTATTTTACAATTATCTCATATTTTTTACTATGACAGCTCCCTCCACGCCAAGTAATTAGCTAAATTGATATGAAATTTATTAACCATGAAATTTACAACTAAATATTGTTATGATTTGGTTCTCTTTTTTTCAGTTTTCTTTATGTTTGCTGCAGTAAAACTAATTGAAAAATATAAATTTTTGTCATTTAATTCATTTATGATTAAAAGATTATTTTCTTTCTTTCCTTTTTTTCAGAAGTCTCAAAGAGAGAGAAACAAAAAATTGACATAAAATAGAACGTTTAAGACTTGCAAAACAAAGCTTACAAACAAACGCAGGGAGAGAAATTTTTTTGAAATGGCGCCAAAAATGACGCCATTTCCACTAACAGTAGCTGAAGTTGGCGGGCCATTGCGATTCACAAGTTGGCATAATATAAGAATAATTACAACAGCAACAATAATTGCAATTCTATTAATGAAAAGTCAACAAACTTTAGCACAAGGTAAGTTCAATTTCATATATTCGATATCATACATGGGTTAATTAAGGCAACAAAAAAGTTTAAAATCGTATAGCAAAACTAATTCGAATAACACGAATAGTTTATTCGTTTCTCATTTGAAAGGTAACGAAAAAATTTATTTACATAAATAAAATTTAATTTTAATTTAATATTATTTAAATTAATAAACCAATTCCAAAAAAAAATAGAAAAAAAATGTTTTTTTTGTAAATGAAAACTGAATTCAATAGTTAGTAGTTGTTCATTTTGACCACAAATACATGTATATAGGTATTGTAAAATTTTTGCAACCGCAAAAAATTACTAATAAATATACATACATATAGACAATATACTCGTACCATTATTATATTAAAAATATATGCTACATGTACTATATAAATACAAAAATATTGAAATTTATTTTTAATATGTAGTTTACATATGAATTAATTGAAAAAATATTCATATTTCTGTTAAACTCTAATTGCTGTCCAGTAAAAAAAAGCTTTTGTTTAATTTATTCAATGTGCTTATTTTCTCATAGTTTACTACAGCCATTCAACAAAATTTATATTTTAGAAGAATAGTTTTCTATTAATTAAAAATATTTTGAATGAAATCTAAAAAATCAATAAAAAGAAATTACAGTGACTAGGTTAAAACCGATTTATATGATACGCTCTAGGTTAGGTTTACATACATACATAACTGGTCATAACAACCCTTCAGTCAGGATAACGACCTACTTTCCCTTACCACTTATGTTTTGTGTATTAATTTTATAGGCAACTCCAAACTATAGATTTTTGAGACACTCTTCTTGACAATTTTATTTACTCTCATAGTTGTTGCCAGAAAACTGCTGAGAAGCAGTTACCGAAGAAATATTTTTTCATATCTCGTTTTGTTGAAGATGTCTGACCTGGGGTTTGAACCGTTACCTCACGTCTAATAAGCGTACACACTACCCGCAAGACTACGGCGACTTCACAAGGTTAGGTTTAGTCAGGTTAAATTGGTAGCCAACCTAAAAGGCATAGCTCTCTTGGGTTCTGTTAGGTAATAATTGTAACAGCAATTATACCATCGTAGTTGTATTCTATTGATTTTGTACAAATCGCTAAACGCGTCTAGTTGGTCTGCCGATAAATTTTGAATGCTGAAAAATCATTCGTCCCAGATTTATTAAAGTAATGAACAATTATGGACTCACCAAATTCTCACCAACATTTACGTAGACTGTAAGCTATGCAAGATCCAATAAGACAAAGTAAAAGTTAAAAAGAACAATTAACCAGGCTTCATAGAAAAGATAATTATGTGCCTTAAAGTTTAGACATGATTTAACCGCAGTTGGCAGTGTAGAAGCTGAAGCAGTATTATTATGTCAAAATTTCATGAATCACACTCTAATTTAAGAAATACTTAGTAGTCATGGCTCTATATCGGTCATCTAAGGCTGCAAGCCTTAAATATTCTCTGAAATTTCATAAACTTGTAGTCAAAAGTCTACAGCAGATGGGATTAATAGGAATGAATTTCTATCACATTTGCAACAGATATTATCGACATTATCGTTACAAAAGACCGCCTAAGCAAGTGATTGGTCTACTGTAGCTGGTGCTAGTTCGATAAGGTAAGGACTAGGAACCAATTTCTCTTATAAAAAGTATTGGGGTTATTGCATTACGTGTATGCAGTTAGCGTTTCTTAGTTAGCGCTACTCTTTCTCAAAAGCTAGTGTTTTCAGGATATTGGGAAACAAGTCTAATATAAAATTTAATAAGAGATTTTGTTACATAATGAATTAAGTTGCTGATTGCTTCCTCTCCAATGGAACCACTAAACTCTATGATTTTGAGAAACACGATTTGGATGACAAAAGTGAATAGAATAATTTGAAATATAGATACTTTACTAAAAGAGGGACCATTACGTCTTATACAGGTGTGTCAGCAACGCATCTTGGGACAGGAGCAGAAGTGTTTGACCAAAGAATGCAATATTCAGAGTCCATTCGTGGATATCTTCCATGCGGAAGCCTATTCCATCTTGATTAGAAGGTGCGAAAGACGAAACCTAGCAATACTACCTAACAGTGATTCCGCCACTTGCGCTATAGATGAGTTCAATTCAACTTGATTAGAAGGTACAGAATACGAAACTTAGCAATATTACCTTGTATGTTAATCTAAACACTTTAAACCATTAGCACACGCCATAGGCGTAGAATGGCTTTTATCCAAACAAATTATATTGAAGAAAAAATTAAAATCTAATTAGTTCAGAACATTTATAGAACATGGTACCAACGAGTGAATAAATAAATCGTTTTTAAACTATCTTCCAAATCTGAATTCTCATTTTCAAGAAATTTTCATGATTATTTAAAATTATTTATCACTTGCAAAACATTTTTGCACAAAAAAAAAAGGATTTTTAATGCAATATTCATTAGATTTAATTCATATACCTAATATTTAAAAAATTTGAAATAAAAAGGGAAGCTAAATAACGTATTTATTTTAAAAATAGATTAGTTTTTCTATTTCTTTTTTTTTTCAATATATTGATTGAATTTTTATCTTTTATTAGTTTTCATAAATAAATTTCTAAAAAAGCGAAACTATTAAAATTATTACTGCATTTATAGCGTTCCTACCGCAACAATTCCTTTATAAATTTATTTATTTATTGCTTTTCAATCTGATAGACGATATCATCTTTCATATAAAATATATTTGATTGTATTTGCCATGTGGAAATAAAATACCATTCATTTATCTTTTCTATATCAGTGCAAATCTTTATTGTATATATACTCGTATTTGTACACACATACATACATACCTACAATTTATAAAAAATAATCAATTTTTTAATTCGATATTTTCCTTACATTTCATTAAATGTTTGCAAGAGTAAACTGATATTTTTGTAACTTTATTTAAAAGTTTTAGAAAATAATTAAATTGTATATTGAACATATTTTTAATTGCACCTTTAACGTTACAATAGATTGCAATATCAATACGTAATACTTTTTTAAACTTTTGTTATATTATTTAAATACAAATTATTTCTCCCAAATAATTCTCATGTGTACATAACTTGTAGGTTAAATTAAACATTTGAAATTCACTTTAAGAAAAAGTTGAAAAATATTGCATTTTCAATGAAATTTAAAGGCATTTTCAAAAACAATCTTATTTCCTTTAAAGTAATCTCCCTTAGGCATAAATGTTTTGCGGCAAAGGTTTTTCCAATACCGTAATGGTTTCCCAAAAAGCTCTTGAAATAGCCTTAAAATCTTTATGTAATACAGTTTTTATCTACTCCATCATAACAAATCAGCTTACTCTGCAGGTTCTTTTCAATTTTGATTTTCAAACTAAAACTAGCAGGAGCCCAAATTCAGTGAATATAACGCTTAAGACATAATTTCGACGTGAACATTACTATATCCAGTCTATTTTGCCTAGTCACAATGGACGGCCATAATCAACGACGTAAGCCTGAACGGACTTTAGAGCAGTTGGCAATTGACTCTAATTGTCATTGAAAAATCATCTTCATCAATTCCACCTTGAAATGTATGGGTACGTGTACAAACAAAATTGTCGAATCCTATTCAAATAAGATCCAAGAAAGTTAAATACCACAAAAGACCCTGTTTAATGTGGGATTTTTTTTTTACCAACACTCAGTAGATGACTCCTATTCATGCAGTGCATTGTGTTTAAATACCAGAAAGATGGTTACAGGGTAAAAGAAAGACGATAGACGGTATTTATTTTTGAATGATTGAGTCGTCGATTCATATTTCTTTGTGAACTACTTTGGCCAGGCAATCTATATCAATCTGTATCATTACATTACAATTTCTTTTGATCTGTATTGGATGGTCTCAACATCAAAGAAATGTAATTTCAATAGGACAGCGGTACGCCACACAGCTCTCTCCACATTAGGAATTCTTCACGAGATTTGAGAGCACAATCATCTTATTAGAGGGTGATGTGAAATGGCCCCCAAGACCGTGAGATTTGACCCCGATAGAATTTTTCTTGGGAGATTTTCTTAAATCTCAGGCGTAAGCGTTTAAGCCAGAAACCACAGCGGTTGCCAAATCCGATATAATCCATGGTCAAATTGAGCCTGATTTACTAACCAAAATCATGGAAAATTGGATCTTTCGGATACGCTGCAGCTAGAGAAGCCATATCGGACATTTGAATGGAGTTATGTCCTACACATAAGTCACCGTAATCTAGTAGGTAGTGTGTTAGCTTATTAGACAAGAGACCTCGGTTCAAACCCTAGGTCAGCCAACTCCAACAAAAAAAATTATTTCTTCGGCGACTTCCTCTCATCAGATTTCTGGCAAAAACTCCGAGAGTAAATAAAAATTGCAATAAAAACTTTCTCAAAAAAATCTGTAGTATGGAGTCAACTTTAAACTGTAGGCCCCGCCACACTCAACAAAAGTGGTTTGAGAAGCTAAGTCGTAATCCTGACTGAAGGGTTATGTTTATGTTATGTGAGAAAAATCAACAACGACCTGAAAGAAATGCACAATTCTTGAAAAGTAAGATTAAAGAAAAACCCAAATGCCCAGAAGAAGAAGAGAAACGCTGTGGATGCACACTTTCGTGAATGAACAGAACACATAGATAAACGAATTCTTATTAATGCTGCCTAAAATGGACAACTTATCATTGCAGAATGAATTATTTATTTTTTTGAATTTAGATATCTAGAATCAAAAGAAGACAAAATGCTGACACAATTATAAATCAGTACCATTAACTGCACTTCTGTAACGTTATTAACAGATGTTGCAGTACATATTCTTATTCTAAATCGTTTATAATAATTTGTTCTTTGAGTAATGTCACGCATATCCCATTGTAAATATTTCAAATGCTTTGTAACTCCAAATAGCAATTTTTGTACAGAATTTTATAAAAATTCTTTGATAAATTTTTGTTCAATGTATAACATTCAACAATGGATTCGCAACCATGTTAAAAATACAAAACAATTTTTGTAATTAAATTGAATGTATACTTGCATAAATGGTAGCAATGTGTCATATTTCTGCAAAAAAAAAAAACAAAAAACAAGAATTAAAATTTATTTTTATTAATTTCTTTAATTGAGAAAATTTGTTTTTATTATGAAACAAAATTGAAAAACATTTTAAACAAATTTTTGATTTATATTTATGTACTTGTAAATGTTACGAAATAGTTACAAAGTAAAACGAACGAAATTATTTTGTTGTCAAACCGTAGGCCAATAAAATAAAAATTAAAAAAAAAATTTTATACAAAAGTGGCCTAATTTTTTTGAAACTGTACTACACATATACATATTTCTGCTTTTTTCTCGTGTTTTTTATGATTTAAAATATTTCTGTTATTTATTAAACAATTTATTTAAAAGCAATTTATATAAAACCGGTTATCAGTTACAGATAAATAAAAAAAAAAGGAAATAAACAATAACAAAAACATTTCATTATTAATAAATTAAAAAATGCCAAGTCAAAACAATATCGCACCTCAGTGACCCTACTCTGGTAATTGGTAATCAAATGTTTTCAAATGACTTTATATTTTATATAGCCTTTTGGGTTTTTTATGCTACTCTTTTCCGAGAAAATAAATATTTGAAATAATTTTTCCAATATCCTGTAGAAAACCAAAGGCTATTTAGGAAAATATCGTTTGGGTTTATATAAACAAACTTATAAACAAGTCTCGAGCACTACCTGCCTGTAAATGAATATTTGAAATGCTCCCACCCAGTCAAGTTGCCACCAAGCCTTTCAAGTTAATTGTTTTTATTTTTTTTTATTTTTTAATAAAAAAATACTGTCTTTTTTTTTTGCTTTGAAAGTATGATTCATACAGGAGCAGTACAAAAAAAATCCTGCAGCTACAAATAAATGAAAATGAGAAAAAAACGATTGCATAGCTGCAAATATGTACATATATTTTGCAATTCGCCTGATTGCCGCAATAAACATAACATAAACATAAACCGACAAACATAAACTGTTCAATTTATTTATACATTTTTTAAGTGGGGATTTTTTTCTACAAAGGTTACTTTACCTATTTTTAGTTGCTATCTCTCTCTCTCATGCTATTTTTATTTTTTGGTCACATTGTAGCTTTTGGCGACTTATAATTTTACAGATCAATGGTTGTATTCAATATCGGTATTTAAAAAAAATATATCTAAAAAAATCGCTGAAACAAAATACAATTCTATCCTAAAGCAATAGCCAAATAAAAGGGTATTGTGTAGGGGAAAAAATAAATTTCTGAATATTACATTGTATATGAAATGTGTCTTCTAAACTCTGTGTCTTCTAAAAACTAAGTCTCAAACCTTTTAAAATTGAGGGATAACAGGAAACATAGTAGGCTAGTCTAGAGGTAATGGTTTATCTGACACGCATTTAAAAATCCTAGTCAAATCGATATTGGGAATATTGGAAACCGCGACTTTATTGTTATTAAAAGTCATAGACCCCCAAAGGTTGTCTTCACACAAATGATAGCTTTTTTTGGAGCATGCGCTCATTTGGTGCTTTAATTCAGTTATTGTCTCGCTCAGACTCAGTGCATGGGCTGAAAGATGACTAAGAGACATGGCACTGGTATCTTATCTAAAATCGGTGGGTTTGTTGAACTATCAGTCTGGTCAACAACTACTGTTCCAGACGGAAGCTTATTTAAAAAACGAGGATTTTTTAAATAGTCTAGGGCTACCCTTCTAAGCTTAGTTAACACGTAAAACATTCCGAATTAGATTTAATTTGAAAGAAAATATGAACAATAATGTTTTAAACTTTTCTAATTACTTTGATAATCTTATTAGAACACAATAATTTAAATTTAAAAAATTCTTATTTTTTTTTTTATAGGAAATTACTTTTTCTCTAACCCAATTTACATACAAATTTTATTATAAAAACAAATTATTCAGCGTAAAAAATTTGAATGAATTTAATGTATCACCTAATAAAATCACGAATAAATTATTGGCCACAAAAAATCCACAGTGACGAGATTTTTTAACCATAAATTAAGAAGTTTTTTTTTTGCTAGGCAAACAATCATGGGGAATATTGAATTCAGCTAAGAAAAAATTAGTAAAAAAAAAGTAATTCTAAAGAAAAAAGTATTCAGATTTTAGAATACAATCCAGATGTAGATTAGTGACAGAAGAATTGCCTAAAGTCTTATTATAATTTTAAAATTTTGGCATTTTGACAATTGAAAGAGTTTCCAAAAAAAAGTAATTGTTCCTGTTTTAAATAGAAAAAAATGTTTATTTTTGCGGTTTTTGTGAAGTAATTTTTATCGGATTGTAAAGCAGATACGCTGCAATTAAATATGAAATAAAATATCCATCAAATAGACTTCGCAGCTCTAATGATAGGTCTTTTCCAATATTTCAATATTTTTTTACAAACATGTAGTTGTATTACACCGATGATGTGTTGGATCTCGTATTTGAGCTCATGAATTACACACGTACGTAAACCCTACAGAAAATAATTACACGGTGATAACGTGCATGAACTTAGTGGCCAGATAATAATAATAATAAGTTGTGAAATTCGTTGGTGAAAGAAATATTGCACGCGCAGTGTGGCAGTTGTTGCCATCTAACCCAAATCTGCTCCAGACAATTCCCCACTGTGGTTGCATTTATTCCTCATGGATTATTATGAGGATTTGCTGAGCCATAAATGCAACAATTTTATGTATTCTCTCAGACAATCAGAAAGAAATACGTTTTATCGGTTTCACTCTTATGTATTTGCCTCAGCAATATTTTCAAAAGACCGATCGTTACGTTAACGCACAGAAGTCTTAATATGTATACATAATCGCGCAGTTTCTTAGCTGTACATTCTCTCCCAAAATTTTTGTAATAAGTTTTCACAATTGTAAGTCCCTGTAATAATGGAAATAAAATTGTGTGATGGCTGTCAAATTCCAGAAAGAGTTGACACTTGCACAAACAAAACTATACTAAATTCAAAAATTGAGTTCTTAAAGCCTAGTCATGTAGAATCTGTTTCTGGCTTAGCGACAGCGGAGTTAAAATACATGTTATCTGCTTTGTTTTAATCGGTAAGAATCAGAATCTAATCTATGTGTTGAAAAATTGTCGCCGTAGTCTGGTAGGGAGTGTGTTGGCTTATTAGAAATTAGGCCACGATTCAAACCCCAAAATATTAAAAAAATTTCATCAGCGACTTCTTCTCAGCAGATTTCTGACAAAAACTTTATACGTAAATAAAGAATTTGCCTTGAAAAGTTTCTCAAAAAATCTGTCGTTCGGAGTCGACTTGAAGCTGTAGGTCCCACCACCACTCACACATGAAAATAAAAGACACAACATAAGTGATGTGAGAAACTAGGTCGTAATTCAATTAACCAATTATGTTAAGCATGTATCGACATCACATATGTATTTTGATTACATCAGCTGACTCTACAACTTTCTTGAAGGATTCACTTTATTAGCAAAACACTATTCAAATCACATTATTCTGTGAAAAGTTATTTAAGAATGAAAATGAAAACAACTCTAAAGTATAATTACGTGTTACGTTATAATAACGATTACTTTCCTATATAAACGTCATACACCTTTTCTGTTTTCAGTTAGTTTTGGACTATATTCCTGGACTTAAACTATTTGCTCTGACGATATTGAATTCATAGTTTATTTCCATTCTCTGCACAAATATGTTTTTAATACCTCTCGTCTGTGGTGCTAACACATTGGCCTTAATTAATGCTGATTTTTATTCTTCTTCTATTTGCCTTTATGTGGCAATACGATATACATAGCACTTGTTTGATGAGAATTTCATTGAAAAAAATAGAGAAAAACGATAACAAAAAAGCGATTATTTGATGCTTAATTATTATTTTAATTCTTGTGCTCTGTTTTAGATTTTCCTTTGGCAAATATTTTCCTTTTCTTTCTTCATTTTTTTTTTCGAATACAAAATTTTCTTTCTTCACAAACTCTATTATCAGAGGAACGTGTGTCTTTTTCGTTGTTACTGTTGTTGTCGTTACTGCTGTGTTAACTTGTGATCATTTATCTTCATAAATTATGCATTTGCAGCATTTGAAATAACAGCATCAACTTCAATAGCAATCGCAATAGCACCAGCTACATTTGCATTTTTGCCATGATAAAATCTTCGGAGTAGATAGACCCAACTAAAGCAAGGCAAACCTGCAAAACTGATGAGTATTACCAAACTATACTATAGTGTGGCTGCTTAACTGACTCACTGGCTGACTGACAAGCTTAAAAGCATCAATTTCAACAGCAGTTTAGATAAATTTACATTTCTTTTTTGCAATAGCCAGCCAAACAGACAGACAGCACCCCAACCATCACCAGCACAACCACTAATATTGAACGATTTCTGTAGCAAAAAACTCGTACTCGTATGTCACTATTAACACCTGTAGTCTGCCGCTGGAAATACTATTTTCAATATTTGATGAAAATGAAACAAAAAATTATACGAAAAAAAAGTTTTTAGAAAAAATGGTTTTAATTTAGTTTTCGCTTAAGCGCAAGAAAAGATTCTAATGCATCACCTATTGGCTCAGAGTGTTAGGTAGAAAAGTGGGTGACTGGCTGTTAGTCATCATTCATTTGCTGTGAATTTTCAAGCTTGAGATAAATGATAATTAGTTTAACGATTTTACTTCAATGATATGCAAAGCATTTAATTGAGTTGCTTGCATCAAATTTTCATCTACTTTTTTTACGTTCTTTTCTTCATTTTTATCACAAAGCAAAATAGCGCGTGATAATTAGCAAAAGACTTTTGTTCCATACGTTAGCTTACATTATGCAATTGATGGATTTTGTTTCAAATTAAAATGTCTTTAATATATTATTTTATTTTATATTATATTTATCAGATACATGATAATATTCGATAATTTTATTTTCATTTAAATTTCATTTTTAGTTTAGAAATTATTTTTTTGGAAATTTAATTTATTACCAATTTAATGGTCGAAATACCATGAATTACAATAATTTAGTTTCATTTAAATAGTTTCCGTTTAAAAAATAAAAACTTGTTTTTTTTGCTTCTGTTTAACTAAACATTAGTTTTCTAACTTTTGTGAAAAAAAACAGATAATAATTTATTTATATTTTTAATTAAATGATAAATTAGTTATTTGCTTACAAACAATATTATTTAAATGGATTTACAAAATTAAACAAGAAAAAAAAATAATAAAAATGATGAGATAATTTAAATAAAATATTTAACAATTATTACCAAAGACAATTTAAAATGTAGTACAGGTTTTTTATATTTATTTTTAAATTCATTTCTTGTCGAAAACAAATAAAAAGAAAGGAAGCTCTCTTTGAAAATGTATTACATTGTGGTGCAAAATGCAGTGTTGAAAACACTACAGTTTAAAGTCGACTCCGAACGACAGATTTTTGAGAAAATTTTTATGGCAATTTTATTTACTCCCAGAATTTTTGCCAGAAATCTACTGAGAGGAACTCGCCGAAGAAATATTTTTTCATATTTCGTTTTGTTGTTTGACCTGTGATTTGAACCGTGGCCGTACGTCTAATAAGCCAACACATAATAACCGATATGAATATTATCCTCTCTGGAGTGTCAGAGAGTTACTTGGATGCATTCTTCGAGGGTTAGAAGTCTCCTTATTTCACAAAATTCAAAAACTATGTCACAAATTTTTTTTTGGACTACTCTTCCTAATAAAGCACTTTACACCACCACCGTCTTCCAATGTTATCTTTTTGTGACACACCCACAATTGTACAGGTTAATAAAGACCGAAATTTTTAATAAATATTTCAGATATTGAAGTAGTCTAGTAGGTAGTGTGTTGGCTTATTAGATGTGAGGCCACCCCTCAAACCACATGTCAGATATCTCCAGCAAAACAAAATATGAAAAAGATTTCTAGCAAGAACTCTGAGAGTCTTTAAAATTGCCACGAAAAGTTTCTCAAAAATCTGTCGGCTGTAAACTGTAGTTTCTCGTCATTCATGCGTAACACACACAACATATGTAAGTGATGTGAGAAGCTTGGTCGTAATCCTGGCTGAATGGTTGTAACGACCAATTATGTATGTAAATGACAGTCTGCCCATGCAGAAGAGCCAAGCAAACTATGCCTTAAATAAGGTCATGACATCACAATATCATCGTAATTGCTGTTTCTAACTTTCAATTGAATATCTCATTTCAATTCATCTTTAAAGAAGAGTATTAAATTTCAAAATAATTTAAAGTAATAGGCATGCCAAAAACGCATTTTTAATATCTTTTGTTATTGTACCAGATATCCCTTGTTAAGGAGAATATACAATATCAAACAATGTCTAATTAAATTACAATATTTAAAAAAGAATTTTATTCTATGTCTTGTAATTCTAGGCTTTGCTTTCTCTTCAAAGGTAATCATGTGCTGGTGATCTCAGTTTAACTAGCCTGGTACCTTATTGTTTTACTCTAAAATAAACATATAAATTAAAACAGGCTTACAAAAAGGAATTCTTCGAAGCATTTTTACTATTTTTTTTTTTCGCTAAAATTATATGAATTATACAGTGTGCAAAGCCACTTAAATGCTTGCATGTTGCAGATTATATTTTTAGATTTTGGTCAAGCAAGTCTTAAGCATGTGTAAGAGCAAAGAAAAGAAATAAAAAAAACCACCAAAATGCCACAATAATTGTATGTTTAACACTCTGTAAAACAGATCGCGATTACAAAACACTGCGTCTGCTATGCATATGACTCTTACCATAAGGTTTTCAGCATGTTGTCACTACACTGCACTGGAATAGCATAAAAACAAAAGGTGCTCCTGCCGACTACGTAAGTAGGCTTCATATTTTCCACTTTCTGACTGTGTTTTCGGTGCATTTGTTTAACTACTGATACTTTTCTTAAGTTTTCCTGGTAATTGTCTACGATTTGTTTTATGTTCACTGCCAGCTATAATTTGTTTGCCTAAAGCTGTGCTTAACTGATTTATATGGTCATTTATAGAACATGAGTGGAGGAGATATTATCATTAAACATGTCCTATAGAATTTACAGTCAAGGAAAAAAGTCTACATATGTATACCGATTTCTTCCCGGAGATTTTTTCAAATTAAAAAAGATATTATAGCGTTCTTTAAGGCAATCACAATTAAGAATGTTTGAAGACAAAATCGAATATAAAAAAATTAACCTAGAAATTATTAGAAAAAAAAAATCAAAAAATACATACAACTGTGTATGTAGACTTTTTTCGGTGACTGTACCTCAGCAGAGGTGTGATTTTATGAAGAGTAAATATCCAAAACACTAGAAACTAGAATTAACGACTGTAAATATAGTACATGAATGAAAGAAATTTCAATAGTTTTTAAGTATTCTGTTTCTCCAATTCGTTGTTAAATTTAAAACCATTTGCAGCCTAAACAAAATATGATATTGAAAGTATTTTTTTTTTTTTTAGAATTTCTACAACATATTTCAGTTCGTTGGCTGTCATTTCATTTCTAATTTGCAACTATATTTACACAATTAAACTTCATTAAATTAAATTGCTGTTTTCAAAAGTAAAATAAAGTAAATGTGACTCGTGCAATGTCTTCATTATCATCACCATTCGCATTCAGTCAAGACAGTATGACGGCGTTTTCAGCAACATTTTCATTGTCATTGAAATAGACTTGATATAAATGAAGATGCTGAAGATAATTACCAAAAAAAATATATAAAAAAACCATCTATACTAGACATTATGGTAGACAATGACAATGTTTAAGAATTCTCCAGCTAGGATACAACTTTTTTGTAATTTCTTTTCTTATTCTTCAGAAAAAAAAAGAAAATTTTTCACAACATTTTTACCACCAACAACAATCACATCCCTTTGAATATAGTTGCATTTGCAACATTGGGAATAACTCTTCTTTTCTTAAGTTTAATTTTTATAAAAAAAAAATTATCGAGTGTTTCATTTATAAAAAGATGAAAAACAACAGCACGAGTAAAAAAAACGAAAGAAAGGAAACAGTAAAAGTCATTTTCAGTTAGTTTTCATAATGCAGGAGTTTAAAGGAAGGAAAATTGCAGTTATTGCCGCAATATTTACGTACGCATTGGGTGGTAACCTAGTGCGTACATTAGGGTCGTGGGCTCGATTTTCACCAGAGACTTTGGTCTGTTATACGACACCGAGCATAAGGTCTAAGTTACTCAGCTATAATTACAAATTTTATTCTAATAAATGAATAAATAATAAATAAATACGTGTACATTGCAACCTTTTAGCCGTTATTACAAATAGTACTCAATGACATCATAAACCTTAGTACGGCCTTCCTGTGACCCGTCAGTTAGCATAAGTTTAAAAACCAATATCATGAAAATATTGGTAAAAAGTAGGACTCAATACGTACATATCAGTCAGGATTACAACTTAGCTTCTCACATCACTTATGTTGTGTGTGTTAATTTTATATATTAGTGTCGGCACCTACAGTTTAAAGTTGACTTGGAACGACAGATTTTTGAGAAACTTTTCATGGCACTTTTTATTTATTCTCAGATTTTTTGCTAGAAATCTGCTGAGAGAAAGTCGCTGTTGAAATATTTTTTCATATTTCGTTTTGTTGGACGTGTCTGACCTGGAGTTTAAACCATGGCCTCACGTCTAATAAGACAAAACCCTACCTACTAGACTATGCTGAGTTCTATAATATACATATTATTATGGGCGTTGTTTCTTAGCTATGACACATGGCATGTGATGTCCTATATTCCTCAGTGAAATCAAAAAATCAAATAGATATCAATAGACAGAAATTCTAAAGATATCTGACTTTTAAAGTTATGTACCTTGACAAATATCTGCACACCACGGGGGAGGATACGGAGCTTTATAAATCTTACACACAAGTAACAAAATACAATGAGAAAAACTGTAATCAAGTTAAATATTTAATTTAATTGCAACACTATTATGCTTTCGAAAAGAACAATAAGAAAACGGAAATGAAAATAAAAAATTTATAAAAAATAAAAAAACAAAGTCGAGCAAAACAACCACATACATACACAGTATTTCTTTAAGAGCAAGAGAGAAAGAAAGAGGGCGAGAGAGGGAGAGAGAAAGTTAAAAAGAAATTTAAAGTCAAAGTTATTCTTTGTCACCCAGAATTGTCTTTCGTTCGCTGCCAGTAAGAGGAAGATTCTGGAAAAGGATTCTACTTCTTAAGAGGGAAAAAGGACACAGGAAGGAATGGTGGAGAAAAAACTACAACATCAGCAATTAAATAAGAAAGTTTAAATTTGATGTCTTATAATTGCAAAAGCAGTAAGAAAAGCAAAATACGCTGGGAAGAAAAACTGAACGAAAGGGAACGGAACCGAAAGAAAAAGAAACTTTTTGACTAGAATCATAATTATTTTGTTTAGCAACTTGGCAATGTTAATGAAAAAAATTGAGACATTTTCATACTTGCTTTCAATTTTATTTCAGGATTTTTATTTCTTTTTTTTTTTTTTTTTGTAATTTTATTATGATTTTCTATGTAAGCAGTTTATTATTATTATTATTTTCCAAAATTTCACATTTTTCGATTAATGTCACAAGGTGAAGGTCAAATTTAATATTAAATTGGAAATTGTCTGTTTAGGCAGAATGTTATAAAAGATGTATTTTGCTACAGGAGGCAATAGATAAGGTGTACACAGTGGTCGAAGCTCTAAATTGTTATCAATTGAAAGGGCCTTAATTTAACTGAACATTCTAATAATGTTGTTTGATATAGTTACACTATGAACGGATAATAGCTTCAAGCCTTTTTAGTAATACACTGACAGCAAAGATTTCTTAAAGCCTTATTGCCATATTTTCAGTTAATAGCGTGTTCTTCCACAAATTTTACGGCTATGATTGCTGGATTATGATTAATACATAAATCAGTTTGATTGCTACAAAGTCTTGAGCATACTTCACAGTATTAAAGAAAAGACGTGCACTACGCAGTTATATAGACATTCTGGAAGACTCATATCTTCTAAGACCGGACATGTCCAGTGAGAAACATGATAAACACAACAAGCAAGATAAACATATCAAGCAAGATAAACATATCAAGCATTATAAAGATATCAAGCAAGATAAACACATCAAGCATGGTGAAAGTAAGGTAAAAATCTAATCACTAGAAACTACAGTTCTATGAAGTTCTATGACCATCAATGGTGTTAATTGTTCGCACCTTTTTCACAAAATTTTTTTTAATGGAGAATCAGTTTTTGCTTGCATGTTTATAAATGTACTATTAATATGTGTTTAATGTGAATGAAAAATATTTAATAAAGTAAAGAAAAATTAAAAAATAAAAAATCCATAAAAAAACAAAAAATGTGTAATCTTTGCTTAACAACATTTTGTGAATAATTTTGTCTCGTACTGTAATAATCTTACAAAACATTTGATCACAATACATATTTACCAAAATTGATAATGAAATCTTATAATATTTCTATAGAATTTATTGGAGAGGATGTTTCTTATTCCCATTACAATATTTCAATTATTCAATTTCTTGAACCAATTCCGTTTAACAGCCAAGGGGGTGATAGAAGAATAAAACGAAATAACTTTGAAATCATCTTGTCGATCGTTTGATTTTTTCTTTTTTTCTTTTAATTGACATTTAACAATAGAAGACATTGAGAAAGACCAACTCCATTTAACATTAATCATATAGAAAATTTCCTTTCAGCGTATACAATAAATGAACAAATATCAATACCCAGTAAATTTTGCTTACACATACGAAGAGTTACAAGGCACTTCATCAGCAGCCTTCGATTTGCAACATAAATGTTTAACTAGCAGTGAAACAATAAAATACAATCATGCAACATGAAACACAAACATTGATGGCAAACAATACATTGATGCTGCTGCTACCTACTACCGTTGTGTTGTACTTCAACGTTTATAATAAAAGAACAAATTACATGTGCTACTAGTATTATAAGTATTGGTTGGAGTCACCCCACTGTGTTATTATCACAGAAACTTTAGTTAAAACAATAGTTTAGTTTTGTACTACTTAATGTAGATGTAACAATTGCAACTGCTGCTGCTATTGCTGCTGCTGTGAGAATAGATGTTATAACAATGAAACAAATATTCCATGTTTATATTACTGGCTACACAATACCCCCACAGACCGGTACCCAAACAACTTTATCGTTTTAGTTTTCCATACACAAGTAACCACATTATTACTTACAATACCATACATTCTTAACTTTATTGTATTTTACTGTATAGTGAGTGCACAATGGGTCTTGTAAGGTGAATATAAGTTTCAGGGATTTTATTTTTTGAGTTTAACAAAAACCCCACCAGATACTCCCACCATATACTATATGTATATTAGCATGAAGTATAAAAAGATTTTTAAATCAGTTGCCTTTCAAACCTTGTATTCGACTGGGACTTTTGAATCAGTTGTAAACCCATTGTTATTGCATTCTTTCCATAATATTCTCTAGTAATGGAAGTACTAAGAAAGTAATTGATATGAAAAAAGAAAACAAATCTCCCAACAAATATATACACATACACTTATACTATCTAGTACTGTTACAACGTAAAGTAAAAAAATTCTATTGCAGTGTTGTAATTATAACAACATGCTAACTTTAAATATCCTTTACAGCCTTAGTTGCCTTACACTTTTTCTGCAAGTGAGTCTATTGAGTCTTACCTGTTCTGTATTATCAGGAGTATATACACCCAATCATTTACAAACATTTACTCATTTGTTTTATTTCTATATCTTGTTTGAATTTTCTTAACTTATTATTGTAAAGTTGCATAATGTTGTTGTTGGTTTCATGCTGTTGTTAATATAGACCTTATGTTTCGTTTGGTCTTGTTGCAGTCTCTGGCATGATATTAAAGCAACCGCGGGTGTTTATTACGAATTGCTGATATTTTAAACATGATATTTTAGTCGTTTACACAGTCAGTCACTCGTTCACTCATTCACTCACTTGTTTGTTTTTTTGTTCACTATAAGAAAACTTTACTTTCTGAAACTTTTCGAAGCAAATGAATTTCGTATAAGACTTTGAATTTTAAACACTTTGAAGATGTGGTTTGTAATTGTTCCACATACCCATAAAGCATTTGTTAAAGGATTATTTAAAAATTTTAGGTGTGTAGAAACTGTATATGCAAAAGCGAAGAGGTTGCAACAGTACTAATTAATAGGCAAAGATTTTAATTACGTGTATAATAAATTCGAAGCATATTTACTTTAAAACATCGTTATGAGTTCAGTTAAAATTTTCAGATTATACCCCATGGGTTAATAATTTTTGTTACATAAAAAAGAACTACTGGGCGAAAGCGATACATAGACTTAGAAGGACAGGCTTGAATATATTAATGGACTTAAAGTGAACAGACCTACGATGTCTTATTTATTTATTAGTATTTCAATTCCTTTAAAATAGTTAGGGTTGTCACAAAGCATCTTTAATCTTTATAATCTGTATCTGTATTCCTTTTCTATACTTTACTTCATTTTCATTAATCAAGTCTTGTTTAATAAGTTAAAAGCTAGTCTACAACTTTGATCTTACTTACTTACGACCTAGCTTCTCCCACCACTTATGCTGTGTGTGTTAATTTTATACATGAGTGGCGGCACCTACAGTTTAACGTTGACTCCGAGCTACAGATTTTTGAGATTTTTTTTACTCTCAGGGTTTTTGCGTGGCCTTACATCTAATAAGCCTACACACCACCTACTAGACTACGACAACTTCAATATAAGATACCTTCAATGGAATCCTTTAAATTGTCGCAAGAGAGGCAAAAAAAGATGGAGAGAAAAATATTGGAAAATAAATGTTCTAAAGCAGAATTTAATATAAAATAAATAAATTTTTAACATATTAATAAGACGTATAAAATTATAATAAGAGTTTTTGGGGTGTCATGGTATTCTAGTGCTAGACTATTAGCGTGAGGATCGTGGGTTCCATTCCGAGTATAAGGTCTAAGTTCCCTAGCTCGCAAATAATTAAATACAATTTGAAATTGTAGTGTAGTTAATAAATAAATAAAAAATGTATTAAAAGTTTATTGTACCTTCGCATTGGCAATTGGAAATGGTGTAATACAAAAGTGTTAAAACTCAATTTTGAATTATTTAAATAAACAAACAAACAAACTATCAGGTGATAACAACTTAAACCAATTTAATGAAACTTGAAATCTAAGAAAAGAAAAAAACATTTCAATAGATTTCATAATATTTGTGATGAAAATAAGAAAATCTATTGAAATTCTTGCTTATCAAACTCGTTTTGAAACTCATAAATTTCAGAAAAATAAGAAAAACGCCGAAAAAAATTAAATGCAGCGGCAGTAGCTGCAACAGCAACTGCAGCAGCTTTACAAAGTTTTTAAATAAATTATGTTTTTACTTTTAAATAATGCCAAGAAAAGAATAGGAAACTAAAAAATAAAATAACGCATAGTGAAGTGAATATCGAAGAGAAACTGAAGTATATTTAAAGTTTTAAAAACTTTTGATCCATCAATAATTTTCTTTTTTTTTTGCTTGCAGGATAAATTAAATTTATTACTGCTACTAACCGGCAACTGCTACTGACAGACGTCATAATATAAATTATTTTGCTTCAAAAAAATATATATCAACTACATTTTTGAAGAGAGTATTGGGAGAGTATTAAGAGTGGAAGTAAAGAAATCAACTAAAAGTTTATGATACCATTTGGTATTCTTATGTAACAAATTGTTAAAAATTCTCTTTTAACAACTTTTCCTACTATTCGAGACGTTGCAATACCATTGAGTCGTTTGCTTCTGTTGCACTTCTTTGCCTCATATTTTTCTATATATTTTCTATATTTTTCCTGTTTCATTGTTAGATCTGCCATTGCAATAACAACAATCGAAAAATTGTGCAACATTTTGTTAAATTTCCTTACGAGTTCAATAATAAAGTTAGAAATTTATTTTAAAAAATATGTGGAAAGAAAAAATGAAATCGGAAAAATAAAAAATGTTACAAACTTTAAGATCACATAATGGCCTCTAATTTATTTCATATGAACAAACCAATGGAAGGAAGGAAAAGGTCCGTTACATTGTTTAAAACAAATGAATGACAACATTAAAAAATAAGTATGTTTGTTACTAAATGATTTTTAAGTTAGGGCTCAAAAAACTCACTGACTGTTTGGGTCAGCTTGTGGAGCGAAATGAAAATGATGACGGCGCAACCATTACGGTCAATGGAGACACCTATCGCACCATGATAACATATTTTTTTTGTATCCGCTTTTCATGGTATTGATGTGAAAATTGTTTGGTTTCAACAGGATGGTGTAACTTGCTACACATATCATGCCACAATCGATTTATTGTGTTAAACGTTTGATGGCCATTTAATTAGCCGAAATGGTGATGTCAATTGGCCGTCAAGAAACCGCAACTACGTTGGACTATTTTCTGTGTAGCGTCGTTAAAGAAAAGTGTTTTACCGACCAGCCAGAGGCAATTTAGCATTTGAAAGCGAAGATTCGTGATACCACCCCATACACTCGAAAAAGTGCATGAGAATTGGTCCAATCGAATGAGGTGCTGTGAGGTCAGCCGCGGCAGTCAGTCAAATAATATTCCATTTCTAACCGGAACAATTGCCCATCACAAAAAAATAAAAAATAGGCAATATTTCAAACGGTTTTTGTTTCATTGCATTTTTAAATTTAAACTTTTAAATCGCCCACCCTATAGAGTTACCTTTCTTTGTATCAATTCTTGTTTTACCACTGTTTGTTAAGCTTCACCTTACTTTTGTTCCATTTTAGCAAATAAAATTTCGAACCATCACACATTTTACTGTTAATTAAAGCATAAAAAGCTGGATTTATTAATGACTATGTACTGATCTTTCTAATTTTTTTTCAATCGCTAAGACTGCCTGAACCCACCATAGTCTAGTAAGTAGTGTGCTGGCTTACCTCAGGCTAATTTCCAACAAGACAATATATGAAAAAATATATTTTTGGCGACTTCTTCTCAGCAGATTTCTGGCAAAAATTCTGAGAGTAAATGAAAAATTTTCATGAAAAACCTTCTGAAAAATCTGTCGCGCGGAGTCTTCTTTAAACTGTAGGTCCCGCCACTTACGAATAAAATGGTTGTAATGATCAAGGGGTGCACCTTTAACAACAAAACACTGTTGTTTGTCTATACTTCACAAAAGCTTTTAGTAGCTTAAGACAGATTCACACCTGATTTTTAATAATGCCTTCTAACAAAGTGAAGCTTAAAATATTAGCTTTCAAGCACAAAATTTCATTAAAAAAGAAAAACATTTTTTTTTTAAATGTTTTTAATTATTTTTAATTTTTTCATTATTTCGCGTTTCCCAATATTAATAGTAGCAATTATCATTTGCCATAAATTTATCAAGTTTTTAGTGGCTTTTTAACAACATTTTCCTCTTTTCTGGACTTGTAAAAAATCTTTAAAAAACATTTGAATCTGTTCCTTCCCTTAAACAGAAAAAAAGAAATTTCTACTCAAATGAAACTGTCCAGATGATGATGATGATGATGAAGCTGAAGGACACAGAGCAAAAGTGCGAATAAAAGAGTGAAAAAAGAAAAAAAAATAATAATTCAAATATTATACGCACGACTAAACTGAACTGTTTTATTTCTCACTTGATTCTTGGGTTTTCACTGTACACTACTATTTTATTTTTTGCTCGTTGCTTTGAGTAGTGGTGCTGCTGCAAGTGTAGCTGCTGCAATTTCAAATATTTGTAAGTTAATTTTCGTTTGGTCTGCCAACATGGCTGTGAAGACAAATACATTTACGTTATACGTATGAATGCATAAGATTTGCTTCATAAATCTCATTTTGTTTTAGTAAAAGTCCTTTCTGGGCCATTTTTTTTTTTTTTTTGTTGATTTTCAGTCACATCTCTTTAGTTGGTAAAAATGTAATAATTGTGTTAACATGCGATTTCAAAATTTCAAAAAAAGGCTAAAATAAAAACGTATGAAAGGAAAAAATAGAAATTGCATTTCTATTCAGTTCTTTTTCCCAGTTTTTTTATATGCTTTTCACAATTCGCTTTGGTTTTCGTTTAAAATTTTATGGACAAGTTTTATTCCTTTTTTCTTTATTCTCCATACTGGTCATGCATAATAATACGTTGACTTGGCTATGACTACTGATGACACTCTCCACTTCAACTATGAACGAGTAAATACACTCACTTGTAAAAAATTATAACTTCCTGGCTGACTGATTCTCTCTCTCTCAGAGGTCAAATAGAGCTTAAACATATGATTATTAACTCAACTTTAAACTCATTTATAAGCTGCATGAATCCTAGGATATAATTGCTAGTATGTGTTTGAGCCACTTGTTCTTTGCAGTAGAAATATAGTGGCTTTCTAAGAAGCGTTTAAGCATGAAAATGGTTTTTAAAAAATTGTCACAATAAAACCTGAAAACGAAAGTCAAACTTAGTTTATTAATAGAATAACAGAAAAAAATATTCAAAGTACGTATAGCATAAGAATTCCATGTTGGAAATAAAAGTTTGTTAATTTGTATGGGTTTTTGAAGCGTATCGAATTTTTTCATATGCAGTTAGGAAACGAAATCGCAGAGAAATTTGTTTGAACACAAATTTACAAAATTTCAAGTAACAGCAACTATCTTTAAGGATAAATATATTTAAAGAAAAATTTTTGTAGTAGAAAATTATATGTAACATCATAATATTTTTAGAAGAAAATTTCAGTAGCATAAATGTTTTTTATAGAAATTTTGAAGACAGTTTATTGCTAATAGTAATAGCAAAATAGTTTTTAAAATAACATTTAGAAGCATATGCAGTCGCAAACTCTAATAAAATAAAAAAAATCAATAAATACCAATTCAATACAGTAGCACAAAATTTTGGTGCGAAATGCTTAAGTAGTATATCGAAAAAATTATCCTCAGTTGAATTATTTTTACAAAAACGCATTTCTGTAGCATATATTTCCATAGATAATATGTATAGATTACTCCAAAATCGCTATAGACAATTGAGAAACTACAGTGGTGTGAAATGCATAAGTAGCATATAAGTAGCATAATTCTTAGTAGCATACATTTCTATAGGTAATATGTATAGATTACACCCTTGTTTAAATAGAGAATTTTCAGTAGAATAATATTATTTATAAGAAACTCTCAGTAGCACAACATTTATTTGTATTAATTTTTTATGTAAATAAATTTTTAATAATTTTTAGTAATTCAAAATATGTTTCCATAACTTTTGTAAAAACTCTTAATAGCATAAAATCCCTTACAAACTTTCTCTATAGCACAGCATTTGATTTTACAAAATTTTTAGTAGCATACATTTTTATATAGGTTTCAATACCATATTTTTAATATCATATTTATTTAACATTTTCTGTAATATAACAGATTTACATACTATATACAAAAAAATGTTGTCAAAACTTGAAAATATTTTCTAAAGACCTTTTATGTCATAAAATTTATTACTAAACATGCTCAATACCATAACATTTAGTTTTTACTAAATTTTTAGTAGAACAGACTTTCTAGAAGCATCAAGATTATTTTTAAATTAAGTAGCATGTAATTTTTGAAAAAGAATTTTTCAATAGCATAAAATTTTCACGTTCAGTAGCATCTTAATTTTTTTAATAAATCAATAGAGAACAAACAAAATTTTAAAATTTTAATTCTTGGTTGAAAGTAGATACATTTGCGGACATTCTTCAAAAGATTTTTTACTATATAAAATAACATAAAATTACAAATTTTTCCTTTGCACTTTCAATATTTTGCTGGCTTTAAATTCACCGAAAACTAATTACTTTTGCAATTTAGTTTTTCCCCAAACATGCACTACCAGTTATGCTGTAATACATATTAAATAAATTTACCACTTGCATATGTAGCAGAATATGTATATGTAAAATGAAATAGATTTTAAATATTTCAACAATTCCCAAAAGATTAACTTCAAAAAGGATAGAAATTTGTTACCAACCTAACATAGCAACTATAACCGTGTGAATAAATGTTTGTTGGTAAATTTACACAATTTACCTAAGTACACTTCATTAAAATGATTTTTGGTTTTTTTTTATTTTTTGTTTTTAGATTTTAGATTTTGTGTGGAACACAAAAAAAATTTTAATTCAATAAAAATAAAATTTTACACACACTCAGTTCATCAGTGGTCTCGACTATATTTGAGTGATGGTTTTAGAACCAAAAGCTGCTGCATATAGTATATGAAGAGAGTAAAAAACAGAAAAGGCAACATAATAAAATTTAATTTTGTGAACAGAACACTACCATTAAGTTGTCGGAATCGACAACAAATACGGGTAATCACTTGGGATATTATTGAACTAAACAAGTATATACAGAAACAATTACGTTATTCTGGTCGTAAATTTGTCTTTTTTTAAGTAAAAACCCCAACACAGATTTGGTATGAAATGTAGGTCGAAAACTCAATAAATATTTAATTCCAACAGGCTACATGGCAAATAGTTTGGTTTTAGGATGAGTTTGGTCCTGGACAAAGATGCTTTTGTTTAAATGGCAAATTTTAGTTTGAAGTGCGTTCAATCTGATTGGTGGTTCCATTTTAAGACCGTAGCTAAAATGCAATTACTTTAAAAGTATCAAAATAAAAAAAAATTGTGTTTTATTGAAGTAATTACGACTGGAACAGTGGTTTTGGAAAGACTTTTTTAAACAAACGTTTTTATAGAAAAATATTTTACACTAGATGTTCATGTCCATATAAAATATACGTGTTCAATATGATTAAAGTTTTATATTTATTTAAAATTTAATTCTACTGATACATTTCTAAAAAAAAGTTTGATATAAAAGAAAATGCATTAATGATCGCATTCCAATGTACACCCAGAGTTTAAATGGTACTGGCGTCTGACAGTTTTAAAATTCGGAATTCAATAAGATCCATTCGCAAAGTGAAAAACCAGTTGATTTCATAACCAGAATTATCTAAGCACGATTACTAACTGCTTCCATAATAGAATGCATACCAGCCAGAATGTCATCCACATACATTTGATTTCTCAAAACTCAGCAGCGAGCGAGTAGTTTGATTCACAGTCATCAGCTAATTGATGCAGAGTTCTTATGGCCCAATAGTTTAAAGTCTATTCGGAGAAAATTTTCGTGGCAATTTTTTATTTACTCCCAGAGTTTTTGCCAAAAATCTAATGAGAGGAAGTCGCCGAAGAGATATTTTTCATATTTCGTTATGCTGGATATGTCTAAGCTGGAGTTTGAACCGGGGTCTTAGGTCTACTAAGTAAACATACTACCTACTACGCTACTTCGACTTCTTGCTAATTTATTTTGAGAAAATTTAAATAATTTTTTTTTTGCTTTTTTATAAAATAGACCCACTGTCCCTTTAATAAATAGTAGTAATAATGGGTCTGTAGAACAATTAAGGTTTATTATTTCATAGCTGTTTTGTATGCACATAAAAAAGGTGTCAGATTTAGAATATATTTGTTGTTCTTTAATGGCATATTAAAATCTAAGAAAAGGAATCTCAGTATTAAGGATTTTACAATTTAAAATACATAAACGACCAAAAAAACAAAGCTTTTAGACCAAAAGGAAAACCAAAACCACATTGTAATAAACCTTTAAAGGGGGGGACAGTAATAAAAAAGGGACAAGTTAGAAAGATCAAAGTACTTTTTACTCCAATCTATGATTTAATTTTGGCAGAAATGTAAAAGGAATATAATTTAAATTTAATTCTGTGGTACAGTATTTTAAAAGCGTTTAGAGACTTAAATGATGCTTAGTAAACCAATGAACACAAATTAAAAGCCATTCTAAGGTTTAAAATGATAAAAGCAAACTTATTTTTTAATAATAAATTGAAGTAATAATTTAGTTTAGAAAATATTTGTAAATGATTCCATGTTTGTGATCTTTTATAATATTTAATGTGTGTTTCGAAATGAATTGAGTTTTATGGAAAGAAGAAACATCAAATTTCTTTTGATTAATCACGTTATAAATACATACATACATAGATACATAAATAGCGTACATAACTGGTCATTCACTTCAATCAGGATTACAACCTAGCTTTGCACACCACTTATGTTGAGTGTATTAATTTTATACACGAGCGACGGGACTTACACTTTCAAGTCGACTCCGAATGAGAAAACTTTTTCATGGCAATTAGATTTAATTTCAGTTTTTGCGGGAAATCTGCTGAGAGAAAGTCACCGAAGAAATATTTTTTCATATTTCGTTTTGTTGGGGATGTCTGATTTGGGGTTTAAGCCCACTATCACACGCTAAATGGTTCTTTTAAATTCTTTTGTCTGCCAAATACCATTCCATTGACGAACTTAAATTAAATTTTTATAATTTTCTATTTGATTTTTTAAAAAAAATGAGTAAGATTAGGCCATAACAACGCATGGTTTCAAGCACATTGCTGGACATCAGATTAGCAACAGTTCACGAACATAAACCAGATGGGTTTCAAAAACTCTCATAATCAAGTTTACAGAACTTAGGGCAGTATATATCGCTCCTTTATTGCAACATAGTGGTATCTCAAAATATTAAAAATTTGTAGTTACTTAAGCAAAACTGCTCTTTTAGACCTTCTGTACATGTTGAAAAAAAAATCAGTTTTATATCCCAGGCTGAACCGATGTTATACCAAAAAGTGTTTGCGGCAATTAGATCATAGGACTTATGTCTTGAAAACTTAAATCGCATTTTGCCAAGTTCAAGTTTTTTTGAGATATGACTATGTTGCAATAAAGGAGCGATATGATCTGGAAGTTTCTTCCTCCTATTGGCCAAAGCAATGAGCAATTAATTCCTTTTGATTGTCCAAATGTTGGTAATATATTTTGGAGGTAAGCATATCGTTATAAAACGATTTCTGATCTGATTTCTGATCGGAATTAGGCTCACCAGCCAATTAGTGACAGATCAAAATTATAACCTGGATGCCTAAAACCTTCACAATCAAGTTCATGTATTTTAAGGCGAATCGATGTATATAATCTGGATTACCTGCTGGTGGTCGAATTAACAAAGTATCGAGAACGATTTTCTTTATAAATAAGCAGTTTAAATAGGCAATGATTACTGAACCTTTTTCTTTTGTAACATTCTCATAAATTTTTTCATTACCAATGAACATCCAATGCAGAAATGGTACGATTTTGATGTGCTTGAACAGAAAAAATGTGAAATCCAAAACTAAATTTATTTATATTTATACTCATTTAAATGGTTCCAAAGAATTTTATGCACTTCTGGATGACAGAAACAGAAGGTGTACGAGTATGTCCGTCAAACTCGATAATGTACGTATTTTTATGAACATTTTCAGCAATTTGTCTTCCAGTACAATGCATCACAAGTTTGTGATCAAACTAATATATTCAAATTCATAATAATATGGAATTAGTGACAATTTGTTTTATCAAATCAATTGTATAAAAGGCGAGAATTTATTTTATTTTGTAGTACTCAGTGGATTGTTCTGAAAAATGTCTTAACGTTCATCATTTTAATTTTTTTCTCATTTTTTAAATATTGAAACCCCAAAATAAATATGATACTATTGTTTTTATTTATTGAAACGGGTAATTTGAAAATTTAAGCGGCACATGAAGTTCTCAACAGAGCAATAACGACTATTCTTTGTATTAAATTTTGTGGATAAAAATCTATTGAACGACTATGGATAGTAAGCGAATTTCAGTTGCTTTGCGGCAAATACAAAACAATTCAAATTCAATTACAAGCCATAATCAAACTATAAATTCGTATCATTAAGTTTTTTTAACAATTGAAACTAATTTATTGCCTTTGTTTTCACGATTTGTTGTAATTTTAATTTCTTTTCCTTGTCATATTGATCATCCCCTTTCTTATGATTATCTCCGCCTCTGACGTCGTCTAACGTTAAGCCATGCCAACGATCGATGGAACAGAATAGCTGGCGATGGAAATTAGTGAATATTCTTCGTTCAAAACTTTGCAAAAATGTTTCTAAAATATTTTGCAAACCAAATGTTTTCAATTCACATGTCACCAGCTTGTAACAGGTCATAACAGGTTCACATGTGTTACGCCATATGGCATCCAACAGAGGGCCTCTTTTCGTTTTTAACGAATGGAATTTTCGCGGATCTTCATCGGGCTTATAATCCTTGGGCGATATGGCATCATGTGCTATATCAATATGTACAACCTTACGTTGTTGCAATAGATCAGGAGGTAACTCATGGACATTAGGCAGCAGGCCACGATCGTTGGCCACATGTAGACTTTCGATTTTTACATAGAAACGTTCTTTACGATACATGGGATTTGAAATAATCGTACGGCAATACGGATATGCATCCCATGCCTCTTCATTCAAATCCATAGCATCAAGGGGGAAAATATTTCTTAAAATTTTCGGAAGTTTTGCGGACCATTGATAGACTTTTGACGTATAGACACCGCTAGAGTACTTGTGGTTACTGAGTAGTGGATAGTTGTCGAACGTTTCATTATTTAAAACAACAATTTTGCCACCATTTGTCTCTGTTTGTAGACTTTCTTCTATTGTATACAATTGGGCCACTTGATATTCGTCCAAAGTTAAGGGTAACGTAATACGGTACTCGATGATTTGCATTTTTGCAACAACAAATTTTTATAAATTCTATTTTATTTATATTTTTATAACATTTAGACAAACATTGTTTCAGTTGATATGAATATATGGAATATAAAAAAATAAAATGATAATAAAATTATAAAAATAAACGAGATTTTTTTGACGTAATGAAAAAAATTATTTGTTTGTTTGTCAGGGTTGAAAACGTTTGAAATTTTTTGAAATTTTTACGGTATTGTGTGAGGGGTGGAAATTGCCTAAATTTTTTGTCATGCAATAAAGTATGTTTATTTTAAAAACATTTATAATATTTAATTAAATATTGTATTATAAACTTGACATTAAATGTTAATTTTAAACTAAACAACAAATCAAAATGACTTACCGAAATCGATGTAGCGGCTCTCAAGTATTTAGGCCATTTCAATTTAGTTGAATCCAATTATAAATATATTTCCGTTTAAATGAAACCATAAAATGAATTGTAAAGAATCAAGTTTGAATTCATAATTTCCTAAAAGCAATAAATTTTATTAAATTTTTTCGTTTTTTGTCAAGTTTTTTTTGCAATATATAATAATAGTATGTATATCATTTTTGTTTTTGTATTTTTGAATGAAAATGAAAAATATTTTTATAGCCAGTAGTCATGTAAGAGTCTGGTAACCACAGCAGCAGGCAAACCTCTACTATATTCAATAGGTTGATATAATTACCGAATGTTTAAATGTCGAATGTACAGTAGATGAGTTAGTGGAACTTGAAATTGTTTAAAAAAAACACACAAAAAATCCCAATAAAAATAGAAAATATTTATGGAAATTCATCAGCGTAACAAACTGTTCATGTATAACAATTTTTATGATTTTTCCAGGCGAAAGGTCATTTAAATTTCTTTTTTGTCCCGTTTTTTTAGGCAATTATTTTAAGTATTTTTTTTTTGTCGTCTATGTATGTGTGCGAGTGTTTTGGTTTCAAAAAAGGAAATCGACAAGCCACCATTGATTTTGTCAAAAATTGTATATTAAATGGCGTAACTTCCGTTTACAACAAATTCTTTCTCCCGTTCTATATCCCTCTCCCCATAATGTTTTAATTTTATTTTTACTGTTAAAAATAACGGTTGACGGCATTCACTATAAACTGATAATTTATTGTTATTCAAAAAATTTGGGAGGCGACAATGTTTGTTGATAAATTTATGCTGGTATTTTTAAACGATAGAAAAAAAACAAATTTTATGTCCAAAAAAAAATAAAGAATTTATATTTATACATATATTTTCATATTCTTTTTTCCTATTTTTTTTTTTTTTTGGACAGTTAGTGTAAATAAAACTGGCCCGTTTTTATAACAATTTTCGTTATTTATTTTATTTTATTTTAATTTTTTTTCTTTTTTGGCCTATTCGTTTTCACATTTGTAAATCTGAAACATTGATTTATTTTTTAAAATAGAAATGTGATTCCGTAAGAAAATTACCGAAATTAAACGAATGTAATACACACTACATGGTAAAAGTAATAATTATTTACCTTAAATCGTAAATCTACTACCCTAGCTTTAAGTTAAATATTAAGTTCATATTTCCCAACCATATTTCCTTACTATATACACATACATACGGCTATTGATATGGGTATTTTATTGACCTTAACAAACTAATTGTCGGATATTGGCTGGTCCTAACATTTTAAATACCCGTCTCGCCGGAATACTTGATTATAATCCACTGAACAACATCTATATCATTGAGCAGCACTCACAGCTCACTGTTGGACTGAATGAGAAAATAATTGCCAATTTGCATTTGCGTAATACTCTTCTCTTAAATAACAGTGCACATGATTACGCACCATGAAGAAGCTCAAGATACTCAAGCTTCCATTGAGGCCATAATAATAAATGTTGGTAAGAATAATCCTAGTCGCGGTAGCCTATTAAGTAGTTTGTTGGCATATTAGTCGTGAGACAGATAGGTCTCTGCTACTTAGTCAGCCATTGAGGCCTTAATAATACCCGTTGCTAAGAGTAATCACCGTAGTCTAGTAAGTGGTATGTTGGCTTTTTAGATGTGAGGCCACGGTTCAAACCCCAGGTCAGACATCTCCAACAAAACGAAATATAAGAAAATATTTCTTCTACGACTTCCTTGCAACAGATTTCTGGTAAAAACTCTGAGAATAAATAAAATTGCCATGAAAAGTTTCTCAAAATAAATCTGTCGCCGCAGCCAAGAAACATTTCTCTGTGGACACGTTGAGCCTTAATCGTGGTTACCTGATTTCCTTTGATATTATTAAATTTTAAAAATTATTATTCTTCTCTAGATTTGCAACCGGTATTGCACTGTTTTGTAGTCAACCATTTCAACATTGCTTTGAGATTCTTTTTTTGGTAAGAAGTAGATCATATTCACCCTGCTGAAGTAATTTCAAAGAGAATTTTGATTGAATTATTTCCTTCACAAGCGCTAAAAATGATATGTTAGTACTTTCATTGGGACTTCATTCACCCTGCTGAAGTAATTTCAAAGAGAATTTTGATTGAATTATCTCCTTCACAAGCGCTAAAAATGATATGTTAGTACTTTCATTGGGACTTGGGTCCTATAGCTTTGCAGTGCAATTGATTTGATAATTCTCATTAGAATTCAGTCAAATAGAAAATATGTTTTTAGAAACAACACAATGTCTTTAAATATCTTGCATCAAACAATAATATCTTGAATGGTAAACATTTAGCCTACATACATATGTACGTACTTATATGTACATAATTTTGTCTTGCACTGTATATAAGTATGTGCCTAAACATCATGTAAGAGTTACAAAATTCTTTTTGTATGATTGGAAAGGGTGGCAGGTAAGATCTAGACACGTTTAGTTAAGATTTTTTTACAAATTAAATTTGTAACGGAGAGTTGTACTAGATCTATTAAGGCTAGGTTCAATTGCATGAAACAGTACATTAGATATGTATTAATGACGTTGTAATTGTAATAATCTTCGCATTCTAAAGAAATAAATATCTACAAATTCTACTGATCACAACTCTGTAGAAATATTTCTCCATGATTATGAATAAATTTAAATGTCCTAAAAATGTGTAAGGCAATCTGTGTAAAATGTAACGTAATATGTATGTATGCCATAACACATGGTTTTACGATATGGAAATTATATGTACATATGTATGATGGCCAAAAAACAAAATCTTTGGCTTTGTTTTACATAACTGAAAAATATATTCAAAAGAAAATATCATAAAAACATGTTCAAAGTCTAAAAAAAGTAAAAAAAAACGAAAATACAGAAACGTATGATTATCCAACATTGAGCCGAATTGAATGAATTGCATGTACACACTCACTCTTAAATAAATTTACACAGAAATATTTTTATTTTTGATTTTTTTTTTTTTTGTATTATTTTTAATGCAACTGACACTTGTTTTAAATCCCTACAAAACATAAATTATTTTCCCTGTAATAAAAATGTATTTAAAAAAAAAACAATCTCGTTTACGTAGAAACGTTTTATTGCCCTTTATTTGCGTTTTTAGGGGTTGAAGCAAATTTAAAATCATGCTAGTGTAGGCAACAAAGCATACTAAATACCTATGCACAGTTAAACATCATACTGTTAAGCATAATAAAATTTAACAGTAACAAAAAAAATATCAATGTTATCTTGTAATTTATCAAAATAAAACAAAATTTCATTTCATTTCTATTTAAAAGCCATTAAATTAAAAATGTTTTACATTTTTTTGTTGCCAATGAACTGGCTAAACTGAAAAACTAAACCCAAGTAATTCTATTTTATGATCACACGGCCTGTATCAAACATATCGTGAATTTCTTTTATTTTGGCTTTTTTCCTAAATTAAAAATTATTACCAACGGAAGGAAATTGAAATAAATTGAGTTTTAAATGAAATGTGAAGACAAACAACGGAGCCCTTTTTAATGTGTATTTTTAAGATATAATTCAGTTTTATTGTCGATAATTACAGGAAGTCTCAAATAAAATTTTGTTTTAGAAATATCACAATTTTTTAAAGACTGTTGGCCTAAATGGCTATTAAGCCATCAATAATTTAAATTTTAAGTTCAATAGTTATGGTTGAAAAGCTTTCACAGAGTTATTGCCACATAAGAGCACTACACTAAATACCATAAAAAAAAGCGCAGTTAATTGCTATTCAAACAAAAATAGAAATTTAATTAGGACACAGTTCTCATAAATTTATACTTAGAAGCAATTTTTACAGGAGATACTCATGGGATGATCTCTAAGAATACATACATAATTGGTCATTACAACCCGGTCACGATTACAACCTAGTTTCTCATACCACTCATCTTGTGTTTGGTAATTTTACCCATGAGTGGCGGCACCTATAATTTAAAGTCGATTCCGAACTACAGGTTCATGACAAACTTTTTGTAACAATTTTATTTAATCTTGGAGTTTTTGCCAAAATACTGCTAAAAGGAAGCGAATAAAAGAATTATTTTGTTCACATTTCGTTCTGTTCGAGATGTCTGAGCCGGAGGTTGAACCACGGGCTCTCGTCTAATAAGACAGTCCACGATAAACACTAGAATATCGTTTCGGTTCAGTTTATGCGACGCAACCCAAGTAGCTGTTCCGATAGGGATTAACGGAATCTTGGTGAAGCTGTATCTATTACATGGGTTACCACTTATACAGTCTGTTTTCCAAAACGTCATGGACGTACATATGTATGTAGTATTCATCGTAAAATGACCTTCACCAATGAGGCTCATTTGTGGATGTATGGGTACGTGAAAAAAGAAAATTGTTGAATTTGGAACAATATAAAGCTATAAGAGATCCAAGAGCAGCCAATCCATTCCGAAAAAATCACTGTTTATTATGGATTTTGGGCTGGTGACCTCCATAATTGTTTGAGAACGACGTTGGTCACGCAATCACTGTCAAAAGCGAGCACTATCGGTCTATGACTACCAACTTCTTTTAGCAACGAATAGGCTTCAATAGGACGGCACTTTGTGTCACACAGTTCATAACACATTCGATATTATGCTGGAACGATTTGAGGATATGGTCATCTCACGTGGAGGTAATGTGAACTGACTACAGAGATCGTGCAAATTAATTGTCGTAGGTATACACAAATTACCCACAAACCACAGCGGTCCTCAAAGCTCCTAGTATCGCTCAAATTCAGACTGATTTCTTGCACATTTCGGATGTACTTTAACTAAAGGAGCTGTGGTGAGCATTTAATTGATTTTATATTTCACACGTAATGGCATTAATGGGCCTTACAAAGGAATAAAATTTCTCGCATTCATTTTGTTTTTTTTTTTTCATTTTAAAGGTCAATTTTGGTTGTATTGAACTTTCCACATAAAACCCCAGTTGAGTGGTCTACATTACAAAAAAAAATGTATAGGTTTTCATAAAGGATGCCAATGCCTATTTTAATATTCATCTTGTAGTCACTCGTAATGGATAGCATCGATATTTGTTTCTACTCTCGGTTAGGCAGCAGTATATATCTTTCTGATAACAAAGTTCTTGTTTTTACTTTTACATGAAACCTATTGTGGTATGGCATCTTAGCTACCAAAGCCAGTTGACTCTGACCCCACCTTCTTGATAACTACTACCATTCAGTTCAGAATTGTAAACTTGGTGATGAACATGAGTAATTAGTTTAGAGTACAAGCGTATACAGGAAAGTCAAAATGCTAAAAGCGTTACTGGGTGTTGTAGTCTAAAGGATTCAATGTAGTCTATGGAAAATACTTTGAGAGCTTTAGAATTGAAAAGATAAAAATAATTATGAATTTAAACAAAATTTAAAACGCTATGTAATACCATGTTGCCAATTGCTATGATAATCTAGCGTCTTAACACAACTGCAATACCAAAAAAAAAAATTTTCAAAGTTATTTCCGTCGTTTTTTACAAATTTTTTCTTTTTTTCTTTTGTCTTAAAATAAACTAAAATTGAAAATGAACAAAACAATGCTGACTGCTACGCTGTTACAAAAGCAACATACTAGAATACTATGACTTTTACATCCTGTTACATCCAACATGGAATGCAATCCAGTTCATTTATGCTCTTCATTTAATTCTTATCATTACAGATATAGACGATGCCACATCGACATTACTGCAGCAACAACAATACAATGACAATGAAAATTCTATCTACCATGATGAAGAAAGTAGCAACAACAGAAATAGCAACGGCAACATCAGCACCAGCCTTGGCACAACCGGCACCGACAATATTGAAATGCCAGAAGTATTCTCGTGTCCAGCGGAAGGTTTATATGCACACAATTATGAATGTCAATTGTACTATCGCTGTGAAGCTCAAACAAATGGCCATATTAAAGCATATTTGTTAAGCTGCAAAAAAGGTACAATATTTTCACGTGATTTGAGATTGTGTATGCCAGCGATGTTGGCCAATCGCGAGGAATGTCAACAATATATAAATGAAATTGATACATTGACAAGCCATAGTGATGACGATATTGATGGTATTGCTGGTATTGGTGGTGCGGGTGTTGGTGGCGGCGATGGACATTTTGGCGATGTTATTAATAGTGCAATTGATGATGATGATAGTAGCATCGATAGTCGTTTGCAGCAAGTGCTCAATGAAGTCAAAGTTAAGGGTGGCATTGCAAATAATGGCAATGCTATGGATGCAACATACAATCATTGGCAAAATTATGGCCTTACAGGATTAAGTGGTGTTTCGGTAATTTCCTTTTCAACTTCATCAGCACGCTCAGCTGGCTTCGGTAGCAGCGGCAGCAGCAGCAGCACAGATAATGACCAGGGGCCACCATGCGAAGATGATGGATTTATGAGCGATCCAGATGACTGCACCGTATTTTATCGTTGTATTTCGAATGGACGTACATTTAATAAAATTGGCTTCCGGTGTTCTGATGGCACAGCATGGGATGAATCATTGCAATCATGTAATCACTTGTTTAACGTACGTGCGAATGGTGGATGTCAAGGTAAACAAGGCATACAAATGGATGAATACAATAACGAGCAATCATCACAGTCCAGCCATCAAAATAGCACATCATCATCATCGTCCATGAATTCTACTGCCTCCTCCTCAAACTCCACTATGTCATCGTCTAGTAGTACAGAAAGTTCATCCAGTTCTTCATCAAGTACACAAAGTTCTAACTCATCTTCGAATTCCTCTGGTCAACAATCATCTACGTCCTCCAATAATAATGGAAACTCTACACAAACCTCTTCAACATCATCGTCTAGTTCGCAGAATAGCAATAACAATGAAAGTTCAAATTCTCAAAACTCCGGTTCCGGTTCTCAAAATTCTCAAAATAACAACAACAATCAAAACTCAAACTCTAATTCTGGAAGTTCTAATTCTAACTCTCAAAACTCTGGCTCTAATACCCAAAATTCTCAGAACAACAATTCTAATTCCGAAAATTCCAATAATTTGGAATCCTCTTCCACTTCGAATTCTAATTCAAACAATTCTAATTCAAATTCTCAAAATTCTCAAAATAACAACAACAATCAAAATGCAAATAATCAACAATCATCTTCGAACTCCAATGCAAATTCTGGAAATTCTAACTCACAAAACTCTTCCAATAGCAACAACCAACAGGCTACGAACTCACAAAATTCCAACTCTAATTCACAAAATTCTCAAAACTCTACTACTAGCAACAATCAACAGTCATCAGGTTCTGAAAACCAAGGTTCTAATAGCTCAAATTCACAACAGTCTTCGAATTCGCAAAATACAGGCAACCAGAATGAAAATCAAAACAATAATCAACAACAAAGTTCAAACCAATCAAGTTCAAATAATTCCCAATCTTCAAATTCTCAGAACAATAATAACAATGCCAATGAGCAACAAAGTGTATCCAATTCGAATACTACCTCTGCTTCGAATCAAAACACCAATTCTCAGTCTGGCCAACCATCAGCTGCTGACTGTGTAGATGACAGTACTTATTTGGAAGACAAACAAGACTGTGCCAAATTCTACCGTTGCCGTGATAATGGTATTGGTGGTCTAGAAATTGTACCATTTACTTGTGGCCCCGGAACGGTTTGGAATCAAGATGATAAAGTCTGCGAATTACCGACAGATTCACAGCGGGAAAAATGTAAAGTTTTAGCAGCTTCTGCTAGCAACAACAATCAATCAGGAGCATCATCCAACAATAACCAATCAGGATCATCATCCAACAATAACCAATCAGGATCATCTTCTTCCAATAATCAGTCGGGATCATCATCCAACAACAATCAATCGGGATCATCATCCAACAACAACCAATCGGGATCATCCTCTAACAACAACCAGTCAGGATCATCTTCTTCAAATAATCAGTCTGGGTCATCATCAAACAACAACCAGTCAGGATCATCTTCTTCCAATAATCAATCAGGATCGTCATCCAACAACAATGAATCGGGTTCATCTTCTTCTAATAATCAATCAGGATCATCATCCAACAATAACCAATCATCTTCTTCAAATAATCAATCGGGATCATCATCAAACAACAATCAATCAGGATCATCATCCAACAACAACCAATCGGGATCATCATCTAACAGCAACCAGACAGGATCATCTTCTTCAAATAATCAGTCTGGGTCATCATCCAACAATAATCAATCGGGCTCATCTTCTGCCAATAATCAATCGGGATCAACATCCAATCAATCCAATAATCAATCAGGATCATCATCAAACAACAACCAGTCAGGATCATCTTCTTCAAATAATCAGTCAGGATCATCATCCAACAACAATCAATCAGGTTCATCTTCAAATAATCAGTCTGGATCATCATCCAACAACAATCAATCCAATAATGAATCTGGATCGTCATCAAACAACAATCAATCTGGATCAACTAACAACAACAACCAATCAGGTTCATCATCTTCCAATAATCAGTCAAGCTCATCTTCAAACAACAACCAATCTGGAAACAACCAGTCAGAATCATCTCCTTCAAATAATCAGTCAGGATCATCATCCAACAACAATCAATCAGGTTCATCTTCTTCAAATAATCAATCTGGATCATCATCCAACAATCAAGCTAATAATGAATCTGGATCGTCTTCTAACAACAATCAATCTGGATCAACTACCAACAACAACCAATCAGGTTCATCCTCTTCCAATAATCAGTCGGGTTCATCCTCAAACAACAATCAATCTGGAACATCATCCAATAATAATAACAATCAATCAAGCTCATCATCTTCCAATAATCAATCGGGCTCATCAAACAATCAATCTAGTTCTTCATCAAACAACAACAATCAAAATAATCAGTCTTCTGGCTCAGGTAATAACAACGGCCAAGAACAATCTAAGCCACAGAAACCATCAAATCCAAATGGTGAATGTAAGGGTTCTGAAACTTACATCCAAGACAAATATGATTGTGCCCGTTTCTATCGTTGTGTAGGTAAAGATAATGGTGGTTTTGATCAAATTGCTTTTGACTGTGCCCCTGGCACAGTTTGGGATCCAGATACCAAAGGTTGTAATCATCCCACTGATGTTCAAAAAGAACAATGTAGAGTAATGGCCAGTAATGGCAGTTCATCAAATAATCAGGGTTCAGGTTCATCTTCGTCAAACAATAATCAAAATCAAGGATCAAGTTCGGCCTCATCTTCGAATAATAACAACCAAAGCGGATCTTCCAATAACCAATCATCATCTTCATCCAATAATCAAAACCAACAATCCAACAATCAAAGTTCCAGCTCTTCGTCATCATCGAACAACAATAATCAATCAGGATCACAACAAGGTTCTACAACTACCACTGAATCTAATCAATCGTCGTCTTCTTCAAATAATAACAATCAAAGTGGTGCATCCAATCAATCATCGTCAAACAACCAAGGCTCCAACAACAACAGTAATAATCAATCGTCAAGTTCTCAGTCTGAATCTTCCAACCAATCATCATCAAACAACCAGGGCTCAGCATCTTCTTCCAGCAACAATAACAACCAATCTTCACAATCTGGATCTTCAAATCAGTCATCATCACACAACCAGGGCTCATCATCTTCTTCCAGCAGTAATAACAACCAATCTTCACAATCTGGATCTTCCAATCAATCATCATCAAATAACCAGGGTTCAAACTCTTCATCTTCTTCTTCTTCTGGCAGTAATAATAATCAGTCATCACAATCGGGAACTTCCAATCAATCGTCTTCAAACAATCAAGGTTCAAATTCTTCATCGTCTTCTTCAAACAGCGGCAGTAATAACGAATCAAATCAATCTGCTTCTTCAAATAACAATAACAATCAATCATCAAACTCTCAATCCGGATCTTCAAATCAATCATCATCAAACAATCAAGGCTCCAATTCTTCCTCGTCTTCTTCAAACAACAATAATAATCAATCGCAGTCAGGATCATCATCACAACAAGGTTCTAGCTCTACTTCATCCCAACAAAATCCAATTGGCACATGTAAAGAAAACAATCAATATCTGGACGATGCTAAGGATTGTGCTAAATTCTATCGCTGCGTTAAAAATGGTAAAGGCGGTTATGATAAGGTATCATTTACATGCGGACCAGGAACTGTATGGGATAGTCAAATTGAAGGATGTAATCATGCTTGGGCAGTAAAAAATAAAAAATGTGGTACGGGTTCTGACTCTGGCTCTGGCTCATCAAACCAAAAGCCTACACAGCAACCAACAGGAAAACCTTCCACACAACGACCACCATCAAGCACACAAGCACCAAGCAAACCAACTCAGAAACCAGATACTTCCAAGCCCACTTCTAAACCCACTTCAAAACCGACTTCTACACACAAGCCTGCCACAGGAGAATCAACTCCAACGAAACCGACAGCACAAGGCGTCTGCAAAGCTGACGGCTTTACTGGAGATCCCAATGATTGTTCTCGTTTCTATCGATGTGTAGATAATGGTAATGGAGGATTTACACAGTATTCATTCAGATGTGGCCAGGGAACTGTCTGGGATAGTGAAATGCAAACATGTAATCACGATCTTAACAAATGTAACCCTAATGCAGGAGAGCAACCCTCAACTTCTGCTCCCGGTTATTTACCTCCTCAAAACACCACTACAACAAGTAAGCCTGGATATGAACCGACTACAACGCAAACACCAGAAACAACAGCGGGAAAACCTGGTTATCAACCAACAACAACACAAAAGCCACAGGAAAATACTACAACTACAAAACCAGGATACCAACCAACTACCACACAAGAACCACAGGAAGGTACAACGACCACAAAACCAGGATACCAACCAACTACCACACAACAACCACAGGAAAGTACTACGACCACTAAACCAGGATACCAACCAACTACCACACAACAACCACAGGAAAGTACTACGACCACTAAACCAGGATACCAACCAACTACCACTAAAAAGCCTGAAGAAAATACTACAACTACAAAACCAGGTTACCAACCAACTACCACACAAAGACCACAAGAAAGTACAACAACTTCAAAACCAGGTTACCAGCCTACAACACAAAAGCCTGAAGAAACAACTACGACTAAGCCTGGCTACCTTCCAACCACAGAATCTGGCAAAAATCCGGAAACGACAACGCAATCCTCGACGACAACAATGAAACCCGATCCCAACGAACCCATTTCGGCAAATGATAAATGCCCCAAAGAAGGCTTCTTTGGTGACCAGGAAGATTGTAAGACGTTTTATAGATGTATTGACAATGGCAAGGGTGGTCTTGAGAAGCATTCTTTCAAATGTGGCAACAATACAGTGTGGGATTCAGAAATTGAAAGTTGCAATCATCCTGAACAAGTTACAAATCCCAAATGTCGTATTGAAACAACTACTTTAACTCCTGGCAGCACAACTACAGCTAAATACGAATCTACAACAGCACCGGAATATCCCACCACGGAATCTATGCCTACAGGGGAACTGACCACAACCATACAGCCAACATCTACTACACCCGTACCAAATTTACCACCAGGTACTAAATGCCAGGGAGAAGGTTTCATGCCTGACCCAGATAATTGCCGAAAATTCTATCGGTGCACTAAAACTGGAGAAGGCTACGAAAGACATGAGTTTAAATGTTCCAGAGACACTGCTTGGAGTGAAGAAACGCAAACTTGTGATTATCGCAATAATGTGGAACGCTGTCGAGGACAAACCGAGGAACCAGAGCCAGAAACAACAACTATGGAATATCAAAGCACAACCACGACAGACAAATATAGTTCTACTACCGAAATTTCAACAACCGAGACAATTGAGAAGCCCACCACAACGATGAAACCAGCCACTACTACCACTAATATGCCAACCACAACTTATCCTACGACTGCATCAACAATCATTGACGATACAACAACGATGCAACCGACCTCAACAACACCAATTCCTAATTTGCCACCCGGTACCAAATGTACAGGCGAAGGTTTCATGGCTGATCCAGATAACTGCCGAAAATTCTATCGCTGTGAAAAGAGCGGAAATGGTTACTCTAAGCATGAATTTATGTGCGCTAAAGGCACAGGCTGGAACGAAGACAAACAGACCTGTGATCATCGAGACAACGTCGAAAGCTGTCAAGGACAAACTGAACAACCTGACCCTGAAACTACTACTATGGAATACACTACGAGTAGCCCAACAGACACAACTACAAGTGGTTATGAAAAACCTACAAGTACGACTGGACCAGATAAACCTACCACAACAACTCCCTCATATGAAACCTCAACTATGATTACTGGCAAACCCACCACAAGTTCCACATATCCAACGACTACGTTTGAACCTACAAAACCAACAACAACCGAACCAAGCAGTACAACGGATTATACCACAACTATGGAACCATCGTCAACAACACCCATTCCTAACCTGCCTCCAGGAACGAACTGTAATGGAGAAGGTTTTATGGCTGATCCTGATAACTGTCGAAAATTCTATCGTTGCGAAAAGAGCGGAAATGGGTATTCGAAACATGAATTTATGTGTGCCAGAGGTACTGGTTGGAATGAAGATAAACAAACCTGTGACCATAGAGATAACATTGGACGTTGCCAGGGACAAACAGAAGAACCGGAACCAGAAACCACAACTATGGAGTATACTACTGATAAACCCTCAGTAAGTGAAACGACAACAACCGGTTATGAAAAGCCTACAAGCACTACCGAAACTGATAAACCAATTTCGACAACTGGGTCTTACGAAACGACAACTACTGCCGTTCAAAAGCCCACAACAACCACCCCATACCCCTCGACAACTTTACAACCCATAAAACCCACGACTGAAATACCCAGTTCTACGACTGATTACACTACCACCATGCAACCGACCTCCACAACGCCTATTCCTAATTTACCACCAGGAAAGGATTGCAATGGGGAGGGCTTTATGGCAGATCCTGATAACTGTCGTAAATTCTATCGCTGTGAAAAGAGCGGAAATGGTTACTCTAAACATGAATTTATGTGTACTAAAGGCACAGGCTGGAACGAAGACAAGCAGACCTGTGATCACCGAGACAATGTCGAAAGCTGTCAAGGACAAACTGAACAACCCGATCCTGAAACTACTACTATGGAATACACAACGAGTAGCCCTACAGACACAACCACGAGTGGTTATGAAAAACCAACAAGTACGACTGGATCAGATAAACCTATCACAACAACTCCCTCATATGAAACCTCAACTATGATTACCGGCAAACCCACCACAAGTTCCACACATCCAACGACTACGTTTGAACCTACAAAACCAACAACAACTGAACCAAGCAGTACAACGGATTATACCACAACTATGGAACCATCGTCGACAACACCCATTCCTAACCTGCCTCCAGGAACGAACTGTAATGGAGAAGGTTTTATGGCTGATCCTGATAACTGTCGAAAATTCTATCGTTGCGAAAAGAGCGGAAATGGGTATTCGAAACATGAATTTATGTGCGCGAGAGGTACTGGCTGGAGCGAAGAGAAACAAACTTGTGATCACAGAGATAATATTGATCGCTGCCAAGGACAAACTGAAGAACCCGAACCTGAAACAACCACCATGGAATACACTACAAGTAGCTCGACAGGCACAACTACAAGTGGCTATGAAAAACCAACAACCGCAAGTACAACTACCTCATATGTAACAACAACAATGGCTACCAGCAAACCGACCACAAGTTCCACATACCCAACGACTACGTTTGAACCTACAAAACCATCTACAACCGAATCAAGCACCACAACAGATTTTACCACAACTATGGAACCATCGTCGACAACACCCGTTCCTAACCTACCTCCAGGAACGAACTGTAATGGAGAAGGATTTATGGCTGATCCGGATAACTGCCGTAAATTCTATCGCTGCGAAAAGAGTGGAAATGGTTACTCCAAATACGAATTCATGTGTGCTAAAGGCACCGGCTGGAATGAAGAGAAACAAACTTGTGATCACAGAGATAATATTGATCGCTGCCAAGGACAAACTGAAGAACCCGAACCTGAAACAACCACCATGGAATACACTACAAGTAGCTCGACAGGCACAACTACAAGTGGCTATGAAAAACCAACAACCGCAAGTACAACTACCTCATATGTAACAACAACAATGGCTACCAGCAAACCGACCACAAGTTCCACATACCCAACGACTACGTTTGAACCTACAAAACCATCTACAACCGAATCAAGCACCACAACAGATTTTACCACAACTATGGAACCATCGTCGACAACACCCGTTCCTAACCTACCTCCAGGAACGAACTGTAATGGAGAAGGATTTATGGCTGATCCGGATAACTGCCGTAAATTCTATCGCTGCGAAAAGAGTGGAAATGGTTACTCCAAATACGAATTCATATGTGCTAAAGGCACCGGCTGGAATGAAGAGAAACAAACATGTGATCACAGAGATAACGTCGATCGTTGCCAGGGACAAACTGAAGAACCAGATGTAGAAACTACAACAATGGAATACACTACTAGCAAACCGACTACAACGTCACCGGACACAACTGCTTCTACCACAACAGAATACGAAAAACCGTCGACAACTACAACCTCTTTCGAATCAACTACGCAAATGCCAACTACAACTTCAAAACCCACAACAGAGTCCAGCCCAACTTCCACAGACTTCCCATCCACCACAACCGAATACTCCACTACTATGCAACCAACTTCAACCACATCCGAATACACCACTACCATGCAACCAACTTCAACCACTCCAATTCCCAATCTCCCTGCTGGCAAAAAATGTCAAGGCGAAGGGTTTATGGCCGATTCTGAAGATTGTCGTAAATTTTATAGATGCATAATGAATGGTAATAAATTAGAACAGCACGAGTTTATGTGCGGCAAAGGTACCGGTTGGAGTGAAGATAAACAAACTTGCGATCATGCTGCCAATATAGAACGATGCAAGGGACAAATGGAAACTACAACTAGTGGTTATGAGACAACAACCTCAACAATGCCAGTAGAGAGCTCTACTACAACTGAACAACCCACAGATAAGCCAGGTTATGTGCCCACTACCACCGAATCCGCTACTACGACAACAGGATATATCACTACCACTACGGCTACCACATCCCAAACCACTGATAAGCCGGGTTATGTACCCACTACCACTGATTCTCCTACGACTACAACAGAATATCCCACTACCACAACGCAGACAACAGATAAGCCAGGTTATGTACCCACTACCACTGATTCTCCTACAACTACAACAGAATATCCCACTACCACAACGCAAACAACAGATAAGCCAGGTTATGTACCCACTACCACAGATTCTCCTACGACTACAACAGAATATCCCATTACCACAACGCAGACAACAGATAAGCCAAGTTATGTACCCACTACCACAGATTCTCCTACGACTACAACAGAATATCCCACTACCACAACGCAAACAACAGATAAGCCAGGTTATGTACCCACTACCACTGATTCTACTACAACTACAACAGAATATCAAACTACCACAATGCAAACAACCGATAAGCCAGGTTATGTACCTACTACCTCCGATTCGTCGACAACAACTGAGGTCATTACTACTGGCAAACCTACAGAGTCTTCAGAATCTTCTACCACAGAGGAATATGAAAGTACAACCATGGAGCCTATCAACCACAATTGCACACAGGAGGGTTTCTATCCGGATGCTGAGGATTGCAATCGTTATTATCGATGTGTAGATGGTGATAAGAATGGAAATTATCAAGTGTACAGTTTCCGTTGCCCCAAAGGCACTGTCTGGGACACATCTCTGGAAACTTGTAATTATGCCGACAAAGTATCGGGCAATTGTTCATCGGGCGCTACAACAACTGAATATCCTTCAACTGAAGAGTCAACAACAACCGAAAATTCAAAGGAAACCACTACTATGGGAAAACCAGAAACAACAACTACAGAAAATTTAGAGAGTACAACCACTGAAAATCCTAAAGAAACTACGACCATGGGCAAACCGGAAACTACGACAGCCGACAGGCCTACTACAACTGAGCAATCGGAAAGCACAACCACTGAAAGTCCTAAAGAAACTACGACTATGGGCAAACCGGAAACTACGACAGCCGAGAGGCCTACTACAACTGAGCAATCGGAAAGTACAACCACTGAAAATCCTAAGGAAACCACTACCACAAGCAAGCCAGAACCAACAACAACTGATAGTTCTAAGGAAACCACTACCACTGAAGTGTCAGAGTCCACAACAACAGAAAATCCTACGACCACAACATTGGAACCCATTACTGGTCAAACAACTAACCAACCTGAAACAACTACAAATAGTTCAGCACCCTGTCCAACGACAAGTGAAGGTCAAAGCCTGTTCGTTTGCCCAACCGGCTTTAGACGTCATCCCAAAGACTGTAACATGTTCTATCAATGTACAGAGAAGGCGGACAGTTATGATCAAAGCATTGTAGTTTTTAAATGCCCCAATGGCACCGTCTATCATGAGGACCTTAATAGATGTGATGCTCCAAAATCCAATGAAAACTGTGATATGAAATCACGCGCTCAAACCGTTCAGTATGAAGAAGAATACAAACATAGCCATATGGTAAGTAGCAATAGATGAACCTTTTCCAAAGTGAAGAGGAATTCTTACATTTTTTTTCATATTCTTGCAGATTCAAATACGCTCAACTGCGCCTTTATGCCCCAGCGTTGGTCATTTTGCCCTTAACAGCGATGAATGTGCTCAACTCTTTGTCAAATGCCAATTTTCCACACAAACCTACCGCTTAGAAGGCCAAATATTTAGATGTCCCAAAGGCTTCACCTATTGGTCTGTAAGTCGCCGCTGCGAACGCAATCAAAAACTACAAAATTGTTCCACAACGAAATATGATGTCTCCCCTTCAATACCAGTTGAATGGTCCAACATTGGCAATAGACGTAGAAATTTAAAACTTTAAATTAAAATGTCCTTATTTCCTATATAATATAAAATTAGCTAAGCTTAGGTAGATAGATAGATAGGTATAAAAATATATATAATGTTAGATTTGTTTGCTATGCCTGCAAAGATAAGATAAAATTCCTGAATATGAAATTAATCTCCGTCCCGCAATTCTAGTTGTAGTCAATAGTTTTCTAGATACTTAAGGCATAAGGAATGTGCGCCATTTTCTTTCTTTGGCAGGCATAGCAAATGATGGTGTTCAAGGAATATTTATTTTAGTTTTAAATCGAATTCTTTAGTTTTTAAATTATTATAAACAATTGGGTAACGGTGTTGGGATAACGACTTCGCATGCTTTGAAAGAAGTGTCGTTAACAATGGATTGGATTGCCATTGTTTCAATTCATTTAGAATAGAATTAAATAAGTTTACTTATATTTTATTATATTATTAATATAAATAATTAATGCACATAAATAAATAATTAATTAAAAATAATTAAATGCCATAAAAATGTATGTAGAGTGTAGATTAATGCAATATACCGGATAATTGAAATGCCGTTTAAGTAAAATAAAAGTTTTTTTAAATAAATTTTGTATACAAATATTGTAAAAAAAAATTGATTTCGTTTTTATCGGGTGGGCCCTCTATCGGTTTAAATTTGAAATCTTAATTATTTCCTATCTGGTAATACTTATGTCATTCCATTCTGTCACAAAGTTCAGTATATTATCTCCACTCAACGTAATTAATCGATTTACGCTTCAGCAACGTTTGGGATTTATTAGAAATTTATTTCCAAAACAAAGACAATTGGTCGGAAATTGCATGAAAATGTCGTACAAAATTTGGTCACAAAGAAGGACCCAAAGTGCCGGGTATCGCAAGTTTATTGCTAAAGTTGTGAAACTGGTTTCATTATTGGTGCGTGCTCATACAATACGTACACCTTAAAATATCGAAGCTATGGCTGAGAGTGTATGTGCGAGTCCATCAACATCAACTCCTCATCGTTCTCAAGAATTGAACATTGCATGCACCAGTTTACGTTGAATTTTGTGAAAAGATCATTGTATGACACCTTACAAAGTTCAATTGATTCAAGAGTGGAAGCTACATGACCATCTACTTCGTTTTCGCTTCGCTAGATGGGTCAATGGGAACCTGCACGACGATGTCGACTTTGCCAAAAAATCATCTTTTCGGATGAAGCTTATTTTTATATCGGTGGGTACGTTAACAGGCAAAATTTCTGTATTTGGGGCTCAGAAAACCTACACGTGGCCTTACAGAAACCAAGCACCCATTACAAGTGACTGTTTGGTGCGGGTTGTGGAGCAGAGGCATCATTGGCCCATATTTCTTTGAAAATGACGACGTCGCAACCATTACCGTCAATGGAGGCGCCTATCGCACCATGGTAACCGATTTTTCTGTATCCACTCTTCATAGTATTGATGTGAACGATGTTTGGTTTCCATAGGATGGTGAAACTTGCCACACATCTCATGCTACAATCGATTTATTACGTCAAACGTTTGATAGCCGTTTAATTAGTCGAAAGAGTGATGTCAATTGGCTCCCAAGAAACTTCGATTTGGACTATCTTATGTGGGGCGCCGTTAAAGAAAAGTGTTATGTCATCAAGCCAGAGACAATTGCCAACAATGGCCAACATTCGTGATGTCATTGCCGAAATACGACCCCATACACTCGAAAAAGTGCACGAAAATTGGTCCGATCAAGTGAAATACTGTGAGGCCAGCTGTGGCAGCCATTTGATTGAAATAATATTCCATTTCTAACCCGAACAATTCACAATAAAAAGATAAATTTGGCAAAATTTCAAACCGTTTTTGTTGGCTCACCCTTTACTTATATTTTTTAGTTACATTAGTAATTACAGTTATATCGGGTCTTTCAGTAAGTGGGTGAAAGAAATCATCGAAATTTTTCATTCTTTTGAAAGGCCTATTGCAACCATTATGTGTGAAATAAAACATTATTGAAATGTGTAGTAGGGCTTCTCTCAGAGTAGCACAGCCAAAATGTCTACTTTGGCATGAATTTGGCGCATAAATCAGATTGAATTTGGCCGATGTCATGGCTTATGTTAAAAGTTAAAATTGAAATTGTTTTTCAGAATTGGCTCTCTTACGTATTTTACGAACACATCGAAACCGAGTATGGGAACGGACACTTCCTGCTTTTAAGCATTTTTATGTATGAATCCAAGTTTTCTGGGTGTGATTCAAACGGGGGTAAGTATTATAATTTACTAAAATAGAAATATTAAATCCTAATTCTTCCTGAACGTATCCACAGGTACCCTTTGGTAATATTTCTACAGTTAAAAAAATGGATTTAAAAGGTCAAATTCGTAATCCTGACAATATTTTACCGACGAAACCAATAACGGGTTTATTAACAGAGATTGATGAACCCAGTGGTAAACTGTTCTGGTCTTATTTCGAACAAAAATCGAATGGAAATCTTGATTTATTCTTCAAGCAATGTTTTGTACTCAACTGTTGTCCACTATCATTTCTCAAAGCCACTGGCGGTAATGTAGTTGTGGAAAAACTAGCACCCACCTACAGGGATCAAATAGTCGAAAAGTGTTTAAAGCTAGTTGAAGATGTAATTAGACAACTGAAGCCTGATGTTATTGTGGGGATGGGCCGCTATGTGTTCAATTGTTTGAAAGAATCGAAAAAATTGAAAACCAAAAGAATTGTCTACATGCGTCATCCTAATCGTCAAGGTAAAAAGAAAGAAAAATGGATCAGAATTGTTGATAGAATTGTTGAGAAAGAAAATTTACAAAAATATTTCATCAATAAAGGTTAAATTTCTGGAAAAAAAAAGTCTTTAAAACGTTTATAATAACTAGGAATTGTTTAAACAATAAAGCGATTTTAATTCAGAGGCTTATATGTGAGAAACCAGGCCGTAATCCTGACTTAAATGGATTTGTACGATTTGTTGTAATTTCTAAGTATTGTTTGTTTTTGTCTCGTCAGTTTTTTTTCCAATCGGTTAAGACTGTTGCCCACTTAAGTATGTTTCCCTTTAACAATGTTACCACTTCTTCAATTAGGGATTTACTTAGGGATATACATACGTGCCTCAGATTTTCTGGTACTGTGTTTTCAAGCTGATGGACTCTGTCCTTGGGATTTTATCCTCTTGGGCTGCATACTGTGGTTTGGATCTTAATCTCAATAAGACAGACCCTGTTTTGTTCTTATAAAATTGAACTTTTAGGTTACCGAGGTTAGGTGGCAGGGATCTTCCGTTGTCTTCTGAAGTAAAGTATCTCGGTGTTGTTCTAGACAGCAAACTGAACTGGAAAAGGATCACCGAGAAAATAACTAGACTGAATGTTCTTTATCAGTGTAGGAATTCCATAGGTAAGAACTGTGTTTGGTGGAATGCTTTGGATAAGACGGAAAAATCTTGGATAAGGTTCAGCGGATGGCCTCCTTGAGTAACACTGGAGTGAGGCAGAGTTGTCCCAGGCTGCTCTTGATACTATGCTCTGCCTGACTCCGCTTGATTTGTATGTCAAGCGGTGTGCAGCGCGTAGTCGCATACGTCTGAGGGAATTGGGCTGCTGGAAACAGTGCCCGTTAGAACACTCAGGAATTCTGAACGTTGTCTTTGCTGAAGTAAAGTACGGACCTTTAGAAAAAGCCACCGACAATATTGTTCCTGAGGCTATGTTCCTGTCTGGTTTAGAGACACTCATACCGGATAGGGTAATATGGAATGGTGGGGTATTTTTTAGGAGCAGAGAGGTATACCCATCTTCCTAGATGTGTCGTAGTTAGGTTGATACATAGGTGCTGGGTTTTCTGTAAGGACCTCGGTCTTGAACTTCGCTATAGGTTAAAAGGTGAGTGTAAAGTGTTCAGGCAGAGATTTTTTCTATTTTGAAGGCTATTGAGGCCAAGCCTAGCAAGCTCACTTCAAATTCGAAATCTTTTATGATATGCGTTGACAGTCAGGTTGCCCTAAGGGCCATTGCGTCGGTCTGGTGTAAATCGTGACTTGTTTGTTGGTGCAAAGAGACCTTAAGGACCTTTGGAGTTCACTTTCTGAAGGTGATTTAATAGTTGGTCCTTCTACGGCTTCATCACTGGTTAGGTCAGGGAGGAATAGCAGAGGCGTTGGGGGTTGGATTGGGATATTATGTATGTAGGTGTCTACGGCCTGCTATAGATAGTGATAGAACAGGGTTGCTGCTGGGCTTAGATAAGGCCAGTCTGAGGTTAATTACTGATTTTATTACGTGGCACTGTGAGATTAGATCGATGACAAGAATCTGGAACAGATCCCAGCCGGTCTATTGCAGGGCATGTTGCAATAAGGAGAAGTTGGAAACTATCGAACACCTCCTTTGTAACTGTCCAGTCCTAAGTAGGTTGAGGTTGTGGACTCTGGGCAGTAGCTTCTTCGAAGGCTTGTGTTTGTAGTCCATCCTTTTTCATTCGTTTCTTATATGTATATATAAGATATATGTATACATTTATTATATAAATTCCTTGTATATATTTCTTATATATATGTATGTATACAATGGGTAATTTTTACCGCTGGGTATTGTAATTGTCCCAATGACATATACACGTCCTCTAACCGAACAAAAGACGAAGATACGATTAGAAATTAAACAATAGGCAAAAAAATTTAAAGGCAGAACGGAAGCGGCAGCACGCACCGTACTCGCTCAGATACATACGAGTTGTTCAAAATAAATTACTTTAGCCTTTTGTGCTCCTGATAATAATTAAAATAAAAAAGATTTTTTTCATTATACATATGTATATGGCCTATATGTATGCACATATATGTACATATAATATATAGACTCATTTTGTACCTTTTTCACAACATTTGCTTAACGTCTCTGCGTTCCAATGTTTATTTTTCAAAATTATCTGTTAAAAATAAAATTTATTTTTCTTTACTACACCCTGTTAACTAACAATTCAAAGTGGATGTCAGAAAACAGCTGGCTGTAGCAAACTTTACAAGCTTTGTTGTTGTAAACAATACTCCACAATCAACTATTTGTAACAAAGCGGATTTTTTAAAAAAATTAATTTCTTTCATTAAAAACTGCATAATGTTAAAGAAAAAATTAGCCAAAAAGGCGATAAATACAGCGTCAGATAAAACTCTCAATCTAAATGAGACAAATAACAATAAAATAAACATAAAAACATCACATCTATTTACCACATCTTTATGGCAAAATGTCTACCATTGGGAAGTCGAATTAAATGAGAAGCTGAAGGAACTTAGTCCTGGAGCACATATAAGCCATATATACAATCCCGTTGAATATGCGGCACAAGTGCACTGTGACTATTTGCGACGTTATTTAAAAGGAACAAAAAAATTACTTTTTATAGGCATGAATCCAGGGCCCGATGGTATGGGACAAACTGGGGTGAGTCTAAAAAACTGGTGTACATACAAAAGCTTATTTCATTTCTTTAGTTGTTAGTTAAAAGTGAAACGTTTAATGAAGTGCAAAATCAATTGGAATATTATTAAAATTTAAAAAAAAACAACATTTATTATCGTATAACGATATTGAGTTTTAGGAAAAAACACCTTGAAGGTCCAAATTGTACAGTTTTTATTGGAAATTTAACTGAGTATTGGCTTTTTCTTGTTTTAATGCTTATGAGGCTGATAGAGTCCAAGAATATCGTTTGAATATTTAAGAAACTGTAATAAATTTCCGACAGTTTGACCGAAATGCGCTGGAACTGAGAGCAGCATAGTACTGAAAGCTCAGATTTAAACAACAATCGTAAAATTATTGGCTACTTACGTATTTGTTTAATTGAACGAAAGGATAAAGCTTTTAGAAGTCAATTATTTATCCAGGAAAATCATGTAAATAGTGGCATCTGTCAAAAGATGCCTGTCCAGAAAAGTGTGTATTTGCAAAACTGTATTGAAAATGAATTGTGCTGTTTAGTCTTTTGTCTGTAATTGTAAGTTTCATTTCAAGCACGGGGCTCTGATCAGTTATATCCTAGAATAATCTGTAATTGGTAACCGAATTTTTCACAAGCCCTTATAGACTCAAAGTACACTTGTACAGAAAGCGTATCGTTTCGAACTCAAATGAAGATTCTATGACGCTGAAAATAAATCATCAGAACATATTTTTAAAACCCGTGAGGAACTAATGCATCCCAGAAGGATACAGCTGGGTTCATATCAGAAGTCGAACAGGGAATTATTCTCGTAGATACCGAGCGGCATCTTGGAGTTTGTCAGAGCAATAGGCTTGGAGGAGACATTATTGGGATATCCAATACAGATTTACTATAGTACAACAGATTGTATGGTCTATTATTCGTTGCAAATTTTAAAAGAATAAACTCAAGTTCTATTCACTACTGTAAAAGTCTTACAGAAAGCTTAAACTGCAATACACATAAAAGCGCAATCAATGATAATAGTTTTTTAGTTTTACAGTTCAACTAAACCTTTCAATTAAGCTACTGTGTCATTAATTCGTTTTAATATTGTTCTCTTCGTCTTAAAATATCATTAAAAATGGCAAATAAAGAGGATTTATGGATGCAATTTTTCCAATTGGAGCAAGAATTAAATGAAAATCTTGCAAATTTAATGCCAAGTTCTGAAGTAACGCACGTCTATAATCCCATTGAATATGCTGGTGATGTACATTGCAAATATTTAAAGAAATATTTGAATAGCAAAAAGAGTGTTTTTATAATTGGCATGAATCCGGGTCCAAATGGCATGATGCAGACAGGTGTAAGTATCAAGCTGCCGTTTGAAGAGATTACCTTAACAAGGGCTAGAGAAAATATTGTGGTATTAGGGAAATCACAAAAATAAAAGTTAAGCGAAAGCTTCAATTTTCATATTCCGTAGTTATAAGTTAATCGCAAGAAAGAAAGAAAAATAACGCAACAACAAAAAACAATAAATCAAATAGTTATTCGAGTGTATTTTCGCTGTTGCAACGTGTTATTTTTTAAATAAAAACTTTCAAAATCTATTCCTAATTTCGAATTGTAACTCCTTATTCTTGTAGGTACCCTTTGGTAACATTACAACTGTCAAAGTTTATATGGACCTGCATGGCACCGTAGAACAACCACCAACGGTACATTTGAAAAGACCTATACTGGGTTTAGACATTACACGCGATGAACCGAGTGGTAAACGTCTATGGACTTTATTTCAACAACTATCAAATGGATCTCTGGAAACATTTTTCAAACAATGTTTTGTACACAATTTTTGTCCTCTGGCCTTTTTTGATCGCAATGGAAAAAATATTACGCCCAGTGAACTAAAGGGACCGTATAAAGTAAAAATTCGTGATGAATGTTTACATACCACAGAAAAGATACTTCAACTCATACAGCCGGAAATAATTGTAGCAGTGGGCTCTTATGTGCACGATTGCCTAAAAAAATCTGAGTATTGTAGAAATAAACGATTATTACGTCTAGACCATCCTAGTCCGAGATCATTAAATAATACCAATTGGCCTGAAAAGGCTGAAAAGTTTTTAAAAGATGAACGATTAATAGAATATTTTCGAAATGAAGTCACAACAAATTGAATATTTATTGAACTTAAATGCAATGAATGCAATATTTTAATACCATTTCTACAATGCTTTCAAACTAATAAGCTGGTCTTATTGTAAAAAAACGGAGAACAACGTTATTATTATTTTTTTTTTTTTTATTGAAATGAAATCTTATTTTTCTACATAAACAAATAATTTAAATGAATGCACATGAATTTCAAATAAAATTAATTTAAAAATGAAATTTCATTTTCCTCTATATTATTATATACTTCTGAGAGAAGCACAAAAAGCATGAACGGACTTGCAGAGCATTAGTTTTGTCGAACGCGAGGTGTCTCTGCTACCTATGTAAACGTCCATTAAGACCGTAATAGCTCCTGTTAAGAAGACCTTGATAACGGCGGAGGTGGTCAGCGGTAACATATAAAGGCCAGCAGTAGAGCAAAAGCAACTAGCAGGGCTTTCCAAGTGTCTATTTTTAAATTTAAACTTTTGTCAGACGCTAGTGCTATGGTTTAAATTAGAAAAACTTTTTACTTGTTGGATTTTAAGTCCTACGCTCTGCACATATTTAATGTCCAGAGGTTTGAATTGAATTGGAAATATTAGTTAACAAGCCAGCGATTACTATGCTGTCATCGAGGAGTAGTCACGTAGAGGCTGCTTGTCATCTTGAATACAGCCAGACATAGAAAATTCTGAAGACCGCCGTGTTGACCACAATCAGAAACTTTATCCCTACAATCGTTAACATATATGTGGCATACATATATTTGTAGAATACATGCGAATACTTATATCTTGTGGTTATCGCACAAACTTTTTTCATACAAACAATATTTTTGTTGTTCTGTAAATTGTTTTGCTTGAAATACCAATTTCTGTGAATTTGAGTCTTTTATTTGTATTGTATTTAAAAGTCTTATGCTACACGATTATACAGCACTCTACAAACGTATTGTAGGAGTAATCTGTATTATTTTATTAACAAAAATAAAAGCCCTTTCAATCTTATGGCTCGATTGACAATGGCAACTGAACTTCAATTGCATTGTCGGTTGCCAAAAATGGTATTACAGAAGGCAACAGCAACAACAACATTTTACAGATTTGATTTGAAACAAATTGGCGACAGAACTGAATTTCACTTGGTATTCACTATAGAACCATAAATCAACAAGTTTGAAACTCTAACTTAAAAATGTCGTAACAATATGTCCATATAAACTAATTTAATAATTTTTTATATTATTACTACAGTTTTATTGTTGTCAGTACAAACGTTAGAACCAGTGTAGAATGCGTATCATATTGCCCTTCTGTTAAATAGCATTTATAGTATAAACTTTCTTATCGTTCTTTTTTATAAATGATTATGACTCAATGAAATAAAAAATGAAATCCACTAAACAATTGCTCAAATAATATAAACTCTAATTTATTTGAGTTTATTTATTATTTGTTAGTAGTGGCTTTAAAATGAAAGCGGACACGAACATACCGTTGTGGTTAAAATTTTTTAATATAGAAAATATCCTGGCTAATGATATAATCGATATAACCCAGAAAGAATACAATATATACAATCCAATTGATTATGCAGCTCTAATACATATATACTACTTAAAAAAATATTTGCAAGGACCGAAAAAACTTATATTCGTTGGAATGAATCCTAGTTTTGATGGCATGACACAGAATGGAGTGAGTATATGGAAATTGAAATTTATATGAATGTATGTATATAAAGCAATACAACTTATAACTTTACAGGTTCCTTTCGGTAATACCTCAACGGTTAAAAACGTAATGGGCCTTAGAGGTGCCCTTATAAATCCACCTAACCCTTCAATTACAGGTCTAAAACACAGTACAGAAGAAGAGAGTGGCACCCGTCTATGGAATTATATTCGAAGGCAAACAAATGGAAGCCTAGAAACATTTTTCGAACAATGTTTTGTGTATAATTTTTGTCCAGTGCTCTTTGAGCATGCAAAAACTAAAAAAAGAATTCCTTTAGCAAACCTGACAGAGGAATACCGAGAAAAAGTACTTCAGAAATGTCTAAGAGAAACTGAAAACATGGTACGCCTTGTTAAACCGAGTGTTATTGTAGCAATTGGTAAATGTGTTTATGAACAAATTATCCAATTGGAATACATACAACAATGTGATAACATAAAAGTATGTAAGATTATTCATCCCAGTCCACTGACTGCAATGACAGAATCTGAATGGGGTAGAGCTGTACACAAAAAACTAAAAGACGAAGATTTATTAAAATATTTTGCATATAGTGATTAACTTCGTTAATAAATTTGTTTTAAATTGTATTTAAAATTGTTTAATTAACCAACGCTTTTACAAGGTGGTGTAAAAGTCATCACCCTATCGGAATATGCTATAATTTTTTCAAATGGCAAAAAATTTCATTACTGCCTAGGCATTTGCCAAGTAAATAGATATAAAATATATGTTAATAATATAAGAATTGCTACACTCATCAAAAATGTGGAGCCACATTTTTAGAATTTTTACATAACATTACCTTGGTAGTGTTGGCGTAACGTGAATTTATAAATACATTTCCAGCACGACACCAACTTGAAACAAAGCTGTTAATCACTGGCGTCGTTCCAAAGCCATTGGGTATTGATCAGCTGTCTTTACGGAGCATTTTGTTGATATTAAAGTATAGACAACCCGTGTAACAAACTGTAGACAGTCATCATAAGCGATGATACCCATTTACTTCTCTATGGATACGGTAATAAGCAGGACTAAGGCTTTTGGGCACCGACAATCAGCGTAGATCTCGCAAAAAACCATTACCCGTTAACACTTTAACACCGGAAGCGCAATCGAAACTTCTTTTTTCAAAACCGGCACTAGCCAAACGACTCGTTGACTCGCTTTTGGGGCACCGAAAATCAGCGCAGATCTCGCAAAAAACAATACTCGTTAACACTTTAACACCGGACGCGCGATCGAAACTTCCATGTTCAAAACCGGCACTAGCCAAAGGACTCGTTGGCTCGCTTTTGGTGCACCGAAAATCAGTGTAGATCTCGCAAAAAAAAACATTACTCGTTAACACCGGATGCACGATCGAAACTCCTTTTTTAAAAACCGGCACTAGTCAAACGACTCTTTGGCTCACTTTTGGAGCACCAAAAATCAGCGTAGATTACGCAACAAGAAAAAAACCATTACCCGTTAACACTTTAACACTGGACGCACCATCGAAACTTGTTTTTTCAAAACCGGTACGAGCCAAACAATTCGTATGAACGAAAAGCGTTATACTCAACTACTCACTCTTACTTCAACTGGAAGCTTAATCCTGGACGCTGCATTTCCGGAATACCTTATTTCCCGTTTTGGTTCTTCATTGGAATGCAAAAACTCGAAGCCTTTAATGTTATAATCGCCAGCTATTATTTTTTGCACTTAAAAAAAAAAGTTACACAAAATAAACACAATCAAAAGGCACCACCAAACGATCGTATTTTCAAAAAATTACTGTCAAAATACATGTTCACTAAATTAAATTACTCCTATTATAAATGAAATCATTTATCAACACTGGTATTATTAAGAGATATATATATATATGCATGACTCGTCCTGTTAAAAAAAAATTAATGACATTTAATAACGTTGCCAACCATAAAACATCAACAAAACAAATTCAAAAGCATTACAACCGCGAAGGTGACGCTTGGAAAAAATATAAGACAACAGGAAAAAAAGCATAGATTTCAACATACTAATTCCTAAATATCCATATTGTCGTATTCTTAAGAAATAATCAACATATTAATAAAACAAAACATGACAGATAGTATATCTGCTAAATTCGACAAATACAAAAAAGTATATGTAATGGAAAAACATCGTGTTGATAGTTTCGAAAAGTGGCCTTTCGATGAAAATTCACCTTGCAGCATAACAAAAATGGCCGAGGCTGGTTTCTACTGGACGGGCAATGTTAATAAAGAAGAGGATGATGCTGCAACTTGTTTTGTATGCTCTAAACAACTTCATGGATGGGATCCCACTGATGATCCCTGGAAAGAACACATCAAGCATGCGCCACAATGTCTTTTTGTTAAATATGGTCATAAGGAATCAGATTTGACGGTAAGTACAAAAATTTTCTTATTTGTTTTAGTTTTGGCACTAATTTGTTTCAATCTTATCAAACAAAAGATGGAGGAATTTTTAAATATTATCCTGACGGTGCTGCGAAATAAGTTGAAAAAATCCTTGGAAGCAAAAAAAGCGCGTTTTTCATTACTGGCGTCTACAGAGTTGGATAAGTATTTAAATGAAAAGTAATTATTTGGAACATGTGCACAATACACAGTAGTTTTAATTTCTACGTTTAATGTAGTTTATTAATTTTTATATTTTAATATTTATAAATAATTTTTATTTTTAATAAAGCTGGTCAAAATATCGTAACGATATATACAGGCATGTTCTGGAATTCTCATTTTGTCGAAATGCTTTCAAATCGTTCAACTTTTTAGTGAAAATTTCAAAACATGTCGCATTCCTTTTGGAATGTCCTTTTGCTTAGCAGGTAAATAAATCTGATAATTGTTAATACATTGTACATGATTGTTGTTTAATATTTTGTTTTTCAAAATGCTAAATATTTTATTTAATTGTAAACAAAATTTAAAACAGATGTTTGTTCGTGATTTCGGAATATTAAAATCACTCGGAAGAATTTTAGTCAACTGACTTCCAGAACAATTGAAAATCACTTGGGTGATTTCGAAACCGTTCGTGATTTATTCTTGTTAACATAATTGTGTTGAAGAAGTTGTTTGCGTTCAAGCTACAGAAATATAGAGTTAAATTGATTTCAAGATTCAACCTATGACATTGAAAATCAGTTATGGGCTTTTTAATGCTTAACACTACCGGTTTTTTTCGAAAGTGTAACGTTAACGAAAGCAAAATTAATTATTCTGGGAACTGTAGCCCAATATCAATTAGTTCCATACTTTCCGAAGTTATGGAACATTTGGTTAATCGAGTCTGTTACAATGTATTACAGCAAACTGTTCCAACGCCAGAGTTCAATAAATTAAAAAACAAATTTCATTTACTTTTTAGCGTTTTTGCCTTAAGATATTGTCAACACTTATTAAAGTAAACACATATTTTACAAACAAACAAAATATATTAAAAGCTAAATAAAATGAAAAATTTCCCCAAATTATAAGCATGACAACAGTTGATATATTTATGGAAGAGGCTTTTGGAGAAGCTCGACTTGCGTTGGCTGCTGGCGAAGTACCTGTAGGTTGTGTTTTCATTTACAATGGCAACATTATTGCTCGTGGAGGTAATGAAGTAAATGCAACAAAGAATGCCACAAGGCATGCTGAATTCGTTTGTATCGATAAAGTTCTGGAGTATTGTCATACAAATCATTTGGATCATTCAGATATATTTCCACAGATTTCGGTGGTAGTGACAGTGGAACCCTGTATAATGTGTTCTGCATCATTACATGACCTCAAAATAAAAGAAATCATTTTTGGTTGTGCAAATGACCGTTTCGGTGGTAAGACGGTTGTTGATGTACCACAGGTTGTTGATTACCATTTGGAAATAAAAGGAGGCTTAAGAGCAGAGGAGGCAATGGATTTGTTAAAGGACTTTTATAAAGGAGAAAATCCTTCTGCACCTGTGGCGAAAAGTAAAAGATAATAAATAGAATTTAAATATAACAGGAATCATAAGTAATCTTAATATATTTTATAACAAAAACTTTGAATATTTCATTTGGGGTGTGTTATAAATTACTTTGAATATGAAAGCAATTTGGTTGTATTATTATACTAAGGTTTATTATATATTAAGGTTTAACCATATGCAATTAAAGGCGATGTCACTTACTAACACTGGGACTTTAGGAATGTCTGCCAGATGACAAATTCTATGTTGATTCGTAGCATCTTTAACTGAAAAAAAGCAAGAAGAGAATTGGTATTTATACATACTAGCTTAGAAAATTGCATTTTGTAAGTTTGCCGGAAAAATTTACTCTGGCTCTGCCAGCTGCTAAAAGCGAAAAATTATTGATCGCTACTTTAACCACGTTTATGGTCATGTCTGGAGCAGCAGTTGTCCTGTTGCTCTCCGTTTGCCATACCGTATATCAGTATTGAAATATTCAGTACTTTTGTATTTTTTTAGTACTTTTTCATTTCAAAAATACCGCAGTACCCTCGCTAAGCCTTTCAGTACTTTTTTCATCAAATTCGTTTTTGTTCGTTCAAAAAAATAAACGATCTTTATTAAGTAAAAACTAAGCCCCGTTTGTTTAATGTACTATGTGGTCTGTCTGTCTAATAGGTAGTTAGTAGCCTTATTAGACGCCCAAAGGCCACGGTTCAACCCCAGGTCTGACAAGACGAATACAAAAACATAATGGCGTATGTGTGTTTAGTGGTAGCTAGTGTTAGTAAAATTTAGTAAAAGTAGTAGTTATTAGTGTTAGTTCGGCAAAGGCCACGGTTCAACAAAACAAAAACATAATGACGCGTATGAAGTGTGTGTGGTGGATGTTGTTGTTGTGGGATGGGATGATTTTGCTCGCTGCTGGTTTGGAGAAGAAAGGACGGCAAAAGAGGCGAAAAATTTAATTTTATTTTTTGAAGTGTGAATTTTTTAGTTGTGGTGAGTTTTACCAAATGTGGTGAATTTATCCGGTGTGGTGAATAAAATCGAAGTATGGTGAGTTTTTACAAAATGTGAATTTATCCGGTATGGTGAATAAAATCGAAACTCACCGAAGTGTCGTTATTCGAAATGATACTGTATTATCATAGATCCATGTACTGTATATCGTGATTTGGACGGTGCGTGTCTAGAATAAGTAATTTTCACATCTGTTAGTGGAGGCATTCGCCGATATGTCTGGTTACCATTATACACTCAACAATGTTGCCAGTGTGTCATTTGCTATTTAAAATTCTAAAAAAATAATTAAATTTAAATTATTTTATAAATGAATTTTTGAATAATTTCTTTATTTTATGTTTTATCCCCAAAATGCTTGCAAGTTGGAAACTCTTTGTCGAAATATTTATAATTTTTTGTGCATTGTTCGAATCTTTTTCAGAAGTTGGTTACAGATTTTTAGTTTCCTGGCAACATTTCAATTTCAAAACATTTCAGTACTCTTTCAATACTATTTCAAAATTACATTTTGGCAACACTGCCGTACATTTTTTGTTATGTAGGTTTTTAGTTAGAGCTGCAAGAACAGTTTATTTTGGATACTGCCATCTATAGTTTAGAAAAATAACACGAGAATTTTCCAAATAGAGTTCGTTTATGTTGCCATATTATTCTAAGTATTTTAAACAACTATATGGCACTACTTGCTATTTAACAGTTAGGTCGGGCTGTCAAAAGTAAAAATAATTATTATCAATTTATTGTTACTGTTGTTGATGGATAAAATTTGTAGTTTTTATTTATAAAATAGTAACTTAAAAATAGTTGTGTATAAAATAAATTGCTGATAGAAGAATGGGTTTAGTGAGTGATTAAAATCCAAATCGTTCGTGGGCTATATAGTTAAAATTACAAAATGGCCTAAAGAAACTGGAAACAAAACAAAAAGAACAAACAAAAAAGAAAGAAAGTTCCCTTTAAAATATTGTGCAAATTTTATGCAAATTAAAAAATCTATATATTTATAAAAATTAAATTTGAACACGTAATTTTGGTTTTTAAAACAAAAGAAAAATTAAAATTGTTAATTATTGATTAGCAAACAAATTAATAAGCCAAGGAAGAAAGCAAGACTTTCACTTTTTTCTTCCAATAAGAAAGAAAAGAAGAAGCAAAAAAGTGAAGCAGACATTTCAAAAAAAGTTTGCAGGAGGAAAAACGAAAAAGGCAACAAGAAACGAACAGTGGAAGAAATTTTAACAAGCTTAATTCCACATACGCTCCAATTTTACCATCACTTCAACAATTAAGGAAGAGTAAACAAATATTAAAAAAGCCGCACAGAAAAAGGAAAAAAATTTAATGCCGCTGTTTCACATATGACCAGGTTCTATCATCATCACTTCTATAACTAATCAGAACAGTTAGCAAAGATCTAAAACCCTAAGATTAATATTTAATAAAAAACAGTCTCTGGAAGATTTATTTATTTTGTTAATCATGTCCAATTCCTCGCCAATGATTAGTTTTGTGGGTTATGTTAAATCAGAATCGATTCAGTTGAAAATTGCCAAACTGAGCTATGATTTGCACGAAGAGATACGCAAATGTACAGAAAACTCAACAATTTCGAAAAGACTTAGAGAAGAACTGGAAAGGTGAGTTACCTTCTTCTTTAGAAATTCTAGAAGTGGAAAATTTAAATCATTAATTTGTTTTTAAATGGCATACCTATGTATGTATCATATATACACAACAAAACATGCAGTTTTATTTCCTTAACATTTTATTTTAATAGTTTATGTTTCTATTGTCATTATAGCAGTCATTGAACTTGTTTCAGCTTTTTTTATAGAATTGTATTGCTCTACCCGTTGTTTTGTTTTTCTGTTTCACATGTTTTATTTTTAGTTATAAGAATTAAAATATCAAAGCAATATGGCGAAAATTGTTTACAAACATTTGGAGTTGATTTATTATTTTTTTTTGTTTTTATTTTTACTTTTATTGTATACTACGTTGTGTTCTGTTTGTTCGTATCCAATTAACGATTATATAACTAATTAAGAGTTCGAAATATTCCATATCAGGAAATTTTAAAATAATTATAATTTTTATATACAAATATCTTGTTTTTAAAGGGAATTATAATATTGCATTTTTGGAAATAATAGATGTATATACATACATATGTACATATATACAGTAACGGACAAAACTAAAGCACGAAGTTGTGTTTGCTAGAATGTATGTATTCAATAAAATTTTAAAACTCTGATGAATTTAAGTTTTCGTTAATGATTTATTAACATCATACTCTCTGCTCACTAAATTTAAAAAATATAACAATATTCTTCATTAACACAAAAATATTCATAAAAAAATAAGACTACTCGCTTTCCTTGTGCGAAAAAACTAAACCACATATTGAGTTATTAAATTAATAAAAATGATAAAATATTTAATGTTGTGTATCCCTTATTTTTCAAAACTCCAGCATTTCGGCAAGTCATTTGCTTAATTAAGTAAGAAAAAACATCCTTAGAGATGCTTTTCCATGCGATTTCTACCTGTTGGTAAAGCTCGTCTTTATTTTTTCAGGAATCGCGAAATATTTCACGATATTTCCAATATCCCATAGACTTTCTATGGGATTGAGATCAAAGAATTGTGCTGACCACTTTATTGCATTGATCATACATACATACATAATTGGTCATTACAACCCTTCAGTCAGGATTACGACCTAGCTTCTCACACCACTTATGTTGTGTGCGTTAATTTTATACATGAGTGGCGGGACCTACTGTTTAAAGTCGACTCCGAACGACAGTTTTTTGAGAAGCTTTTCATGGCAATTTTATTTACTCTCAGAGTTTTTGCCAGAAAGCTGCTGAGAGGAAGTCGCCTGAGAAATATTTTCATATTTTCGATTTGATGTCTGACCTGGGATTCGAACTCGGGCCTTCAGTCTAATAAGCCAACACACTACCTACTAGACTACGGCGACTATTTCATTGCATTGATCATATTACTCACAAACCACTCTTTCACACATTTAGCTGTACGTTTCTCGTCATTATCCTGCCGATATATTCACTAACTTAGTTACGGAAAACCAGCAAACGCGAGGACAGAGCCATAACTTTAGTTTTTTCCGATAATGTATATATTTACACAACATATATATTTTTGTGCAATAAATGCTTTTACATGCGATTGTAGGCATATAAACTGAGTTGATATAAAAATTTGAATATATTTTGGGCGAATTAAACGAAATAATGAATTAAATATTCATGCAAATGTTTTATGTTTAACAATAGATTTTTTTGCATAAAAGAATATAAAAAAATCGACAGCAGTTATTTAAGTTTTAAAATTAAAAAATATATCCGAATTATGGCCACCACAAATGAAAATATGTGTACGACAGAAGTCGCCGTAGTCTAGTTCGTAATGTGTTGGCTTATTAGACGTGAGGCTACGATTAAAACCCCCGGTCATATAACTCCAACAAAAACGCAATATGAAAAATATTTTTACGGCAACTTCATCTCAGCAGATTTCTGGCAAAAACTATGAGAGGAAATAAAAAAATTGCCATGAAAATTTTCTCAAAAAATCTGTCATTTAGAGTCGACTTTAGACTGTAGGTCCCGGCAGTCATGTATAAAATAAACACACACAACATAACTGGTGCGAGGAGCTGTGTTGTAATCCTGACTAAAGGATTGTAATGGCCAATTATGTATTTATGTACAAATGAAATTACTTGCACGGCAGTAGTTTACAAAAAGATTATTATAATTTAACTGCAATTACACGATTAAAAGCTTGCAGTGCTGACGGAATACCAACAAAACATTTTCAAATAATTATTCTACGAGCAATAAAATCTCAAGCGATAGACTTTTCAAGTAAACGTGTTATATAATGCAAACGAAAAAGGTTGATATCAGAGAATGTGATAACTAGAGGTTATTACGTTGTTCACTACAATATACAGAGTCTCGGCACAATATTCCTTAAATATGAGCATAGCTCTGTTGATTATGTTAATAATTATTGAACACTCAATTGAATGGTAGTAATTTCTATATTTGCTTTTCTTTGATTTCAAAAGATCGGTCCGTTTAATCAGTAGCTACACTATAAAGCTAGTAGTAAAAGCAAAAAAGCGTAGCAAACAATATAGTAAAATTAATCAGAGCTACACTTGTGAACATACTATTAAGTCGCATATTCGCTTTTTAATAAAAAGGAAGAGGAAACCTTTTTTTCTGATTAGTTTAGAGACGACTAATATAAAATTTTTAAGCGCTTATTCAGTAAAATACTTTTTCTTTTGCAAAACCAAATTCAGTGTTTCAACTTAAGTGGACAAATAAATACGTTACAGGAAGATCGTATTTTAATTCGTTTCAATTTAAATTATTTTATACTTTTAATCTTTTGTTAATTACATACTCTAATTGACTTTGTATTTAATAGGTCCGAACACTGTTAAATAAGTAATATTTGAGAATACATTGTATTGTTGGGTTATTTGGCTTATACTAACCGTTTTACGACTCTGTCCACACACTATGAATTTCAAAAATTTGTATCCTTATTGAATTAGTTTTATGCAAAACGCAAGCTTTTCTGATCATTTTTCTTCGGTACGTTTGGCCAGATATCTTCTTTCAGGTTGTGCTAATATTTAAACACTATGTTCTGTCTCTATATTCGATCTTATTTGCGTGGTTCAGCTCTACTCATTCCGGCTATTTAAAATTGTATTGTTGACACAACACCATCTACATTAAAACGAACCATTAAACATAAAAGATCACAATGCCTAATCAATACGAGTTAAGGACTCAAACTTACTGTCATTTCCAAGTTCATGTGCACTGTTTCAGTTCACAGTCTTAAGCATGGGACTCTCGGTCTAGGAAATACACGTTGATACTTTCATTGTAGCGCGTGCAGCTCAGGACAGCTAAGGGCATCACAGAATCTCATTATTACTAGATCTAATTTGTCCATGTAAGAAGCTAATGTCCTTAACATGGGACAAACCAACAGATACGGCTCCACTTTTATAAACACATTCAAACGCTCATTTATGAATGAAAGCTATAAAAACTTTAAACACCGTAATCCTGAAAGCATTAATTTAATATATTTGAGTCTCGTTCGTTATCGGAATTAAACAGACATATCACTCCACGAACTAAGAACGGCCATACATCTCTACCCATATATCCGAGAAAGAGCTATCAATGTGTCTTACATCTTGTGTTCGGACCTGGAAAGTTTCCAGTGATGCATATAAACATTAGAGCGACTCAAGTTGTATGGAAGCGAAATTCATGCAAAGTGTACCCCCCCCCTCAAAATGAACATTGGTATTTTTTATGATGACATTTAAAATATTTCGGCTCCAGTTTTGACCTCTCGTGAGCTGGACCATTTTGAAAAAGGGTCTGTTTTTGAATGTTTTGTTAATTTGAGAATCTGTTTCCTTACCAACATATACAATATGTATGTATATCATAAGAAAGGTTTTTTTGTATTTTTTTCAAAACGCAAACTAGCACGAATTTCAAAAAAAGGTGAGACCCGCATTTAATTAAATCGTCTAAAGATTAAAATATGTCCATTTGGCATTATTATTACAAACAACCCCGAACAAAAAATTCAAAAACCGTTATTTTTTTTACAGAATATCCTTAAAAAAGGACATGGATGATCGTCCTTGGAAAAATTATATATACAGTTGGACGCGCCTTAAAAAACCTTTCTTATGATATAGATATTGTATATGTTGGTAAGGAAACAGATTCTCAAATTAACAAAACATGCAAAAATAGACCATTTTTCAAAATGGTCCAGCTCACGAGAGGTCAAAGCTGGAGCCGAAATATTTTAAATGTCATCTTAAAAAAGTCCAAGGTTCATTTTTAGGAGGGTACATCGAGCACTTTTTATGGTGAGTCGCTCTAATAAACATATCCTCGTTTTGGGTTCGTTTTGCACTTTCTTCTTAAATAATGTTAATTTTTCGGTAATACCTCTTAATAACGTCAATATTTTTACAATCTGAGCAACCGGTGCAACATTCTGAAAGTAATTCCAATTAATCTCTCTCGGAGAGAGTGGATCTCTTTTTCTAACTATAAACAGCGCCACACTACGCTGTACAATGACAATTTGCTAATTTTTGCATTTCATAATTCCCTTTTTTTTAGTTATAGTCGCGAAACACGCCGTGAAATTGTCCGTCGTATGCGTGGCGGTTCGCCACCTTTATTCATTGCATGCAGTAGAGGTTGTGTGCCTATTGCTGAGTATTTAGTGACAATATGCGAAGCCGATATAGAACAAAAAGGCCTATTCGAAGCTCCAGAAGATCGTTCATATCATTTAGTAACACCTCTATGGTGTGCGGCAGTATCCAATAATTTGCCGATGGTAAAGTATTTATTGCGCGTTGGAAGTGATATAAATGCTGCATCAGACACTGGATCAACGCCTGTACGTAGTGCTTGCTATATGACACATATTGAAATGGGTAAGACATAAAAATATGTATTCATTACTCTGTCAAAATTAGACAATATAACGTTGTATTTTTCTTTAAAGTAAAATTTCTTGCTGAAAATGGCGCTGACATAAAGAAGCCAAATATGAATGGTGGTACTTGTTTAATAAACTCTGTGCAATCACCAGAATTGTGTTTGTTTTTAATACGCAAGGGATGTGATATTAATGCAGTTGATACGCAAGGTAAAACAGCCTTACACTATGCCATACAGGAACATAGGTTAGTGATCAATAGATTTCGATTTTCGAAAGGAATCTTACAAATAACTTTTTTATATTTTAGACTGGAAACTACTAAATTGTTATTAGAACACGGCGCTAACCCTTATGCCGTTAGCCGCCATGGTGATGATGCTTTACGTACAGCTTGTTTAAAAGGCGCTCATCAGATTTTCGATTATTTAAGGAATAATTTGGAATATCCTACTGAAAGACTAGCTGAAGCTCATGAACTAATAGGTTCGTTGTTATTCTGTTTTTATTTGATTAAATTCAACATTTCATATTTAAATCTGTAGGTTCTACTTTTCTGGATGAACACAATGAAAGTCGTGTGGCTATTTTACATTGGCGTTTGGCTCATCATTTAAGAGCGTCTCAGAATCCTTACATAGGTAACACGTAGAGTTCTGCATCAGAAAGTTGCATTAGCATGCAAAATTTTGACCATAAAAATTAACATTTAAAAAACAAACACAAAACTACAACAGATCTTCTGTTAAATTGCTTATTTACACTAAAACTTTAATAAGGGAGATGTTATGTGTATTTAAGCAAAAAACAAAAATTTTATTTACAATGTTTTGAAGCAGATCTTCACTTTTAATTCTACTAAGATGTTAAATACTAAATTCCTAATTCATTTATTTTTTACTTTGTCCAGAAAAACTTCCGAAAGTTCCTTTACGTGAAGCATATCGTTTTAAGAATGAATTTACGACATTAGAAGAACTGGATAATATCGCCACAGATATGGATGACATGCGCATACAAAGTCTTCTAATATGTGAACGTATTCTAGGTATTACGCATAAGGATACTCTATTTCGTCTAACATTTCGCGGCGCTTCGTATGCAGATTCATTGCAATTACAGCGATGTATTCAACTTTGGACTCTATTACTTGAAGTTAGAGTTGAGCATAACACATTACTCTTCTTTGACACATGTTTTGCGGCACAGGCTCTCGTTCGTCTAATGTTGGAGTTACACGAGCGCAATACTGATTATAATGATGAAACGTTGCCTCACTTTAACGATGTGATGACGGTATACGAATTGCTCACAGAAACAGTTTCTAAATGCCACGCTCTCCTCCAAATACGTCCCATCTCGAGACGACAACAAGAGAATTTTGATAGCATTTTTAAGTGCATAGCGCATACGATTTATTTACTAATATCAACAGCGCGCACACAGAGTAGAACTCGCACAGTATATTTGGCAGTAAAAAAATTGGTTCAAGCAAATATAACAAGTGCTTGCACAAATGATTCTTTGCTGCATGTTTGCGTTTCCCGTTTGAATGTAATTAAAAGTGGTCTATTGAATGATGAAAATTTAAATGTAAGTGTAGACTTGGAAATATTTAACAAAGATTTCAAAAATTTTAATGCGTTTCACTCTTTTAAGGTTATATTTCCCGATGCTGGTGTCATTAAATTGTTACTAGAGTGTGGCATAAATGTAAATGCCAAGAATGAAGTTAAATCTACACCACTTCATATAGCAGCTCAACCTTATAATTTTAACAATGAGGTAATCGTTTTTATTCCATATTTGCTTTTATCGAATATATTACGTATAAAGGAACACTGTTTTGTTGTTGAATCAACAATGTAGGTTATATTCCTTTTTTATTCATTGAAAAACAAATTTAAATTTTGTTATACGCGTATTGTTATACGTTATACTCGAATTTTTTTTTGTAGATACCTAAAATTCAAAATTGTTGTGATGCAACGCATCAAAATACATCATTAAGCAAAATTTTACATTCCTGGGACTTTATTTTAAAAGTCTTTGGTATTGTCTTGAAGATTTTGAAAATTTTTGGTTTCCTTTAATTTACTGAAATGGTTTGTTGGTACTGTATACTTTTTAAATGTAGCTCAAGGTTGTTCAATTTCATACGGCAATTTAATTCTGTCTCAAAGATTGCTTAGAAGAACATACAAATAATTATTTCCATTAAATGTAGTTCCCTATATAAACATTTTTTTTATATAATTAAATACATTTGTTTGCTTTGAAAAAATACGCACATTTTTTAATTTGCAATTGCTTCAATGATAATAAAAAGTTGCTCTTAAAGTACAATTAAATACAATTTGTCTCATTTTGTATTCCTTCTCTACTAGATTATAAAAATACTACTCGATCATGGTGCCGATTTGGATCAACCTAATAAGTCGGATGAACGTCCATATAATTTAATTTCTCTTAATTCTACAAATACTATACCTCTTATTAATTACATAAACCTTAAGTGTATAGCTGCCACAGTTATTAGTAAATATCGTATACCTTATCGTAACCAAATACCAAAATGTTTAGAAAACTTTGTTAGAGATCATGAACCTTGAAGTTAAAATATTTGCTTTAAATTTAAGTTGTACTGTGAAAATAATAACTGAATAAAATTTGGCAAATAATAATGAATAGTAATTAAAACAAAAAGTGATATCTCATTATTTATAAAATAAATAGAATGAAAGAAAAAAAAAATTGTGAAAACTCAGTATTTGTAAAAACTGAACTAACTGTTGTTACTAGTTACATACATACATTTTAGAGCTTAAACAAATTTATAAATAAACTATATATATACAGTGTACTCTCTCTCAAGCGGACACCTATGGGACTGACAATTTTGTCCGCTTATGAGGAGTGTCCGTTTATGAGAGAAAATCACAAAGAGCAATCAACAAACTATAAGTACATATATATTTCTTCAAACACTTTTATATTAAAAAAAAACACACACATATAATGACAAGACAAAAAAAACATTTATATTTTTGTGAATAAAAGAGAAAAAGTTTTAAAGACCTGATATGTATTCAACTGGATTTAAAATAGTCCGAAATTTTAGCTTGGCGAGTTTTACCCTTAATTTCAATATCTTGGAGATGCATTTGAATATCAGTCAGCATTTTAATACTTTCAAGATCGCTGTGATATAAAGGAAAATCTTTTAGTTTTCTTATGGCTAAATAAGCATCCTTATAAGAAGTGAATTTGTCTTCAATTTAACTTTCCAGCTTATCTTCAGACGAGATTGCCAGTGTTTCGTTGGAAGTTATTATAATTTCATTACTAATATCTTCATCTTTATAACAACATCATTATCAACGTTAACTTGAATCTGGCTCTGAACTCGTTTAATGATATCGGAGAACTGACGAAGCTCTGATAATGGAAGCTCATCTTCTGCAGTCCAACAGTCATCATAATTTGGGCTATATTTCTAAAGCCAGATTTTCTGAAGCAATTTTTCACTGTCTCTGCACTCATCTGCTCCCACGCTTTGTGTATAAAATAAACGATGTCTAACAAATTTATTTATTTATTTATTTTACCTTATAACACTAGTTATAAATATCTAGCTTATATTTGAAAGGCACTAGCAACCAAGGCTATCGGCCCGGTCTAACAAGTTAATAGATTTTGATAGGTCCAAAGCATAATTTGCATTTTCCGTCTGCAGCAAAATATTTTTTTAAAATAACGATTTATACAAAAACTTAAAATTTTTTCTGGGAGAAATACAATTTTAACATTTTTCAATTTTAAATCACGGGGATGAGAAGTTGCATTGTCTAAAAATAGCAATACGTTCCGATCTTCAAGCTTCATCTTTCTATCAAACTGCACTAAAAAATCTGTCATCAAATCAGACTTCATCCAAGCCTTTTTGTTTGATCGCCATGTTACCGGCAAATTGTTCAAATTAATGTTGCGAAACGCCCTAGGGGTGCAGCTTTCCCAATAACAAAAAGGCGTTCTTTTTCTCCAACCATATTGACGCAGTGCAAAATCGTGAGTCGTGAGTTACCTATTTTTCTGCCTGTGCATTTTTTACCTTTCAATGCAAATGTCTAATCGGGTAATGCATTCTGCAAGTCGGCCGTTTATGGGGAACTAAAATGTCAATATGTCGTGGAAAAAAGTGTCCGTGTCCTGGTATGAGAGGGTTGTCCGTCCCAATTGTCCCTTACAATTATTTTGCTACTGAAAAAAGTGTCCGTATATTGAAGGTGTCCACTTAAGAGTCCCTTAGGAGAGAGTGCACTGTAGAGATGAGCGATCCAGTGATTTTTGAAGAACGTTGTTCTCAGTGAACGTGATTTATTAATCACTGTTCTTTAAAACAGTGATTGTGATCACAGTATTCCAATAATACAATAATGACAATAACGTATTTTATTAAGTCGTAAGAAAGAGACAACTAGATACATACTACGAAAAGACTACTAAACAAAATCAGTGTTGCCGTTTTCGGTTATTTCTAACCAAAATTGGTTATTTTTTTGTTCAATGTGTAGATGTGTAGATTTCTCCGGGTTTGGTTATTTATTTTTCTTATAAATAGAGCTTTTGTTTTGTTTGTAGAAATGTATTAATTAGTAAGACTAAAATTTTATTTTGTTATTTTTTGTTTCTTTTCTTACTCTGTTGTATTATTTATAATTTATATTTGAAAAAAATAAAATAAAAAAACTGCGAATTTAGTTTTGGTTATATTTTTTCTTATTTGTTGATTTTTTTCACAAATGTTGGTTACAATATTTTTTTTTTTCGTGGCAACACTGGTGAAGGGAAACGAAAGTTTGAGGTTTACTAAAATTTTGTGAAAGGGACAGCAAATATTACCAACAAGTATTTCTGTCCCTGTCTGATTCTTTCTTTTTTGTTTATTTATGTTTGTTAAATTTTAGGGTGGGTTTTTATTTTCTATTTTGTTAGAATCTGATGATATTTTTGTAGAATAATAGAATAGTTTTGAAAGGAAATGAACTGTTGTATTGGGGAAACATAATATGGAACTAATGTATTTGGTGACACATTTCATCGATTGTCACTAACTTAGTATTTAACCAATTGAGAGGTATATTCACAAACTCCTGAAACAAAAAGTTATGAGTATATATTTCGTTATATTTTTCTTTTTACTTATCTTTTACACACGGAACTTATTTCATTGTGAAGAGAAATTGCTTAGAGTTCGATTAATAAAAAAATTGCCGAATTTTAATGTTTTCATTCAAGAAATTAATAAATACTAGTAATATACACAAAGTTCTGCAAGAAAAAAATTTTATGAGCAATATGTCTTATTTGATCTTGATATATTTAGTTTCTTACTTACATTTTGCACAAGAAATTATATTCATTGCGACCAAAGACCACATACATTTCGATTAATAATTAAATATTTAAGAATCTTTTAACTTTTCATTGAAGAAATTAAAAAATATCCCAAATTTTCCCTTTTTTTAACACAAAATCAATGTTTGTTTACATTTAATTTTTCAACTTTATCCGCCAGTTTTCAGTCTGTATATCTGTTGCTTCTAACACATTTGCTTTGCAAAACTTATAATTCATTTTTTTTCTCCCTCTAAATATTTTAGTAAACAAAACAAAATGAAATAAATTTGAGTATGTAACAATTTTGAAAGAACGACATTATTAGTACCTGTTATTTGGCAATTTCAATCACTGTAGTTACCAGTGAATTATCAATCACCGTGATTAAATCACAGTTTTGAAAATATCGCTCATCTCTAGTGCACTGTATATTAAAAAAAAAAAAAAAGTTCAAAATAAATTATGAAACCTATTAAATACTTACATACATATGTATATTAAAAGCGAGGTGCATACATACATTATAACATAGAACTTCGTTCATTAACTTATTGTCATCGTGTTATTTAAAAACATACATATACTTACGATTATACAAACAACGGTTTATGTTTATGACTATGTATATGCCAATATTTATTATAATTATTACAAAAATGATTTCTATATACATATTTAATAAAAATGAACAAAAATCTCAATACTACAATATACACATATTATTTATTATAAATTATTCTTGGAACTTCTTCTATAAGGAAAGATTGTAAAAAACAATATACATACATATATATATATATATATATATATATATATATATACTGTACTACAGATACGTACATTTACATAAATATTTATATTTATGAATTAATTAATTTACTTACAACAATATTGTTTATTCATTTCAAATTTGATTTGCAAAATTATTAAGAAAACGATCGAATATTATTATATACTATAAATTATTAAAAAGAATTTTAAAATAAAAAAAAATTAAAAACGAAAAAACTTTACTAGACTTTCTTCTCTACTCGAACTTCCCACTTCCTTTTTTTTGTTAAATTACCACAACAAGTTACTAGCAGGCTTATATCAGTCATTAAAAATGCTAAATAACTAAATTCTGGTTAATCTTATTAATACGGTTGTTAGAATTAATAAACCTCCCATTAGATAACTATAGTTTCCTTTTAACATTCCTCCTTTATTTCTTACATGACTATAGCTATCTATAATGTGTATTTTCCAACCCATATTGGCATGTGTAAAACTGTTGTAGTACACAATATCAGGCCAGGTTATATTTGGTGTAATTTCCAATATAGCTGGCTCTTCCGGCGGGCACTCAGTAACAAGAGAACGGTTGAATTTCTTAAAACTTGGAAAATTATCATCCAATCGACGATCATAACCGGCTGGGTAACGTGATATACATAGGGGACCAGCTGCCGTTGGCTTTGGTCTTCCGCGGCGTGTAAATTCAACACCAGCCAAGACTCTTATTTCGCTTTGTTTAGCATCACTAAGACGATCATAACCACCACGAGGTTCATCGGTTATAACCAAGGGATGGTAATTATCAGGTGAATGAGGATTATTACCACCTCTAACCTATTAAATGGATAAATACATAGAAAGTAATGAAATTGTAGGAATATTATATTTTGATCAACACTCACTCTAAAAGCATAAGTTAAACCTCTTTTTAAATACAATTCGGGTATCATGTATCCATTTATATACCAAGCCAAGCCACTGGATACATGGCCTAAAAAGAAAATTTGCAAGTTTTACATAAGTTTAGTGGTAATGATGATAACAATATTTTCTGAATAAATATTTAAAATTATCTAGAAAATCTGCTACAATTAAGGATTTATCGATAAAGACTAAACTTACCAGTAATACCTTGGTAACCTTTTAAACCACCCGATGGACCCAAATAAGTATTAAAAGCTCGCACAGTTCTGAAATGGTATTGTATTTGCATATTTTATATCTCTTTATTTTATATCTTTTATATTTATCACTTACGGATCAAATATTTTGACTTTTTCCCATGTTGGTATGGGTGCATCTGTACGTTTCGTAAAACTAAAGCAATCATTGACGGGTTCCGTGGTATTAAAATCAATTACAACATCACTTTTTGGATAATAGGTGTGGAAAGCTGGTTCAGAATTCGAATCCAATTGACCCAAAGCCCATATAATATAATTACTTTTATCCAAACGGATTTCCTTATCGCCAGGATCAGCTAATTCAATGCAAATAAATTAAAATACAAGTAATTGTAAACAAAAGTTATCGATACTTACAAGATTTTAGTGTTCTTCTAAAGGTTACGGTATTAATGCCACTCTTGCGACTATAAGTATTCAATTGAAAATCATTTAAACCGCCCACTACATCATCACGACATACGCCTTTGTTTTGACCCAAAACTTGTACACAGGGCGCCAACGAGGTTATATTATAATCCACAGCATATCCACGTATATCATCGATATAAGTCACCACAACATCTCCGCCAATCATTTGCGAGGAGGTCTCTGAACCGGATAATCCAAATGACATGTAATCATTTTTCTCTACCTGACCAGATAATTGAAAAGTGATTTGCGGCCCAAACACTTCCCAAGATACTTGCAGATCTTTGTGCAGTTGTCGACAATTGGGCAGAGCAAATTCATATGGTGTTATTTTTACTAACGACGGCGGAACATTCAAATTGTCAGCTATTAGAACGTGGCCATAGTTTTCATTATCGGCCAAATCATAAATACTTATCCAATCTATATCAAATACTGTCTTATCGCCTGGTAGTTCCAAGGTTATGTCCTCCTTGTTATATTTGCGAATGGGATCCAGGCTTAAAGGAAATATAGACATTTATTTGTAGTATTGTGTTAAAGCAAATCATTTTTTACTTACTATCCTCTCTCGTCTGGTATTTTACTGCCACGACTTGATGGCTGAGCGCCTACACCCGCCCAGAAAAATGTCCTTTTACCTCTGCCATCGTAGGTAAAATCAGTAATTTTTATTGTTTTTGAATCTAAGATTTCAATTGCACTGCTGCTAACATTATGACTACGTTTAGAGAAGGTGCCACCCATTTGGGCACCTGGCGGTTCAAATTCCTCTGGTATATAGACATCACCGAAATTATTCTGATTGCTTAAATCATAAATAGATAACCATTTGATTTCGGTTATTTTCTTGCGATCAGGCAATGTAAGTGTGAAGTCCTTATTATGATAACGATCCAAAATATTTGTTCTAGAAAAATTACAAACAAATGAATATGAAATCTTAAGATCTTTTATCCATGCGTACTTACTTGCCATATTCATCGGGTACTATGAAACCCTGTGGACCTGGTCTATTTGAAGCTCCAGCCCAAAAGAATGTGTCAGCACCATTGCCATCATAATTGAAACCGATTAATAAAAATGTATATTCATTCACAGCATATATATCACCAGATACCTATAATATATGAAAGGATATTATGTTATGGATGCATAAGTGATTTACTATGTAAATATGTATACCTGATGATGATAAGAATTAATTTTTCCTAAGTATTTGCCCTGATATGGACCGTCTTCGTCGTCGAAATCAACAGCTGCATCTAAAAGAGTGAAAGAAAAAGATATTTATGTTAACAATGGAACTAAAATTAGAAAATTATATTGTGGTAGAATAATTGAAATTTACATATTAACAAGTTTAGGAAATTGAATTTTGTGGCACTTGGGTAAATCGAATATTTTGATGACACTTAAGGAGACAAGGGAAAAACCTTGTACGCAAAGTCTAAAATTGCCACGATAAAGTTTCTCAAAAATCTACCGTTCGGAGTCAAACGTTGTAATGACCAATTATGTATGTACGTACATTCACATGGAACTTCAAATTGAGAGAGAACGTCTTAACGTTACCTTTACACGAATTAAACTTGGCACTACAAGAGATTTTTTTTTCATTTTATTACCCCGAAGCCTATCTAACGAACTTTATTTAAAACTAAAGTTTTTACAGTTGGTCCTGTTAGGCAAATTATTTTCAGGTCATCTACAGTAGTTGGCGTTTCCTGTCTCACACTGTTCTGTATATACTTTCGTACTGTTTGCAAAGTGTGTGAACGATTTCTTTTGCGAATTCACAAATGAATAGGCGCCTGCCTTGGTATCACACCAAGGTCTTCGAATCGAATGCTGATTGGCCATAATATTTGATAGATAATCCGCAGACATTTATTCACAAATATGAACTTTTTGGGTAATTTTTGTAAAATATTGGCATTTTCTCCTCATTTGTTATGCCATAAAGGAGTGTTGATTTTTCACATGCATCGTAAATTCTAATTTTTTGTCATTTTTGAAATACTTGAAATCCTCAATACGCCCCAAAAGCATGTCCAGTCTTGCATAATCTGTCGTTGATAACTTCTTTGGTCCCTTCGCTTGATGTAACTATACTACAGATTAAGAAAAAACTGTTTGTATACTTAAATATTTGTCTTTCTATCCGTATAAAGTTTGTATCTATGTTATTTGATTTTCGCTTATACTCATCTGCAGGCTTGACAAATTGACAAGCTATTTGTGTTAGCCTGCACATCAGTAATTTTAGGAAAAATGGTAGAAATGCCATGCATTATTATGCCATTATATTATTATTTTTATGTTATATTATATTATATTATGCCATGCAGATTATTCCTTCAGTCATTATTTTATCAACGACTATAGCAACGGTTTTGTGCAAAATTTTAATGCAACAGTTATAATCTCTCCTTCCTTTCTTTATCAAGCTTGTTTAAGGTTTTATCAAAGTTTAATATAAGTACAAGGCTACCAAAAATTGCTGTCCCATCTATTACGGCAAAAAAAGTTTCGCCTCTGATCAGAAAAAATTTCTTGTATCAAATTCGATAAAAGTATCTTAAAATTGTGACTTTACAAAAACTATGCAGATACACACAACTATACGCCAAATGATATAAAAATTGATTCTGAGTCAATTGGTTTAATTCAAAGTAATCGGTAGCACCCTAATATTTCTTTCGACGACTTCCTCTGAGCAGCATTCTAGTAAAATTGCTGCCGTGAATTCTTTCTCAACTTTTGTTGTGAATAAAATTAACACACACAATATAAGTGGTGTGAGAAACTAGGTTGTAATTCTTACTAAAGGCTTGTACTGACCAAATTAAGTAACTAAGTCTGTAGCTATTATCTTTATGTGTTATGATTTCTTTAAATCAACTCAAATTTAATTAATTGTATATAAATCGGAATCTCTTTGTTCAGAAGACGAACTTGCCAAAAAAGAAACACATTCAATTTAATAATTTTATTGTGTTTTTATTATTTTTGTCAGACTTGCTTACCAAAAGATTTTGGCAATCTCTTTAAACTGGTTTAAAATTGTTTTCTTTATTTCTTTTTATTTTGGATTGGAAAAAATAGTTTCTTTCGAATATACATACATAATTTTTTTTCGTATTGATGACGTTTTTCTATAAATTGATGACGAATTAGTATAAAGTGTGCATGTATCTTAAGTCTTTTCTTAACAAAAAAAAAAAAAATTGACGCATTCAAATTATATTGAATCTGTTGAAAATAAAATGAGCCACAGAATTTTTATTCGGTATTTCCAAATTATTTATTAAAAACCATATTATAGAAATATGTCTTTAAATAATTGTGTAATGATATTGAAATTATTTGTGTCTGTTTAGTCCAATGAAGAAATGGAAATCCTTATCAAGATTTAAGTCTTAATCTATTCTATTACTACAAACAGAAAGATAGATTATAAAGAAAGGGAGAATTTGACGTAAAGTTTACTTATTAGTGGTCACTTAAGATTTCTGGTAAACTAGCTTCTTATTGTTCTAAATAGTTTCCAAAGAATTAAATACTACTAACTCTTGAAGACGCTTTGTGGAATGGTTTAATCTTTTCTTAAATTGTGGCGAACTCTCTAGTTGCTACTCTCTGCGGGCTCTCTTTTACATACATACATACATAGTTGGTCACTACAACCCTTCAGGCAGAGTTACATACCGTCAACTAAAAGACCAAACAACCTATCAGCAGTTTTCTAGATTTTACAGGAGAGGGAAAAAACGTTATAAAATTGGTACGAAAATTATATATTACGATTAAAATGAAACCAGAAATATATATCGGTTGAGAAACCTTTGTTTTTCTGAACACAGCTTATGATATGGCGCTTAGGGTATTTTGAATTGTAAAAATCTGAAACCAAACAACCTATCAGCAATACTAATTAATATGAATAATTAAGCATTCCTTTCAACACATAATTATTATTTACATTAAATAATAACAATTATAGATTTTTTTACTTGTTTAGACAAAAAAGTTAATAGTGTTTGCTTAAATTACACTATGCAACAAAATTAAACTTTTATCATGATTTTTAATGATTTATTTTCCTCTTGTTTAGTACGTCACGGTCTTCTAATTTGGTAATAGCTTGGTTATTTGTAATATTAGACGTTCAAAATTTTGCATACATATGCTTTATGATATAGTGAATTATATTAAACAAAAAACTCAATTTTGAAAATTTTGCTGATAGGTTGTTTGGTCTAAATTTGGCTTATTGGTCAACTGATCGACACATCGTGTGCCCATCTGACATTTCCATAAAAGAACAACAAGAGTGAATTAAACCATCATTACCATTCATTAACTGTTAATTCAGAAAACTTACTTCTAAGGGTCACAAATGACGTAAATCAGGCATTTCATAATTTTAAAGAAACTCTCAGGCTAGGCAGCCGAACAAACTATATTGCGCTGATATCAAAGAACTTGTGTTGAAAGAAAGAAGAACCCGTAGTCTAGTAGGCAGTGGGTTGGCTTATTAGACGTGAGGCCACAGTTCAAACCCCAGGTCAGTCATCTCCAACAAAACGAAACATGAAAAAATATTTCTTTTCGACTACTGTTTCTCAGCAGATTTCTCGCAAAAACTCTGAGAGTAAATAAAAAATTTTTCAAGTTTCTCAGTAATTTATCGTTCAGAGTCGACTTTAAACAGCAAGTCCCGACACTAATGTATAAAATTAACATGTGAGAAACTAGGTCGTAATCCCAACTTGAAAGGTTGTAATAATCAATTATGTACATATGTGTGCATGTATATATGTATGGAAAATAATATTCACTCCTTGGGTTCCCTGATAGTCTAGTGGGTAGTGTGCTAGACTAAAAGCGTGAGGATCGTAGATTCGATTCCGACCTGAAATTCTGGTCTGTGAGACTACACCGAGCATATGGTGGAAGTTACTCAGCTGGTATATAATTAAATATAATTTGTAATTCTATTGTAATTAATAAGTAAAATAAATAAAAATTCTCCGCTGCTTTTATGCACATACTTTTGTTGATGTATTTTTCACATATTCTTCATAATTCTATTCTGCACACTGTATTAGTTTTTTTTTTTCAATTAAAAAGTATATGTCGATGTCATAAAAAATATAAAATTTTTGAAATTATTTTTCACGCGAAATTTGTTTAAAAATTATAAAAAATATTTTTATGAATATTGTATGAACAGAAATTATAAAATGATCTAAAAAATTAGATCTTATTTTTTTTTTAATATTTTTAATTTATTTTGTTTTTGTTTGCTATACTATTAAATTCAATCCACTATAAACGCGAGAGAATATTAAAAATTCACAAAAATATTTTTATTTTCATATGTTTTAATTAGCAAGTCAAATAAATAAAACAAACAAAAAAAAAAATAACAAAAAATAAACTATCATATGCATCACATTATAGATGTGATACAGAAACGTACATACACATATTTTATGTTGTATAAAAATGTATTTAATCTCAACGATGGCAGTAGACCAGTTTCACTAGTTTTGCACGAAAGTGAATTTCTTTTTCTTGTTTTTTTTTTTTTTGTCTGTTATTTGCTTTATATATAACACTGTCTATTGTTGTTGTTGTTTTTGTTTTACTCCAGTAAACTTGAAAGGGAAACTTGTTAAAGTTAAAGAGATTACAAAAGAAAAACTACATTTACCACAAGTAAGTGCAAAATATAAACATGGGAGGCTTAATAGATAAATATAAAGAGTGATAGAGAGAAAGAGAGAGCGAGGTAAATAGAGAAATATATTGCATTGGTAGAAACTTACTAGTTTGTGAAGGTAAATTTAAGCACAACACCAATAATATAACACATAAACACCAATTGAATTTGATTAAATTATTTAAAGTTACAACTTTACGGCGACTACAACGTCGATGACTTCCGCTTATTGAACACAATGTCTTCAATGTCATTTTAAAATTTATTTGTGACTACGTGGTATATTTTTTTTTATTATTGTTTTATTTTTTTTTTCTTCTCTTTTCTATGTGTAAAGTAATGAATTTTAATTTTTATTTCGTTGTTTTCTATCTTGAAAACATTTTAAAGATTTCTTTGTGTATATTTTAAATAATTTGCAATAATTTTTTAATATGAATCACTTTCAAATATAAAGAAATTTCCTCGCATTATCTCCGTTTTTGGTTGCCAATAATCATTATTACTTAAATATTAGGTTTTTAGTGGCTTTAATACTCTGCGTCATCACTTTTCGGTATTATGCGAAATTGTATCGAACAAAAACTTGTTTTACTTCAATATTTTGCTGTTGTTGTTGCTGATTTCGCTTGTTAAATATGCACACACACACACACATGTATCGCCCCGCTTGTACCGCTCGTAGCGTTTTCAATAATAACACTAAAACGTTTTCGGATTTCTTAATTCAGTTTCTCTTTTTCTTTTATAATTCGCGTGTAAACAGCAGCGTAGTTCTTCTTGTACTGAAACCAAGTCCGTAAATTTTGAGTCAACCAACTGTGTGTGGCTCGTTGTCTTAACTTGCATTTTACTAACAACAGACATTTAATGGTCAATGCGCTCGAAAACCAAAAAGACTTTAAAAACAAAACGACCAAAAATAGAGAGCAATGTGAGTGGAATATTTAATTAATTTCAATTCTAACTGTAATTATAAGAAGTAGAAAATATTAAAAATGAAAAAAGAGAACAACACACATTTTGGTTTCTTTCAACGGTCGCTCTTGTTTAACTGTAAGAGGTTTGTGTCTTAAGTCTTTTGTTATTATCTCTTACAATTTACACTGTGTGCGATTTAACTAAAGCAATGCTGCTAGCACTATTAGGGAAATATATATGTATATTTTTATTATAATTTAATATTTTTTATATTAAATTCGTAAAGGGCTTATACCTTCGTTAAAAAATAATTCCGTTGAATTTTTTTTATGGGAAGGAACAAACAAAGAATGTTGAAAAAGCGTTATCTTGGGGACATTCCTTACTCGTTTGTAATATTCGCCTTCATCTCCCCTCTCTTCTAACTTTTATTACTTTCCAAGTAAATGAACATATTGATTCCCTGAGTGTTAAAAACCTAGTATACTTTTCCCTTTCATTTCAAGTTTGTTACTTAAGTCTTTTGTTGCCGTTATATTGCCTTTTCAATTTTGCTTTACTTCTGTAATATAAAAATAATAAAGAAAAAAATTTGGGTCTTAAGTCTTTTTAAATGATTTGCCTTTATACATACATTTCAGGCTTGTCGCTTTAGTCTTTTGTTTTTATTGCCTCTAAATTTACGTTCACTATTGGAAAGGTGTGGCTTTTAAAGGATATTAAATGTTCACTGGTTATTAAATTAATATTCCTCTACAAATAGCAAAAACAAAACAAATATTTTGCAAATGAATGTTTTTTTATCGTTTATCGTAAAATATTTTAATGGACTGCCGTCACCTTATACTTAAAATAAATACGTAGATCAAGTAATATAGGCCCAATTGATAAAATTTTCAATTTAATAAATTGATATTAATTATCCAATAATAGTTTAGAAATAAGAAAGTTACCACTATTTCCGCAGTAGGGCATTTGGAAAAATTAGTTGTAATAACGAAAAGCAGGTGATAGTGATTCCTTTTCTATAGGCTTTTGCTAGTCGGTTTTGGGAAATTACTTCCTTCAGAGCATCGAATGATGACCAACTCGCCTATCCAAAATCAATTCCATTCCTACTTTTTCATTTGATGTTGCAGCAAATAAGCTACCTTTCATCCACTTCAATTTAAAGAAATTTATTTGAGTTAACTGATTAGAAATCTTTATATTGAACTTCTTGTTCTAAACAGTCTTATTGAAATGTTTCTAAGCGGTTTTAATGCAATGTTAAGCTTTTAGAAGTCGCCATAGTCTAGTAGGTAGTGTGTTGATTTATTAGAAGCGAGTACGTTGTTCAAACCAAGGCTCAGACATATCGAATAAAACAAAATATGAAAAAATAATCCTTCAGTGACTTCCTCTCAGCAGTCTTCTGGGAAAAATGCTGGATACTAAATAAAATTGACAGGAAGAGTTTCTCAAAATTGTTGAATTGAACTTTAACTGTAGGTCAAGCTTCTCCTAAAAAAAATTAACGCACATAACATGGATAGTGTGAGAAATTAGATTGTAATCCTGATTGGAGAGTTGTAATGATCAATTCAGTAAGTTAAGTAAGTAAGATTTTGATTGAGCTAGACAAGCATGATCTGTTCTTGACATCAAAATAACCAAAACAAAAAAAAAAAACGTTGTATTGTGTTTTCCAAGATAAATTGTAAAATATAACATATTTTCGCTTTGATGGTATACAGATGTTCAGTTTTGCATCACACTTAAACAATACTGAGTCAATAGTAAAACCACCAAATAAGTTTTATTTAGTAAAGTATTCCAATTGCATTTACACAAAGTGAGATATAAATTAGTGAAGCCAGCGATTGGAAAGGTATGGCATTTTCTTTTTCGAGAGCCAATGAAATTTGTTTGGCTAATAAAACTACAGTTTCATCTTTTTTTTTTAATCATAATTTTTCATTGTTAACATTTTGTTTTATTTTTTTAATTTATGTTTTTGTTTGTTAATTTATTATTATTATTTTTTGTTTGTTTGTTTATTTTTTATTTAATTTTATTTGCTTGCAAAACTAAATAGTAGATTTTTGTTTGTATGTTTTTCTTTATTTTAATTTCATTTTAATTGTTTTTTTTTTCGTTTTTCATCTGTCTTTCACATACTTAATAAAATTTTCTTTTTTGTATTTTAATTTTAGCCATAAATTTGTTGTTGTTTTCATTGTTTACTTAACATATGTATTTGAAATAAATGTTTTATGCGTGTATTTTGGTTTTTAAATTTAATTTTTTTTTTTTAATTTGTTTTTAATTTTCTGAATTTGTTATCCTTTTTTTACGATATATTAATATATATGTATGTATATAATGTATGAAAATGTAGCCGAGTGTGAATGTGTGTATATTTGTGTTTTTTTTTTTCTTTGCTTTTCTTTTTTGTTCTTATTGTTAAATATTTTATTTTAATATCGTATTTGTTTTTGTTTTTCAATTACGGTGATTTAAATTTTTTTTCTTTGTATTCGTTTAGTTCTATAATTGTTGTGGTTGTTTTTGTTATCGTTTTATTCAAATTATTTACAAAATTAATAAATACTGAGGCATTAAACTATAGAGTGCAAATTAATGTATGAATGTTTTTTGTTATATGACTATAAAAAATATACAATTTATATATATATGCTCGTATGCTCGTATTACTTATCATAATAATTTTGCTTTTTCTAAATAATTTCATAAAAAAAAAGAAAATGCTTTTTTTGTTTTGAAATCATGACGGCATGCATAATCTAGACAGAGTGTTTCATTAGGATTTAGCACAGTTTGTAATACAATTTACTTCTGAACAAATATTTCACTGTTAGAACTCTGAAAACAATTTTTTAGATGCCAAAAAATCAATTAAGATAACTTGCAATACATAACGTTAAGTATTTTCATTTTATTTTAGTATTTAACAAAATCTGAACAAATATTTCATTTTTAGTACTCTGAAATATTTTTCTATATGCCAAAAAATTAAAAACTTCGCTCTTACCTTACCTCTTCTCTTAATTTTTGTATATCTCTGTACAGGAAAAGAAAAAATTCAAAATAAATAAAGAAATTCAACGAGATTGTATGGCACTTTTAAATAATGCAAAGGCTTGACTTTGTACCTAGTTTTTGTAAAAGACTAAAGCGATTACAATTAGAAAGTGATTTAAAGTGTTCAATAACGATTTCAATTGTAATTGTAAATTTTTGAAATATGTATGTCTAAGAATACATATTCCAAATTTGGTTATAAATGTAAACGTTAAATACTTCTGGAATACGAATGTCATTGTTTCATAAGAATTATTGAATTTAAAAAAAATGATGCCCGCTGTGAAAATTTTTAGATTTTAATGTTCAGACTAAAGTTCTAAAAGTTAAACGTGCTATAAACTTAGCAAAATAAAAGAGAAAACATTCAAACCATGTAAGTTTTAAATGTTTGCCTTTTCTAATTAATTCTTTATTAAGGAATAAATAAAGTCAATCCTGATTTATGTGATTAACAATCAAAGAATGACTCCAAGTTTTCGAACCCAATTAAAAGAAAAGAAAAATCGTTGTTGGAGATATCTGACCTGAGGTTTGAACAGAGGCCTCATGTCTAATAAGCCAACAGCCTACGTCAATTCTATGTCTTCGATATTAAAGATGAGAACGTTTATATAGAATCGTCTCAAGAAACACAAATGTTTAAGTTTTTTTTTAATATGATTACTCCAGCGAACATATCATTAAATTCTGATATCATAACATCAATAGTTATTGGCTTAACAACAAACATGTAGCTGAACACGTTCGCACGATTTAATTCGGTGGTTGCTGGTTGATAAGTAATCCATATGAAAACTTTTTGTTTGATCATAGAAGAATTTCATATTATGTTCAATTAGATGTCGTTTGAACTTCGAACTTTGCAACATATTCTCATACCCAGGACATTATGAAGTTCAAGCTCAACACAACTCAACTCAAATAATACAATCAATGAAGCATTTTGGTATGGTATCCCCGCAATTTATATGAACTCGTACAATGATTTAGATGAATGTATTGCTACCACGACCAATTTCATTCAAACGACAGTCTTAATACCAATACTCTTTTATGAATACAGAAGAATTCCCAACAGTAAGTGTATGTTTTAATGATATTATTATACAATGATTGCAATATTTTTATTTATTAAATTAAAAAATAAATAAATGGTACTTAAATTGCCTTACTGGGGTAATTCAATTTGCTTCCAATATTTCGTTTTTGAAGAACTAAATTTTTCAAAATATCGAACTGGTTTCTAATGTCCACTTAATGAAACACTCTTAGCTTTTAAAATAATATGTAGACATTAACTATAAGTTAAATGTAAAAAAATAAAATTACTCAAATTGAAATCTTAAAAAAAACTGAATATTTTGTTATTGTTGCATTAATCATCTTTGTCTTAAACGTATTAAATTTTTATTATTATTTAGTTTCAATAATAATTTAAAAACCTGAACCCTATACTCAAAACTCAAACCAACATTTCTCTAATCCTTTTACAGAGTAGCTTACAAATAAATAAATATTAATTGTATTTTATGTCAATAAAAATATTTGTAAATTTCATTAGCATTATAATAATATGTATAGAATCTATGTGTATTGTGTGTATAATAAATCAGAACATTTGTGAATAGTTTTTTTTAATTTTATTATTCTATTTGATTGGAAAGTTTTGGAAAATAGTCGTCTGAATTCCGTTTTTGTTTAAATAAATAATATTCGAATAGATTGTTTTATATTCAGACTGATAGCTATTATACATGTCGTGCCTGTATTACAATATATTGTTATGTGGCTTGCTACCTACACACATCAGATGCAATATTTACTATTAAATCCGTAATTATATTAAAACTACAATGCACTCGGGAAAACGTCAACTAATTAAAACCACGGGTGTTGACGTTTATGAATGTAAAAAATTTAAATAAAAAACATATTGATAGTGTGCTTTAAAACGGTTTTATTGGCTATAAACTAAAACCAAACATAAAAAAGAAACAAAAAAGGCTTTCAACCTAGCTAAAACTAAAAGAACACATTTTAAATGAAATCATATTTTTAATTTCACATACTTATGCATCTAAAAAAAATCTGTTATTTTTTCCTTTCTAATACTTGGAAGAGAGCTTTCTCTAGCAAACGTCTTAATACATTTAAGTCATTTTACTCAACATTCTCGCATTGAGCCCAATCCAAAGACCGGTTAAATATTTCGACAGCATCGTTTGGTTTTATTGTCTGCACATTTGTACCTGTATCTAAACCGTTGTCATCATAATCGGTCACTTCTAACTACGCAATTTCACACGAATTAGAAACATTACCCAGTAGAACTGAACAGATTTCTTTTTTACTCTACATACTTATAAGGGGAATCCCGAATTTCTGAACTAATTTCATAAAATAAATGTGTGTGTGCACAAATCTATGTATTTTAACTGTTGATAAATTCAAAACTTTCTTTTATTTAAAGTTGACGTTTTAGAGATTTGTGATTTGGTTGACGTTTTAGAGTAGACAATGTAAAAAATTAAGGGCTGACGTTTTGGGATGTTGACGTTTTCCTGAGTGCACTGTATAACTTATTTGTTGATCTAAATGAGATCTCTAAAATCCATTCGATATCGTCACTATTTATTTTCAAAAAGTTGTAAAATTGATTTTATAACAAGCAGAATTTCATATAGCAGAGACATCCTTTATATTTTTCCATGTAATGTGGTTTCGTGAATGGCTGCTTATGCTGTGGTTTTAAATCTAAAATTTAATTAAAGAACTTGAAGTAAAGCATTTTTAATTCATTCGCTTTTAGGCATACAAAAAACCAATAATAACAAATTTGAATACAAATAACTCTCTGACTCTTACTCGGTTTCTCACAATGCGGAAAACTTGCCATAACGCAGTTCTCTTACCTTCTATAACAGGATTTTCATGAATTAATTACTCGTATTATTTTAGTTCAACAATTTTTTCTCTTCATAAATAAAATTTCAAAAGTAAACTTTTATTTTTATAAAAAAAAAATATCTTCAGTATATCTTATGTTACCTATCGCCAAATTTGTAAAGGTTTACAACAGAACGGCGTGAATGAATGATCTCTATTACATTGTGTTGGAACAACCCTATATGGCCTTATGTGATCCACCGGTTAATTAAACATAAAAAAATGCGATTGTTGATAAAGATGAAAAAAAAAACAAAAACGTTTAAAATACATCAATATTTCATTTTACGCATTCATCCAAAATTTCAGAAGCATGTAACTACATTCAATAAATAAAAAAAAACTATTCAGCACTTTATAAAATTTTGATAACCGTGTATTAAAATAGAACAAGCTCATTTAAATTGTTGTCTGTGTAATAAATTTAATTAAATTTTATTTCATGTCTTTCATTTGTTTTTATTTTTGCTTTCTTTCCATTTAGTTTTAAAGATTTGAGTCTACTTATTTGGAAATATGTATGTATGTATTTATGCATCTTATTAAGGGTTTATAAAAATTTGTTTTTAAATCCTATGTTAATCGTAATTTAAAATAGTATTTTTTTCTATCATAAAAAAAAATTAAATACACTTTTATATAAAGCTTAAGAGTCAAACTATAGATTCAATTTTTTGTTTGTTTAAAGATTTCTGAACATTTCAAAGAAATTCACAAATTTAATATTTATGTTAAGATCTCCCTAATTTTCGGTACTTCTCTCTCTCTCTTTCTCTCTCGTTCTCTATGTGTTGTATTTTAAGCAGCATTTACAAAAGGAATTGGTTTTCACTTTCATGATATTTTTTTTGTTGTCTCAAGTCGTTGTTAAAAAAAAAACAAAAATTTCGAATTTATAACAATTGTTAATAAGGATTATTAAACTGTATGAGATAAAACATAAACTTACAAAATCAAAATCAAAATATATTTCTTTGTTGTTTATTTTTTAAGATTTCTTACGAATTCTGATTTGTTTATTTTATATTTTTATTTAATTTTATTTGTTATTTTTAATTCTTTCTTACTTTTTGATGAATGGTGATAGAACAGGGTTTTTGTTTTTAAAGCGGATAAGGAGGAGAAGGTTTTTGCTTTTATGTATAATAAATTTGTTTTGTTTGTTTGTTTTTTTTTAATATTTTTTTGTTTTGTTTTATTTTAATTTAGTAATTTTAATCATATTTTTTTTTAACATTACAAAAAATAGCGCTTAACTAAAAAATAAAACGCTACTAGATTACTTAAATTTTAAATTTCTTCTTGAGTTTTATATAAAATAATGTATTTCCTATAAAAAACAAAACAAAAGTTAAAGAGTACGTGTTAAAAAAAAGGCATTTTATGTTTTGACACTATGGCATATATGATATTTCTCTTCATTTTAATAATTAATAAAGACAATGAGATATGTTAAAAAAAGAATAATAATAGATTAGAATAAAAATAACGCTAGCTTTCAAATTAAAATTAAAGAGCCAGAAAAAAAAGAAAATAAAAGGAAACAACTTAAAAAAAATAAAAAGAAAATGTTATAATAAAAAAAAAAAAAAGGTTTTTTAGATTATTAGGCGATTTTTATGAAACAAATATTACTTATAACTTTATGAACTATGTACTACATACAATAACTTTTATATGGAAGTGTTATTCCGCGTTAAAAATATTAATGGAAATGTTATTATAGAAGACACTGTAATATTTGCTTTAGAAAAATCGTTTTTGATACAAATTACGAACTGAAAGATAATATAGCAAGAGAGTTGAGAAAAGCTGTAGAACTTTTAAACTCAAAAATTATTTTCTGAAATAAGGATTTTCGAGGCTATAGAAAAATAAATGTTTATAATTGGTTGTTGATGTTGTTGTTGTTTTTTTCTTTGTGTTGTTTTCAATTTCTTTGAGAAATGTAAAGTAGAAAGGCTTTTATGTTTTCTGTTAAAGTTTTTCTTATTTTTCTTCATTATTTTCAAATGTTTTTGTTTTTGTTTTGTTTTTTTTTTTTTGTTTAGAGGAAAGTTATAGTGTATATAGAGTACATAATAACAATATTTTATAAAAGATGATGAATGTAGGCTAGAATTTATCCTGAAATATGAACAAATTATTGGTGGCTGCAACAGCTATAATATTCTCCTGCGGATGCCAAGCGGTATGTAATATTTTCTTATTGAAATCTAAACAATCAACACTAATTTCATCTTTTTTTCGTTTGCCGCCAGTGCAAACTTTACGTGGTTTTAGCACCGTTTTCGGTTTAATTATGTCTCTGGAGGCCTCTAAGGTGACATCTTTTTTTGTATTACGATCGAATACACGGAAAAAGTTATTATAACTGCCGGTCATTATTGAGGTATCTTTGCCATTCCAACAACACTCAAACTTATCAAAAATGCAATCATTCTCATACAGAGAACATAATTTAGCCCGTAGATATTCATGGACCTAAAAAAATAAAAATAGAAACCATTGTAATAAAAACAAATTAAATAATTTTTAGTTATAAAAATAAAATAGAATATAAATTTTAACAAATATGTACAAACGTTAAAACAACGTATGTTCTATTTAAATATAAATATTTATACCATTATACGTCCTTGGGCTATTGTTAAAAAATATGTGACACAGAGAGATATGAAAAGCTTTTATAAATAACTTCTTCCAGTTAACTTACTAAACGATATGCAACATTTGGAATCGATTACTAATGATAGCAGCGTATTTCGTGCTATCAAATCAGGCACTATTCTGTAGGATGGTTAATGTTAAGCTCTGCTGTCTTAAACACAATACCACGAAATGTGTTCTAATATTTACATTCTTTTACCAAGAAACAGTTCCCCAACAAAACAATTACACACACACACGTAAATAATTGGTCATTACAACTCTTCAGTCAGGATTAAGACCTAGCTTCTCACACCACACATGTTGTGTATGTTAAATTTATACATGCGCGGCGGGACCTACAGTTTAAGGTCGGCTCCGAACGACAGTTTTCTTTTTCAGTCAAAGTTTTTGACAGAAGTCGACTGAGAGTCAGTTGCCGAAGAATACTTTTCATATTTCGTTTTGTTGGAGACGCCTGTTCTGGGGTTTGAACCGAGAACACATGTCTAATAAGCGAACACACTACCTACTAGACTTCGGCGACTTCCAACTTAATTCCAAACTTGGAGGTAAAAATTTATAAAAATGGTAAATATGGCACAGAAACTTTAAATATAACTTTCCCATCATTAGATAGGAACTTTTAAGATAATGTTTTCAACTATATGCGATTTCCCAGGGGAGCCTGGGATTTAACCCTTCCCCTCAATTGGCTTTCATCGGCAGTTCAGATTTGGATGGCAAATTCTCTCCTGAAAGATGTGAACTAATTGAAGAAGGGCTTATCGAGTTTATGATGGAGAAAAGCTGTGACGACAGGGGTTTGAACCGAGAACACATGTCTAATAAGCGAACACACTACCTACTAGACTTCGGCGACTTCCAACTTAATTCCAAACTTGGAGGTAAAAATTTATAAAAATGGTAAATATGGCACAGAAACTTTAAATATAACTTTCCCATCATTAGATAGGAACTTTTAAGATAATGTTTTCAACTATATGCGATTTCCCAGGGGAGCCTGGGATTTAACCCTTCCCCTCAATTGGCTTTCATCGGCAGTTCAGATTTGGATGGCAAATTCTCTCCTGAAAGATGTGAACTAATTGAAGAAGGGCTTATCGAGTTTATGATGGAGAAAAGCTGTGACGACAGTAATGCTCGCATTTCCTACATCTGATGGTCCAAAAGTCTTCAAGGTAGTGGACTGCGAAAACAAGGGAAGCAGTGAAGCGCCTTGGTGAACTCTCGCCCGGCGCTCAATTAGAGGTGACCCCTTAATCCGGTTTCCCTCTGCGCCCAATAGTGACGGTATGGATCCCGTCAACAATTAGGCAGGTGAACCTTAGCTAATCCAGGGGATAGGATTCTGGGTTTGAGCGATTCTGATTATAGGTTACTTGTTCCTAATACAAGAGAGAAGGTAAGAACATGTATTTTAGCTAATAGTAAGTTGGATTTGTTAATCCTTAATTCCTACCTTTTATACAGGGGACGTAACAACTGTGGCGTACAGAGATGACCTTGTGATCGAGCTGATGCTGTCATCTGTGTACATGCCGTATGAGGCTGCAGCTCTTTCCGCTGACTTAATTGGACTACTGAAAGTTACTTAATTGGATTAGGAAAAGATGTCGCCTCGTCTTGGGTTGTGATGCCAATGCTACTCACACCCAACGGTGCAGTGCTGACATAAATATTAATTTTATTATTCTTAATGCGCTTAATATTTGTAACATTGGTTAGGTCATTTGAGCACGCATAGCGGCCCGTTGTGACGCCACAGGTGAACGCAGTCCTTGTACTGACCAAGTTCTGCCAAAACAAGGAAAGAGGGAGAAGTTCGTCAGCGCGAGGGCTGCCCTAAACGTAACGTTGGTACTAAGCCAACTTTTAGAAATCGTGTTAGGAAAGCTGTACGCTCTTTAGGATAGGTCTATGATTAGGGACTGGAGGGTTTCGGATGAGTGTTCTTTCTTCGATCACCAACTGATATCCTTTTGTATTAATCTATCTAGTGGCTTTCATAAGCCTTTTAGAAATCCAAGAAGAATCGGCTGGATCAAATTTGAGAAGTCTGTGGAAGGAACTGATTGCCCTTAGGAGTCATTCCACTGTCGGCATCAATGATCAAGTTGGATCTTTGACGAATATTTTGTTGTCTTGCTATAGAGAGGCTTGTCCCCTTACTTACCCGGGTAAGAAGACCCAACCAGCCTGGTGGAATGCGGAACTCCAAAGACTCTGCTACTGTACTAGGAGACTCTTTAATTAGGCTGAAAGGTCGGGTGAGGATGTTGACTGGTCTGCATACAGATCCAGTTTTAATGACTATAAAAGGGAAATTAAGCGCTCAAAAAAAACCACCTGGATGAGTTTCTACGAAAGTATTAAGGGTGTTGACTATGTGGCTCGTTTCCGTAGGATGCTAAGGACCCCAAAAACCTAAGCTTCGTCCAAAAGAACGATGGCGTATGGACGACTTCTGTTGAAAGCTTTGCAGACACTTATCGATCTGTATTTGAGGTCAAACATAGACCGGCCTCTGTTGAGTAGGTCGCAACATGCTTACGTTAGAGGTAAGTCAGTTTCTTTATTTAAACCTATAAACCTGAATTATAAAAACATGTAAACAAGATTTATAATAAAGGAAAATTTCTAATAAAAAAAAAAAAGTCAGTTGAGAGCGCTCTTCATGCTTCATGACTGTAGTGTGTTTCAGGCTGAGATTTTTGCAATCTTGAAGGCTATTGAGGCCATAGCTGGTAGGCCCACTTCGTATTCGGAATCTTATATGATCTTCGTTGACAGTCCGGCTGCCCTAAGGGGCATTGCGTCTGTCTGGTGTAAATCACGGCTTGTTCGTGAGTGCAAAGATGATTCGTTAAGGACCTTTGGAGCAGATCGAATCTCTATGCTGGGTTCCGACTCATAGCGGAATACTCTGTAATGAAATGGCGGTTGCTCTCGCTAGATTAAGTTCACTTTCTGAAGGTGATTTGATAGTTGGTCCTGATCCTCCAATCTGCCACCTCTACGGCCACACCAATGGATGGGTTAGGGGGAAGAGCAGAGGTGTTGAGGAAATGAATCGGAATGTTATCTTTCTAGGTGTCTATGGCCTGCTATAGATAGTGTTAGAACAGGTTGGCTGCTGGGCTTAGATAAGGCCAGTTTGAGGTTAGTTATTGGGTTTATTATACGCCACTGCGCTGACAAGGATCTGGAACAGATCCTAGCCGGACTACTGCAGGGTATGTTGCGACGAGAAAGAGTTGGAAACTATCAAACACCTTCTCTGTAACTGTCCAGCCCTTAGTAGGTTGAGGACTCTGGACGGGTGCTTCTTCGAGGGTTTGAATTTTTTGCCGAGTGCCGACATTAAGGCTCTCCATAGATTCATTATTAGTTTGAGCTGGTTTAGAAGTGCTAGGGCTTCAATGGTGTAGTCGCGCCCCCTTGTGTGTTTGTGGTCTGTGTTATTCCTCCGTTTCCTTTATCCTCAATTTCCTACTTACTCTTCTTTTCCCCATCTCCTCTATTATCCCTCATAGTAATTAAAAATATAAGACTATATTGAAAAATTTAAGTGTCCCTATTATTTTTCCAGGCATTTGTTTTAAATTTTTTTTAAGAATTTGGCAGAGCTAGTGAAATATTTTTATTTTATTAGTTAAACTATTTGAATACCTTTAATTTAATGTATATACTTTGTAATATTTATGGAAAAATAATTAAAAATATAAGAATATATTGAAAAATTTAAGTGTCCCTATTATTTTTCCAGGCCTTTATTTTACATTTTTTTTAAGAATTTGGCAGAGCTAGTGAAATATTTTTTTTATTAGTTAAACTATTTGAATACCTTTAATTTAATGTATATACTTTGTAATATTTATGGAAAAATAATTAAAAATATAAGAATATATTGAAAAATTTAAGTGTCCCTATTATTTCTCCAGGCCTTTATTTTACATTTTTTTAAGAATTTGGCATAGCTTGTGAAATATTTTTATTTTATTAGTTAAACTATTTGAATACCTTTAATTTAGTGTATATATTTTGTAACATTTATGGAAAAATAATTAAAAATATAAGAATATATTGAAAAATTTAAGTGTCCCTATTATTTTTCCAGGCCTTTATTTTACTTTTTTTTAAGAATTTGGCAGAGCTAGTGAAATATTTTTATTTTATTAGTTAAACTATTTGAATACCTTTAATTTAGTGTATATATTTTTTAATATTTATGGAAAAATAATTAAAAATATAAGAATATATTGAAAAATTCAAGTGTCCCTATTATTTTTCCAGGCCTTTATTTTACATTTTTTTTAAGAATTTGGCAGAGCTAGTGAAATATTTTTATTTTATTAGTTAAACTATTTGAATACCTTTAATTTAGTGTATATATTTTGTAATATTAATGGAAAAATAATTAAAAATATAAGAATATATTGAAAAATTTAAGTGTCCCTATTATTTTTCCAGGCCTTTATTTTACATTTTTTTTAAGAATTTGGCAGAGCTAGTGAAATATTTTTTTTATTAGTTAAACTATTTGAATACCTTTAATTTAATGTATATACTTTGTAATATTTATGGAAAAATAATTAAAAATATAAGAATATATTGAAAAATTTAAGTGTCCCTATTATTTCTCCAGGCCTTTATTTTACATTTTTTTAAGAATTTGGCATAGCTTGTGAAATATTTTTATTTTATTAGTTAAACTATTTGAATACCTTTAATTTAGTGTATATATTTTGTAACATTTATGGAAAAATAATTAAAAATATAAGAATATATTGAAAAATTTAAGTGTCCCTATTATTTTTCCAGGCCTTTATTTTACTTTTTTTTAAGAATTTGGCAGAGCTAGTGAAATATTTTTATTTTATTAGTTAAACTATTTGAATACCTTTAATTTAGTGTATATATTTTTTAATATTTATGGAAAAATAATTAAAAATATAAGAATATATTGAAAAATTCAAGTGTCCCTATTATTTTTCCAGGCCTTTATTTTACATTTTTTTTAAGAATTTGGCAGAGCTAGTGAAATATTTTTATTTTATTAGTTAAACTATTTGAATACCTTTAATTTAGTGTATATATTTTGTAATATTTATGGAAAAATAATTAAAAATATAAGAATATATTGAAAAATTTAAGTGTCCCTATTATTTTTCCAGGCCTTTATTTTACATTTTTTTTAAGAATTTGGCAGAGCTAGTGAAATATTTTTTTTTATTAGGTAAACTATTTGAATACCTTTATTTTAGTGTATATACTTTGTAATATTTATGGAAAAATAATTAAAAATATAAGAATATATTGAAAAATTCAAGTGTCCCTATTATTTTTCCAGGCCTTTATTTTACATTTTTTTTTAAGAATTTGGCAGAGCTATTGAAATATTTTTATTTTATTAGTTAAACTATTTGAATACCTTTAATTTAGTGTATATACTTTGTAATATTTATGGAAAAATAATTAAAAATATAAGAATGTATTGAAAAATTCAAGTGTCCCTATTATTTTTCAAGGCCTTTATTTTACTTTTTTTTTAAGAATTTGGCAGAGCTATTGAAATATTTTTATTTTATTAGTTAAACTATTTGAATACCTTTATTTTAGTGTATATACTTTGTAATATTTATGGAAAAATAATTAAAAATATAAGAATATATTGAAAAATTTAAGTGTCCCTATTATTTTTCCAGGCCTTTATTTTACATTTTTTTTAAGAATTTGGCAGAGCTAGTGAAATATTTTTTTTTATTAGTTAAACTATTTGAATACCTTTAATTTAGTGTATATACTTTGTAATATTTATGGAAAAATAATTAAAAATATAAGAATATATTGACAAATTCAAGTGTCCCTATTATTTTTCAAGGCCTTTATTTTACTTTTTTTTTAAGAATTTGGCAGAGCTATTGAAATATTTTTATTTTATTAGTTAAACTATGTGAATACCTTTAATTTAGTGTATATACTTTGTAATATTTATGGAAAAATAATTAAAAATATAAGAATATATTGAAAAATTTAAGTGTCCCTATTATTTTTCCAGGCCTTTATTTTACATTTTTTTTTAAGAATTTGGCAGAGCTAGTCAAATATTTTTATTTTATTAGTTAAACTATTTGAATACCTTTAATTTAGTGTATATAGTACAATCATGACATAGTACAATGGGTCAACTCTACCTCCGGGTACTGTACTCGGCAAGTACATGTCCTCTAACCTAAACCTTCTATGGATGTGTCATCAATTATGCATAGTACGCATAAATTCTATATTTCAATAAAAATGTATTTACATTATGAAATATATATTCACTGTTGAATAAAATTTATCCTTAAGCATTTCTTGTGCACGACTTTCAAACACAAAATTGTTTACAAAAGTTCGTAATTCGTTACTCCTTCGTACAAATGAAAGAAAATTTCTTGCACAGTGTAAATAAATGAATTTTAAACTAATTGAAAAACATTTAAATTCAAAATTTTATAATTTTTATCTATAAAAGTATAAAATTCAAAATGATATTGTAAAAAAAATACTTACCGGATACGTTTCTATGGGTTTTGTTTCCATGTGTAAATCCCATACTTTAATACTCAAATAATCTCTTGAGATCATATAGCGACCGGAATTACTCAATTTCACATCACTTATTGAACTAATGATCTCACTAAAGAAACTGCGATTTGTTGGATTTTCGGGCTCTTCGAATTGTTTACTGTGCCGATCGCACAGAGCCGATGAGCGCATATCACACAAACGGATTGTGCCCTTTGAACTTGAGTACACGAAAACATTGCACTCGGATGGATGGAATTCAGCTGCTGTTATCACTTCGGTCAACTCTTCCATATTGGTCGGCTTAATGTCGACAATATTAAAGCTTTGATCGGTCACTTCCAAATGCCACAGATTGATTCGTAAATCATCTGCCGATAAATAAGTCTCTTGATCTGAATTAACACTAATCGAATTAATGTGATAGGTATGGGCATTGGCAAAAATGCGACGGGGTGATGCTTCGACCATTAGAGGGATTTGTTTAACAGAAGGAACTCGTAAGGCGGTGATATTTTGTGGATCCCTTGTTACGCCATTCTCCTCTTTGGTATTGTAGCCTTCGAAGGATTTGTCGCGCTCGCTGACTTTCCACAATTTTACCGTTTTATCATTGGTCGAGAGCAGGAAGTGAGCAGGATTTTTTCTTCTTAACCATCGAATTTTATTGATTTTCTCTTCGATCTCTAACGATTTCAGGTAATCGAATTCGGGTTCATGCGATTGGAATGTCGAATAGACATTGTATTCACCACGTCTTGGACTTGCCGTCTTTGATGCAGGATCACGCTGTTTGCATACATATAAAATTGTTTTCATTTAATAAGGATTAATATTAGAAAATAAATTGAAATAACAAACATTTTTACCTGAAAAATGACGACACGTCCACCTTTATCACCAGTCGCCAGCAACTCGCCATCGTGATTAAATTCAACACAAGATATAATATCTGCATCGGTAACATCATCATCTAAGGCTCCTTTTATTTGTGAGAAGCACCAACTAGCTTCTCCATTACCTGAAAGTGAATTAAAAAATACAAATTTTTAAAAAAATATTGTAAATGGTGATGACAAAAAAACTAACGTTTTATATAGTTAATGTACGAGTAGTGTAATCGTGTTCAAGTCAATAATATCAGTTATCAATTAAAGTGTGTTATACGATTAAGTCGTAAGTCGAATTTCAAATAAAAAAATTTAAAAAAAAATTACATATTGTACTACTAACTTTGAGGGTCAGGAGAAATGAAACTACCCAAAATTTATATTTATACATAGAATTTATATTTTAGGATTTCCCCGCAACTACATATTTTTCTTCTATAAGTATTTTCTATGAAAAAAAATTGGAAAAAAATGGTCGTAAGTCGAATGGTCGTAAGTCAGGGACTACCTGTATTTATCCCTCTATTTTAAAAAGGCTTTTATTGAGAACAAAAGTGGTATAGAAACTGTAGTAATGGAATTTTCAATAAGATTTTATGTTGCAAAAACCTCTTTCAACTTTGGGGTTAACTTGAAGTCGCCGTAGTCTAGTAGGTAGTGTGTTGGCTTATTAGACGAAAGGCCCGAGTTCAAATCCCAGGTCAGACATCAAAACGAAAATATTTCTTCGGCGACTTCCTCTCAGCAGATTTCTGGCAAAAACTCTGAGAGTAAAAATTGGCATGAAAAGCTTCTCAAAAATCTGTCGTTCGGAGTCGACTTTAAACTGTAGGTCCCGCCACTCATGTATAAAATTAACGCACACAACACGAGTGGTGCGTTGTACAATAGGTCAATTCGACCTCCGGGTACTGTACTTGTCACAGTTGACAAGTACACGTCCTCTGACCTAACCTAACCTTGGGGTTAACTTTAAGGTGTGCTTTTACAAAATCTGTCTTAAATACATACATATATCCACAACAATTGAAATTAGAATCTTAACAACTTTTTTAAATAATTTTTATAAATCTTTACACTTTTTTATTTTAAATAAACCTTAAAGGGTGTAATAGTTTAATTAAATATCTTATATGTCTCCTGGTACGTAAACATTTTACCCCATGAGGACAATAAATAAATCTATTTTTAAGTTCTTTTTTCTCTTATATTAAATATCTTTTGTTGTGCCCAATAAAAGGGTAATCGATTGTTCTTTTGGAAATATTTGTATTTTTGTTATTGTCCTTTGTTTTTTTTTTTTTTTGTTGTACTGTTTTTTCTCTTGACTATCATTTACAATTTCCTGTTTGTTTGGTTGTTTTTGTTTTTGGTTTGCCGTAGTCAATTTTTCAATACTAAAAGGTTCAGCTACCTTTGACATGTATCTGAAAAGCCACACTCATACATAGACATTTTTAAAAATAAATGTTTCCACTATGTATCTGTGGTGTATATGGTTTTCTTTTTTTTTAACATTTTTCTACTGCCACTATCGAGATAACACTACTTACTGCTCGTCGTATTGATTGTTGACGTACAATAATGGCACGATATTAATATTGTGTACAAACATAGTAAATAAGTTTTTAATTTTTTTATTTGTATTCAATTCGTAAACAATAGCCAAAATAATAAAAACTAAATGCTAAATTTGTGAAGCACCCGTTACACATTTGTAGACATAGGAATGAATGCATGTATGCATGAAGTAAAAAAAATTATAAAAATATACGAATACAAACACAATATGCAACAAGCAATATTATTTTATTCATATTAACTAACCATAGAATTTTAGGAATGCAAGGCTTTAAAGTACACATTAAATTTTCTTCTTTTTATATGTTGAGGGTTGGGTTGGGTTGGAGTGGTAGCTTTGATAACAAAAGCTCACTTGAGCACGCATAGCGGCCCGTTGTGATACCACAGGTGGACGCAGTCCCTGTACTGACCAAGTTCTACCAAACTAGGGAAGAAGAAGAAATTGGTCAGCGCAAGGGCTGCATTATATGTATTATGACTACAAACAAAATCATATTTTTAATCGACTTGGCTGCCCTCGTAGTCTAATGGGTAGGGAGCTAGACTATTAGCGAGAGGGTCGTGCGTTCGATTCCCTCACGAGAGTCTAGTCTGTTACACTTAGGGTTGCCAGCCTGGCTGGACTTGTCTGGATTGTCCAGCTTTTTGACGCTTGTCTAGCTAAAATTTAATTTGTCCAGCTAAATAGAAATTTTTTTAGTACACTGCAATAACTTGGGCAATAATTTTCATGTTAACTTTGTCAAATCATGTTAGCCAACACTGATTGTACATTTGTTATACTTAAATAAAAATTATATGTATTTTAATAAAAATAATTTACACAAAACCAAAATAACATTTTCTCAGTATTTTTTTATGTCCAGCTTTTCTTTGTTCTGTCCAGCTTTTTAAAATCCAATGTCCAGCTTTTTGCGAATCGGAATCTGGCAACCCTAGTTACACTACACCGAGCATAAGGTCTATTTTACTCAGATCGTAATAATTATAGTATAATTTTTAATTGTATGTATAATAATTAATAAATAAATAATAAATCGACTTCATAGAAAGCTCTTTACATTATTTTTGTTTTAATAATTATTTCCGCTTTATTTAAATTCAAACATTTCATACACACAAACATACATGCATAATTGGTCATTACAACCCTACAGTCAGGATTACTACGTATTTTCTAACACTACTTATGCTGTATGCGGGCTGTTGTGTTTCTAGATGTCTATGACCTGCTATAGACAGTATGAGAACAGGTTGGCTGCTGCGCTTGGATAAGGCCAGTTTAAGGTTAGTTATCGGTTTTATCACGGGGCACTGCGAGATTAGGTCGCTGACGGTGATCTGAAACAGATCCCAGCCGGACTATTGCAGGGTATGTTGCGATGAGGATGAGTTTGAGACTATCGAGTACCTCCTCTGTAACTGCCCAGCCCTTAGCAAGTGGAGGTTGAGGACCCTTGGCAGGGGCTTCTTTGAGGGTTTGAATTCTGTGTCGAGAGCCGACATCACGGCTCTCCACAGATTCATTAGTGGCTTGAGATGGTTGAGAAGTGCTAGGGCTTCATCAATGTAGTCGCGTTCTCCCTTTCCTACTTCCTCTCCTTTTTCCTATCCCCTCTGTTTTCCTTCCTCTTAAGGACGTTGTACAAGGGGCAATTCGACCTCCGGGTACTGTACTTGTCTCAGTCGACAAGTACACGTCCTCTAACCTAACCTAACAGGAATACTTTTCCAAATTGGAAAAAGCAGCATGGAATTCAACAAATCGTGGACGGTACAATATAACTGATTACCGTATCCAGCAGTGCTGTGTCTAGAAGTGGACAGAAGGAAAACCAGGGAACTAATTGAGTTCGATAATAGGACAGTTTGCACTCAAACAGGAATTCTAACGGAACACTGCGCAATTGGAAATTTCGCTGACAAGCTCGATCTGCCCCACCAGGATTAATGCAGAAGCTGCCATGTTATAGAGGAAACGGAATCGATACAACATCTTTTATGCGAGTGCCCTTGCACTTCAGAATAGACGTCATCAGTTTTGGGTGGCGAACGTGTCACTAAGGGAACTAACCGGTTTCATCCGAAGCTCGGGGTGGTTCAAACCCACCACTAATGGATCATGACAAGAGGGCTTACCACACTGGGTAACACAATCGGCCATATGGCCACCGAGTGAACTTGCCTGTGAACGGTAAGCTACCCGCTAACCTAACCTTCATTGACTTTGGAACCGGAAAATGTATCATTAAAACGTAAGATATTAAAAGTTATGACAAAAAATCGTGTTTCAAACCCTTTAAATCTTTATCTTCTTTACAGGTTTAGCTACAATAACATGAAACATTGTTATCCATGGTATGAAGGAAACATCATCGGGCTAACTGTTTGGAGCACCCTTCAGACAATAACATAAGATTTGATACGAACATATTTTCAAACTTTAAAATATCTGATGTATAAAGAATGACTAGAAAAAGAGTGTAACACTGGCACACATCTAGTTAAATAAACCGACACAGGCACACATACAACATAGCAACAACAAAATACATGTGAAACTTGTAACATTTACTGTTTTATTTCCACTCACTCACTAGGCTGAACTCTTATGTTTTATAAGAGAAGATTCTGAACTCTGAACTGCAATATTTATTTATTATTTATTGCATTATTAAATGTTAAATGTACATACACTAGTGGCATAAACTAAAGCAGCTGACTTAATTTTTGACATTTCCATATGAATCGTGTGAAAAACAATCCTGAGAATTTTTAAAGATAGCTTTTTCAAGTCTTTGAATAAAAAAAAAATTATTGAAATAAATTTTTTTAGTTCGAAGAAAATAAAATAATTTCTAAAATTTAGGTGGCAAAAACTAAAGCAACTCCCTTAGCAATTTTTTTTTTGATTTTTTTACATAATTTAACAATTAATAAAATGTTCGATATTTTGTAAATTAAGAAGTCATCAGCGGGACATTAGACCTATTAATTCATCAATTTTCTTTCTGAAATGTTTTTTAATGCAATCATTCACTTGGTTTAGAACAGGACATCAAATCCTAGCGAATGAAATAACAAGAGTTGAGTAGAAGTGATGGCGTTAGGTCAAAAAGAAGCATTAAAAAACATAAAATTGATGAATTAATAGGTCTAATGCCTCGCTGATGACTTCTTAATTTACAAAATATCGAACATTTTATTAATTGTTAAATTATGTAAAAAAAATCAAAAAAAAAATTGCTAAGGGAGTTGCTTTAGTTTTTGCCACCTAAATTTTAGAAATTATTTTATTTTCTTCGAACTAAAAAAATTTATTTCAATAATTTTTTTTTTAGTAAATTAATAAACCCTCAAAGACTTGAAAAAGCTATCTTTAAAAATTCTCAGGATTGTTTTTCACACGATTCATATGGAAATGTCAAAAATTAAGTCAGTTGCTTTAGTTTATGCCACTAGTGTATGTACGTATGTATGTATATGTATACAACAAAAAACTATACTAATAAGTACTTATTACAACAACAATAAAATAAATACAACATAAATGAAATAATATTTTATAATTCCTGTCAATAAATCAAGTGCTTGCTTTTGCTTTGCACACACACACACACACACACACATACTGTCACAAAAACACTATCCATCAACCGTCTTAAAGATGTCTAAGGATGTTCTCCTTTCTATATATACAAAAAAGCAATAACAATGACATCAACAAGAGAAACAACAACAGTATAGTGTATAAAAGAAAAACAATTTTAATAGATTCTCTAGGATATAATATTCGTACATGAATGTATTGTGTTCATTTTTGACGTCTTCTCTTATATTCACTCTTGTTTTGTCATTGATTACAATGTGAAAAGGACAACAACCACAACAGTAATTACAACTATGACGTTGATGTACATATACGAAGAACAATTGAAAATGTAAGTTTTTTTATTTTTCAATTCATTTTTGCTTTTCATTTTCTCTCTTCAAAATTGTAACAAAATCCTGGGGTTTGCTTCTCAATTTTGGAAGAATAATGTCATATTTTTAATTTATTGTGTTATTTTATATTTAAATTAAGCGATTAAAAGAAGTAATATTTAAGGCATCGTTAGACTTTTCTTCCTGTTCCGTCCTGTGGTCATAGCTGCCAGACAAATTCGTCAAATATTAGAAAGAAAATCGTAAAAACGTCAATATCGTTCATGAAAATCGTCAAAAAATCAACAAACACATAAATTAATTGGCTTAATACTCTCTCTGCATGAGCTGAAGAATGTGATAACACTAATATTTTTAAATAAATTTAGCCAAGACTGGAAATTAAAAGCTATCAACCCTCATTTTCATTTTTGGGATTTTTTTTTCTCGAAAACCGAGAAGTTTTATATCATATTCAAGAAAAAAATGTTTAAGGTTTAAGCAATCTATTACAGTGCTGTTTATTGACACATAAGCGCAGCAATAATATTGCATCATCTAAATCTATGGTTGGTGTAAATATTGGGGAGTCAGAAGTTCTTGACGTTCTGAACATGAAAATTTAGTGTGATCTACAGGAGAGGGCAAAGTTGCTCATTAATGACGTTAGGGTATCGAACTCTACTGACTCATTGGACATCGTTGCTTGTGTTTCATTGTTCTATCACTATTGCAACGGATTTTGCTCGAACGAAAAGAGGGAACTTGTCCCCGAGAATCATGTATTCCTACGTAACACTCGTCTTTCTCGTTGAGCACATATGTATGTGGTCGATTGCCCAGTGGATCGCACACTGCATTACAGACAAAATTCGTTCTTTAGTCGGACTATTCGTATGTGGAACTCCCTTCCTGCAGAGGTTGTAATTTTTTGGCTTTTAAGGGATGAAAAAGGCATAAAATACAGAAAAATCATCACAGGTATTCGAAAATAACTTAAAAATATAATACTTCACTCCTCGTTAAAACTAACCTAAATTTGCAATAGTAACAATTGCAAAGTAAATACAAAGCTTATAGTGGCTTTTAATGTACTAAAGTAAAGAATATGATGTAAATTTTTCATTTCCAAAAATCGTCAAAATAAGGGCAGAAATCGTCAATATGATATTTTTGGAGCTCAAAATCGTCAAATCTGGTAGCTATGCCTGTGGTGATAACTCGCGGCATGTACAAAACAGAAAGCAGCTGATTCGAAATGTAACAAAACGTAAAAACGAATTCCACCTTTACAGAAAATGTTGGTAAACATACAGAAAAAACCGAATAATGCGATCGTCATTTAAGCTCCGTTTTGTTTACTAAACAAGGTATAGAACATCGTTTTTATTTAGGCTGGAATTATTTTGTTTAAGTCGCTAATGAATAACACAGAAATTCAATTTATAACGCGCATAGTGAAGCGGAAACTTGAAATGAAGTAAAAAGAATTTGCTAAGACAGAAGGTATTTTTGCTTGGGTGCAATGGTGGAAATTGTGTCGTATCAGGATGACTCCAAACTACACACTTCTACAATATCTCCCCTGATGGGAATCTGTCATTAATAGTAACCGCCTGTTTCAGACAATTGCGAATAATTTTTGTCCCTGAGGGCCATTGTGTCGGTATGGTGTAAATCACGGCTTGTTAGTGAGTGCAAAGTGTCCCTAAGGAGAGGGCGGATGCTCTTGCTAGCTTATGTAGGTTCACTTTCTGAGAGCGACTTGATAGTTGGTCCCGATCCCCCAATCTGCCACTTCTACGGCCTCATCACTGGATGGGTCAGTGAGGAAGAACAGAAGCGTTGGGAGGATGGACCAAGATGTTATGTGTCTAGAATCTATGGACAGTGCTAGAACAGATTTGCTGCTGGCCTTAGTTTAGGCTAGCTTGCGGTTAGTTATTGGTTTCATTACAGGGCACTGCGAGATTAGATCGCTGACAAGGATCTGGAACAAATCCCAGCCGGACTATTGCGGGGTATATTGCGATGAGGAGGACTTGGAAACTATCGAACCCCTTCTCTGCAAATGTCCAGCCCTTATTAGGTTGAGGACCCTGGGCAGGGTCCCGACATTAGGGCTCTCCATAGATTCATAAATAGGTTGAGCTGGTTGAGAAGTGCTACGGCATCAAAGTTATAGTCGCGCTCTTTTGTGTGTTTGTGGTCCATCTTTTTTTCCTCCGCCTTTAAATATCTTCCCTTTCCTACCTCTTCTCCTTTTCCAATTTCCTTATCTCCTTCCTTCCTATCCTCTCTCTCTCTTTTCTAGGACGTATATACAATGGATTATTTTGACATCTAGGTATTGTACTTGTCCCAACGACAAGAACACGTCCTCAAACCCCAACCTAATCTTTGTGGGTGAAAAATTCGTTTCAGTATAAGATTTTATTCCGGTTTTGCTTTAGATGCTTTAGGGCTCTTAAAGTCCATAATTCCGGCTTAGAAGAATTTTTAAAATTCACTTTTCCTGTATATATCTTTAATATTTTCGTCAGCATAAGTTCAGTAAATTATTCGCTAAGACAATTTAAAGCCCTTCACTAATTACGATGTTAACTTAACAATTCGTCTACGTTCTTTTTTTACGTTCAAAAAATATCCTTAGTATTTATACTATACATCCTTTTGTGCATTATGCCAAAAAAAATTACGTTTCGCAGAGAACAAGAAAAAAATGGTTGTGTAGTATAACAGTCAAACCAATGAGGTCACCAGACAGTCATTTACAAAAAAAAAAAGGACTTGAGGTTTTCTTTCATTTTTCCTCTTTTTTTTCGTCTTCTTTCATTTCATTGTTATTGTTGTGTGATTCTTCGAAAATACTACAGATTTATCATTGAAATACTATGACTAGTTTACATACATATGCATACATATGTATGTATAAAAATAGTTTTTGTTATTGTTTCATTTCCATGGCATATTTTTCCATGGGCTAATCTCGATATAAGTTTTATGTAAACGTCATAGTTTTCGTATTTTGTTTTTCTACTCTTTTTTTCGAGTTTATTGACAAAGTTATATGTACATCATCTCGTATAGTATTAATGAATATTTTTATACTCTATATTTATTCAAAATGAAAATATATATTTTTATATATGTATGGACTGTGCTTATCCTTATTGCGTCACGTTTGGTTTAGTATGAAACATTTTTTTTATAACAATGAAAGGGTTATAGATTTAAGTGAATATTTTTTTGTTGTGCTTTTGACTTAGTTTTTTTTTTTTTTTTTTTTTCTAGGATATTATTTCACTTGCATTTATTTATTTTTTTTGCTCAGAATGACATGATTTGGGTGTAACCGAAAAATTATCCAAAAAGTATTTACAAAGTAACATCTATTGACAGTGATTTTTTTTTATAAGAAAAAAAAAGGTAGCAGCAGGATAGAATGACAGTTTTAAAATCGAAAAATCTTGGAAAGAAAACAAAAAAAAAATCATAATTTATGCAAAAATATTAGGAAGAAACTCAATGCAAGTCTAAATTATTTCGGATAAAAATAACGATGAACTGATAGGCACAGGCACTTAAACAGAATACTTTAAAATAAACGGTGTTACACTTTTTGTGAAAATAAGAATTATCTCAGGAACACAAACATTTTCAACTGATTGAGTAAACATAGAGTTTCTTAGATTTAGATTTAATTTTAATGTTTCCGTTATTCTCGCTCTGTATGCAGATTTACTTCTGCCCTTAGTTGGCATGAGCATCCACCGCACAATATTATTTTTCACGGCTCACTGTCCTCCTGGAAGGATACCTTCTGCGAAGAAGGAAGAAACTATCTTCCACTTGAGACAGTACTCTGCTCTTGCCATAAATAGACGGAGGCTCTTAACCTCTGATTTTGTGACATCTTTGACTGGGCTCTCCCTTAAAAAGGTTGCTGCAAAAGCAAGATTTGTTTTGTCAGTTTGGTTTCCTCTAGGAAAAGTTTAATCTCCAGGTTATATATTAATTGTAATATCACAATGGGCCTAAACGCTGACCTACAAGTGAGACCTCGTCCTTTCGCCACATGACCTAACCTAAATGTTAAATTTTTTTAAATAATTTTAATACACCTACTGCTTATTATATCCGATATTTAAGTCATCGTCTAAAAATAATCAGGTTATTGACCAAAAATATGCAAATTATCGACAAAAAAAGAACAAGTCGTCGTCCGAAAAACTGCAAATCATCTTACAAAAAATGCAAGTCATCGACCACAAAAATTCAAGTCATCGACCAAAAAATTCAAGTTATTGACCAAAAAATTCAAGCCATCGTCCAAAAAATGCAAGTCATAGTCCAAAAACTGCAAGACATCGTCCAAAAAAATACAAGTCACCGACAAAAAAAATTCAAGCCATAGTCCAAAACCTGCAAGTCATTGTCCAAAATAATACAACACGTCGACCGAAAAATGAGAGTCATCGTCTAGAAAAATGCAAGTCACCATCCAAAAAATGCAAGTCACCGTCCAAAAAATGCAAGTCATCGTGCAAAAAGTGCAAGTCATCTACCTACAAAATGCAAGTCATCTACCAAAGAAATGCAACTTGCGAAAAAAAGAAAACACATTTTGTTGGGTATATATATATATAAATGCATATTAACTCAATGAGAATTATTACAATTTTTAAGTTCATTTATCCACAATTTCATTTTTTTAACCGATTTATATATAGTTCCGTCGCGTATATCTCAGGTCCTAAGTAACGCCCGACCGTAAGGAAACCTGTTTTGGAATCCTTGATACCATGTCTATCCAGCCCACTAGGTCCACTTGCCCCACAAGTCCATTTTTATCCGATTTTGACCGATTTATACAGAGCACTTTTTTTTTTTTTGCTAATTTAACAAAATGTCGTCTATATCTCCGGTCTCAATTAACGACCGACAATAAGGAAAACTGTTTTGGAATCCTTGATACTATTTCTCCCACAAGTACCTTTTTTATCCGATTTAGCCACATTTGTACAGAGCACTTTTTTTCTCATTTGAAGAGATAGCTTCGACGCCTATGTCTTCGGTCCTAAATAATGCCCGACTGTATAGTGCATATATAGTGGGATACCTACAGCAAGTCCCATTTTTCTACAGAGTAAACTTTTTAAGTCGGACTTATCAGGTTCCAAAATTATATGGGATATACCACTAATTACAATTGGTGTATAGTGGGATACCTGCAGCAAGTCCAACTTTTTCACAATATCGATCATCCTCCCCAGACATTGTTAAAGCAAATAATTTTTTTGTTTAAGTTTTTCAATTTTCAAAAGAATTAGCAAATTACCAGAGGAGCTGTTCCACTCAGGAACGTGTGAGGCATAATTTTTAAGGAATGGAATAGAGATTTCATTCTCCGACATCGTATATTTGGGTGAATTCTTCCTTGACCATTTTTTGTATTTTTATTAATGTCCATACATATCTGAAAAAGAGTGGGGGTACATCAAACGGCTTATTGCGTTTAGTTTTGCATTTTAAGGTCCAACTAACGTAATAATTAAGGCCGACTGACCAAGCACGATGTCATATGTTGATTGGCTGCTATATCAACAGGCTTTTAATGCTAATTTTTCAAACAAAAAAAAATTATTTTGTCTAAAACCGATAAATGATTGTATGACACCCATTGCATTAGAAAAAATTGACTGTGACTATGATCTGTCGATGACATTACTTTTAATCTTGAGCGCTATGGTCGTATGATAACTTCGTTTTTTTTTTTTTTTGCCAGTTAAATATTACGAACAGCACGTAAAAAGTTCGATTGGATGGTCATTTGGCCATCAAAATTGTTCGATTGGAAGCCGTTAATTTTCTAAACCTAAATTCGCCTGAAGGGAATGGTCGAACGACATCTCAAAACAACGATCGACTGCTTTATAAAATACAAAGGTGTTTGATTAAATAGCATTGCCTTTCCTACAAATTTTAATCGAAATCAGAATTTTACTTTTAAAACTGAAAAATGAATAACCTGCTACAAATAATAATTAGTAAATATTATTGTAAGTTAAAATAGTTTAATTGTTAATTATCAATCGATCTGTAATTAATAATTTTTATTAATTATTCTCTGTTATTTAGTTTAAAAATACCCATAAAATATATTTATATGGCTACAAAAAAATGACGCAATGAAAAAATAAAAAAAATCGTAGGTTATATGTGTATCAATCGAATGCACTTAAAAAAAATGGAAATAGAAGAAAAATGTTTGCAAGTTAATATAATCTAAAACAAATTACACCTAATTCTGTTTTTACGCGAATTTAATTTAACGCGTTTCGGAATAAATATTCCAACCTGTTTTTACACGACTTGTTTTGATTTAACGCAATCTAAAAATGTATTTATTTTTACAAGAAAAACGTACTTTGGACTGGGTGTGTAAGATTTTAAATTAAACACATATGTAGTTGACAGCACTATAAATCATGTGGAACGATAAACAACACAAACCAAACAGGGGATTTCCCTTGTTGATTTTAAATAAATTGTGTTAAAAGTTTTATACGCTAAACTCTTTATGATTAAAAGATCAACATTGTAGAAAAATGGGACTTGCTGCAGGTATCCTACAATATATCCACGGTATCAAGAACAAGTTTCCCTACGGTCGGGCGTTACTTGAAACCAGAGACGTAGGGGGAAGTTGTTCATATTGAATGACGGAATTGGTTCCACGTATGAAATATCTGGTAAAATAAGATAAATAACTTAAATCCACATTACAAAACCTTCTCCATTTTCTCTTATACTACGTTTCTTGTATATGATAATGTATAATCATTAAATTTAGTTCCAGTAATTACGGATCGTTTAATAAATTCTTCAATATTTTAATGTGTGTGAAGATAGATTCAAATTTAACTAGCAAAGACAAAAACCAAAAAATGGTATTAGAGCCAATGTTAAAAACAATTTTAAGTGTTGAAATGAAGATACAAATAATGGTCATCGAAGAAATCACCCAAATAGACGATATCGGAAAATGGACGCGGAGACGCTTTATTTATTTCCACGTGTTGTCGAGGAACGTATGTATCTATCGCGTAAAAACAGAATTAGATGTACATACATGAAATCGTCATCGTATAAATGTTTATTGGCGAGTTTTGTAACCAGACACACCATCATGCCACATATTTGAAAATAAAAGCACAAAAATCATTGAAACAATCAATGCAAATGCTATGGGAATTCTTTCTATTGGCTTTTTATTTTAAAACAAAACAAAAATAAATAACAAGAAATAGGAAAACAAATATAGGAAAATAGTGCATGTTATCGGAAAATAAAAAAAAAATATCAAAACAGAAAATACGAAAATATATTAAAAAGCATTTAATCCTGTAATTAATCTGATCGGGTGTACAGAATAATAAACACTTGTAAGTTTTTTTTTTAATATTTTTTTGTTTTTGCTTTTATAGAATTCATTAATATTCATTTGATTACCTCTATCAATTTAATAAGTTTAAATGATAATGATTTTCTATATGAATATTTTTTTGTTTGTTTTTCTTTACTTGTGATCAAAGTTTTGTTTTCTACTGTCACAGATCTGACGTTTAGCTTGATAAATATAATAGAAGAGGGAGGGCTTGGCTTGGTCATCGTTTTTTTTTTTTTTTTGTACTAAATTTTTAAATTAAAAAAATGTGTATGTGTAACAATTATCATCTTTAGTGATGATGTTATTGTTTTTTGACTAAATAATGAAAATAAAGTTTATGGTACGAATCTCAAACAATTTGTTTTAAGTGGAAAAACTCTCGCTGATTTTTGTTTAGATTTGTTTTTAGTTTTAGTTTTCCGTTAATTTTGAAGTTTGCAAGTGAATATCGGCCATTGCCAACTGTTTCAGCATTCATGAATGAATATTACATATTGTTAAAAACTTAGCTATAGCTTATGTTAAAGTACTTGAAACTGATGCAAATTTATTTTATCGACTTGGTCCAACTATATACGCTTTCGTCTCCCGCAGACACTGAAATGTAAAATCAAGTAACGACTTGTTTGAATAGAATTTTCTATTAACGTAAAACATTAATATTATTTATTATTTGATATAGTTTTCGAGATATAAACTACGTGTTAAAATTACTGCAATGGATCTAATGTCAATGAAAAGACTGATCGTTTAAAACGAGTTTAATATCAAAATATTAATTTTATATGTTTGATTTCATTTTTTTTAATAAATGATATAAATAAGCCAATCAATCGAAATACCTCTAATCGTTGCGCATTACATTTGATCATTAATCAGTAAAATTTTATAAACCTGCATAAATTTTTAAATTAATAACCTGTTTATTTACCTAAGATGTTCAATATTCGTCGCAATAATCAATAAGCGCAAGAAGCAATGTCGAGAACAAATACATTTTTTTTCAACCACTTCTCCATTGCTTTTATTTATCAACCTATTTTTATGAAATCGATAACAATAATATGATTTATTCTCACTATAAATTTCCGTAAGCATTCTATATTCCGTCTCAGCTACTCTCCAAAAGTATGACTTTCGCTGTAGTAACACCCTGTTTTATTTACATATATTTTGTAGCCCCTTTTAAATTTAAATATGAGGTATAGTAAAAAGAAATTTTGTATCTTAAGATAACTTATGAAACATGAAATCGTTCTAGAAAGGATCCCTGTAAGCCGACAAAACGATGGCCGAGTAATATTTCTGTATAAATGGTACTAAATAGGATATAAAATGGACTTGTGGGAGAAATGGACCTAGTGAGTTGGATTGTCACGGTATGAAGGATACCAAAACAGTTTTCTTTACGGTCGAGCGATTCTTGGGACCAGAGATATATGTAGGCGACGAATCTAATTGTTTTCTTCAAATGAGCAAAAAAAAAGTGTTCTGTATAAATGGGACTATATAGGATAAAAAATGGACTTGTACGTGAAATGGACCTAGTGAGTTGTATAGTCATGATATCAAGGATTCCAAAACAGTTTACGTTACTGCCTTTCGTTACTTGGGACCGGAGGTATAAATCAGTGTCCCAGATAATGTGAAAATTCGAGGAGAGAAACTTTCACACCGCCGATGGAGTCAGTGCTGACGGGGCACTGAAGACTCGAAGTAAGCTGTGATGATGGGGATGAAACATCAGACCAAATTGGGAATGGTGTAAGGCAGGGAAGTGTCCTTATAGACACTGAGCAGCAATCTAAAGTTTCACAAGACAATAGGCTTGAAGGAGACAATATAGGAATATACTATATATAGGGGGCGGTACAATAAAACATATAGTGGCAAACGTCTAGTACTCTTCTAATCAATCGATTTACAAATTTTTGCAGTTTTCACAAAATTCAGAAAAGTTAACTTCTAAAAAACCTATTTATTTGTGCAGCACTGTACAAATATAAAAACGTTCTGGAGAAAAACGTGCAAACAAAGAAAAATGTACAAAAGCAACTTGTTGTTGCTTTTTGAGTGCTAAACAGACAAACTAGTCAATCCTCTTTAATCACCCACTCACTAAAAACAATAACAACGTCTATGGTTTGAAGAACTAAAAACAGGAGGTAGTAAGGGGGATGAAATGATAGAAAAATGTCGTCTTTTTTTATTGAACAGTAGATGGGTAGTAAAATTAATTAACAGCAAATTAAATTGGAAAATGGAAAGAAATTGTCGTAAACAAATAGAAAACAAAGAGAGAAAACATGAAAGAAAATGACATGAATGGGTATATCACATCGCACACTTCATATTGTCATTTTGTAACTAAGAAGCAACATTTACTACATACTATGCATACATATGTACATATATGTATACATACATATGCACCAGTGTTGCCATTTTAGCACTTTCAGTGCTAGATTTAGCATTATGTTTCGTGAAAATGCATTTATTTTTTTGGAAATTATGCTAAATGCTTTTTAGCATAATTTGCATGACAAAAAAAATTTTTTTTACTCCAAAAAAAGTAATTTAAGGAGTCCAATTACATATATTTTAGAAGAGCTTGAGTATAATTCATCTGATATAAATATTATTCAAAATCAGTGGTCTTATATTACTAAGCAACATTGGGATGAAAAGTCTGATACAATGTCTTTTTGGATTCAGGTATAAGAATTGTCCATTTTTGTATTGTCATTACTCGTTTTACCATTTTCTAACGCCGAAGTTGAAAGGCTTTTCAGTTTAATGGCTTTAATTAAAAATAAAATTCGAAATCGAATTAAACCTGAGTTGTTATGTTCAATAATACAAATTCGAAAAGAATTAAAATTCGAAAATGCGTGCTGTTACACTTACAAAATACCAAACAAAATTGCTAACAAAATTAGATCAGCTGAAAAATATCAAAATGAAGATAAAGATGATGATAAATATGAAGATATATCAGCAATATTTGAGTCTATTAATCATTTTGTATAATCAGTATTTTAGTAAATTGTATTTCGAATAATTTTTTACAAAATTTTCTTACATTATACCTATTTATTGAAATGAAAATCTTATTTAACAAATTAAATATTTAAATTTAAAAAAAAAACTATAAAATGTAATATGTACAATATGTATACAGTAATATTCATATATGAATATTAAAAAAAAAATCTTTCAAACTATATTTTTTGAAATAATTTACAACTTTTTATTTTCCATTCATTTTCAGAAATTTTTATGAATTAATATATAAATTGTAATTGATTAAAAAAGAACAATAATTTTATGAACATATTGTTAACTCAAATGTAATATACTGATGTAAATAAGTTTTATTTTCGGAATAAAACAAAACATATACATATATGCAATAGTTTTGTTACATTTAAAAAATTTAGCATTTTTTTTTATTCCGTAGAACATTTTAGCATTATGTTTTTCATGTTTTAGCATATTTTTAAATTCATTTTCTGGCAACACTGATATGCACATCTAATGCTGCTGCATAAATAATATTTACACACAATATATCTATGAAATGTGGTACACTCCTACTCTCACTAATTGTAAATATACATACATATGTATGTACATATGTATGTATGTATGTGTGCGTTAGGTAAATTTGAGAGTTTATGTGAATGTGCATTTTACTTTTCTCTTTTCGCCTTGACACGAAAAATTGTGAAAATTTCTGTTTAGTACATACGTATGTATGTATGTATATCGTAATTGTTATTTCATCGATTCTTAATATTATTCTTTTTGTAGAAATCAGCCAACAAATAAATGATCACTCGGATAAAAAGGTCTGGGTAAATAGTGCTGTGCACCTCGTAAAGGACTCCGTGCAAATCTTCACTGATGGATCCAAACTGAAAGAAACCGTTGGTAGCGGAATCAATCGATATAGCCGAATCTATAGGGATGCCGTATTACTGCAGCGTTTTTCAGAAAGAAGTGTTGGCAATACAGGCTTCTGTTACGACTATTTGGCATACAAATGTCCCCAATCGAAACATCACCATACTCTCCGATAGTCAGGCGGCTATTAGGGCACTGGGCACCAACGTGATGAAGTCCAGGTCGGTCTATGGCTGTCGCAGACACCTAAACAGGGTGACGAAAAGACATGATGTCCACATCATTTGGGTTCCGGGACACATTGATATCCCGGGTAACTTCAGAGCGGATGAATCGGCCAGGCCCGGTACGACCATCGAACACTGACAAATTCTTGATTATTGGAGTCCCTTTGGGGACCTGTAAGCTCATGGTTAACAGTGTGGTCACAGACTCCGTCAACCGCATGTGGGCGGCTTCGGATACGTGCAGAACGGATACGGATGGAAGGCGCGCTGTAAGGCTGCTTAAACTCTAAAGAAGTATGCTTAGTGTAGTTGTCGGAGTAGTGACGTGGCATTACATTATGGGTACGAACGCGAGGCGCATTGGTCCGGGACACTTCGAAAATGATTTATGTAGGAGTAGCAGAGATGAGGAGAAAGATGAGACTGTTCTTAACCTACTGGGAAAATGCCCGGCACTGTGTTAAAGGAGAAAGAGACATCTTGGTGCCTACCACATCGATGATTTAGGTGATTTATCGAGCATTGACATCGGCAGTTTGGGTCTCTGCATTTGAAGCTCTAAGTGGTTCCAGGACTAAGGGATAATTGACGAAAACTGTGGTATCACAATGGGCCCAATGTGGCGTAAGTGCGTGAATTTACCCCTACCTACCTTTTAAAATTTAAAAAGTAGGAGGTAACTCCTACTCACGCAGTACATATTGTCGGAATAACAAAAAGATAGTTATAGGAGAAGGAAAAGGATTTTTTTTAATGAATGGGGCCATTTTATGTAATAAATTTATATATGTATATGTATGTATATTATTATATTCTTATTATATTTTGATGGGTTACTCTGTGTATGTACACTGAAGTACAAATTAGGCTGGTGTCACTGCCTTCCGATTTTTTTACAAGCGAAGTCCTATAGAATATCCTTGTAAGAGGTGGAAACATCCCATGTACCGGAGTTAGACCAAGAAGGCTGCGGTAGCCATTGAGCACTAGCTTCAGTGGGGTGGGGGGTTCGTGTCTACTTGTATCTAACATTAAATAACATAAAAATTATTACAGACTCCCTGGTTTTTAGGAAATGACTTAACCGGATAATCTAACTTTGGAAAATCCTCAACTGGATATCCTTGGAAATGAGAAAAAACAAACTATGGAAAGGATTAACTGATGTCAGCAGGAAGATTCCTAGGTGGTATTAGGAATCGATGCCTCTTGACTCTCCCAACCTATATCCATTTGGCACAAAAAAAAATTTACAGGATCCCAACGCATTTAATGTCAACAATCGGGGTCTCTGGTGGGTTTTTTATGCTATCGGGGCACCCACACTGAAAGGTTTAATCTTTTTAGGAAAAAGTTTTGTGGTTAGTGTGTTGCCTTACTAGACGAGACTTCTGAGTTTGAATCTCAACTCTGACATCTTGAAAAAAAATATATTTTTATTTCGACGATCAATTTTTAGTAGTCTGAAAATAACCAATTACCCTAAAATGCTTTTGTCATTAGAAGTTGATGTTAAACTGCAGATCCCATTCCGCCAACCATAGAGAAAATTGTCACAACATGGGTGGGGTGGGATGTTATGTTATAATCCTAATTAACGGATTGTAGTAGCAAATGATTATGTACGTTAGTAAAACTTAATTGTTAACATTTTTGTAATACGTTTTAGTTATACATAGTAGATTAAGTGCTACCTTTAAAGATTACAATAATGGTGTAAATCAATAACGTTTATTATAACCGACAAAATGCTGATTACTTAAGATGATGAAAATTTGATGAACTATTAATAAATATTATAAGCCAAAAAATATTTAATCTTAACGCTTTTTCGTGAATATGAATCTCAAATCTGCTAGTGGAGTAAATAAATTCGAATAAAAGTTGTTATTAAAGGTAACATGATTATAAAAATAAATACTTTATTTATTTTAAAAGTTGTCATGACAATGTGATTAGACGATAAATAAATGTATAAACAATTTTTGTAAATAAAAATTATCTGTTAAATTTTATCAATGTCGTTATGAGCAATTTTATGTCTGTGCCGATATCTAATATAGTTTCTTTAAACTTAAAGGCAAAAAATTTGAACAGGCAAATCACAATTTTTTTACGAAAATTTGCGAAATGTTCTCATATGAGCACGTTTATTTTGGCTACAATCAATATAAAAAATATTGCAGAGATTTTTTCGTTTTATTTGATAAAAACAAAAATTAAAAGGGGTGTGCTTTTAGGTTTTAATAACAATAAATACTTAATAAAACAATATTTTAATTTTTTTGTGACAGGGTACAGAATATACATATGTATGTATATGTATGTAGATATAGTGATATGAAATCCTAAAAGTTAATTTATATTAAAGAAAAATGCTTATATTTTTAATAAGTAAAAAGCTGTTCAAGATTACAAATAATATTAATTATTACATATTCTCAGCTAAAGTTTGCAAGAAGAATTTTATTTATTTTTTATCTTTAATTACGATCTTTTGATGTGGATATAATACTGTGCAGAAACATTATGAACTAAAATATATTTTTTTTTTAGCTTAGGACTTTTGAATTTCATATGACGACTTATTTCTAATATTGTTTTGAAAATTGTTTGTTTTTAACATTTAGTGTATTTTATTTTAAATCTGTATTAAATATATTATTTTACAATTTTAATGATATGCGCATAAATATTTTAAATTTTTCATTTTGTTTTCAACTCTTTTTTTTTTTTTTTTGAACATCAAAAATTGTACGAGTCTGATGGTCAAAATTTATTTGATTAAAAAGACATTTTCTAATGCAAAGGAAAAAAAACAGAAATCAAGAAACAATAAAAGCAAATGCAAATGGTTGAATGAAAAGAAAAGAAGATACTATGAATTTCAAATTCTGGCGGATACTGCAAAGGCGATGAATGAGATCGTTAGAAAAAACACATTTTTTATAGGGCTTTTATATATGAATTTGTAGACATATTTAAATTATTTTGTACACTGCTATAGAACATAGATTTCTGATAAAAGAATATTCGAAAGAAAAATAAGTCCAAATAAGTCCACATCATCATTTTATTGATGTAATATTTAAAATAAATTTTAAAAATTTCCTTAAGTAAAGATTTCATACGAGGCTGGGTACTAACATTTTGCAACAAATATGTACATATTTTTTTGTTTACTAGAGTTTACAACCGAACTATATATTTAAGTTGTTTCAAGCGAATATTTAAAACAGGTAAACATTAATCATTCAATATGTTATCTAGAAGTTTACCCCTAAGATCGCTAAAAGCATAATCAGGTAATAGATAGGTACTAAGCCTTTATTTGATAAATTTTAAACTCTGACAAAAACCCAATATTCAGGCTCTCGTTAGATCTATAAAAGTATTACGCTACATTAGAGGTGTAGGTTCATCTACGGCTACCTAATCACTTTGTTTTCTGTTTCCTTAGTTTTATTCTCCCTATTCCGTCCTTTCATCAATACATCCAATTTCTAGGACGAACACAATAGATTGTATGACCTTCGAGTTGTTTGTATTTACCGCTATGTCTGCACACATCCAACCTACCTACCTACTACTAGGAAAATTCTTTTTTTTTTAATAACTTGCTAACAATGGTACGTTTTTAAGTATTATTGGCAAATAGTTAGTCTCTTGTTTTTATCTCGAACGCATACATAGATATGTGTTTTGTTGCCTGTAATTACTGTACAGTCTGTTTGTTCCAGCTGTCAGATTTTGTCAGGTATAATATATGTAGTTGCCAAGTACCAAAATATAAGCAATACCATCACCCTCTTTTGTAATGTGTTTATATGAATTAGTTTTTAAGAATGATTTGTTGAACGTCATATCGAAATCAAACGCGTTATCCCTACTAATATTCGCTTATCAAAAACGCTTTCGATAACACTTGTTATGTCCGATTAAAAAATTTTCATTCTGCCTTTAAGTAATCACAAAACACTATGTATTAGCATCTCTAGGTTGACGACACTGATCTCTTAATATTTATTTTCGCACTTAATTATTTTTTATTCTGTTTCTATTCTCACTGTTTATCTCTCTTACTTGTAATTTTTGTTTTTTTCACTTTTATTTGTTTATATTTATTTGTCAATTTTGTTTGTTCGTAAATACATACAGGCCCACATACTTTAGTTTTTGTTTATTTTTATAATAATTTTTGTTTTTCATGTTTTTTTTTCTACGATTTTAAATTTTATTCAACGTTTTTACATCAGTTACATATCTTTGAAATATTTGGTGAAAGAGAAATAGAGAACTGGAATTATTATTGTATAGATATTATTAGGTGTGTATGTATGCACATATGTATGTATGTATGTAGAGCATTTTAAATTAATTCTAAATGATAAACAAACAATAAAAATACAGATAATTAGTTTAACTCGGAAAAAGAATATGATAATTGTTGTTTTATGATTAAATTTATAATTTGTCTCAAATAAAAATTATTCGATAATGTAAGTTAGTTTTTATAAACTTGGAAATCATTTTGCCTAAGGAAAAACACCTTATATTCTTCAAGCACATGGGGAAAATCAATATAAATCTCTTGTTAAATCAATTTTAAAACTTCATAAACAATATCCCATATCATTTGATTATAAAAAGTGAATAACAACAGACACATGCAATGCATGATACACACACTGTAATTCTAATAATAACAATATTATGTTTTTGTTTTTACATTAATTTTGCTCTTAGTTATTTATTGTTTTTATTTTGTGCCTCAAAACGTGTAGTCTAAATGTGTGTGTGTGTGTGCTAAATGGAAGGCAACAGCTTTAAAAAGCAAACGCCAATAACAACAAAACGTCACTTATGCACACACATTTACACTCAGAATCTTAACATCTAAAAGTAAAGCAAAAAACAAAAAACTTACCGGCCATGACAGTTTAACAGTTTGCTGGACACCAAAAAAGTAAAATGAATGTTTTTCAATAGTTAGGCAAACCCCAAATTACAGTACGAGGGTAGTATAGTTATTTAGGGAAAGGGGAAGGAACCAATAACAAAAACTTCTAACAGTGGTTAAATTTCGTGGACAGAAGTGTTAAAAAGAAGAAAGAGGTTCTGTTTTGTTTGTAAATTTTTTTTTAATCTTCTTGTTTTGATTTTCTTTAGTTTTTTTCGACACTTCTTAACAGCAGGTTTTATTCTTTTTTAACATCTTTGTACAAAGCACTGTAAATTAACAGAGTTTTTTTAATATTTCTTTTTATATTCCTTTTGTTTGTTGATTTTTTATAAAAAGACCGGTTAAAAGAGAAGAACACAACGTGCTGAGTTAGGGCTAAGGTAAAATTTATTTTTTGTTACTTATAGATATTAAATATCTACTTAATGGTTAATGAATTGTCTTTTAAATTAAATGCTTTCACTATTTATTGCTTCGCACTGTTTACGTTCTTCTATTCCTTTTTAAGCGTCGTTTCCAAAGTACCTCGTTTTATACGATCACTAAAAAGAATGATGCCAGAATGTTAAATTATAAAACAATGTGGGAACCAAAATATGGTAACAACTTAAATAGTGTTAAAAAATTTTAAAAATATGTTAAATATGAATAATTGTATCTTTTAAAACAAATTTAATTTTTTTGTTTATTTCTGCTGTCCCTATCACCGTAGCAATGTGTTTTTATCATGCGAATTTGTGTTGTTTTTAACTACAGATCAGATAACAGATTTGGTCAAGTAACTTCACCCTTGAAGGGATCGTGTGAAAACAGAAAATACTGCCACAGACAATTTACGAACCACTTAATGGATGTTAACTTGATGTAAACATAGTATATAATTATTTCGTTTTAGAAAAACAAGAGAATTATTCTAGGAAAAAATGTATAGATTGTAAATAATAATAGATTTAAGGCATCTGTGACAGTTTTTGTATCCTTTTACAAAAAAAATTTCGTTTTAAAATAAATATTTTCAATAGATTTTGGGGTCATTTACTTTTTATGAGCAGGACAAGTAATAAATTTTATTTCTGGCAACACTGTTTTAACATAGCACTTCGATTTAATAGCGGCGCCTAACCTTCAAAAAAAATTTACATTTTTTAGTTTATATTAAAAACAATGTATTAACTTTCTTCTATTTCTGTAATATAAAAACAAAGTATACACAATTCTACTATTTGCACAGGAATTTGTTTTAAAAATAACCCTACAAAAACAACCGCGTGACTTAGAAAAAAAATAATCACAAATTTTCAATATTTGGTCATACACACGCACAAATGAATGAATTTTTAGGTAGTATGTAAATAGTATCTTTAATTTGTTCTAAACATTTCTGCGAATATTATTATTTTTATGTTTTTACACTTTTTAGTCGTAATTATTGCTTTGCTTTATGATTTTTCCTTTTTTCTACTAGAAAATATGACAAATCAAATAAAAAAATACAACTACTACAACCACTGCTCAACAAAAGGCAAACGAAAAAATGACGGCGACATCATCTCAGCACTCTCGCGATGAGCACAACACAGGCAAAAACAACAAAAGAAAAAAACTTGCAATGACAAAAGAAGCATTTTACAGCGAATTCACCAGAAGTAGAAAAAACTGAAAAATTTTGTTTTTGGTCAAAAAAATTAACAATTTTTTCGTTATTGCTTAAATTCCTTAACACATAGTCTCTTTTGTTTAAAAAATTTTTCTTTTGTAATTTGCGTTAATTCATTTCATATTCTCGTTCCACAGCACATTAAAAATTCTTAATTCATGTTTTTTTATGCACTTTTTTGTAAGAGGCTTTGGCTTCTTCCAGTGCCGCCGCTGTTTCTTTCTTATGCAATTTTGTTTGTACTACGTTTTAATTTACGTTTATTTCATTTAATAATAACACTTTTATTTTTGGTTTAACTTTTAGAGGTATTTTGTAAATATTTTATATACTTTTTAACGTTATAATTAAGCGTTTTGTTGCAGAGTTTTGCAAAAAAAACAAAATTTCCTCGAATCGCGTCTTCGTTTTAGAAAAATCAACTGAAAATGCTTTACTCAACCGCTTCGTGCTTTTTACTTTTTGCTCTTTATCATTTTTGTGTGCGAATTCGTCGTGACATTAGTAAAATACATTGTTGTTACTGCGAAAAAAAAAAAATGACAACAGCATTGCCAGGTGTAAATGTAAAAATTCAACTTTTTTAGAAATAAAACTTGAAAACAATCTGAATCAAACAAAAAACTGTGGATAAAAAGTTCTATCATTCGTAAAAACAAACAACAATAATTTTTCAATGACCCGGTTTGTATAAAAAAAAAAAATTAAGGCATTCCATCACGGTGTCCGTGAGGGTGGGGCTTCGGGGCAAAAAATAATTTTTGTAATGCAGTTTTCGTTTTTGATGTGTGGTGATGATGAGTTTCTCTGTGATGAAATTTTCTATTACTTTTGGGTATGTGTTGAATTTCTTCGGTGTGGTGAATATAAATCATGAGTTTCTCTGTGATGAAATTTTCTATTACTTTTGGGATATGTGTTGAATTTCTTCGGTGTGGTGAATATAAATGATATACACCACTGTTACTCCAAAAATACACCGTAATACCGACATATCGACAATCCCATATTGTCAGTGGTGAATTGGAATGGTTTGCGTCTGAAATAAGCAAATTCAAAAACCCGCTATATATTGCTATACCCTTACTCTTAATTACCGACTTTAAAATTGTTGGGCTCAAGACCGAATTACATTTATTCGCAAAAAAATGAAATTACTTCATTACAAGTCATAAAATTTGAATGCTTAAAATAGATAGATTTTACCTCAATGTGGTTGAGAGAGTGGAATGAAATTGTTGTAATCTAAAATTAAATTAAATCTGTAGCATACAGTTACGATTTTTGGATTTCCTTTTCTCCCATGTATTCTACGTTATCATTATGTATGAATTGGGTAAGGCGGTTATAAAAACTTAATAAAACAGTCTCTGATAATACAGTGTGTTTGAATTTGTCAATTTCATTGAATACAAAATTTAAATTATTATTGTAAATATTAGCTAAAAAGTTTAAAATTCACGTGCTACACATTCACAAGTTGATGAGGAAACGTTAATTTAGAAGAAAGAAGGAAAAATAAACAACTAAATCAACAAGTGTGTTAATTAATGAAAAAATGTTGATGAAACAAATAAAATAAAATGTCTTTTCAATAATTTACACCTAAATAATTAAATAAAATTAGTCAACAAACAAATAAATAAATAATATCCAAATAAGAAGAATAAAGATAAAATAAAAATTGTAATAACAATCGCAAAAGAAACTTACCCAGAAGAGGTTTTTTTGTGCCGTTCATATTAATCGCTGTGTTTAACATGTTCCCAATTTTCGTAAAACTTGATTGGCGCATGAACGTGTTGTTGTGACGCGGTGGCAAAGGTGGCGGTAAAACTGGTGGTGGTGGTTCCGGTTCAAGTACCGGGCTCTGTCTGCCCCAACGGCCCATTTTAAATGATTTTGTAGGACTATTTGCTTTATTACTAGTGCAACAGCTACAGTGGCCGTTGCCACTAGTGCAGTCGTTATTGTTATTAATAATGGCGCAGCTGTTGTTATTGCCGCAGCTATTTATATTATTGTAAGACGCAATGTTGGTAATTTCTATAACAAAACAAAGAAAAATTCCGATTAAAATTGTGGTTAAATTTTCATGAATTGTAAAAAATAGGGTTAATGGGATTTCTATTCAGAAGAAATTATTTACAAAACGTAACACCGTATTTCAAATTCAAATGATTTTTCTTTCCAAATAGTATTCAGTTCCCAATCCCCCATCGAACGTGTGCCAAGTACAGGCTAGTGAGGCGCTTGTCAGCTTTTATTTCGAGAAGGTAGGAAATAATACAGCATCCTTTAAGAATTATGTCCCTGTAGTTCTTAAAAACATCCGGACCAATGATTTCGCCATTCACAATATACAAAACTGTCTTCTATTGGAATATTCCGAAATATTTAACTCACTCAGTATTCTCACAAAGTATTCCTCCATCTTCTTATTATTTCTGCGCTTTGTTTTGATTTTTTAATCAAGTTTCACTATCTAAGCCGGTGATTGGTCTATAGTACCAGGTCTTAAAAAGTGAATTAGTACATTTCTCGCCGCCTAGAAATAACGTACTCAGCTGACAGGTACTAAGAGTAAATGTGAAGGGCTTTTTGCTGATTAAGTCCTATTCTTTCTTAAATAACCTTCCTATTATGCTCGTTACAGATAATATCCTCTATGGGAGGAGCAGTGGTTATAGAGCTTCCTATATAGTATGATATTTAAGTTCTTCCAAATAGTATGTAATATTGTAATACATATAATAAATGAAGTACACTTAACAAGTGTATTATATATGTACATATGTCAAATATAATAATATATACATACATTATTTAAATAAAATTAATGTTAAGAAATTTTCTTCTTTTACCGCGTCTGTTAATAAAGACACGGTTTTATTAGGAAGAGACTAATTTTAACTAATTCAATTTAGTTTTTTTGTTGTCAGTAACCAGCCTATTCATTATCGGTTATTATTATTAAACATTTAAAATTAACATAAAAATTAGTTGGTTTTAATTAGAATAATCTCGTACAAGCCGAACTTAAGGTGTTTATTTTAAATTTTATTTTATTAAATTTAACGTTCATATACGTTAATACTCACAAACTTTGAAGAGCTCAAATTTACAATATTTAGGAGATTTAAGGATATACTAAATACATACACTTAATATAAAATATTATTGTCTGGATCACAGTTTCCGTACTAACTTTGTTTCAAAAGTGCAGCAAGTGTCCTGAAGTCAGAATTCTATTTTCAAAATCTTATTATTTAGATTTATTATTATTATCTTATTATTTAGATTTACATACGTCCTATTTTAAGCATGGAAATTGTACATTGCGGAACTTGCAAGATGTGGTTTGGCCAAATTTCATAAATTTATTAAACGTATGTTCTTTATAAACGAATTTTACTATGCAAGAAATTAAAAAGGATATATAGAGCACCATATCAATTCCATTTATCTAATGAATTTGACTGTATTGACCATATAAAAGACAAATATCAGTCCATTCAGTTATTTCAAGATATATTGAATACCAACAGAGAGTCCTAGAATTTTACTGCAAATACTCTACTTAATATTAAAATGTCCACCTGAATTTCCGATATACACACATACATATTGTAAGCGCAAAGTAGAAGTTCATCATTGAAAATGTGAAAATTTAATTACTTATCTATTGTTATTGCCCATAATATTTATTTGTTTGTTATTAATTTTGCATTTGTGTAATTTTATGGATATTGATTGCTGCTCTGTTTTTTTTCACACTTCTTTTAGACACTGACAAACGTACTCATATATGTACATATGAATAACCTTAAATGGATACATGATGGATCCATGACCAATCACAAATATTTTTATTAACAAATGGAAAATTTTTAGCAAAAATTCTTTATTATTGACAACAAAAATTCATACCTGTGTACCTTACTTAGAAATTTACCAATATTGTCGACAGCATATGCGAAGAAACTAGTAATAATTTAATAAATAAATAAATTTTCCAAATTTAACCGAAACATTTGCCTGAAGTCGCCGTAGTCTAGTAGGTAGTGTGGTGGCTTATTAGAGGTGAGGCCATGGTTCAAACTCCAGGTCAGACATATCCAACAAAATGAAATGTGGAAAAATATTACTTCGGCGACTTCCTCTCAGCTGATTACTGGCAAAAACTCTGAGTAAATAAAAAATTGCCATGAAAAGTTTCTCAAAAATCTGTCGTTCGGAATCAACTTTAAACTATCGGTCCCGCGACTCATGTATAAAATTAACACACACAATATGAGTGGTGTGAGAAACTAGGTCGTAATCCTGACTGAAGGGTTGTAGTGACTAATTGTGTATGTATTATTAAACATTAAAATATTACGAATAACTAAAATGTTTAGTGTATTATGGCTCTCCATTCCAACAAGTTCTCAACATTTGGGGATCATTAACTGAATTACTTTCATATTAATAGGATTAAATTAAATTATTAAACTAAATAATTTGATTTTATTTATTATTTTTCACAGCAAAAAAAATATTTATTTATGTATAAATAAATATAATTGTCCCCTTGTATAAAATACACTGATGATAAAGATTTTTAAAACCCCAAAAATCTTGTGATGATCATTTGCAAACTTACGTTGCATAATAAGCATCTGCAGGAAAAAGTCGCTGGAAGTCAAATCCGTTAAGTGTTGTGATCTAAAGCTGTCATTGACGACTTTTAAATGTTATGCTATTGCAACAAAACTATAATCAAACAGATTCCGATAAAATTCATTGACTTCGCTTATTTCTAAAGATCAAAAAACATTTCCTAGCAAGTACAAACCAAGGTTGCGATGCGACCCTTTTCCAATAAGGATTCGCAAGATTTATGTCACGTGCTGTGACACAGTGAGATTTGCCATTATATGACACAATTTAGTCAGAAGAACACACTTAAATGCAGACTGCAGATTTTGTTAAAAAACTAATTCTAGTTAGTTGATAACTGCTGTTGTACATCTGTTACTGTATTTACTTTAATACTTCTATCAACGTGTTAATTTGTATTTGTTATGTTTAGTTGACACGATTACCCAAAGAACCATTTTAAATCATAGTCAATTAGAATTCGTTTAGACAGTTCTCACAACTGGAGGATGCCAGCAAAACCAAAACAAATTACAAAATAACTGCAGTAATGGGTGCCCAGGAAGTCTAGAGGGTAGTGTGCTAGACTATTAGCGTTAGGGCTGTAGGTTCGATTCCTACCAGAGCCCCTGGTCTGGTAAACACCTACACCAAGCATAAGATCTACTTGATTAATTCCTATTTGCTAACATAATTCATATTGGAAGAAATTGTTCACTGGGTATACGACTAAATTTTTAGTTAAATGTGTAAGTGGGAGAACGTGATATCTGTTTGAGACTACATTGTCAAGTGCACAAGATTTTGTTCTTATCGATATTCCCCTATAAATGATATAACGCACGAAACACTAAATGGAACTGAAGGTTTTTGGGGTGGGCGGGACTGCAACCACATGAATAATTTTTCAATTCATGTTTTTTTGCAGTTAAATTTAAAAGGAAGGGATTTTCAAATATATTTAGGACAAAACAACAATTAATCAAGACCTCTTTATATATTTTTACCTCAAGATTACTTCCACTTATATTGGATTCTAAAATCGATTTCACACATACATAATTGGTCATTACAACCCTTCAGTCAGAATTTCGACCTAGCTTCTCACACCACTTATGTTGTGTGCGTTAATTTTATACATGAGCGGCGGGACCTACAGTTTAAAGTCAACTCCGAACGACAGATTTTTGAGAAGCTCGTCATGGCAATTTTATTTACTCTTAGAGTTTTTGCCAGAAATCTGCTGAGAGGCAGTCGCCGAAGAAATATATTTTTTTCATATTTCGTTTTGATGCCTGACCTGGGATACGAACTCGGGCTTTACGTCTAATAAGCCAACACACTACCTACTAGACTACGGCGACTGTCAAATCGATTCCAACTAATTGTTATTATTTTTTAATACAAATTCTTTTTATTAATTTCTACGAATTGTTACGTTTTAATTTTCAGGCTAAGGCATTAAGATTAAAAGTTAATCGTAATCATTCGCAGCTGTTAAGTATCTGGGTAAACAGTTTCAACTCTTTAAACGACGCTTTATTTATTCAAGTAATTTTTATTAACTTTAGAAATTTACATAAAAAACATCTGGAATGAAGTAGAAGGTATACTAACATATTTGTACTCATTTTTGATATTTAATTTAATTATTTATTTTTTTTACGCTTAATTAAGAATAATAATGTTTTAATAAAATAATCAAGGTTAGTACGCAAGTTTGAAAACAGGTTTAAATTGTGAAAAAGGTGCAACGAATATGGACTGGGAGTTTACCAGATTAAAACAAAGTTATTGCTGTACAGTAGGAGATGCAAAGTCCCTAAAGTATCAAAGGAGTAACTCTCACGCCATCCAAATTCGTTAAAGATCCACAACTGCTCTTTATTGTTGTAATTGGGGTATTAACCCGGAAAATGTATACTGGCTATAAGACTTTATAGCCAAACTAATGCTTTGGTGGTTGTCTTTAGGGACAAGGCATCATCAATCCTGGTTGGAGGATATTATGAACATTGTGGCAATTATTATAACCGGTACTCTTAGAACTACATCATCTAAAGCATTGTTTACTGCAAATGTGGAAATATGCTGAGCGCCACAGGTCCAGGGGTTCCTAATCATGGCGGCATTAAAGGTAACAAAAATCCCGATGAGCTTATAAAAGCTGGCTCAATGGAAAATTTAACTGAATCCCTTACAGAAGAGCTAACAAATGGATTTACATAAGCATCAGTCATTAGCAGAAGAAAGTTGGAATAATGAACCTATTTGCGGAGAGACCAGACAGATCTTGTCCGATATTTTGCATTAAATCTGAACAAGTTCATCTTAGGAACCTCATAGCAGTTGCAACGAGATACTGGCCTCAGGGTGCAAACAGCCTGAAATTGGAAGTATTCTTATGCAGAAACTATAATGACGAGGAAGAAGAGAAGACCACAGAACATCTTCCCTGTCATCTTTATACAAATCACTGGCTACAATGAATGTTTATGAAAACTTCACTACTTTTCTACGCATATCCTTACAGTTAAGATTAATGTCCTTTTATAGTTTAAATTAAACAAGGTTTCTCTTTAAACAAACACTCACTCACTGTACGTACATTTAAAATTAATATAAATTGTTAAGACATGTACAATGTGTACATGTACATTTGCTCTCTTTTGTTTGCAAGTAGGGTGGAATTGTAAATTATAAAAACTCTTTTCTTTGTTTGTTTGTTTGCTGCATTATTATTAAAGAAAAAAATATAAAATAAATAAATAAATAAGAATATTACAAGGAGCATAATCTAGTTCATCTTAGAAGACATCCCAGTTAAATTTAAATACGTACACCATGTACATACGTACAGAATATACGAGTGTAATCAACAAAACGTCAATGACATTGTAAAATTCTTGTTGGTATGCGAACAGAATAAAAAAAAAGCAAAAAAAAAAAAATGTTTGTACGCTTTTCTTACAAGTATTCTAAACTAAAAGAAATTGCTAAAATGCACACAATAACAAACAAGCAATGAAATATAAACCAATTAATTTCTACTATTTTGCTTTTCTTCCATTATTTTCTATTTCATTTAATGTCTCGAACTTATCGACTTTTTGTCAAGCAATCAGCAACAACACCTTGAGGTTACAGTACTTGAAGAAGTGTTAGTAATGTCATTGTGCTAAATTATTCGGATTGTTTTAAGATGTCTAATTTAGCAGTTTAAATACATATTTACATATATATCTTGTTACTTTGACGAACGTACTTTTCATTTATAAAGTAAAAAAAGTGGTATTCATTTGGTCGGCGGAGACACCCACTGTATTTATAAGGAATCCGAGATTTTTATGAGAGAAGTGTGTGAGTTTGCATGCTTAGGCATGTAAATTGATAGAATGACACAATCATACTTATTTACGATTGGCAGCGTATATTTTATAGTCGGTAGTGTGTTGGCTTATTGGACGTAAGGCCACGAATTAAACTCCAAGGCAGACATCTCTAACAAAATGAAAATATGAAAAAGTCAGCAGATTTCTGGCAAAAATTCTGAGAGTTTATAAAATTACCATGAAAAATTTCTTAAAAATCTGTCCTTCGGAGTCGACTTTAAATTGTAGATCCCATCAATCGTGTATAAAATTAACACACACAAGGAAATTGCTGTGAGAAACTAGGTTGTAATCCTGACTGAAGGTTTGTAAAGAACAATTATGTATGATAACTATTGCCATGAGTTACAATTTTTATACGAAAATTCAACTCGCTTTATATTAAAGTGTTATAAAAAGATCCTCATTAGAATACTATATATTTCATAACTACTAGGTTAGGAAATATATCAATATTCATATTATGTTTATTAGCTTGGCCTTAGAGCTTAGGCTATAATTGTAATATCCTGCGATTTGTTTTAAGGGCGTTGAAGACTAAGTCTAATGTGTATTAAATTGTTATTCGTTTATTTGAAATCGATCTAAATTTTACCACATCGATTAGTTTCTCTGTGATTGCTGTGATTTCCGCTTAAGGGACTACACCATTAGCCAACACAATGTAAAGCGTCAATTTTAATCGAGCCATGTACCTGTATGTGATCACAGGAATTCAATATTTTTTTAGAAAATAGTTTTCAATTTTGATAATGAAAAATTATGGCTGGTGAAGGACATCAAAAGCCATAAAACTGTTTTCTATAATTCCATTACCTCTTTTTGTAAAGATTGTTTTAAATAAATTCAAATTATATATATTATTTTGACCTGTTCCCTTGATAATCCAATCAATAAAATATTCTAGCTCAAGGTCAATTTCTTAATTATTGTACAATATTAGATGTGATAGCGAGCAGTGATAATGTTTATATTTTAGATATTGCTACTCTCTTTTTGGAATCCTGAAGATGATATCCGATGGACATCGAAATATTGATATATAATAAAGAAAATTGATAATTAAGAAATTAACCTTGAGCTAGAATATTTTATTGATTGGATTGTTTTAAATTTTTTAAACTATTTAATTATTTATTAATCAAATCCTTTGATTTACTGTTTAACATCAAAACAAATCTGACATTTTTGACTAAAACAAGCAAGTCAAGAATCTGAAGAAAGAATAGTTCAAACTGTAAACATGATCAACACAAATAGACGAAATTAAAATAAAAATAAAATCGTAATCCAATTTTCTTTTGAAATTTCATTTAAATATTTCATTAAGAATTTTATCGCCAGTTGGAAAATCGATAATGAAATATTATTTTATTTTTCAAATTCGAATTAAAGAATAAATAAAGAAAAATCTTGAACTTCCTTTATGATAAATAAATCAAAATTTGAGTGTAAAAAATAGTCGAACTCCTCTATAATCTTCTCATTTACATCGATTTTCATGTGTATTCTATAAATTTTTGTAGTCTGTTTTATTTCACCATGCGGCACATGTATGAATGTGTTGGAAACTTCCATATTAGAAGAACATCAATCATTAAATATAAAACATCAATTAAAATTCTTTTAAAGTATCATCATAATGATGATTTTAATGCACATAAGCACACAATTATACTCGAGAAAGCAATTTAAAGTTTTCAAATTTCTTCAATTTAAAATGTTGCAGGTAAATTTAATGTAAGAATTGTATTGCAACAATAACAGTGGGACTGAAAGAATACATAATTACGAAAAACGATGCTCTGGAATGCAAACGAACAAACAAACGGAATTCGTTTTTGTATTTACAAAAACATTAAAGTATCAATATCCATCGAATTATATTATTTGCTCCACTGTATCAACTTATTTTTAAGATAATTGTGAACTTTGCCAAAATACTTTTCTAATTAAATATGCATTCGTATAATATGTTTGTGTGTTAAAAAATGTTTACCCTACACAACAGAAATCCATTTAATTGGTTTTAATTATATTTTAAGCCATAATTTGATATATTGTACGACACTTTTAAGTATTATATAATACTATGCTACAGATTTTACATGTTATGTTATGATATTGTATACGATTTAAGACTTTAAAGCTTAAGTTCTAATAACCCAAATAGATAAATACTAGTTACTACCTTTCAAGGTCATTAGCCCTGTGGCAAATGACCTTAGTGTTCATTTAAGAGTATATGTAGCTCGTGTGGCCAAAATAAAATTACTTATAGAGACGGAAGAGAGTAAGGGATAGCATAATATGTCTATGCGATCCTACCACCACCACCCGTAATTACTCAGTTGTTTATTCGCCTCGAAAGAAATGAACTAGAGAGATATAACATAACAAAACAAAAAAATCACAACAAAACACGTGTGTGTTGTGTGGTATCTATGCAATGTTGGCTAAAATAGATTGGCACGTTATATATTGTATTTTGCACGAGATTCAATGTGACTTGAACACACACATGCACTCTCGTACACGGTTAAACTTTTACACAAATCGATACATAAAGAAAAACTGTGCAAAGGAACAGTGCTTTTTTGTTTATTTCTACTCTTTGCCAAACGTCTATACACCTTCACTTATGCCCAATGAAAAAAGAAATTAAAAACAAAAATTAACACAGACACATAGTTTTACCCCCTAGAAACAAAATCATAGCTTTAGAACTTATATACTACGTATGTTTGTATATACAGTAGAAGTTCGACTATCGCAACTTTAAACAAAATGTAGCCTGTTGCAATTACCGAAAAGTTTATTCCACTTGAAAACAACAAAACAAAAATGAAACTTTAGAAACGGCTTTCACATTTCAACATAGGCATAGTACGCAAATTGTAATAATCGGAGGTTGCGATAACCGGGTTTACACTGTATGCATATACACCTTTTATTTATACAAAATGATTTTAAATTTTTAATTAAGAGCTACGCCCTTTCTAATAATTTCAATAAGTTTTCTAAAGTTAAAATCAAATTGTTTTGGTATGTAGAAATTTATATGTAAATCCCCATCTTTGTATACATTGTGGAGCAACAAAAAATAAGTCAACAAAATTACTAATTTGTTTTTCTATTGAAAATTAAAACACAGTCTTTAGTTGGCTTGTAACCACACTGCCTACTGTAAATAGCTATGAATGATTCATTTTATGACACAGTAACAACAGACCTAGTTTCTCACACCACTGATGTTGTATGTGTTAATTTTATACATGAGTGGCAGGACCTACAGTTTAAAGTCGACTCCGAACGACAGATTATTTGAGAATCTTTTCATGGCAATTTTATTTACTCTCAGAGTTTTTGTCAGAAAGCTGCTGAGAGAAAGTCACCGAAGAAATATTTTTTCTATGTTTTCGTTTTGATGTCTGATCTGGGGTTTGAACCGAGGCCTCATGTCTAATAAGCCAACACGCTACCTACTAGGCTACGGCGACTTCAATACGAATTAATAATACATATACTAACACATACATAATTGGTCGTTACAACCCTTCAGTCAGGATTATTGACCTAGTTTCTCGCACCACTTATGTTGTGTGTGTTAATTTTATACATGAGTGGCGGGACCTACAGTTTAAAGTCGACTCCGAACGACAGATTTTTTGAGAAACTTTACATGGCAATTTTATTTTATTTACTCTCAGAGTTTTTGCCAGAAATCTGCTGAGAGGAAATCGCCGAAGAAATACTTTTTTGTATTTTGTTTTGATGTCTGGCCTGGGGCTCGAACCCTGGCTTTTACGTCTAATAAGCCAACACACTACCTACTATACTAACACGATCATAACATAACATAACATCGACAGCGTAAAATTACTCTTGCCAGTAGGGTATCGAACTCAACTGATATTGATTGTATCGCTACTACACCGGATTGGGCTTTATGGGTCGATTACAAATAACAACTAAATGAAAGTCACCTTGTCTATAGTCTGCCGTTTACAGTTGTCAGTTGCCATCTATTTTACACATCACTCAAGCTCAATTACTATCGATAATCGAGCCGTTAGAGAAATAAAGAGAATTTTTATATTTTGTTCTGTATGGTCCACTGCATGAATAGGGACCATCCCCATCATTGTTTACTCAGAAACTCTTCAAAATCAAATAGCTCATTAAGAAAGGAGTTCAGAAGTCGGCCATGGAACCGTGGTTTTATTTAATTTATATAACTCACTGCATCAGAGTCTAAACTAAGTTTTTCAAGATTTTTTATTTAAAGACTCTTAGTCTACACACTAGACCACTACGTAAAGCCAGGGATAACGAGCTCAAATCGATTAAGCATTGTCTTAAAGCAGTCGACCATGCAACCGTGGAATTATTTAATTTATATAGCTCACTGTATCGGACTCTATACTAAGTTTACTATCAATTTTTATTCAATGAAGGATAGTCTACATACAAGACCACTACATAAGACAGCGATTACAAGCTCGAATCGATAAACACTGTTTTAAACAAATTCTCAATATCTCATGGAACGAAAAACAGCAGGTAAACGGTGCAGAAAATCTTTATATGTACCAAGGATATTTTCTGTCATTTTATTAGTTTTAACCCAAACTTTTGGACGATGTACTTAACTCTAAAGCATTATAAGGACTATTTTGAATTTGTTTATATAAACGTCTAATAAAAACAATTTTACACAATTCTGCAACATAAAATAATCACGTCATTTATCAATTTTAGGCGAACTTGTAATGCCTTTAATAAAAATTACGTTCTGAAAATATCAGAATTTTTTTTCTTAAAAAGAGGTGTGTAAGGGGTATAGAATTTTGTAATTAAATTTTCAAACAGATATTTATCATTTTTTTGTATGTATGTATGTATCCATGTATGTAAGTGCATAACCATAGATGTAAGTATGTAAAACATATCATCAACACCATCTGCTAATTCACATTGAAAATGATTATTTTTGGGTTCATAACATATAAACTTACAAATATACCTTTAAATTACCTACATACATATGTACATACATACATGTATGTAATCTGAATATAATGTTGTAGTAGTATTTTCTTATATCGTTGTTTTCATTCGACAGTTTCCTACATTATATTGTATGTAGTTTGTTTATTTTGGTTTTTGCACATGAAAAAATCTTTAAAATCTTTTAAAACATTTTTTGTTTAATTTTGTATAAGTCTGTTGTATCTGTACGCCCGTCTGTCTGCCTATTAGTGTTTTGACGGGCTCCTGTTATGGTGGTTTATTTGTTTTTATTTCACTTTTTTTGTTTTTTTTTTTTCATGTAGAAATATTTACTAAATTTTTATATGCATTTCCATCCATACATATTCGCATTGAGCCTCCAAGGGGTAAGTTAACTTATAGTCACTTGGTTAAAATATTCTTTCGCATCTGTGCGTAATTATATGTGAATGCCTGCAGCATATTTTTAGATTGATAAGAAACTTAAGCATATCCTAAGATGGGTGCATGTAAGGTATATAAAATTACAAATGACAGATACTATTAGTTTACTATCTTGTACGTAACTACTAAAATAAACATTTTTATGTTTCAAATATTTTATGTTTGGTTTTGTTAAACTAACTACAAAATACTCAGTCGTTCGTCTAAAACCAATCTTAAAGAAACAGGCCCTAAAAGCGATTCCCTGTTCCGATTTCAGATGAACGCATGTGATAAACACTAAATTTTTAAAATAAATCGTTCAAATGAAATCGTTCATCTTATAGACGTATGGGGGGTTAGACTGATAGTTAGGAATAAAGTGGTTAGGTTAGAACATGGGACATAGTACGCTATATTAGAATGGATTTTTTAGTCGTATATCTAGAAAAGTACAACTAAGGACGGTACAGTTTAAGCGTAACAAAATACTGAATGTTTTAAAATTGGCAATCGGCGAATAATTCTCGAAGTCAAAAAGAAGTTGAATTAGCTATCCGAAATCTTCCATGAAAGATCTGTAACCAGTGAGTATTATCACATCGGAGGGACCGACCTTATTCTGTTAGTAAACGTAGTTTTTTCTTCTTATTTCCAAAAATTACACAATAAGTGATGGAGATTAGCTATAATAGCTGTAATAAAAGGAATAAAGGCAGGCTCATATACGGAGTGGGAAAACTACATTCAACAAATTTAAAAATCAATATGAAATTAAATTTAATTTTAAATAACATTTTTACTTTAACTACACTTTGATTATTACATTTGATACAACCATAATTAGTGTACTAAATAGTTGGTTATTACCTGCTATAATTTGAGGAACTAATTTGTTTATAATCTTAAGTTTTCACAGGGCATAACATCGTCCACACTATAACAACAAAGTATAGCAAAAACAACAACTCCTCTTGTTCCCATTGACAGGCATTTCTATGGTAAATTTCACCGTGCCGAAGTATACTGGCAGACATTTGAATATGAAACAACACGAATTGTTTACATCAATTTAATTAAGCACCGGATTTATTTCTGTTTACATTTTAACTAAATTAGCAGTCCTCCATTAGCTGGTTGAAAAATCTAATCGATACAATTGTAGTAAATATTGGGGAAACGTATTGAAAATTATAATGTTTAAGACATAACTTTTGATAAACTACATACACTTTTATACCTACATATGCAATACGTACATATGTATATGATACATAATACACATGATAAGAGATAGTCAGCAGGTAGTTATCTTTCTGACAACAACAGGATTGGGGTACAGATTATATGGAGAACTAATATATGCTTTGAAGGCAGTATAATAGATCGTCTGGTCGTAATACTTTTGTTCCTTTACACAAAAATAATAATTATTTTTAGACTTAATGACAACAAGAAAATGTTTTCGGTAATATTCAAGTCCTTTCATTTTTAGCTTTTCCTATAAACTCTAACACTTAGCGAAAGAGCGCTGTAGATTAAGTTTTTCCATCCTGATTGCCTTCAATTTTTAATATTTAGCTTTAGTTTTTTCATTTACTGAACAGTAAATAAGTGATTCCAATTTCGAGGACACTAGTACTAATATTTAACCAAGAAGGCTGGACCCAGAAGGTAGATTGTCAGAAAGTAGCATACCCCTACACAAATGGGAATTGTATCTTCAAATATCTTGCAAACTTTCCAGCTCGTATGGAAAAATAAGCGAAACTGGTTATTTTGTATAGTTTTTGTCAAGTTCTACTGCATAGAGGTGAATGTTCTACAACTTATTACACGCTTAGAAAATACTAAACTCTTTAATAAATACTGTTATAAGAAGAGAAAAGTATAAATAATAAAGTTTTACAACCTTTTAGTTATAACGCTTTAAACCCATACTTTAATGTTTATTTAATTTCCCTGAAGTGTTAAATATAAATCTACACTTGTGAGTCCTAGCCTCTTAGAAGTCGCAGTAGTCTAGTAGGTAGTTTGTTTGATTATTAGACATGAGACCACGGTTCAAACTCCAGGTCCACTCCATCTCCAACAAAACGAAATATGAAAAAATATTTTTTCGGCGACTATCTCTCAGCGGATTTCTGGCAAAATCTGACGTTCAGAGTCGACTTTTAACTGTAGGTCCTGCCACTCATGTATAAAATTAACACACACAACATAAGTGGCGTGAGAAGCTAGGTTGTAATCCTGACTGAAGGGTTGTAATGATCAATTAAGTATGTATGAGCCCCAGCATAGAGACTCTTTGTGCGCTGCTGTAGAATATTTTCTTCCACTGTCCAAAAAGTACTGAAATTTTCCATTTTTAGGTTGCACTTTCTAAATACATAACAAAATATTTTGTTATTGTTTTATTTTCCATGAATTGATGCTTAAGAGAACTTCCAGAAAGCGCAAATGTTAAAAGAAAAAAATCGGTAAAAATTTATACAAAAAATGAAGTACGGATAGTAGAAGATTAGTCGTGGTACCGAAAGAATTACGATCTTTCCAGCAATAAAAATAATATTATATAGTAATTAATTATGAAAGCAATTAAGTTTGAGTACTTTTGTGATAAAAATCGTATTAAAAGAGATGGATATGATGGATGGATGGGTAAATCAATCGTTAAAATGCATTTAAATAGACATTTCAAAAGGCTCATTATATCTCAGCCTATAAAAATGTGTAGGATTATAAAATATTTATTTTAGCAGAGAGTTTTCTATGAAAGTTTGAATATGAAAATATTTTAGTTAATAATTAAAAGCACTTAGTTTTACTCGACAGATAGCTCATTAAATAAATAAACTTATCGAAAAGATATACACATTTCCGAATGGCTGTAATCTAATGACGCCGTCAAAATTATTTATTATTTTTATTTTCTTATTATGATTCTAATTTTTATACAGTCAATAATAATTGTCAGTTAATTTGTTTTCATATGGTATTTATAATAAATTTTACTGAATTTTACTAAATGGATGTATAATACAAAAATAATATATGATACGATTGTTTGGCTACATTTATTATCGCATTATTTTGATTTCATCGCAAATAATATAAAATAAATAGTACTAAAAATGATATATTAGTTATTTAAGTGTTAAAAACGCCTACACATTTAAATACAGATAGATCAGGTGTTATCAGATGACAGGCTTAATACCTTTATTTATTATAAATCATCACATTGTAATTATTATCGCCATCAAAAAAAATATGCGAGACATTAGTATTATCATTTCCATTTCCATTTTTTATTTATTTATTCATTTATTCATTTTATTTTGATCTTGACAATAATTTTTATTTTGTCTAAATGTATGTATTTATTAAGAAATTATTTAACGCAGTGGTTCTTACACCCCCTAATCAAATTTTCCTTTCTCCAATTTTAGACGCATAACCAGCAATAATTTCTCTGTTATAATAAATATGTATATATTTGTGTATATATGTATAATTGTATAAAAAGCTTGACTTAAGTCGCTTAAGAAACAAATTTCTGGTTGGTATCGATCACCAAATTGAGGTATCAAGTATGTTATCTGATGATTTATTCCTATCATCATAGAATCTACAAATTACCTTCGAGATGATCAAGATTTTAAAAAAGTGTTTTAATGACCTGGTTATTCCTTCATAGCCTGAGGCATGACTAATGTCTACTGTAATTACCAACAAACGGACGCAAACGGACTCTGTTTGAACCCTGGCAAATCTAAATGCATTTTGATATGTAAGAAAAGATTGATGCCCTTCGTTACCGAGGACATTATATTAGGTGGCGAGAAAATTGAGATTGTTAACTCAGCGAGAAATCTTGGGATAATTTTTAACAGCAACTTGACGTGGACTGATCATATTAACTCTTTGGTTGGTCAGTCTTACGTAAAGCTACGAGCTCTCTGGTCGACACAGTATTTCACTCCACTGAGTATAAGGATCTTGCTTGCTAAGACATATCTGATTCCCTCCCTACTATATGGGTGCGAATTATTTGGAAACTGTGACTCAGTTAGCAGAGGAAAATTAAATGTCTTATATAATAACATTATTAGATATGTGTATAGATTAAAAAGATTTGATCATGTGTCCTCTGCTGCCAATAATCTTTATGGCGTATCATTTGAAAATTTGTTGAAAATACGAACTCTTACTCTTTTGCATAAAGTCATAAACACTCAAACTCCCAATTATATTTTTGACAAGATACGTTTTTTCCAATCATCTCGGCAAAGGAACATCGTTATACCTCGACATCGATCTCTCGTGTCCGAATGGCATTTTCATGTGCATGCTGCTCGTCTTTGGAACAATCTTCCATTAAGTCAACAAATTAATAGCAATGCTAATAATTTCAAAACCTTTTTATTTGAATTTTTTGCCTAATTACAAACACTGTATTAATGTATTTTATATAATTTATTGTTTTCCTTCTTAACTTTGTATTATTATTAATTATAAAATGTTTATAGCGTTATGCGTTCCTGTACTCTAAATATAAGATTAAATCTTGTTGTATAGGAAATGAAAATATATAAATTAAAAAAAAAAAAAAAAAAAAAAAAAAAAAGATTAGATTGCCTCAAACCTATTTGCTTTGAGAACAATCACCGCTTCTCTCTACCCTTTCACCGATTCTGCTCTGACCCCATCAGCAATGTACAAGCTCCCTTCCTCAGAAGCCCATATGCCTGGTTATTCCCGTGAATTTGCATATGACCTAGGACTCAGCAGAATGTACTCTATTTTCGCTATCTTGCTCATCAGCTTCATAGACAGTCCAGGTACTATTTTCGAGTTCACATAATAAGAACTCAGTGCTCAGATGGCGGACTGTCGCATAGTATTGCTCTGTCGATCCTTTGTATCATCTGTCCAAGTTGAATTAAGTACATCTTTTGATGGCATAAACTTTTGCCTAGAAGATGTCAGCAAGTTTTCCCAAGGACTCGGAAAATTTCTCTCTGAGATCAAAATCTCCCAATATCTCCTGTAACAAGATCATGGTCTAAAACACAACCAGGTAAATAAATAGGCATACAGAATAGAAACCAAATAAAAGCCGTTTTAAATACATAAATAAAAAAAGCCGGCATACTATCATTGCAGAACATCTGGTTTTCTAATCTAAACCTGGTCCGACCTCTACGGAATTTAAATTTGCACCATAAAGAGAGTTCCGAAATGATTAAAACAAATTATTATTTAAAGGTACAATGTTCAGTATATGGTGGATGCATCAAAACTTTCCAACCGTATTCTCTCAATCAAAAATGGAATTCAAGATCTTCTTTCTGTATTCAGGTTTCTTTAAATGATTGATAACTGTTTGCTGGTGATTGCCTAGTTTCATAGCGACGTTCACGTTACTTATAGGCCAATCTTATATAATTTTCCCATTATTTCGTCGACCTTTTAGTAACCGCTTGTCCAGAGCAAGGTGCATCTTAAGCATCAAAATTTGCTGATGTTTTTCTAATTACAACATCGTTTATAGGAATTGGTGGAAACCTGCGGAACAGTCGTTCCTTTACTATAAAGGCAAAATCTTTTAAATTTTCACCAATCTTTAAACGGTAATAACTTTTCACATAACAATGATTTTATAACGTGTCAAATTTCATACAACGCTATGTTGTTGCCTGAAAAAATTATTATTACCAGAGGTATTATATTTTATAGACATCTACCTACAATTTGTAATCGAAGCTCTTTCGAACGATAGATATTTCTATTGTACAATTCTAATTAACTATTGTTATAACACAGTCGGCTGATTATTACTTCGATTTATTCAATTTCTAAATCGATAATTAAGAACTTTTCGAACGATTATAGATTTTAGAGAATATTTATAATATTTCTTAAAGAACTTAGTTCGAGCTTAAAGTTTAGTTTTCTAATATTATTTCGTTTCACTCATTTTTTAATGAACACTTTATTTTCACTGAAAATTTAACAAACATAAGTAACAATGCCGACAATAGTACGTTGTTAACCTCAAAAACCACATAGGAACATAAGTAGGGGGGCTATATTATGTATATATCGTACATCAAATATATACAATAATAACAATAAATAATATAAACAATAATAATAATAGAACAATATCATATCATACTCGTGCATTTATAACGTATTTATAAACGAATATAAAATGGCAATGGAAAATAAATAAAAACATTTATTTTTATTTAATTTTTATGTACAATTTTTATGCACAATTATAAATTATAAATAAACTAGCAGATTGTACCCGGCGTTGCGCGGGTTATGTAGTTTGGATTAGTTTAAAAAATTGAAAAAAATTATTGGGTAATTTTTGCATTAAAAATAATAATAAATAAAAAACCGGTTTATCGGTTTCGAAACCGGTTTTGAAACCGGTTTCTTAAAAAATGCAATTTTTCAAATTATTCGGAAACCGGTTTAACAAACAACCCAGTTTTTTGAATACTCTAAGTCCTAAATATAAATGCACTCAATTTGCCCGTTTTTCGCCCCTTTCCCCATTTTTGGACCCCTTTTGGTTCAACTTTTGAAACGGAACACCTCCAATATCTATTTGGGAAACTTAACCAAGCTAAATCGTAAAAAAATACCTTTAAAACAGATAAAATACAGCATTTATGCATAAAGTACTAATTTTTGCCCATTTTTTCTGCCCTTTGACCCATTTTTCCCCCTTTGGGTCAAAATTTTGAAAAGATTTATTGCCTATAACCTGCACCGACAAAAGTTCAATCAATATCCCAAATTTCAAGCAAATCGGTCCAGGCGTTCAGGCGTGATTGGCTATACACTCAATTTGCCCGTTTTTGGCCCCTTTCCCCCTTTTTGGACCCCTTTTGGTTCAACTTTTGAAGCGGAACACCTCAAATAGCTATTTGGGAAACTTAACCAAGCTAAATCGTAAAAAATTACCTATAAAAAAGATAAAATACAGATTTTATGCATAAAAGTACTAATTTTTGCCCATTTTTTCTCCCTTTGTCCCATTTTTTTCCCCCTATTGGTCAAAATTTTGAAAAGATTTATAGCCTATAACCTGCACCGGCAATGGCTCGATCTATATCCCAAATTTCAAGAAAATCGGTCCAGGCGTTCAGACGTGGTTGGCAAACAAACAAACCAACAAACAAACAAACAAACAAAAAAACAGACTTACAGAAAGATTTATAATATATATTAGGATAAATGTATATATTAAGAAAACTATAATAAAATATATCAAAATAATAATAAATACAAAAGCTTAACACATTACAAATGTGAATACATATTCATCATGTTCTTTTCCTTGTGGTGCTAAAAAATCATTGCAATGAAAATAGTGTTACTCTTGGTGATGAGAAATTAATTTTTTTTATATCGAGTTATACAAAAAATCAAATATAAAGGAAATCTCTTAATATTACTTAACCGTATGCAATGTCATTAAAAATCTTTTACACGTTGTCTACATTGTCTATACATCAAAAAGTCTTTTCTCCAAAGTCTACAACTGCAGAAATTGCTAGGATTGGCCCGAATCACCGACTTTGCAAAATCATAATGTTATCTCGCAAAGGACAAGAGAAATTTAGAAACTTTCAAATAAAAAAAAATCATATAATTTTTATTTCTACGTACGTAATTGATCATTACAACCCTTTAGTCAGGATTACGACCTAGTTTCTCACACTACTTATGTTGTGTGTGTTAATTTTATACATTCAAGGCGGGACCTCAGTTTAAAATCGACTCCGAATGACAGACTTTTGAGAAAATTTTCATAGTAATTTTATTTACTCTCAGAGTTATTGCCAGAAGTTTGCTGAGAGAAAGTCGCCGAAGAAATATTTTTTCGTATTTCCTTTTGCACACTACCTACTAGACTACGGCGACTTCGTTTTTCTTTTCTTATTAGACAATATATTACGAATTTTAAATCTAATCTCTCGGCTGATTTTAGGCAGAAAGGAAGTCAACAGAAAGGATTCCAAGCCCTATAATTTTTCCCGTTAAAATATATATTAAAAATGGTCATAGTATATGAAACTATCCGTAAAAAAAACATACATATGTAGATCGGAATAAACCTTTATATTTACTATTAATTTGACTATCACTCATAGTGATTACCTTTTCATTATATTAAAAAAACTCTTGAGCTTATCATATCTATTTAAACAATTTAATGTTAAGCTGCTTGATATCTTGAATTAAAATTACGCCTTAAATTAAAAGTATAAATTAAAAAATTTAATTAATTGTTAAATTTAATAAAATAAACAATTTAAAATTTTAATAGCAATTGTCAATCTTAATTTTCATTATTTCTTAACTTACTTGTTATACAGTGTAACGATAAAAAAAATCCGTTTTAATTAATAAAGATGAAGAGGATTAATTGAAGATTTAATAGTTATAAATTATTATTGTTTAATTTCATTCATTTATCGTATTTTGTTTGTTTGTTTGTTTTTATAATCCGATGGTTTAATGTCAAATAGTGTGACGTTATTTTTTCAAACAAATAATTTTTTGTGTTGTTTTGAACTTGTTGCACAAATTTATTAATTTCAATTGTTATTTGATGTAAATACCATATATTTGTTTATTTAATTGCCACTATTTGTCTATTAAGAAATAAGCGTTTATTTATATTTCGATTTTGAATATGTTTTGCAATGTGTCCAAGTGTATTTATTTCTAACATAAAACAAAAACAATTTAATTATAAAAATATACATACATACAGTATGTCGTAAACTTAACCCAGTTATCAATGAAAGAAAATTATACTGGTATATTTCTCAATGGAATTATTCCTTAATTGAGAATTACCCCTGTCATTGGTGTTCAGAATGCGTTGGTTCTATAATTTAGATGATATCAGAAACATAAATGTTCAATACATATGTTATATATATGTATTGGGTCTTCCAACAGGGACTTTCGAATTTTCACAGTTGATAAGGGCCATCTTGTTGAAGCTACATCTGTCAAATTAGTTGTCATATATTCAGTCTGTTTTGCAAAATTAATATAGGTGACCATAGACAACGATGTGTGTAGGATGAATGGGCTTTGAAAGAGTTGCTAACTGACCGTATTTTCCATCGAAAAGTCATCTGTAAAGATGAGCCTCATTTCTGGATGAATGGAGACGGAAACAAACAGAATTTTCGAATTTGTAATGGTATTAATCCATGAGAGGTAATAATCCATGAGATCTAATGCATCCCGACATAGTCACTATTTGGTGTGGATTTTGAGCTGACGGCGTCATCAGTTCATATTTCTTTAAGAACGACATTGTCTAGGCCATAACTGTCAACCACTAGCACTATAGGTCAATGATTACCAACTTATATTGGCATGAATTGGATAATCTGGACACCAACGACATATGGTTTCAATAGTACAGCATTATGTGCTACACTATTATCACACATTGGATATTCTGAACCAGAGATTTGATCATGATCATCTCACGTGGAGGTGATGTAAATCATTCTTTAATGCGTAGCTTTGTTAAGTTGCATATGTATGTGTATAAGCCACAAAAATACAAGTGGTTCTTAAAGTCAATATAAATATTGGTCAAATTCAGTCTGATTTATGCGCCAGAGTCATGGAAAATCGGACATTTAAACGATGTTATATTCCACATCTCATAAATTTAAAAATAGAAACATCGATCTCTTCTTTACAGAAAATGAAAGACTATAAAAAATGCATGACACTTAATTAACGGATAAAAAAGAAGTTGCTTCTCTTATTCTTTAATTTTATCATGGATCAAACTGATTTAAACCAATCAAATTTTGTTATTATTTCGTTTGACCGCAGACGTCTATTTAAATTAAAAATAAAAAAAAAAAAAAACAAATTAACAATTACTTAATAATCAATCGATAATCTAAAGTAAAACAGAAAACGTGAAAAACTAAGGAAATAAAGCAAAAGGAAGGGTAGATTCTCTTGTCGAGAAATAAAGAAAAATGTTGATCGAAGCCACAATGGATAGATCAGACTAGTGCCGTTGTTATGGACATGATCTGAACTATCAAGAATTGTCCTATAAATTCAAACTCCTTGCTTACTTCATTAATACCAGAATTTTTCTATTTGGAATTTCTAAAAGACGAAAATTTCGAAGGCCAACAAGATAACGGAGCTAAGGCGTATAATAAGTAAGAAATTCAAACCCTTTTTAAACTTATAAACATATTTAATCTTAATTTAAGAAGCAAACTATTTGGTAAATAGAATTTTTATATTTAAATTACGGAAAATAATACTGCGGTAAAACGGATGATTGTATGTATATATGTACATACGTCTTATTACTCACTTTGTGATTACAGATACATATTTGTAAAGGAATTTAATTTAAAAAGAAATTCTTCCAATACCTTTATGTCTAAAGACAACAAATAAATATTGCTAAATTCAGGAAGGAAGTGCCCAAGGACAGAGAAGACGTTTGATGGTTTTATTTGGAAAGAGACTTTTGCCTTAAGGTTGTAATTCTTATTGCTATTGATGATCAATCAGACAAGTAAAGGCAGAGTTGTAACAGCATCTGCGATTGAACCTATAAAAATTTACTTATAATAATTACAATTTGCCATTACAATCCTTTAGGATCACACCGCCCTGTGTAGAGTGTGTTAATTTAATTCACGAGTAGTAAAACTTTCAATTTAACGTGGAATCTAAACAATCTAATGAGCTTGTCAACTCATAAAATATTTACCAGCCACAGATATTTATTAGCAATCATTAAAAACACTTCCATTCATTTAGTACTTTGTTTAATCTGATTAGGCGAATATATGTAATAATTAGTAATTGATGTATAAAATTAAATGTTGTCATAAAAAGATGTCAAGAAAATAAATTGCGGGACATTAACTAAATAAAAAATTTTAATTTAATTGCAATTAATCTTAGACTTAAAACAAATATTAATTTTAAAATACTAAAATACATATCGTACAATATTTACACGTAAATATTTACTAACACGTGCTATAAGTTTAATCTATTCACAATCAATCTCAGGGTATTTCTTCTAGTCTAATGCACTTAGATCTCTTCCTATTGTAATTTACCAACAAGACTTTTGATTGACTCAAAACAACGTGGTTTGAGAAGCGTCTTTGCCTTTCTTTATCTTCCCTTTCGTTGAGCATCTCTTTTAAAAAATCCGACCCATTCCACAGAAGGGTTCTGGCACCATCAGCGCACAGAAGCTCCCCTCATCTCAAGCTCGCCTGCTTGCTCATTTCCGTGAATTTCTATATGATCTGGGACCCAGCAGAGGGAAACTTTCTTTTCGTTTCTTTCAGCTTCTTTAGACGGTCCATTCTATCTTCTATTAAAACTCATAAGAGGCGAATACTGTCAGATTTCATGCGGTTGATTGTACGGCAGTTCTTTTGCCGGCTTAACCACTTAGTATAGTTAAGGTTTTCAGAATTGTGTTCAATTATCTTCTTAACTTGCTTTTACGTTCACCCTCAATTTTCAACTTTTTGTAGAATATATTATTGGTATGAAAGAAATGAGAGAGAGTAAGAGAAAACGTGACCTTTTAGTCAAGTATGTACCCTCTTTGCATTCTCTTTCCACTCTCGTATAAAAACTTGAACTTCACTTGCCAGATTGATGACAAAAATGAGACAAAATCGAAAACCCTGGTCTGAAAGGCTGGATTTATTAATAGCGTTTACGATACAATTACAGGCAATCTACTATGACCTCCCACCAAAGTTTTACCCACATTATCCCAATGATTAGACCGTCTAGAAAAGACAAACGCCTAAATTGTGTTACATCAAACCAAACCACGACTCGTTGGAAGGCTCTTATGAATGCGATTATGTCGGGTATAACGACTAATCTTGTTGACAAAGCATTTGCCTCAAAATAGCTCTAGTAATTAATTTCTATAAGAGGCCTAATGGATTTATCCTTAAAATGACAAAAACTTATCCAACAAAATGGTGCCTATTTAAACGTGATCGTTCGAACTTTGCTAAATAAAGGGATCAATTTTAGACAAAAATAGTGGGTTTCGTTTTTCTGCAGTCCATATTTAAAGCAAATTGCTAACGGTAAAAAACAACTGTTAATATTTAAACTCGTTAATTATTTGTTTTAAGCAATAAATTTTTCATTTTTAGCACTCGTTTCACTGCTTGTTTCTTGTATAATTTTCTTAATTTAATTATAAATTTGTTACTCTTTTATTTTTGTTAAATAAAAACATTTGTTTCACTTCAATTTGACCGCCAAAAATCGGAAAAAAATTAAAAAATTTTATTTATGTATTTTCAATTATTTCCATTGTCCTTCGAATATGAATATGAATAACAACATTACAGCAAGTGATAAAACTTTTCCCCATATTTTGTTCCTTTATTTTTTGTTGCTTTTGCTCTTTGTGTGCATTTTTTTAAAATATTTACTGTTGTTATTTGTTTTGTTATTGTTGTAATCGTATGTCATCATTATGTTGTAACCGAACCATATGCACGATTTTTATTAAATATTTTTGTAATAACCCATCCTTATTTATTTATTACTTAGTAGTTAAATATTTAACACTTCAATTTATTTATTTTTTTTGTTAACAATTTTTTATTTCGGATTAAAGTTACCATTTAAACAATAAAAAATAAAAAAAAACCAAAAATGTTTGTCTTTTATTTCAATTTATATTTATTTTGTTAATAATTGTTTTATTTTTCTGTGCTTTTTTTTTGAACAATAATCTTTAGTCACGATGTTATTCGTTTCGCGTATTGTTGAAAACTAAATTATAAAAATTTGAGTAAAAACAACAATACGTGTTGCGTATATAATTGTTGTTGTTGTTGTTGTTATCTTTTACTTGTTGTTAGTATTTTTATTTTTGTATATATACCCTTACTTTTATAGCGAGAGAAAATAAAATAAAAACCCACTAGGGAAAATGACTATACATATGCTACGAAAATATTGTTGAAAACTTACAAATTACTACAGGGTTTCAGGTTGGCACGTTCAACCTATGGGTTGGTTGGTACTTTGGCTACTCATAAAAGAAGTATTTCGCTTAAGTTATAAAGGGCTATCCATTTCGTGGTTTCAAAAGTATGGGACTGGAATTCGACATCTGTCAAACTAAATTGTGAAACCAATTTTTTTCTTTTTAGTTGAAAGTCTGACATTGACGAAAATGGATCGCTTAACTATCACACAACGCATAAAAATTATCAAAACCTACTACAAAAATGGTGATTCTGCCACAGCCACGTAACGAACAAAATTTTCTTCAGCGATGAAGCACATTTCACACTCGGCGGGTATGTTAATAAACAAAATTGTCGTATTTGGGGTTCTGAGAATCCTCAAGTAATTGAAGAGAGTCCATTACATCCAGAAAAAGTCTCTGTTTGGTGCGCTCTTTGGTCCGAAGGTGTGATTGGACCTTACTTCTTCGAAAACGACGATGGAACGACTGTCACCGTCAATTCGGAGCGTTATGGTCATATGATAACCGACTTTTGTTTGCCTGCTATTGAAGAATACGACTTGGAGAATATGTGGTTTCAACAAGACGGTGCCACATGAAACACAAATCGAGCGAATATGGATTTATTGCAAGAGACATTTCCTGGCCGCGTAATTTCTCGTCGTGGCGATATCAACTGGCCACCAAGATCATGCGATTTGACAACATTAGACTTTTTTTGTGGGGTTACGCGAAAGACCGTGTTTATGCAGATAAACCTTTAACTCTTGAGCACTTAAAAATCAACATTCGTCAAGTTATGGCTGAGATACCGCCCAATATGTGTCAAAAAGTGGTCGAAAATTACCTCAAAAGAATCAATGCTTGCAACACTTCGCGTGGAGGTCATTTAAATGATGTAGTGTTTCACACATAATGTCAACGTTCAAACTTTACAATAAAAAAGAAATATCATGAAAAAAATATTTTATATGTGTTTTATTTACGTTTACTTTTGAAACCACGAAATGGGTAACCCGGTATATTAAATATTTTTCACATTCCATACTGCAGACTTAAGATGTTATAACTTAAAAGTATTGTATTTTATTTAGAACTAAATTTTGACCCATTGACCGGCGTTATTTCAGTACTTGTATTTGTTAGATTTACGCTTAATGAATTTATTAAAATATATAACAGGTATTAGACCATGTTTATTTATTTTAGACAAGTTTGCAGTGAGATCTATGTACATATTGACTGATACATCTCAATGGATAAACCAAAGGTTTTTCTAGTCTTTAGAAAGTTATTTTAAATGTTATCCATTTTGTTGTAGCTTTTCAAGCAAACTTTCTATGTGGGTACATCTTTAGATGTAAGAACGTATTTATATTAGGAAATACAGTTTGGCAAACAATTGTTTTATTAAAAACTTAAGCCTACAATGTACTTCTTTTGCACCTTTAAAGTTTACTTTGCAAAGTCTGGAGTTTGTTAGTGACAATAAAAATAAAACAAATAGAAATGAGTAAACCGTTAAATGTATTCGCAAAGTAGCTCTGTGCAAGAATGCTAAGTGTAATGAAGCGTCGGAGAAATAATAATTAACATATTTTCGTCTTTATGGTAGCTTTTAAAGCAAAATTTTCTTTAATAAATTTTAAAATATAAACAGAAGAAAATGAGAGGGAAAATGTATTTCAGTAAAAATAAAATACATATTGACTAATTAGGATAAAGCTTGAAACATTGGTTTCGCGACAAATTAGGTGAAATGAAAACAGAAATATAAGCATTTTTTAATAAAACATTGTCACATTAATAAAGAAAATTTTTTATAACATATAAGAAAGGTTTCAGAATGAATTTAAGAAATTAATTTCTAGCAAAATATATTAATTTAAAATATAATCATTAGTTAACAATATAATTTTTTTTAATATGTATGTATATATAATATTCTTATAACATTTTAAACAAATTTTAAATATACATATAAATAAATTCTAGCCTAACGTTTTTAAATCTATTGAAATCTTACTTTTAATTTTTTGTTAAAACAGTTCCATTTATTTATTATTAGCAATTAAACTTAATTTATATACGCAATATTTTTAGAAGGATGTACATAATTATGTACAATTACAATGCAATTTTTAGTTTATCATTTTTATCATAATTGCATTTCAACTATTTTCCTCAATTTTCAAATCAATCTAAAATTGAGTCGTTAACCTTGTAAGATGAATTATTAAAAATTCATTTATATCCACATACCACTTATCTTAATGTTTTGCTTGTTTTATTCGTTAATAATTTCTCTATAAGAAAAATATATTTTCATTTGTCTGCATGGCATGTAATTCCTTATGTTTTCTTTTATAGAAGAAGTGTAATTTAAAAACAGAAATTGATTTTATTTTATAGAAAAATATACAGAACTAGCACTGCATAAAATACATGAACTTAAAGATAAAATCAATAAGGAAAAATTGTATTAAAACAAATAAAGAAAGAATTGAATGCCAATATGAAAATGTGGAAAAATTCAAAGAAGAATAAAACTTTATAGATATGGTGTGGTAAGAAATTAAAAAGGCACAAACATGTATATGTAGATATAGACAAACAGACGCCTTAAACTTTTAAAACCAATGCACAAAAAATGTTCATTTCTTTTTTATATTTTAGCTCGAAAAGGGTATTTCATACATTCATAACAAAACTCGTATTAGTGAAAACAATTTTATAATTTATTTCGAAAATATTTAATAATATGTTTTAATAAAGAGAATATATTTGTAACATCTTAAAAAATAAATTTATAATATTTTTATAATTAATCTCTTGCCTTAGAGTATGAAACTAACCCCATATGGTTTTTGTGTAGGTTGGTCATAAAAGCAACAGGCTGGATACAATTTTAGTTTTGAAAAACCATATATGTACAAATACATATAGTTCAACAATACAATGACTAAATGAGTGCGTGATGTTAATGAGTTCATTATCTTTGTTCTGAAGGACATTCATCATAGAAATGCTTCGTGTATATATGTAAGTGTATACATATTTTAATATATTTTTAAGGATTCATCTTATTAAATATTTACCATATCTCGCGATATGCAGTTATTAATGTTTGAAGATCTTTAATAGGATTTTTTGATTTGATATATACACAATCTTTAAGCGTTTCCAGATTTTCAATGCCTAAACAGAACATTGTCTCTATGCATAAAAGCTGTTCGTATACTGCTGACCAATCCACATTAATTGTTTGAGCACACGTTTCCAAGAGCCAGTTAAAAGAACGAGGAAATTTATCTTGCAATTGAGATCTTTGTGCTTTAGTCAACATTAAAATATTGCCCAATAACATCCAACAGTCCATATTCGATATGTACATTTTTAAGGCTCTATTTGCAGCAGCAGTTGATTTCTCGTTTAATTTTCTATTCTGTTTGTCATTGTCCTCAAGTTTTTCTGTTTTTATTTTAACTGGGTGATTATTTGGATTTTCGGGGTTTTCTATTTCAATAAACTCATCAAATACATCTGGAGATCGTGTCGTTGATCCTTGCGTCCGTAATCCAATTTCTTGCGATGATGAAATTGACTCATTTTCATTAACAGAACAACTTGTTTGTGAGTCTATGTCCTCATCATTTAACACTGATTCTTCATCACTTATACCTTCGAATAAATCGATTTTTTCCAAGTTTCTTCGTGGTTGCTTTATTAAATCTTCGTTTTGTATAGGCTCCATATTATTTTCACTAAATAGGTCAAATGAATGCATTGACTGCAAATCGTTTCCACTTAAATTATGGTGACTTTTACAAAAATTTGAATTGGTTGTCGGCAACTCGTTTGTAGGCCCCTAAAAATATAGGGTAGTATAACTTAACACAACATTTAACCATCAGTAAAAGAAAAATAAAAAATTTTATTGAAAACACTCTTCACCCATATAAAATATATCGACCGTTTTTGTCACTACACAGTACTGACGACATCTGAACATCGATCAACACAAGTTTTATTTCGACAAACAAACGCGTATAAAAGAATGACGTTTGACGTTACATTTTTAAAGACGGATCTTTAATACGTCGCTTGTGTAAAAAGGAATATTGATTTGAGAATTATTTGTATGAATACATACTTAACTGGTCATAACAAACCTACAGTCACGATTACGACCTAGCTTCTAATACCACTTATATTGTGTGTGTTAATTTTATACGTGTGGCAGGAGTCGACTCTGAACGACAGATTTTTGAGAACATTTTCATGGCAATTTTATTTCACCCTCAGAGTTTTTGCCAAAAATCTGCTGAGAGGAAGTTGCCGAAGAAATAATTTTTTCATATTTCCTCTTGTTGGAGATGTCTGAAGTGGGGTTTGAACCGTGGCATTACGTCTAATAAGCCAACACACTACCTATTATACTACGGCGACTTCAACACAATCGAGCGGAAATAAAGATGGAATTGGAGATAAAATATTCAACGTAAGCTGTTACTATGTGGCGAAACGATTAAGTGGCCAACAGAATAGAAATGGTGTGCCGTGATGACAATGCCAGGCAATACACATATAGTAACCTAGGGCTGCCAAAAATTATTTAACCAATTAATCTATAGAAATTATAAAGCTACCCGAGTAATAACAAAAAAATTATTGAAAATATATACTCTGAATTAAAATCAATAATTTACCGAAAAATTTGGATCCTTTTTAAATGACTATAGAGATATATATGTGAGATATATATATAAATTTATATAATTTTCCACAGACACTTTTTCTCATTGGAAAAAAATATTGCCTACGCATACATGTTTGAATGGACAATTCATTAATCATTCTGTTCTTTTTTCATTACATTTTAATAAATAAGTTTTACTTACATTGTTATCATCGTTCTGCTCGTCATTATCTCGTATCATCGTTAAATCATAATTCATAAACGGATTAAATATTTCAGTCTTTTTTGATTCTTGTTTTAGCCGTGCATAATAATAACGATCGTGGTATTGATCCAAATCAGTTTTAAATTCTAAATCGTCGGTGTTGTAAACAACGTCATTGGCAACAACCTCGGTCCATTCTTCGTCGGTTATATCGGAGGAAGCCTTATAAACTCGTGTCACCGTTGCACCTCGGAACAAAGAACGAGGAGGACGAAATATACCCAGAAATGTTCTGTTCTTATTTGAAGATAATACATGCACTTTCAATTCTTTATTATGTTTTTTAAAATATTCAATTAAGGGCTTAATTTCCAAATACGATTTTATATCACGTTGAGAGTGATCGATACGCATAAAGTCGGGTATATGTATATCCGTATTGTCATTGGCATTATTTTCATTGTCACAGAGCAAAGTAATATTTTTAAAATAAGATAAAGCTGGCGTAAATGAAGGTTTGAAATTTATCAAAGGTGTAGGTTTCTTTTCGTTGTTCTCACTGTGTTTAAAATTTTCCTGAAATCGCTCAAATAATTGCTTTAAAGTTTTAAGCCTTTGTCGAGGTTTTTCGGCCGTTTCATTAAGCAATGCCTCTCTTTCTTCATTCAACCGCATATCCTCGGTCATTTGTTCCAGCAGTTGAGCTGCACTTTGGGTCTGTTTAAATTGTTCACAGAATGAGGTATTGTATTGTGATATAATTATTTTACGCATCTCTATGTATTGGACCCATTCATTCCAAACAAACAGATGTGGTTGTTTCTCACTACTTTTGTTATTTAATTTATCAATTTTCTGATTAAGTTTAGTGGCAGCTTCTGACATGCGATATTCCTTATTACCATCTAAACCGTAGAGTAATTTTAAAGCGAATATAATGTAAGCCATTGCTCTAGCTTCAAAGCCAGCATAAACACCTGGTGCGCGGGTTTCAAAACGTGGTGGCACTAAGTTTATTAATCGCTCAATATAATCGCCAATTTCTGGTGGCAAACATAATTCGGTGATATATCTTCTTACAAGTTTAATAATATCTGGATTTTTAAGTTTAAATATACCAATATTTTTGCATATTATACCAATATGATCTCTAATCCCCTTAAAGTAATCACAAAGAAAAATTAGATATTATTTTAATTATTATTATGATAGTATGTGGTATATTACCTTATCTAAGTATTTTTCGGGACATTTATAAAAATTAATTTTTGTTAACATTTCTTTGCCATTGCTGGCAATATTCTCAGGAAAATACTGCAAAACATTATTAGTGTCTAGATGTCCCTCCTGTATGAAACGCATTAAATCGCTAAGTTGGATTTCGTCCTCAATTAAATTCAATGCAATGCCCAAAATGCAAAAGATTTGCCTGATATTCATCACCATCATAACATAATCGCTACGTTTAATCTCTCTAGCATACGGTTGTTTATGACATTTTAATAGACCTTCAGCATCACCCGCATGTTTTTCTAAATGTTTAACAGGCATTTTTTTCTTATAAAATTTTCTAGCCTTTATATTAAAGCCAAGTTTAATGGCTCTATTCGAATAGGCCGATGTTGATGATGTTAAACCAGAGCCACCAGAAGTAGCTGAAGTTAGAGAATAATTTGATTCATCTAATTTGCGCTGAAAAAAATTATTATAAAAAAAAAATTAAATGCCTATAAAAAAAATTCTGAAAACACATTAAAATTTTCAATATTGTGAATAACGCTGTTATATTTAGAACAACTGTAAACCAATAACCTTACAGAAGATTGATGTTTTTTTTTTTTTCTTAATTATTAACCATAATGTATATATATTTAACAGCCAAAAGATAAGCTAATTAGTTTTTTCTCTTAAAACTTCTTACTATAAAATGCATTCGAAATTATTAACGAAACTACATTTCAAAATACAACGTAATTAGTTGTTTGTCTTTAAAATTGTCACTAAAAATACATTCCAAAATATTAACGAAGTTACAGGTTAAAATACACCGTAAAAATGCGTTCAATTTTATTTTCCCTATTCGTAGCAATCTGTTGTTTAGTTTTATATACTACAGCAGCAGCATTGCCTGTAAATCCTTCGGATGAGATTGAATTCGAGTCCTCTAATTCCCAATTTAATGAAGAATTTGGTAAGTAAATACATTTTCTGTACTAATCTAATAATAAACTAATACTTTTCAATAGAATCATTGGGGGATGAGGACGCTACCGTAGAAGATAACAATGTGATTGAAACTCCACAATCCAGAACTCTTTTCTTACTATTGCCTTTATTATTCCCCGATCAGTTTTATTTCTAAATATTATGTTTTTTTCCTTAAATATTTACCATAGAAATGCATTAAAAATAAAAGCAAATAGTATATGCATATGCAAACATAAAAAAAATTACTGAAAATATAATAAATATAATTGAAACGGATATGGCGTACTTCATACTATAAATCTTCCTATTACAATTCACCTTTTTTTCTAAATTTTAGTTAAATTTTAGAAAATAATCATTCCATTTATAAGTGAATAATTGGGTTTGTAATGAGAATAATTGGGTTCCATAGTGTTGATTTAGATAAAGACTCCGTTGTAAGAAAGATAGGAAACCTATTATTTTTCCAGTATCTAGCTTTAATAATTTTTGACATAAGCGTAAAATTAATTAGATAGCGCTGGATTACTTTAGAAAGAAATATTTTATACACAGAGACTACTTAGAAAAAAATTTAATAAATAAACTCTAGCCGAAAATGTGGATAGTGTTCACTCTATAAGAGATTATGCGGAGTTACTTTTCGCACACTCTTGCCAATTTAACAAATGTCTCGAACTAAAAATTGTTCAAAATGCACTATAGGACTTGTGTGGATTAAAAAAGGACATTTATAAATAGTTATTAAAGGAATTAAGACAGCAACAAATTCATTTCATTTCTAGAGTAGACGATTTTAAAAACGTCGTAGATAATTCTCGAAACTAAAATTAACATATTAGTCTGTGTTGTAAACGGCTCCTCTCAACAAATTCTTAATTCAAACCTATACAAAAATTTCACAAACCTCGAAAGAGAGTCTCCTGAAGCTACATATAGTCCAAATTCGTAATTACAAATTAGATATTCTAGTGCATATATTTAATTTCATTTAAAGGATTTCTTACTTTGTTTTTACGCCAAGTTTTAGCACTCATAGTTTCTCCGCCACTTGTACCACTGGCATCATCTGTACGTTTTCGTTTACGTTTCTTATGTTTTTCCCATGAATGATTATATATAGTTTTAGCATCGCTGAAATTCAATAAGAAAATTATGTAAATCAAAATAATACTTTGGAAAGAGAAACAAAAGGCTATGACTTCGGTAGTCTTCAAAATTATATGTACATGAAAACAACTTTCTTATTATTATTGCCCCTGACAGGATGGTATTGCATTGACTACACACGAGCTTCTTAATACTAGAACGCTGCGGAAGTTCATGGAACCTCTTGACATTTATACTAATTCTTTAAATTTTTAAACATTATTAGATTCGGACTCACTTTGGCAGATATTTGATACCTAATTTCGGTAAATCCGGTTGTTTACGATTGAAAAATGCAATTTCCATACGCCGCAAGTATGCTGCCCAAATTTGCAGTGTCATAAGTTTTAATTCTTCTTTTGCGCCAAACGATAACAACTCTTCAACAAAACCACGCAAAATGTAATTGTAACATTCCCATGAAGTCAATTGGGCTAAAACAAAAATATTCAATATATATGATCCATGTTCCTCATAATATTTTTACAAATAACTTACGTTTCTCAGACTTTGCTACATGAATTTTTTGCTTCTTAGTTTTTCGTTTTTCATTATCAAAATCGTCTTCACGTTCAACCTCCACCAGACGTACTTGTTCCTGTTTTGTACCGCATTCTAAGCAATAGTAGAACCCCTCACGTTCCTCAAACTCTTTTTCGCCACAAACCCCGCAAACTATATTGGAATTGGCGGGTAATGTGTTGTCAATACCATCATCCATGATCTCAGAGACAAAAAATTTAATTTGAATATAAAAAAACAAATGCACTTAAAAACACTGCATACAAAACCCACCGGTTCTTATCAATGAATGTAAAATGTAAACAACATGCGGATAAAAACAAGACTGTTTTATTTTGTCTTACTTTTCAAATTCTGGTGCACAGTTGTATTAAAATAGTACTATATAACTCGTTAAAATTTTAAATTTAAATCGGTCTTTAAGGCTTTCTTAAGACAAATAAAATAAACATGCCACACATAAATATGTGTTTTATTGAATTTTATTAGCTTTTCTTATAAGAGGAAAGTAAATCAACCATTTATTTTTATTTTCTGTAAAAAATATTCATTTGGTTATTCGGTAAAAAATATTCGTTTTAATGCATCACTGAAATTCAAGTGACAAATGACAACGAATGGCGTTACCTACATAAAATTAAAACATTTTTTAAAATAATTATTAAATATGATTTGCGCTTAAAATTTAAAAACAGTTTTACTTTTAAAAGTGTTCTTTGAAACAAACTTATTGTTTTTTTTAATAAATACGGCTGAAAATTTTTATAAATGTAGAAAATTTTGTTCTGGTGAAGACTCAGCATAATCAAAATAAGAATGGAATATTTTTTATTTTAAAAGAAAAACAGGGATTTTGTGAAATAGTTGTGATATTTATTGGATTGTACAGAAGGCAAGTTCCGATTAATTATGGAATAAAATAAAACGAAATTGCCGTCACTGGTCTGATAACAAATTAAAATTAAGCCACAAGAACTCCGGTATGTTTCTGTAACGAATTCAGTACACGGTCACTGCAATTTCGACCTCCAATCACGCTGTGTGGCCAATATCCGCACCAGATAGCTGTTTATTAAGGATGCATTGTTTCTCACGGATTCCATAAGGATTTTTCTCTAAATTCGAAAATTTTGTGTATTCACTAAACTATTCAGATGGAAATGTGCTTCATTGGAGAAGATGACCGTAGGCCTATTCACGAAGTTATAAACATTAAGAGAATTTGAAGAAGAATATTAAGAGAGTATATTCCACTTTCTTTGTCAATACCTATCTCTTGCGAAGTGCAGGTAATTTTGTTCTCCATTCTTTGTCATGGGCATCAGCTACATACATACAGCTTCTTTTATTGAACGTTCAGGCTGGTTTCCACCATAGAATAGTCGTGCTATTAATGTGCTTCTTCGATGGGATTGGTGGAATACGGTCAGTACAGAAACTGCGCTTACCCATAGCGTCACAGGTAAAAAAATAAGATTTAAAATAAGCATTTTCTCAGGAAGTCTATATCTTTCAGATTATATTGTTAAAATTTTCTGTTACATTTAAGGTTTCTTTGTTTTTTATTTGATTTACAACAACAGTAAACTTGTATAATTTGCATGTATGTACTATGTTTTGTATCTGGTTTTGTTTACATTTCGATCAAAGTTCATTTACGTGTTTGTCCCGCTTTTATTAGTATATATTGATTAAATGACATTTCAAGAGTTAAATAAGCTTTAAGTAGAAAAAAAGTTAAAATAATTGCTAATGTTAGACCGTTACGCAATGCTTTTTGATTACAATAAAAATCGAGAAATAAAAGAAAATTAATTATTTTTAAAACAGACCATTTAATTATAAAATGAAATTATTATAAAATGTTTTTATGGAAATTGATCCTATTTTTAAAACATTACAATTATACACTTGTATTTATGCGTAATAAGATATTTATAATATTACTAATTCGACCTCAAACGATCAATTTTAGTATTTTTCTTTTTTTCTTCTAAAGATTTCGAAATTTGTCTCTGGCTACCAGTCCATAATACGATTTTTCAAACGGTGGTACTCGCGATCAGGGAATATATGACCTGGGTTAGTAATCATTTGATAAGCTTGACGTATAGGAATTTAAATATCTTTACAGATAGTAAAATGACAGTTCGGGCAATAACATCCTGGAATATGGGATCAAAGACCGTTCTAGAGTGTAAAAAGTCAATTAACAATTACTCCAGGCATGGAACGGTACGTTTTATATGGTTTCCTAGTCATCATAGAGTGATTTGAAATGTGGAAGCGAATATTCTGACTAATAGAGCCGAAGTATTACATACCATAATCTTGGATAACTCAATGGTTTTTAGTGCATTAAAGACCAAGCTGAAAAAGTGGGCGGAAACATCACATCGACTATTGTGGAATAATGACTTAGTAGGAAGAATTACAGGAATATTTTGAAGCGAATGAAATGAGAGAACCATGAGTATTTTAAAACTAAATAATATCAACCTGAGCACGGTAAGGAACGTACCCCCGGGACACTCCATCTTATATGTACAACTGAACTGTACAGGCGTGGTGGAAAATAATGAATTGAAAGCATGCAGTGGAGACATCAAAACGATGGAGCACTTGTGTCATTATCCAGCTTTCGTAAGTTCAAGGTTCAAATAGTTTGAGGATGACACTATCCCAGACAGAACTCGTACCAGTGAAGTGAACTAGAGTGGAGAAAAGTTGTATCCAGTGCAAACTTTCCTATAGAAAGTTAAATGGTATTTCTAATAGTGGGCTCACAACTATCATGTAGTTCGATATATGGCATGAGAACCTCTGTTGGTCTACTCTCCTTCAACATATGTACCTACTTATGTATGTATGTTTTATTTTCTATTCTAAAGAGAATTTTTAAGAAATTATATTTATTATTTATTATATTTAATTATAAAGAGAATTTGCAAAAGTTTCTAGTCCTATAAGAGAACAGATAATTGTCTGATTTTTAAGATTTAACACGGCAATAAATAGGAAACCAACAACAATGATTTGCAATAACAGAACTATAGCTTTAAGTGTAACACGCAATCCAAACACTAAACAAATGCATGTCCAACTACAATATATTCATGACCACCTTGTTTTTATTGTTCAACAGTTTTATTTTAGTGATAATATGTAAAGGAACGAATTCAATTAGTTTAAGTTTTTAATTTTTTTAATACATAGTATATTTTATATATACATAGTATATCTAGTATATACTGGCGGGAGGGATGGAATGCAAGCAAACAAGGTAAAGTTACTGACTGTGGCCAACATGGCGACCACCAGGACGATCCTTGCCTTGCTGTATTCAAGTTGACACGCAGCCTCCTCGTGGCCCCTCCTGGATGGCATTCTAGCACCCGCTAGATGTTAACTAATGCGTGCAGCGAAGTCCAATCCCCTGGACGTTAAATTCGGGTTGTGCGTAGGGCTTGGAACCCACCACATAAAAACTTCATCCAATGAAAACCACAACAACAAACCGTAAAAAGATCCCCTCTAAAGTTGACGACCACGGCAAACGTTTCAAGGACAACGATTTAAGAATAGGCACATGGAACGTCCGCACCCTTTACAGGGTAGGCGCTTCCGCCCAACTGGCGGATGCCCTCATGAAATGTAGGACTGACATCACTGCCATACAGGAAATGCGATGGATAGGGCAAGGATGCAAAAGGCTGGCATCTTGCGATGTGTATTACAGCTGCCATGTTGATAAGCACGAATTCGGATGCGGATTTGTGGTTAATAAGAGACTTCGTCACCTTGTCTCTGGGTTCACGCCAGTGAACGAAAGAATAGCCACAATCCGCATCAGGGCAAAATTCTACAACATCAGCCTAATTTGTGCTCACGCCCCGACGGAAGATAAGGACGATGTGGTTAAGGATGCCTTCTACGCTAAACTCGAGGACGTATACGATAAGTGCCCGGCCCATGACGCCAAAATCGTCCTCGGGGATTTTAATGCGAAGGTCGGGCGGGAAGGTATCTTTGGCCCCACTGTCGGACAGTTCAGCCTCCACGCGAACACTACCTCCAATGGTATGAGGCTGATCGATTTCGCCGCGGCGCGTAACATGGTAGTATGTAGCACCAGGTTTCAGCATCTCGACATTCACAAGGCCACTTGGATGTCCCCCGATCGATCAACATCCAACCAGATCGATCATATTGTGATTGACGGAAGGCATGTATCCAGTGTACTAGATGTGCGCACATTTAGAGGTCCAAACATCGACTCGGACCACTACCTTGTCGCAGCCAAGTTTCGATTGCGCATTTGCGCCTCGAGGACTGCGCGCTCTAGTGCATTGCGAAAGCTGGACGTTAAGAAGCTGCGATCACAAAGGACAGCTGAGGCGTTCTCCGCTCAACTCTCAGATAAGCTCCGTCGTCCCCCATCTAATCTCAACGACATTGGCGGATTGTGGGCCAACATCTCCCACTCCTTGCGCAATACTGCGGAAACAGTCCTTGGTTTCGAGCGCCCACCCCAACGAAATCAATGGTACGATGAGGAGTGTCGCGAGGCAGCTGCAGCGAAAAACGCCGCGTACAAGAAAACGTTGCAGTCGGCCGCTACGCGAGCCATTGTCGAAAACTACAGAGAGAGGAGAAGGGATGAGAGACGCCTTTTCAGACGCAAGAAGAGGGAGCAGGAAAGGCGTGAGCGTGAGGAAGTCGAGATGTACAGATGTAGGAATGACGCTCGAAAATTCTATCAAAAGGTTAAGCGTCTGACCGAGGGGTATAAGCCCGGAGCGTCTTCCTGCAAGGATGAGGATGGAAATCTGGTTACAGATCCGCAGAGGGTGCTGAGGTTGTGGAGGAAACACTTCTCTACTCTGCTGCAAGGCGATGACGACATCAATACCGCCTCTAGAGATGATGTTCCGAACCCAATCGATGATGACGGCGTGGAGATCCCGCCGCCTAGCCATGAAGAGGTTAGAGTCGCGATTATGCGTCTTAAAAACAACAAAGCGGCAGGTCCTGATGGCCTCCCCGCTGAATTGTTTAAGACCGGATGTAATGAGTTGGTAGGGCGCATGCACCAGCTCATCTACAAAATATGGCTAGAGGAAAGTATGCCCAACGATTGGAACCTCAGTGTCCTCTGTCCTGTCCTGAAAAAGGGAGACCCTACGATATGCGCCAACTACAGGGGTATAAGCCTTCTCTCTATCGCATATAAGGTTCTTACTGGCGTATTGTGTGAACGACTGAAGCCACTCGTCAAAACACTGATTGGACCTTATCAGTGCGGCTTTAGACCTGGCAAGTCCACCATCGACCAGATCTTCACACTACGCCAAATCCTGGAGAAGACCCACGAAAACCAAGTCGACACACACCATCTTTTTGTCGACTATAAGGCTGCTTTCGATAGCCCCATAAGGGATCGTGTTTTTGCCGCAATGTCTGAGCTCGGTATACCTGCGAAGCTGATAAGGCTATGCAGAATGACGTTGAGCAATTCCTGCAGCTCCGTCAAGGTAGGAATGGACCTCTCCGAACCTTTTGATACCGTGCGAGGTTTCAGACAAGGTGATCCCTTATCATGCGACCTCTTCAACTTCGTCATGGAGAGTGTTCTGCGAAAGGCGGGAGTGCATCGCAATGGCACTATTTTTCAAAAAAGTGTTCAGTTGCTTGCGTACGCTGACGACATCGACATCATAGGGCGTACCAAGCGAGATGTCACTGCTGCCTTTAGTGCTATTGAACGCGAGTCTAAGAAGATGGGTTTGGCAGTAAATGAGGGCAAAACAAAGTATATGTTATCGACAAGTAGACCCGTGCGGCGTATTGAGACTCAAATTACGGCCGATAACTATACTTTTGATACAGTCAAGGAATTCATTTATCTTGGCTCCGCCGTTACCACCGAAAATTATGTCAGTCTGGAGATCAAGCGCAGGATTACTCTTGCCAACAGGTGCTACTATGGTCTCAATAGGCAATTGAGTAGCAGAGACCTCTCTCGTAAGACAAAGCTAAAACTCTACAAGACGCTCATCCTACCTGTGCTTCTTTATGGCGCAGAAGCATGGACCCTATTAAGAACTGATGCAGCAGCCTTGAGAGTATTCGAGAGAAAAGTCCTACGTAAGATCTTCGGTCCAGTGCGAGTTGGCGATGATTTCCGCATCCGATTCAACAGTGAGCTGTATGAGCTCCTCAACGACATAGACGTTGTACAGCGTATTAACATCCAGCGGCTGCGCTGGCTCGGCCATGTCGTTCGAATGGAGGAGGATGTTCCGGCGAGACGGGTATTTGATGCGGGGATCTGCGGAAGTCGGCGAAGAGGACGACCTTGTATCCGTTGGAAGGACCAAATCGAGGAAGCCCTGTCATCGATTGGTGTGACCAACTGGCGTAGGCGCGCAAGAAGCAGAGGCGCCTGGAAGGATGTGTTGCGGCAGGCCGAAATCCGTTAATCGGGTTGTTATGGCCAATTAAGTAAGTAAGTAAGTATATACTGGCAAAAACTCTGAGAGTGAATAAAATTACGATGAAAAGTTTCTCAAAAATCAGTAGTTCGGAGTCGATTATAAACTGTACGTCCCGCTACTCATGTATAAAATTAACACAAAAACGTAAATGGTATGAGAAGTTAGGTCTTAATCCTGTATAAGTATACGTAAGTATGTATATTTTTTTATTTTGTTTAATATTTTATTATTGGTTTAAATTTTTTTCAGGTATTTTACAACGGTTGTCATATTAGAAACTCTCCTAACTTCGTTTACAGGCCTACAATCATAACACTAAAATAATATATTAATTATAAAAATATGCATTTTTCAGGTATGTATGTACGTATTCTGTCAAGGGCTAAATTATATTTTTTTATAATAAATATTAAATATTGGTAAATATACTGATAAGAATAGTTAATCTGTCCCTTAATTTGAATTTATCTGCCCAGTTATCGTCTATCTCGTAATGTTTGAGTTGTGAAACCCACAAATCTGTATTCAGTAACACTTCTCGTTTGTGGGGCACTCCGTCTACAAAAGTATTTTCTCTCTTTTCACCCTCGCACAATAATTAATACAATACTTTCCAAAAGAAGGTATCATCCCCTGAGACCTGCACCGGGATATGTAGAAACAAATACAGCACACAAGTAGTCGCTTCTGTATAGGGTACACGAAATATTGCATTCGACTATCAGCACAAAAAGTAATGACTGATTAAATGACAATATTGCCCGATAACAATACATGACTTCATTCTCTTAGGGTCTGACAAAGAGAACAATAATATCTTTCTGAGCTCATACACGTACCATAAGTATGTGGTGGAACTTGTATCGCTGCAAATCATTGTATTTATTGTTCTAAACAAGCAGAAATTGTTTTATTATACGAAAACAACTCGCTCGTAAAGGTTCGCCGGTGTAATTTTTTTTCCTTCTTTGTTTTTCAATTGCGAGTTTTATACTCAGTTTATTTATTTTTGCAATTCTGCTTTTTTAATGTATTTTGTTTTTATAAAGAAAACTGAGAGTACATCTAAATATTAAAATTAAAAATGATAGGAAATAAATAAATATATCTTGTTATATTGTAAATAATAAAAAAACAATTCCAATTGAATAATTGAATTCATAATTAAATCAAAAACGAATAAAATAATTAAAAAAGAAATTCTTCTCTTTCGAGCGTGTTACTAAAATTCGATTGTAAAAGTTAAATATGCTTTTACAAAACTCTAATAAAATATCACCCTGCGATTATGGCAATGAGCCCGATAAAGTTCATCAAAAAGTTCAAATAATTTGCCAATGGTTAAACGATAATCCAAACATAAATGCCTGTACTGATTACGAAAATTTATCATTTTTCTTGCGCAGCTGTAAATATGACGTTGAACGTACTAAAAAGAAATTAAAATGGTAAGGGAAGATAATATGGTATAAAAAAGTCGTATAAATAAAAAGTTTTAATACTGAAGAATGCTTATTTTGTAAAAACTTATACATTTATTAGCGTATTATTATTGTTTAATACTGGACATGAAACCGTTTAATGTGACGTGATGTATTTATCTTTGAAAAACAAACGTATTATAAATAAATAGAAATCATAAAGAGTAGAAAAAATTTTCCTAAAAGGGAAATAAACAAAAGTTTTAAATTTTATACAATTTTAAAAAATTTAAAATTAAATTTATACATGAAAATATCAGTTAATTACTTCCATGGTTATTGTTATTTTGCTATTTAATTTGAAAATCCGAATTTTCTCTATTCGTTTAAAGTGTAGTTTTCTAGTGATGTTTTGAAATTCTCATCCCTAATGGCAAACAGCCGATTCAATCAATTTCAACAAAATTTTATTGGCAAAAAAAAAAAAAGAAATCGTTTTACCAAAAATAAAAAATTATTCTATCTCTTCTATTCTTTTTTCGAAAAACTCAGACAGATTCTAAGGAAAATACCAAATTTACCAGAAAGAATCCTTTTGTTTTTAAGCAATTCCAAAAAATAATTTTTTTAATATACTTACATAATTGCATATTTTATTTTTATTTATTGGACTATTCTTATTTGATTATTATTATTTCATCAATATTATTTGATTTATTTTCACACTAATAATTCAATTTTTTTTATGAAATAGCCAATTAAAACAGCCATTTTTCTTCATTGTGGTACTTTTTAAAAGGGACTATTTATCAATATATAATTTATATATCGTCAACTAAAAGACCAAACAACCTATCAGCAGTTTTCTAGATTTTACAGGAGAGGGAAAAAACGTTATAAAATTGGTACTATTTGCAACATTGAAACGAAAATTATATATTACGATTAAAATGAAACCAGAAGTATATATCGGTTGAGAAATCTTTGTTTTTCTGAACGCAGCTTATGATATGGCGCTTAGGGTATTTTGAATTGTAAAAATCTGAAACCAAACAACCTATCAGCAATACTAATTAGTATGAATAATTAGGCATTCCTTTCAACACATAATTATTATTTACATTAAATAATAACAATTATAGATTTTTTTACTTGTTTAGACAAAAAAGTGAATAGTGTTTGCTTAAATTACACTATGCAACAAAATTAAACTTTTATCATGATTTTTAATGATTTATTTTCCTCTTGTTTAGTATGTCACGGTCTTCTAATTTGATAATAGATTGGTTATTTGTAATATTAGACGTTTAAAATTTTGCATACATATGCTTTATGATATAGTGAATTATATTAAACAAAAAACTCAATTTTGAAAATTTTGCTGATAGGTTGTTTGGTCTTTTAGTTGACGATATGTACTTCAAAAACATATCAAATATGTTTGTTACCTATTTTCACAACTTATGACGCAACACTTTAAAAAGTACCAAACCTTAGCATTCCAAATATTACAACTTATGAAGTAACATCCTAAAAAGTATCAAACCTTAGCATTCAAAACTTTATTTCTTGTTGGTTGAATCATAAGTAGTAAATTACCTATGAAATGTATTTATTCAATGTATCTAAAATATAAACAATACAATACATAGTATTTATATAACTTTGTATATTTAATTTTCTTTTAATAATTTTTTTTACTTAACTCTTTGCAGTTTCTATCAAATGCGTGCTGAACGTACCGAATGGTTTTCGAATCGTGATCCCTATCTAAAGGAAGTGCAGGAACTTCTCGATTTGGGCGTTTTCCTACCCATAGACGGTGTTGACAATGAAAAAAGAAAAGTTGTAATCGTACGAACGGCAGTACATGATCCCAAATTGCATCTACAAAATAATGTCTTCAAAGTTAGTAAAATGATTTTGGATATTTTACTACGAATGGAACCAGATAATTGTGGCCGCGGCATTGTTGCAATCTTTGATATGAAGGGTGTTCAATTAGGTCATGCTTTACAATTGAATCCTAAGCTTATCAAACATTCCGTTGAAAGCTGGCAAGCGTATCCCTGTCAACCCAAACTATTGGAATTCATCAATACCCCAATCCATGTAAATTTGGTTTTGAATACATTCCGCCTTTTTATGACAACGAAAATGAGATCGCGTGTAGTGGTCCAGAAGAGAGGAACATCGGTGAAATGCGAAAATTTGCCCACAGATTTAGGTGGCACAGGGCCATCGTATGCTGAGTTATCTCTAAAATGGAAACGTATTGTCGAAGAGAATGCTTCTTTTTTTGTTGAAGATGATAAATATAAAAGCGTTTTGAAAACGTAATATTTAAATAGGCTAAACGTTTCACTTGATTGTTGCTCAAGTAGAGTAAATGTTTAAGAACTAATAATTAATTATTAGTTTTAATTAGACAAAAATGCCTATGTATGTATGAATGTATTTAGTCGAATGTATCGTTATCATTAAGCAAATGTACATATTTCAATACGTATGTATGTAAAAGAATACCAAATTTAAGTTATAGGTCAATAAAATAAAGGGCCTACTAAAATGATAATGTACATAAATAAATGGAAAATAAATAAAAATACAATTTAAAAAGTTTTGTTTTAGTTCAATTTCTAACAAAGAAAAAATTAAGCGTCATAGTTCTTAAACCAAAAACATTTATTACCTTTGATTTTCAAAAGGAACTGCAATCTCTGGTTTCATTTGAATGGAAGTAAAGATATTCTAGAAAAGGAAAATGGATTCTCTACAACTGTACAAACAAATTTAATATTTACAGTTTTATTAATACTTTATTCAATTTTCAGATACACACATACAATTTTGTTGGTAAATATTGAAAGCCATTCAAATATGTAATTATATTGGCATTTAATAATTTTACTTAGAATTTATAATTACTATTTCGTATATTTATAAAAAATCTTAAAATACCTTATTTGTTATTCTTAGTGTATACATATATAAAAAATTTAAATGCATTTTTTTAACTTTTACTAAAATGCATCAAGTCTTATTATTTGTTTTCTTATAAATACAATATTTATAGAATTTTTCTTTTTTTTTTTTTCTTTTCTTTTATAAAATATTTTATTATATAAAATATATGTACTTATATATTTATTTTTATTTTATTGCAATTGGCATTTAAAAATTTATCTCAAATGGAATTTCAAGAGATAAAAGAATGTTTATAAGGAATGAAATTGAAAACTATTCAAAACTATTTAATTTCGAAACATATTGTGCGATTTGACATACATAGATGAGTCAGGAGACGAATGTTGATTGTAACATAAAATTCATATTTTAATTGGCAGGAAATAATCTTTTTATATTAAGCCGATTATTTGGCATATATGTAATTAGATTCAATTTCTTCTGTTAGGCAAGCTAAGGGCTAAGTAATAAAAAATTTTTATGGAAAATATCGAAATAATATCTTCGATAATTAAAATTTGTTATTATTTTAATTGGTTTCATAGACATTTTTAAATTTATAAATTTAATTCGTAGTTTGTTTTCATTTTATTAATTTTATTGAAATCAACTCGCTCGGAATTGGAAAAAATTTAATAAAATTACGAAATATGTCTGGAATTTTAAATTTTGAATAAAATTTTTCATTCTATTAATAAATAAGTAATTTTTAATATAAATTTTGCATAATAGAAAGAAATTTTTTAATAGGCTTAACTGTTAAACTACTTAAAACCCACACCCCCATCCTTTTTTACAGTAGGTGAAGCATATTGAATTTAAGAGTTTTAGAATATTTTATAATTTTTCTGATCATTGCTATCCATATTGAAAAGTTAAGTTTTTTACATATCTTAGCTATGTTCATGTTATGTTTGAATAACATCACCATTTTGGTTTTCGATTTGAATATAGTTTTTGCGTATTTAGTTCAGCCCGTAATCCAATCGAAATCGCACTAACTTAATTGGATTTTTTTAATATTTCTTATAAGCAGTCCACAGTAGTGGTTGGTTTCACAAATTCATATTTTACTATATTTTCCTTATTCTTTAAGACTATGTATATTAAGTCCATATTTTTAATAATGTATTATTACATTAGTGTGTATGAGTGTTATTATAAATACAATTTTAAGTATTATTTGTGTAATTTAACCATTGAATCCATTTTTTTGATACACGTAATAGTGGGGGTGCTCATGTAAGTGCTTTTAAAATATGCTTAACTTATGTAATTGCTTCAATTACAATTAGCACGTCAATTGATTAAGTAATACATTTACATTATATGATACATATAATTGTTTGATTTTTCTTTTCGTTATATTCTTCTTCATTCGATGAATTTGGTATTGAAATGGTCAAGTTTATGTGTTTAGTTTTCCTATAAAAGTCATCAATTAATTTTAATCTTTTTTTTCTATATTCTATCAAATGTCAAAAGCTTTTTATTATTGTTGTTGTCGTGGGATTATTGTGGCAGTTAAATTTAGGTGCAAAATAAACAGATTAAAGGTTTAGTGGCAAATAATAAAGTGCTTAATTGTAGGCATTACGAATGTAAATTACTTACCGATAAAAATGCATTGAGTTATATGGGGTGTAATTTGCTATAAAATTAATCACAACTAAACAAAGAAACTAAGAAACATATGAATGACAATGTAAAATAAAGGAAATTAAACTTTTTGGATTGTTTTGAAAATCTTTAAAAATAATTCTGAGTAAGACACAAGTGTTTGTATCCTTAATAAAAAAAAAAATCCTTGACAATATATACACATCTTGTAAAACTAAAAATTATTAAATTTTCTTTTCTAAAAATTAATAAACTTTATTACAACGCAAACAAATCAATGAATTACAAATAAAACAATAGAGATTAATAATAGACTATCGTTTACAATGTACTATATACGTATACAATAAACATTGTAGACGACACAAAAAAAAAACTACAGAAAAAATGTTTATTTAAACGATTTGCCTGAATATTATTTGAAAATAAAACGTTTGATAAAAAGTGACTGTAGTGTATTTATGTATGATGTATTTATTTAAAAAATTATTTTATAAATAGTAGTAGTAGGTAGTGTCATAAAACTTATATTTATATTAAGCGTTTTTTTTTTTAATAAAAAATAAGGTATGTGCTTAAAGGATTTCTCTTTCGTTTCTAAATTAAAATATAGAGTAAGATTTTAAATTTATAGTTATATATAGTTTTTCTCATTTTAAACGAAAAGAAACAAGAAATTTACAAATTTAAACGACAATACACATAAAAACCAACAACTTAAATTACCACAAAAAAAAAAAAAAGAAATGGATAGATGATTTCTTGGTGTTATGTATGTGTAAAAATACAATTTTATTTCTTTTTTAAGATTTCGTAATTAAAATTTGTTTCTGTACAAGCGTTTTTAAAAAATTATTTTCCCTCCAATCTCAATGATAGTTCCTCAAACTAAATAATATGAAAGATATCTTATACAAAATAAAGTGAAAAATACTAAATTTTGGTAAAAATTTAAAACAAAATTAAAAATCGTACTCTTGGGCAAAACATGAAAATGTGTATAGAATAAAATAATGAGGAGGTACATTGAAAAAAAAAAAAAAATAAATAAAAAGCAGGTTACATTTAAACTCAAAACTCCATTCCATAAGTTGCACCCACAACTTGCATTGAATCCTATATTTGCCTCTCATCCTTTGCTGTTAACTTATCAATAAGTTCTTGTAAAGGTGCCAATTCTCGGCGTTCAATTAAATTAAACTCCTGTACAAAGAATATGAAATGCTTAAACGATGTATTTAAATGGGCTTCTTCGCCCAAAGTGACAACTTCCGAGAAATGCTGATGATAAATATGTGCGTAAACACGGAATAAACGTTTCAATATGGTTTTAGCATTACTTAAGAAATTCTTTGGAAATGGTATTCCAATTTTGGAGGGAAATAAGGTTTCATCATCTAATTGATCTTGTACCCAGGTCATTAGATAGTCAATATATTTGGGCGCGCTGCATTTAATGGGTTTCTTGACTGTATAACCATCGGCCCAATGATATTCATATTTGGGACCAGCCGACATAATGCCACAACTTTCTTCAGTGCAAAATTCTGTAATGGTTCCATACAACATGTTGATCTGATTGAAAAAGTCCACAGCTGAAACAAAAAATGGTTTAATGAAGTATGTGTATATATATAATTAAAAGAATTTATATTATTTTCTTTACTCACTATTAACGGCCACCCATTCGTTAAGATCTTCCCCATCTGGTAAGGCAACAGCATTTCGTAAATTTCCTGAACCTAATGTGGCTGCAGCATGCTTCATGAGATCATATTGATGAGTGCCTTCAGGGATATTCTTTTTCGGTTTAAATGTTTTACTAGATCGTGAGCCACTTTAAGAAAAGAAAAAGTATATTAAAGGTTGCACAACTAGAAATTATTATATTGAGGTAATCCAATAACCAAACGTCAGTACAGGAAATCGTAAGAGGACAAAATATTCGAAAAAGTTTTACTGTGGTCCCAAAACACAATTTACTGGTAAACTTTCCGCAATGTAGTCTTTTTAAAACTTAATTTGTCAAGTAGAAATTCTTTAATATGAATAGAAGTCACCGAAGTCTAGTAGGTAGGGCGTTGGCTTATTAAACGAAAGCCCGTGGTTCAACCGCTAGTTCAGACATCACCAATAAAACGAAATATTAGAAAATATTTCCTTCAGCGTCTTTCTTCCAGCGGTCTCATGGCGAAAACTCTGAGAGTAAAATAAAATATAGTTTCTCCAACCCTCCGCTCCACTCGTAGGTACTTAACACACACAACACGAGTGATGTGAGATACTAGGTTGGAATCCTGACTAAAAGGTTGTAATGACGAATTAAGTGTGAAGTGATTTTTAAAATATCTATCATGTTGATAGAGTTTTGCCCTATTTACAAATTGAACGCATAATCCTGTGCAGCATAGTAATAAATACAGGAGAGTATTGCCTTTTCCTTATTATACAACATGAGGAACAATAATCAGCAGGAACATTTACAGCAAGGTACTAACACCTATTTATTCACATGCAAAATTGGAATTAGTTTCGCTAATTCCCTATTTGTATGCATGTAAAATACAAACAAAATTGAATGTTTTTGTTTGTTTTGTTGTACATATTTGCGTTGTTTTCCATATAAAGAGACGAACGTGTGAAATCGTTCGTTTTACAAAAACAGGCCCAAAATATTCTTTTAATTTGCCTATCCACAACAATACCCTATATATGCAAAACGTCAATCTGGCAGCTTTTTCACAGCTGCTAAAGAGGAAGGCAAAAAAATAAACAAAAAAAACTGAAAATGAAATATAGGGAAGGTTGCTGCACTTTCTAAATGGAAATATGGAATAATCTCGAAAAGAAAAAACAAATAAAAAGTAATAAAAACAACGAATATTATGCATTATAAGGTAGAAAATTTAAATTAACCTGAAGAAATTTTAAACCATATTATACTCACAACAAAAACTCCATCGTGTTGTTGTTCTTGATTAAACAAATGACGAGAAAATTGAACCGCAAGGGGGACGACTTCAGCGTTTTTTTTTTTCTAAACGTTCTTTTTATGTTAAGTTTTTGCAAAATCTTGGGCAAAAAATATTAACGTCTTTACTGGAGTCTGCCCCAAAACAACTGTTTGACGGATAATGTTTAACGGATAGGCAGGCACTCAATAAACTTCCAAGTAATTTTGATGATAGAAAGAAGTCAACGACAATTACAACCGATTTTGATGATTATGAAGATGGTAAGAAGTAGACAGACGACGGTGCTTTTATTTTTAGCTGATGTGACGAATTGTGTATTATTTTGTATGTGTATTTCTCTTTTTCTCCACAAAAAGAAACACAATCAATATCACATAAATCAATTTTCTTTAAGCAAAACAATGTTTTCTATTTATTTTGTCACTGTTTAACAATTATTATTGTCTTTATGCAATCACCAAAAACAAACCGAAGCGAGTTTAATGAGTTTTTAATAAAAAGAGGATATATGAACGGACTCTTGTCTAGAGCACTTGCACTTCCACCTCTACGAAAAAGAGAAAAACGTACTTTCTTATTTTTTCCTCCTTTGTTGTCTGTTTTGCTTTTAAGTTTTCCTTTATATTGATTGCTTATTTTATTGATTTGACGTTTATTGGATAATTTGTCATTACACCTTTTGAAGTGTTTATTAATTCGCAAACAGTGTTGCCGTTGTTCTTGGTTTCCAATTTTAGTGATTAATTTTTCAGGAGTTGTATAAAAAATTTTTTTCTTCCTGGCAACACTAATGTATGGAAAAATTTTTTTGTTCGTTCAAAAACCAAACGTTTGAACATAATTGGCACATTTTTTTTGGTCGGATATGACAGACGGACGAACGGCCGGAATCCAAAGTTAATTAATTTTTACTGTGGTGTGTTTCTAACATGGTGAATTTTTGGGAAGTATGAGGAATTTTTACAAAGTGTGGTGAATTTTTCCAGTGTGGTGAATAAAATAGAAATTAACCATAATGCCGTTATTCGAAATAAGTCTCTATTACCATAGGTCACTGTACTATCGGTGGTGAATTTACCGGTGTGTATCTATAATAAACAAAATTTACAAAGTTTACAAAAATTTTTATTTTCTGGCAACATTGTTCGCAAATTCATCTTGAGAACAAAATTTTTTCTGCAATACAGTCCATCACATGTATAGTGATGAAAGACTATAGAACTGTATAGTGTTAGTTTCCAACACTAGAAAAATTATAAATACACTGATAAAACTAATTTAATTTTATAACAATTAATGAATTTTTTGATAACTCAGTATTTTCAGCAAATTTATATGATTGGTCATTTATTTATCGATATATAAGCGTAATGTACAGAATTAGTGTTTTTGTATATTTGATATCTAAATACGCATTAATTTTTTTCTAGTTTTGACTCTAGTTCTGAACTATTTTTTAATGTGTATATGAAGCATTTTGACATGTACTGTATAAACATATTTAAGAACTACCTGACACTTAAAAACAACGAGGTATATGTCAAACATATTGAATATATCTTTTTAACACGCACGTGGAAATTTTTTATGTCTTCTTGTATTGAATCAAAAATTGAAATTTTTATTTAAATAATCAGACGTATTTTCTTAAAAAATATGGTAAGTGCGGAGAATCTCATAGCATTTGTTTATTTTAGAAAAATATTAATTAAACTATTGTGTCGAAAAGCCAATATAACCTTAAAATTTAAGAGCCTTGTTTCATATCCTTTAATTTTTCTTTTCTTTGTTGTTGTTTCGCATAGTCGCAACTATATGTTTTGTACGAACATGCGGCAGGCTTCGCTTTATTCTCCGTTAAGGAGTTTGAAGAGGTGTCCATGTTTTTGCCTCAAGTGGAGTCTTCAGTAACCGATTTGGCCAAGTTCAATTCTCTGGTAAAATTGGCTGGCTTTTCTCCCTTTAAAACAGCCATTGCTGCTTTGGAGAATATCAACGCTATATCGGAAGGTATTGTTCCACAGGATTTGATGCTATTTTTGGACGATTTCTTTTCAAAGTTGAAGAAAAAGAAATGTATATTGGGTATTGCTGATGCTAAACTGGGTGCAGCCATTACAGAAGCCATAGGTGTACAGTGCAGCCAGACTGGTGTGGTGCCGGAAATTATACGTGGTGTTCGTTTCCACTTTCATAAACTCGTTAAAGGTGAATATTTGTTGCAAGTACAATAAAAAAATTCATTGTGTTCTGCCTTTTGTCTCCAAATTAAATGTTTTCCATTTTATATCCCATAGGTTTTACTGATAAATCTGCTGGTATTGCTCAACTCGGTTTGGGTCACAGTTATTCTCGTGCCAAGGTGAAGTTTAACGTTCATCGTTCTGACAACATGATTATCCAGTCCATTGCTCTCTTGGATCAATTAGATAAAGACGTTAATACTTTCTCTATGCGTATAAGAGAATGGTACTCTTATCATTTCCCCGAGTTGGTCAAAATTGTTCCCGACAATTACATTTTTGCTAAAGCAGCTAAATTTATTAAGGATCGTAAAACACTAACACAAGAAAAGCTTGAGGAACTTGAAGAGATTGTTATGGATTCAGCCAAGGCTCAGGCAATTATTGATGCTGCCAAAATGTCCATGGGTATGGATATTTCAATTGTCGATTTGATGAACATTGAGATGTTTGCTGAACGTGTTGTAAAGCTCTCGGAATACCGCAAAAAATTAGCTACGTATCTTCATAACAAAATGGAATGTGTAGCACCTAATCTACAGTCATTGATAGGCGATCAAGTAGGAGCCCGCTTGATATCTCATGCTGGCAGCTTAACAAACTTAGCTAAATATCCTGCTTCCACAGTACAAATCTTGGGTGCCGAGAAAGCACTCTTCCGTGCACTAAAAACTCGTTCCAACACTCCTAAATATGGCCTACTATACCATTCCTCTTTCATTGGTCGAGCTGGTTTAAAAAATAAGGGACGTATTTCACGCTTCTTGGCTAACAAATGTTCAATAGCCTCACGTATAGATTGTTTCTTGGAACAACCTACTTCTGTTTTCGGTGAAACCTTGAAACAACAAGTAGAAGAGCGTTTGAAATTTTATGAATCAGGTGAGGTACCCCGTAAAAATATTGAGGTCATGAAGGAAGCTATTGAAATAGCCTCTAAGGAGACTACCCAACCTAAGGAAACACAGGCTGGTAAAAAGAAGAAGGATAAGAAGAATAAGAAACGCAAACTAGAAGAAACTAATGGCAATGGTGCAGTAGAGGAAAACAATTCAGAAGAAATTGCAGCACCGCCAGCAGCAGAAGAAAATGGAGCTGAAGGCGAAGAACCCAAGAAGAAGAAGAAAAAGAAGAAGAACAAAAACAAAGATAATGAATAATTGTTTTTAATACAAATACTATCAATACAATTTATAATTCTTCTTTTTTAATTATTAACTAGATTTAAGTTTAACCCTCAAACTACAAAAGAAAAAAAATTTTACTACTGAATTACTATATTACATACTACTTCCTTAAAATATGCATTGTATTTGTTGTTGGCTACAAAATTTTTCATATTGCTAAGCACTTACATGTTAGTTTTTAGAATAAATTTTATAATAAAAAAAAGTTGAATTTTTTTTTCTAAATTTCATTATGAGCTTTTTAATAATAGTGAATGCTGATATTAAGAAAATATAGTGATAAAACGTGGTGGAAAGGCATTTGAAAATACAATTTGAAACAGTTTTAATTAGTTTCAATATTTTTTCTTTCAAACCTTTCATTAATTCTATATGGTTCGTATATTTTTATAGGTGCATGTACTGTTAAGGTTAATTAAGGTGCTTAGTGAAAAATATACATCTGTTCCTTAGGAAACAATGAACAATTTTTTAAGAATGATAAATTGAATTTGATATTCGCAATCAAAATAATTTTTTATTTTAAATTTAAAACAGTTTTGAATCAACAACTAATTCAAAATTTTTCTTTTTTAAATGAGAGAAATATTTTGGTGAAGTTATTTAAAAAAAATCGATGTGTGAAATATTTTCAGTTCTTTTATTTTATTTTAAACAACGTTCTTTGATCTATTTAAAAAGAAAAAATAAACAGCATAGAATTTATGCATTTGCTAATGGAACTGTGCAACATACATACATACAGGTTTACAACCTAGCTTCTCGCACCAATTATGTTGGGTGTGTTAATTTTATACTTGAGTGGCGGTTTTTGCCAGAAATCTGCTGAGACGAAGTTGTCGAAGAAATATTTTGTTTTATTTTCGTTTTGATGTCTGACCTGGTGTTTGAACCGTGGTCTTACATCTGATAAGCCAACACACTACCTACTAGACTACGGCGGCTTCTGCAGTAGTAGGACATCTATGTATATATTGTATATATTATGAGATATTTAAGATATCGTTAGTAATTTTGGTACTTTGAAGTATGCAAAATTTGCTTATACCTCCATTGAATTTGTTTACAATGTACATATGTACCCAAAAAAACATAAATAAGTCTGCCGCTTTCTCTAACCAGGCTTTATAATATAAGCTTTCTGTTCGTCGTATATAATAATTGATTCTTGTAATTTAACAAATTTTTCAATTTGTTTCAGTAGTTTTAAACAAATCAAAAAAAGAAAACTTCAACAATTTTTATTATTAATTCCTATTTTTATTATTAATATTTACTTTATTGAATATTGCACATTATTGATTCAACTTGTGCGAACATAAAACTAGCACAAATATATAATATATATTTAAACACAAAATATTATGATATTTCAATTACATTTCTTTACAAAATTATTAATACTAAAATATCTTTACAAACTTTATAAAACTATTTGTTTAAAACTATGTATACATATAAACAGTATTGTATATATTTAAAGGATCCAAAACCAAATTATTGTAGATATAAAATAATCAATATAACTATATATTTATTAAATAAGGAAAACAGAAATGCTGTTATTAAAATAGATGGTTTAGAATATTTTACAATACATTTAAATACTCGTTGGACAGTCTCTTTGCCATAATTTTTTTCTTTTTGGTGAAACCTTGATCAAAAAACTAAAACCGTTATATGGCAGAAAATAGACTTAAAATTGAATCAAATAACAAAGTTTGTACACAATTTTATTTTCATTTTTTTAAATACAAAACGAAAATTCAATACTCCTCAATTGTAAAAAAAGAATTGGAATGTTTAACATTTTCTTTTTATTAAAAGTAGTAGGAAAAAAGGACAAGAAGACAACATACATATTTCATCAATAAAATGTTGATCAAGTTGAAAGTAATTTATCTTGATTTTTTTTAACTAGAAGAAATCGATACAAGCAAATCACTGAAATGAATCTGATGTTCATTAAAAATGGTATATTAAAAAAGATAACAGGTTAAAATTGCATAGAAAACTATTTTACTGGAACTTTATTAAACGAGTATCTCATAAAAAAATTTCTGTTTTGATTTGAATTTATATTCTATAATAGTTAATTTACTTTGTTGTTATTATACTAATGACGTTTTATCAATTAATTCTATTAGTTCAATTCATTAAAACTGCACATACAAAGAGATTTAATTAATTGATTTTAAAACACATTTACAACCTTGATTTATACACATACGAGAACTATTAATTAATTACAAATGAATAAGTAATATTAGTTCGTTTATATTTAGTTAAACATTTAATTAGTTGCTATTACTTAATTAATAACTAAGGGATTCAAAAGTAGTTAAATAATAATAACGGTTTACGTAGGTATTAATTTATAAGTTTTTAATACTTGAAACAATATCAATTGAATCCCTTCAAAAAAATTTGTTAGTAATTCAGATTATATGTATATACATATATATGTACTTTATTATTTGTTATTTAAAGACAATTAATTCAAAACAAAGTAAATATAGACAAAAAATTAATGAACAAAACGAAAAGGCCAATCTATGATGGACAAATAAATATTGATTCAAATAAAATTCATTTCAACACCTTTTAAGCTTTCGGAATGTTATGAATATAAACAATTAAAAAATTATAATACATCTTAGGTCGACACACTGGAACAGTAATTTATTTAATTGGAAAAAATGTGTTTTAAGGCTTTAATTAAAAAATCTGTTTCCAAAAAGCATTCTTTAAATTAATATGCAATTTATTCATTTACCGAAATATATTTGCATTATTAGTCAAAAACTTTTCAATAAAATAGAAATTTTATTCTTTATCGAAGTGCCATAAATATTTATGTATTTAATTTGAATTAAGAATCTGATTTTCTTATACATAATCTAAAACTTTATGTACCACCAGAATTTGCTTAATTTTACTTAATTTATTTTTTTTTTTTTTTTGTTAAAGGTTCTGCTGATATGAATTTTTAAATAAAGCATACTATTAGCAAATTTGGGAAGAAAACATTTTTCTAAATACATACACTATCGAAAACATTTAGGCATCATTCTGATCTCAACGGGTAAAGTATTTAATGAAATGTGTCCTTATTTTTATTTTATTCCTCATTTTAAATTTAAAAATCTGCAAAACAACTAACTATACAGTTCCTTGCATTAAAAAATTGCAATTTCTTCTATTAAAACGAATAAATATCATATAAATTCAAATTTATGAATTAAATTTGAAAAACAATTTAAATTAATAAAGTTTTTACTGAAGGTGTCTGTAGAGACTTCCAAGTAACGAAGGAGAGTACATAATTGGATTTATCTTATTCAAGCCCTTTATGATTGAAATTTTTAAAATGTTATGACAGATCTTTATTGTTGCATAGACAAATACTATTCTTATGCAAATTGTATCACAGTGTTTGTGATGTGTAATAGTTCGTGGATTCACTTCCCGACATATTTTTTTTTGGAAAACAAAAACTTATCCAGCTGCTCAATGTTAAAACCATGTTTTATACTGCAAACTAGAAAAATAAAAGTCTTGTTTGAATAAATTTAATTAATAAAATAAATTATGTAAAATAATAACTGCTTTATATTTTAATACTAAAAATAATGCATTTATATGTAACATATTTTTGTGGTAATATTAAATTATATATTTGCTAATTAAATTGCTGGCTGGGAGGGGGGGAACTGATAAACTTTGCAAAAAGGGAATAATAATTATATTATAAAAAAAAAAAATAAATGGAAAAACAATAATAATTATAATTACTTTAATACATACAAAATATATATATATATATTATAAAAGAAAAATAAAAAGCTTTAAGCTATTAGATATCATTGAAATAAATCGAATGATTGTAAATTGGTGTTGTTGTTGTTATTATTGTTGCTACCAAATCCTTTTTGTGGCTGAGAAGTAGTTTGCATCATACTCATTTGATTAAAATTCGCAAATTGTGATTGTTGTTGTTGTTGTGTTTGTGATGGAATGTTTGGTGATGTTGTATTAAAAAAGGCGGCGGGATTGCCACCAACTAATGCAGCATTGCCTCCCAAACCGGGAGATATACGCGGAGCAGTTGTTTGAACTCCACCAAATGCAGCAAAATTGCCCATTGTTGGAGTTTGTATAGACAGTGGCACTTGTTGGGGACTTGTTATTTGTGTCATATTAGGGGTTTGCACTTTCAGTGCATTCATTGAGGGCGCCGGTGCATTCGATTTATTTTGTTTACTCGATAGTAAATTATCTAAATCAAGTTTTAAATTGCCAGCATTCAAATTGTCAGCCCAGGTAGCACCCACTTGTTGTGTTGTGTTACCATTGTTGTTGTTATTTGTTGAATTCCCATCGGCGATAGTCGATGATGAGTTTTGTGAGTGATGATTGAAATTATTGTTAGCACTTAGGGGTTGTAAAAGGGAATTGCCAGTTGTGGCAATTGGTGGAAGTATATTGTCTAAAAATAGTCGAACGAAAAAAAGATTTTTTATTTTTAAAATTTATTAAATTAGTAAACAAAAAATAGTAATAAGAAAATAAAAGAAATGTAATAGGCTTGCTTGAGAGTAGGCAAATAAATGTGTACTGGCTAAGATAGTAGTTGAAAGCTTTCTACTAGGTACAGCAAAATAGCAAAATATTTTAGAAAATACATACTTCGAAACAGTAGTGTTTTCGGTGCAAAAGCATTGTACACAAAGGAAAGACTCTTTTAAAGTATAATTAAAGTGTTTTTCTTTTAAAGTGTGCTAATGTTTGAGTTTTTCCTTTATTTATTTTTTTTTCATTAAAAAAATACGTGCTTTTATAAAAAGCTTTATTATGTTCAAGTTTACCTAATGGGTCCGCGGTGGTACTATTCCCGGTATGTTGAGAAATGCTTTTATTGTTTGGTTGGTAATTGGTATAAGCAAAAATAAATTATAAATTAAAAAAAATTTAAAAATGTTTTGTTTTTCTATAATCCAATAACAGTGCAATAAAACGAAACTAATAATAAATTATATAAATTACTTGTATAAATACATAACAAAGTATTAAAATATTTCTGATTTATTATAAAAATATGTTGTTATTAAATACAATATCTACAGAAGACACTTCCAACACAGTTGTTTATCATTCTCTCTCTCTCTCTGAAGCATATAAGGCATAAAACTTATTTATTTTTCTTATTGTTATTGCATTTTGTAATGTATGAGTACTGTCATGTGTTTGGATAAGAAAGAGTCTTTATAAATGTTAATGAGAACCTAAATCTTATCCAAAAGGGATATTGTAATATTGTATATAACGTTTGGAAATTTACCAACGTTCATTTTAATACAAATTTCAATTCAAAACATTACCTTTAAGTTTAAAAAAAACGTTTTTATTTTTATATACATACATACATACATATACTAAAAATGTTTATTATTATTTTGTATTTAAGCTGAGAAATTTATGCAAAAAACAATATATTTACATATAAAAATTTACACTCAAAATTTATCAAAACAAAAGTGATATAAAAAATAAAACGATATTAAACTTTATTGAATTCAAAGATTATCTTTATTATACAGTAAAATGAAAAAAAGGAAACAAATAAAAATTATCTGAAGAGAATAAAATTATACAGTTATTCGGTAAAATCCCTTGGGTTAAGTATCTTATAACAAGTGTTTAAAATTTGGGAAGCCAATTCACGGCATTCCTCAGATGTTTCACCACCAATCAGAGGAGATTTAATGAAATCTTCTAGCCAATATCTTAATTCCAATAAACGATCATTAAATTGTTCAATCAATATATACTCCGGTGTTGTAACTAATGTAATACCCAACAGTTCGAGGCACGATAATCGTACACGTGGTTCCGAGCTAAATCTTACAAATGAACACATGTCGAAGACTTCTCGCGCTAGTGTTGGAAGTATAGGACAGTTTTGAGCTCCCATTACTATTATTGAAAGCGTGTGTAAGAAGTTGACTAACAACATTGTATCAATATCTTGCGCTATGCGATCATATTTTACATACAGCATTTGTTTCGTGCGATTGCCACGTATAAGTGAGAAGAAAAACGTACCTACTACGGCGTGAAAGCGATTCGGTTTTGTGTTGCAATTCATTTTAGCTTTACTGAAATATCTTTTCGTTTTTTCACGTAATCTTAATCGTATGGTTTGTCGCGCCAAAGCTAAACGTTTTTGATGTTCATTTTCAAATTGAAATTTTCTTAAATGAGTTGAAGGTGTAGCAGTAGTAATGAAATTCAGTGAATTATAATTTTCATTTACATTTTCGGCAGCACCGCATAATTCCTTAACAGTTCCTGCTAAAATTTGTAACATTAAAATTCTAAGGTTTGCATTATAGCAAGAGTTATCAGTGTGAAATTGTCGACATATATATTCAGCACATTCGGCCGGATGAATTGAACAAATGGCAACACAGCATTTAAATTTAGTCTCATCGAAATTCTCATAATAATATTGCATTTCCAGAGTTAAAAATAATTGCATTAAATCCACACCAATACGAGAATCTGACTTCGGTAACTGAGTGCGTATAAGACTTTCGGCTGTAGACAAGGCTGATTCAAAATATTCATAATTTTCGCATTTCGTTGATAAAGTTGCCAACAAATCCAATAAAAATTTAGGTCTTTTATCTAGAATTTGAGGCGTATCATTTGACATGTCATACGGTTTTAAATCATCATCATCGTCCGAATCTAATTCCATTTTAGGTGATTTTGTAGGAGGCTGATCTATTTCAAAGTCATCGTCCTCTTTTTTGTCTAGAACTTGTTGTGTTGTTGGGTGAGAACAGCGTAGAGGTGTAATTTCAATATTTTTGTTTATCATAAAGTTTTCTAATAAAATTTCTAAGTTTGTGCCGTTATTATATTCGGTTGCTTTCTTTTCCAGTTGTAAAGAATTATTTAGAATATCAATTTCTTTTAATATTTCTCCTTTAGGAGTATCAAAAATGCCTTCGTAGTCAAATCTTAATTGCTCCTCTTCTTGAGCATTGGGTCCAGTGATAAAATTAAAAACCATTTCTACTGTTTTCATGCCAATATGACGTTGTAGACTGTCGGGACACTCCAGATGATGACGTAAACCTTTATGTAATAAACTCTTTATCTCGAAATCCTCTTGAGTTTTATATATGCCATTCGAATAATAAAATTTTGACGAAATTATTAAAAGCTTTGATAAATTTAAGTGTTCCATTTGAGACAATTTCTGTAAAGCAAAGCGTTTTGACCATACATTTAAGACATTCTCCAATAGTTGTCTTAACATTCCAACATCAACTGAAGATATATAGCGCACTAACGTCAGCAAAGCCTTATCATTGTATGGTATTTTCTGCACGGCTAACTTATGTAGAAAACATAATTGCCAGAGTTCATTACGTTTAGCAGAATCGCCTAATAATTTATAAACATCCAATGATCCGTTTAACATACATAAAGCTAGACGATATATTGCAGTATAGTTGTCATCTATTAACAGAAATATTTGCTGAATACATTTTTGGGCTTGAGAATAAGCACATAATTCTTGTAATATTTCTAAAAACTCAAAAAGTCCTGTATCATTTTCCAAATTATTTCCAAAGTCGAGAACAAGGCGACTTAAAAGATCGGATAGAAACTTTATGTCAAAAAATTGTTTTTCCTTATCTTCACAGTGTATTAAAAACCAAATAGCTTTTAGAATATGTTGCAAGATTTTCTTTGCATAATTATTTGCTATATAAATATCTTTAATTTGGCCGCACAAAGCATTAGCTAAGCGTGTGGGCAAAGACATTAATAACTGTAGGAATTCCTTAATTTTTATATTGAATTGCTCAATTTTAGGTTCTGGTAGAGTATCTAGCGTAGATTTAAATTGTTCCATTAATTCCGTCTTTTCTTTACATACTAGCAAAAACGTCACCGGCAAAAAACTATTATCTTCTAACAAAAACTCAAATATAGCCATTATGCTTTGAGGCTTCGTTTCTAGATATTTTGTTAAGCATAGCCAGGATTCCACTATGAATTCGAAATTATTATCAATTTTAAATAAATTAAAAATTGCTATTTCATTGCTATCAACTGTTTGTCCTGGCCATTCGTTGGTAATTAAATGAGTAACGGCTTGCAATAAATTCGAATATTCATCGGACACTATTAAATACCAAGGCACAGTATCTGTATCTAATTTACATATTTTTTCTGCTGTAGTAAATCCTGGTAGACAATTTTTTAACCATAACTGTTCCAAAATGTCCTTAACATATTCCACATCTTTAGATGATTCCATCGCTTTTAATTGGCGTAATTTTTTTATAGCATTTTGTATTTCATGCCTTAGAGATTCCGGAAATTTAGCATCACAGTTGTTTTCATCTGCTGAAAGTGAAAAATTGAAGGATTCCAATTGGCATTTGTTTCCATTAAATATTGTTTCTTATTGTGTAATTTCAAAAGATAAATTACAGAAACAGTTTTTTGTTTCGTTAAAAATCCTACTTTTTTATTTTGTTTCTGACTAAAATACATTATCTTCAATCACTACTTCGTTAAGGTTTTTTTTTGTACAACCTCTTAATTTATTTATAAACATGCACATTTGTAATCCCATTAGTTCTACGACTATATTTAATAACTTTCGATTATACGAAGCTTCGTATGTATATTTATTTAGTTCAGTATGCATGAGAAAAAGAACATGCACTTTCATGTGCTTTTTCTTATTATTAAGACCTTATATAATTTGTTTCAACAGCTGTCATTTATAATTTTAAGTGTCAAATTGTTTGGCTTTTTAAGTATATCACAGTTTTAAAGAATTGTTTAACCATAAAACGAAAGCATTGCATTTCTGTTATTATTTTTTAATAACAAAATGAAAACTAAGCTTATTACTACAAAAAAAAAAGATATTTTAAATACAAAATCATGACACTTACCCATTGGCATACTTTGGTGGATCGACAAATCTCCTAGGCCAGCCAGAAGATCTGTGGCTGTTGTAGCACCTAAACTTGTAGTTGCATTACCAGCAACAGTTGAGTTGAATAAGTCAAACGCAACATTGGATGGAGTAGCGGTTGACAAAAGATTACCATCTAAGCCACTGTTGGTAGTAGAACTACCTTGGAATGCAGAGAAATCAGCAAAGTCATCATTTGTTGCAGACGGGATGCCTGTTAAACTAGCTGAAGGAGGTTCTGCTGCGCCACCGCTGCCGAATGCAGAAGCAAAATCACCAAATTCATTTTGTTGCTGCTCAACTGCTCTTGGGTTAAAATCATCTATTTCATCATTGATAATAGCAGCACTATTAAGTGTTTTTTCACTTTTAGTAGGCGAGCATGTTTTAAATAGACCATCTATGCCATTGTTATTGTTTGCGGTGGTTGTATTAGAAGTATTGCTTTCGTGTGATGATATGCCCATAGTATTATTATTAATTGGAGAATAACCAATTAAGTCGTTATTAGTTTCTCCGGGTGTATCACGATGAGTGGGTGAGTGTATGCCAGCAGCATTCGACGGCACAGATTGTTTACCAAAATTAGCTGCAGCACCCATATCAATTTTTTTGTTACCGACAGGTTGTTTGTTTTGTGGTTGCTTCGTTACGGGACCTGACGATGATGACGAAGATGCTGATTTGGGACGTATGTTCATATTTATACTACTAGGTTTGACTTCAGTTGCAATATCTGCGGGGCTAGCGCGATCATTGTAACGATAATTTCTTCTGAAATCATACACAAATATTGAATTCTACACAAATGATGTAATTTTTTAATTAAAAACCTGGGGCTTGGTGAATCACTATCTGAGAATTCTTTTTCACCCTCATATTGTGCGTCGTCATCTTCATAACGATCTGCAGATCGTGAATCAGAGTCTATATAAAAAATATGTAATAAAAGAATTGAATTAATATTTTATAAAAAAAAACATGAATTTTTTCAACAATTCATGTATAATATATCAAAATAATTCATTAATTGAGTTTATTTAAATGTTTCATAAGTTTATTTCTTCTAAATATTGAAAACCTTTTTAACTGATGGACATAGGCTATTACTTACACCAATTATCACCGTGATCACTCCGTGATGTTCGCCAACCACCATCATTGTAACCGCCACCACTATAACCACCACTTCTCATGCCCATGGCGTCGCTGCTCATACCAATATATTTGTCCTTATTCTTTTTCGCTTTTTTACGTTCTTCACGTAAGCGATCATCGTCTTGTATAAAGTCTATAAGTTCTCTTACCTTAAAAAAAAGAAAGTTTATTACAAATATTAACATATTCTTAAAGTTTTCTTTACAACAAACCTTATGCCTAACATTAATGCCCTGATCTTTACCACCTTCATCGGTAAAGGTATAATTTTCTAGTGAACGTAAATCATAAATATGCTCCCTTGATGAAGTAACAACACGTTCGGAACCATTACGTACCAAATAGTTCAACAACAATAAGCTCTAAAAAAATTAAATTATAGAATATACGATATGTCGTGTTTCTGTATTTCAATAAATAAAATAAAAAAATACCTTGTAGGTTCTACGCCAGTTAGTTTTGTTATCTGTTAACATGCGTTTCCATAGCATTGACATGACCTCAGGAAACGTTTCATATGAAAACGTAGCATGAGCCAGTTCTTGCATTAGTGGGCCAGTAGGACCCCAGGGGTCATCATTTGTTGCTTCTCTAACTTTACCTTCGATTTCCGTATAATTCATGACCACATTTGTGCTATAATTAAAAATGTCGATGTAGAAATTTATTTCAAAATAAATAAATGTAATTATTTGTAATCAAATAATAAAATGTGGTTCTATTTTCTATCCATTAAACCAATTAAAATGTGCTATTTTCTAAGTGTATACGTGTATAGTGCATATTCTTTAATTTTAAAAATATATTTCAAAATTGGGCATATCTTGATCAAAAATTAATTATTGTATATACCTATAGCAATAAGATTGTAAAAATTAAACAAAATGCTGACGTAATGCTTTGTTTAAGAAGCTTCCGATACACTAAAGATAAAGAACGCATGATTTTTTATGCATGTAAATATTAAATCAATATTAAATTCTTACAAGCCTTTAATTTGTATTAGAGAAAAACACCTAAAAAATATTGGAAAGAACAACGATGTGAATTTTTGAATTCTTTGATATATTGTAACGATTAAAATTTATGAATTTACTTTAAATTTAAAAAAGTTTTTTTGTTTTTATTTTGCAAATACGTGTTTGAAAAGTTTTATCAATTACTAACTTCCTACACAATTTCAATATAATTTTTTTGTATTTAAATTTCTCTTTACTATGCAACAAAATTAACATTTTTCACACATTTAACCAACAAGTAATAAGTTAAAAGCTTTCATACAAAGAAAACAACAACAATATAAATATGTATATTTAATAGTAAAATACAAATTATAATTTAAATAGTTTCAATACTGCTTCTGCATTTGAGTTATTTACTAAGTTGAACGAATATAAAAAAATGTATAGTGTATACATGTAGTGTTTGTAGCACTATCATCCCAAATTAATAACCAAATAAACAACAACAGACGAATGAAAGAAAAACCAATAAAATACTTAAATAAAAACCAATATAAACAGTTTTTTTTTTCCTACTTCCGACTATTTTCTACTGCTATAAACTCCATGGCGTGACGGAAACAATATACAGTTTATTTCCCATTGTCGAAAATTTAGAATTTCGTTGTATTTGGCGTTTAATATTTTAATTTTGTATATTTACTTTTGTTTTAATGTTGTTAAATTATTATTCAACTTATTATTTAAGCAGTATACACACATTCATATACATACATGTACAAAATATCAATATGATGCTTTTTTGTGTCTATTAAAATACGTTTAAAAATAACTTGTTCTGTTAAATAAGGAATACACAATAAGCAATATCTATCGTGATTTCTTATGGTCTACACTAATTTTTTTTTTTTAAATTTATATAAAACTAACATTATGATGCCCTTTCTGTATGTCGATTAAAGTATGTTTAAAAATAATTCGTTCGGTTGCCTAGGTAGTACAAAATAAGTAATATTTATCATGATTTCTTATTGTTTTTTCAATAATTCTTCCCATTGATTGGTTTACTACTGTGTTTTCATTTATTTATTTTAACACCGTCAATTTATTTTATATTAATAATGCTATTCATGGCTATTATACATTTATTCTATTTTTTCTTTTCAATGAAGCATGTAAATATAAGTTATTTATCTTGTTTAAGATACGTATAGACTAAGCAGTGTTCGCCACAATATACAATATTTCGTTTAAAGATTGAAAACACTTATTGTTGTTTTTTATAATATAAATTCAATTAGATTTTGTGTCATAAAATCAAATCTTATCTGTACAACAATTCTAGAAATCGAAATAGAGTTTTAGTTCTTCTTTTTTAGAAAAATTGCTGCTCTACTATTAATTCATTAAAAATAAATAGAAAAATTGTTTTATCTTTAAAAGAAATAAAGTGGAAATTTTAAATGGCAATAATTGCTATTGGTGATAACAGTTTCGAATGACAATAACGAGAACAAATGCACAAAAGAAAAAAGATTTTATTCTATACCTGTCCAAAATATTTTCAATTTACAAAAACGGAGATACTTTTGAAATGCAAATAAAAAATTATTATTCTAGCCCATTGCAAATCAAGTTTGTAAATTTTTAATTTTAAATATCTAAAAAGTTTATTTTTTATGTGAAAGGAAAATAAAATTAAAAATGAGACAAATGTATTCAACGACTGTAGTTTTTGTTACGTATATTTCAGGTAAATTTTTTTCTAAATAATAATAATTTATAATAAAAGAAAAGACCGCAAAGAAAATTGGGTGCGCATTAATTCCCGTAAGCATTCTGAAGAAAAAAGAATTCATAAAACGTTATGTACCTTAGTTAGAAAAATTTAAGAATGCAATAATTGATGTAAATTTAGTTGGACAAATGCATGATTTTCTCTTAAAGGTAGAACTTTTTTCATGTTAAAATGTGTTTCTAAAGAGCAGAACAGATTCCATTCGATACTGCCATTGGAAAATTTATTCTTAATTTGTTGGAGCAAATTGGATTTCCAGCTATAGAAACGGGATATTTTCAAAAGCGAATGAAATATTATATATTTTTATACGTATCAACTTACTACAAAGTTTCTAAAGAATGAAATTAATAGTATATAAATACTCTTTTCATGAATTTAATAATGAAATTTAAAAATACTACATGTACACCATGTACACTAGAGATGAGCGATATTTTCAAAACTGTGATTTAATCGCGGTGATTGATAATTCACTGGTAACTACAGTGATTGAAATTGCCAAATAACAGTTACTAATAATGTCGTTCTTTCAAAATTGTTACATACTCAAATTTATTTCATTTTATTTTGAGCGAGGCAGAATTACTATTAGATGATGCTGATTAATTACTTTTGCCTTTTATACATGAACTTTCTGTAAAACTTATGGTGTTTTCTTTTCTACAAAGAAAATGTCACCCTCTTACAAGGTGCATTAAAAAAATTTTTGACCAACCCTGTTGTAATGTCATTTTTTATTTGAGAAGAACATAACACATATATTAAAAAAGGGTATGCCCTTTGTTCAAAGGTATTGCCAGATCGCTAATTATTCGACTTCATTTTTTGCACGCTTTTTTTATAACAAAAAAAAAAATATTTTAACACTGTTCTAACATTGAATGCAATTTTTTATATTGCTGACCATGTAGCTTAAAATAATGTAATATTTCCTTAAGATTACTCCACAAAACAATGAAAAAATTAACATCAAATTGGATAACAATACCAGGCGACTTTTTTTAAATTTCATCTGGTAGCCCTATAAATAAACAAAAGTCATCTGCTTTACAGGGCATTATCAGCACTCTCGATTTATACAGGGCATAAAATGCAATGCCCTCCACCATTGGCAAGTGCGAATTATTTAGAATAAAACATACCACCCTTTTAGAGGGCGAAACATTTTTAAGAAACAAACGCAAAATTGCATTTTGCGTTAATAAAATGCACATTTTTTGGTAGAAAAGAAAACACCATTAATTGTCAAAATTCATATAAAAAAAATACATTAAAAATAATAACATTGATGACACCACTTTGATTTTGTTTAGTAGTCTTTTCGTAGTATGTATCTAGTTGTCTCTTTCTTACGACTTAATAAAATACGTTTGCATTATTGTATTATTGGAATACTTCACTGTTTTAAAGAACAGTGATTAAACAAATCACGTTCACTGAGGACAACGTTCTTCAAAAATCACTGGATCATCTCTAATGTACACTTATAAAGGGTGATTTTTTAGCTATTATCTTTTTGGCAACACTGGTTTAAACAGTTCACGCACGTTTCGTGTTTTGTTTCACTGTCAAACATCTTCAGTTTGGTCTATAATTTAACCATGAATCGTCTTACAAACGAACAGCGCTTGCAAATCATTGAATTTGGCATCATTGGACCGTACTTCTTCAAAGATGCTGCGAATCGTAACGTAACTGTGAATGGTGAGCGCTACCGTGAGATGATATCCAACTTTTTTTTGCCCAAAATGCAAGAGCTTGACTTGCATGACATGTGGTTTCAACAAGACGGTGCCACATGCCACACAGCACGCGTAACAATGGACTTATTGAGAGGCGAGTTCGGTGAACATTTTATTTCACGTTCGGGACAGGTCAATTGGCCGCCTAGATCGTGCGATTTAACGACTTTAGACTAATTTTTGTGGGGCTATGTTAATGCTCATGTCTATACAGACAAGCCCGCTTCAATTGACGCATTGGAAGACAACATTGAAGCATTTATTCGTGAGATACCGGCCGAAATGTTGGAAAGAGTATGCCAAAATTGGACTAAGCGGATGGACCATTTGAGGCGCAGTCGCGGTCAACATTTGCATGAAATAATCTTCAAACATTAAATTATATGGACCGTACTATCGATTCAAATAAAGATTTCATGCATTTTTCTGAATTTTATGTTTTTTTTTTTAAAAAAATTTTCCTATAGCTCTTAAAAAATCACCCCTTATATATGTATATATATACATATATAGGAATTTTATTCAATTTTATAATTGACCAAAAAATTTAGAAATAAAAATATTAGATTTAATAAAAATATTACAATTAATAGGTATATGGCCAAGTTCTAAAATGGCTTACTACGAGGAGTACATAAGAAACAGGTGGTAAGTAAACTAAGAAACAACTATATTTGAGTCTTTATAATTGGAAAATGTACAACATTTACACGCGCTAAATGTTTGGGAAAAAGTAATAATTAAATCCGTTGGGGAAAGAGAGTCATAAAAACAAGGTGGGAAAATAAAAACCAGTAATTAACTATTTTCTCATCACTACTTGTTTTTTTTTTTTGCAGCTGATGATGATATTGGATTGCATTAACTGCTTTGAAGCTTTTTAACTCAACAAATTGAACACAGTCTACACTTGGGTACAAGTGTACTTAAAACACGATGATAAAGAGGCAACATGTACAAATAGAGAAGGTACACAAGAATCAAAGACTTAAGACCAAAAAAAAAAAAACAAGACAAAGCTAAGCCTTATATTGTATTTCTTGTTCTCTATTTCTTTCCATTTCCATTATTTCATACTTGTCTCGCGAGACCTCTATGCTGCCACTGTATAGGCATGTAGTACGTGTGCATGTTGTTTTATTGTCTGCAGTTGTTGCTATTGTCGCTTGTTACCTTGACCAAATTTATGACATATATTTGTTAATTTGATTTACAATCTATCCACAACAGCCAAAAATCCAATGAGTAATGTGGGTGACTGGGGAGGGATTGTTTTATTTTCTATTCATTTTCACACGCTCAAATAGTCTATATGCATAGATCAAAAAATTACATTTTAATTACTAAATTTCACTTACACCTTATCAGCCAGTTCACGCACTTTCCACATATTAATAAATTTGTCAACCATTTTTTCAGCAATTGTGATATTGTTTTCGGCTTTCTTGAGGAATTTATTTCACTTTTTAAACTTTTTTATAGCTCACTTCGTATATTTGCTTCACACACTCTATCGAATATGACACAAGTTTCTTTTAGCGAAGTGATTAGGAAAAGGAAAAAATTGCAAGTTTTTTTATTGTGTTTCTTTTTTACTTTTTTGTAGTTTTGGTTCACTGCACACGTTCTGTGATTTTTAATCGTTGTTTATTACTTTAAAAATAATTCTATTGTTTGGTACTTTCTTCAATTTCATTAATTTGCAACAAAAATTTGATATAAAAAAATTAAATTATAAATTTAGAAATAAAAATGCAAAAACTATTTGAAGAATAAAAATGATGAACGAAAAATTGCTGTCGCCATCAAAATTTTTTTACAAGTGAAGTTGGCAGGCACATGGTTGTAATAAAAACGTCCCAATTGGTATCAACATAATTGTATGAAAATACGTACTATAACCACATTTGCTTTTACAAAAGGAATATAAATAAATTTAAGTAAGAAATATATTAGAAAGAATTTAATTATTATTTTTAATACACTTTTAATTAATGTTTAGCATTATTTCAAGATTAATTCAAATACATCGAACTATGCAAAATTTGTATTTAAATAGCGGTCATAAATGCTATTTAGTGCAACGATGTATACTTGAACAGTTTTATCGACTGTGTTGTTCTGACATTTTTTATTAAACAGCCGATCAGTTGTCTGCCGTCATTTTTAACAAGTCCGTGTGGAGATATTTTCATTTGACTTCAAAAAGTAATTTTTATAAAGAAAATATTCAATTAAAAATTTAATAAATAAAATAAACAAATTATTTAAATTATTTACAAAGTGTAGAATAACGATAACATAAGGAATTTTTCTTGAAATTTAACGCACTTGCATATTTGTTCGCAATTTCTATCAAAACAAGAAGGTTATGTAAACTTTTCTTCCTATTCCAGCGGCAATAATACTGACCGGATTGTGGTAAAACATTGGGTAAAATGTTGGGGTTAAGGATTTATGCAACTACAGCCACACAAATGTTCAGGCGCGCAACATTTAACACTGGTCATGCGATGAGAGCGTCATCTTCAAATATGGCTGCTGTTGAGGCCGCAGGTATTTCGTCGAATTCTAATCCACAAAGCGCACCGCGACAAGCCGGTAAAGAGGTTCAAGATGGATCCAATACGGAAGCAGAAAATGTAAAGAAAACAAAACGTAAGTTTTTTGGCTGACGTGCAAAGTTTTTCGTTAAAAATTATAAATTGTAGAATCATTGGTGGCTGCGGCTTTTGAAAACCTTAAGGATGATAGCCCTGCTAGCTCGACTAAAAATGTGAGAGCATCAGCTGGAAATCTGGACAGCAACATCATTGAAGACCGTATTAACAGTGCCAAAACTGTTAACGGCCTTCTGGCTGTAACAGAAGGCAATAATACCCTAACACGCAAACACGCCTTAAGAATAGTTTCCATTTTAGCGGAATGGAGCTCTGTAGATCGTGTAAAACTAACAGAATTTGAAAACGATTCACGATTTTTAAAAGTCTGTCGCATGTTAGGCCGCACAGTTAAAAATGGCAATGGTGGAAACAAAGACAATGGCACGAAACGTATTTCTGGCTTTAGAACTGATGATCTCAATACGGTATTGGGTGTTGCCGGTGATGATGAGGCTGCGAAACTAATAGCTAGCATTAGTCTGCCACAAATGGTTAAAGTAATGAGTACGTTGGCTGCGCGCAAACGACGCAGTACACCTTTGCTGCGTTCTTTGGCTTTTAATATCAGTAGTGCCACTGAACATTTGGATCTGAAACAATGTGCTGATGTATTTTTTGCTATGGCTACGCTAAACTTCCAAGATTCCGTTTTGGCTGCCAAAATATGTGCTGATATACAAGTGGCTTTGCCCAAGAATACAGATAAATCGGCTGTAGTTGGTTCCATTTTAACAAGCTTGGGAATTTTGAAATATAGAGATTTAGGTAAGTACATACAATTTGCATAGCTACCTCAGAAATATCCAGTATTTAAATATTTTAAATTTATTTCTAAAATTTCGTGCAAAACATTAACGACTGTATATAAAAATTCTTTCAAAGTCTTGCACAAAACTAAAACGAATACAAAACACAAATTTTTCAAATATTTTCTAATATTTTTAAATATGTGTGCATATTTAAATGTTCTCATGTTTAAAATGCCCGTTTTATTTTGCAGATATTTTGGAAGCGCTTACACAATGGACACTAAAATACATTGATGTCTGCAGACCGCAAGATCTAAGTGCTCTATTCTTAACTTCAGCCATTTTAAACTTTAAATCAGCCAATATTGAAGATGTTCGCCAACAACTTGTCAAGACAATAGTACAACAAGATTTTACTAAAAGCGTCGATTGGCTTAATCATGTGTGGGCTTTAACCATGCTTGGTATATGTGATAATACACATTTGCAAAGTGTTTTGGAACCTGCGTTTGTGGAAAAGTTACAATCGGAAAAAACTGGTCTTTCAGCCACCTCCAAAATGAAGCTATTAAACTTGAATAGTTATGCCAAACTAATAGCACGTGATTATAAAGGACCAGTACTTTCGAATGATAGTGCTGTTTATAATGTACCCATAGCTCATCCAAAATCTAAACAAATCTTAGTTAATGGTCTACTTGATGCCCTAAAAAGTTTACTGCCATCAACCAATCATGTCAATAGTTTAGTCGATAGTAAAATGGGTTTCTTAATTGGTAAGTAAAGAAAATATTATGATTTATTATTTCAAGCTGCATAGTGTACATTATTTTCGTAAACTTAACCCTACCAAACTAAATATTGTCTAACAGTTGCATGTTGATTTTTTAAGAAGAATTATTTTATTATCACTTTAAGAAACAAATCAATTTACTAATTTTATTTTAAAATTTAACAAACCATTCCGAACTAAAAACGACCTTTACATAAATCTTCGTTACCATGCCAATTACTACGTCGCTTTCTTATTTATTTTGTGCTTCATTCTTAAGTTCTTATTTTTTTATTGCCATATATTAATTGAATAAATTAAGCAAATAACCTTATCACTTTAAGAAACGAATCAATTTACTAAATTCATTTTAACATTTAACATTCCATTCCAAACTAAAAACCATTTTTACATTTATTTTCGTTACCACGTCAAACACAACGTTGCTTCCTTTTTTATTTTTTGCATCATTTTTGAGTTGTACGTTTAAATGTTTGTTAAAATGTGTTCGATTTGTAAACTGAAGAAAAAAAACAAAACAAAATTTAAATTATTACAGATGCAATGTGTGTCTTCGATGCTAAACGCAATCCTTTGCCTCTGGATAAGGAACACGCGAATGGAATCAAGTGAGTTTTCCTTCTGGAACATTTAAAAAAAAAATCTTTTTTAATAACCACCTTGATTTTCTTAATTTCTAAAAGAGTTGCTTTGATAGTTGTGGACTATCACGACATCTGCCATGGAACCCATAGATCAGCTAGTGGCATAACATCGCTAAGTTTCGATTTGCTGGAGAAAAGTGGTTACAAAGTAATACCTATACCGTATAACGAATTCAATACTAGCGATAAGTTGTTAAAAAGAGTGCAGTATTTGGAAAGTAAATTTAAAGCGCTCATTAGTACTAATACACAATAAAACTAAACAACCTAAACTAAATAAAAAAAAATATTTTAATTTAAATAAGTAATTGGTAAATAGCAGTGTAATTGCTAATTTAAAGTCATAAGTACAACCCCCCCCCCTCCAACAAAACGATCATAACGTTGTCTCCAAATTTAAATCAATCTAAAATTTAGTTTAAATTTTATTAATATATTAATTGTTTGTAAATTTGTATTAAACAATTATAATAAAATTCGCGTGCTTCGATGAAAAAGTATAGTATATAAACTAAAATAGCATGCAAAATATTTTTTGTTTTTATGAAATAAAATTTTATTTTATAAAATATAATTGTTTTACAAATTTCCTGTTTACAACATTTTAAACATGGCCTGTTTGCTTTCAGCAGCAGTAGAACCCTTTTTAGCTTCTTTGTATGTATTTAATTCATCTAAACGCACAACACGTTGCTTATTTAAGCCAACCTTCCACCATTTGCCAGTTTCGGTAAACTCTACCGATACTGCAGCTAAATTATGGAAAACATTCCTGGCTAACATAAGACGATTTCCCACTTCTAAACGTATTTTATGATCGTATACTTCTTCCAAATTCTCCACACGATTATGATTACGAGTCTCAGTTTCTGTTAGACATACACAATTCCAAGGAGACCATTCTTCGGATTTATTCCAACGCGGCAATCTTAAAATAATTGTATTTATATTGTATAATTCAATTAAATTTAAATGTATTTCAGATTGTTGTACCTTAATTTACTCAAATTCTCACATTTGCTCAATATAGAATGACCATGCCATATTTGCTCAACTATATGTCGTACATCATCAACTTGCATGATAAACGCAAACGAATTACTGCATTTCTTTTTACGTTCTTCACGTTGAATACTACGCAAGATTGCAGTGTATACCAAATTTTCAGTAGAGGCTTCCTGTAAATACATGTATATTAGCTTTTATTCGTTGTTCATTGTTAATCGAATTTACCTTGAGATAATAGCATGTCTTGCAAGTTTCCACTTTATATTGCCTGGTACGTAATGCAAATTGGTTGTAAGGCTTTACTTGATTGCAAACAATACACATACGATTTCCAGATTCTGAAATTGAAAATTACAAAAGCAATGAGAACAGTTAATTATCTCCGTTATAAAATTGTATTGAAAAGCTTTTGCAAAAGATAATTCCAAAAAGAGATGGTTGTGCATCAGAGTCATTTTTTAGAAATACCAAATAAGTTCCTACCTTCATTATGTTTGTTGTGTTCTTTTTAACTACAATATGTAACTTACTGCGTGGTTTGCCTTCCTTTTTGAATTTTATTAGTTCAACAAATAATATGTTCTGGCGTTTACGCAATACTTCAACATCGCAATATTTTGTATAGACTAGTAAGTTTCGTTCCCGATCAAATAAATCAAAAAGCTAAATTTAAAAACAATATTCATAACATAAAAAGAAGCTGATAATAAATTTTTTTATTTGTCATACCTCACCAAATTCAGGAAAATCATTTTCATTTATTAAAATTTCTCGTACTTTATGAATTAAATCCAAACGTTGATCCTTGGGTAAGGGTTTCTGCAGATCTTTGTAAATTTCAGTTAAAAAACGTACTCTTTGTGTACTTAAAAGATCCAAGTGTATCATAGTATCTACAATATTAGATTACTTGACAATTGTATGCAAAATAATTTAATTTATTTACCTCCATAGCCTACCCACTTTATGGGTTCACCCATTTTTTTAAGCAATTGTTCTTCTCGAAAATCTTTCATAGCTTCAAAAACTAAATGTCTTTGGCGATCGATACCACTTAACAGTGTTATTTCTTTATCCAATAATATATTTATTTCCGCTATACGAGCAGCTCCTTCATACATTTTTGCTATACGCTTCATTTCTGCTATTTTCCATTTTTGTACTTCGCTATATAAAAGTTCGAAATCATCTTTAGTCCTGGGAAATTGTTTAGCTCTTTGCTCTCGTTCAATACGTCTCTCTTGCTTTTTTTTAAAAGCTTCTTCTTCTTCCAGACGATTAGCAACTAAACGCCTATGAAAATATTGTTAACACAAATTTATTCAATCTAATTTTAATAACTGTTAATACCTATATTCCTTGGCGCATGCCTTCATCCATTCCATCCATTTCCAACGACGGAAGTTACGCTGTATTAAACGTATTTTCCCTAACCGATTTATAATTCTCTCTTGCTGGGCATGCGTAACATATTTTCGTGGAGTTATACAATAATCGTTTGCTTCAGACCAATATCGTATATTGTTACCATCGAGCCAACATTGAGACATTTGATCATGCATTGTATCCTAAAACAGTGAAGATATCGCAAAAGAATTTTAAAAAAGCTTCCATAAGCTATTTGAACATTATAAATATTTATTTAATAATGCTGTACATTAGGTTGCAACTAAGTAAATATGTTGTGGAAAGAGGGTAAGGGAGTATGCCTTGACGGACATTACATCTGTTAACTGTTTACAGTACAAGACCTTTATTGGCACAATTAAAACTTAGTTTCAGAAAGACTTTTAAATTTGCTTTCTTACAAATTTTATGTCCTTTGGTGTTTTTCGAACAACTAACTATACGATGAACGGAGAACAAAGCAATTTTTAATCAAAAATTGCTCCAAATGGTATGAGTTTCGAAGAGTATTGCTTCAGAATCAGTGTTTACTTCCATCCAATCCAGAAGACCTGTTAATTTTGGAGGAGTTACAGCTCTTTCAACTACGATGGCTCGAAAGCATACACTGCACTTAAGTTACGAATTCTATTTGAAGTAAAAGTATTGGTTGATTACGCAAAGAATTGGTTTTTAAAGTATTTTCAAACACAAGAAAAGACATAATTTCGCTAAATGGCGTAAACACGACTTGTTTTGAGAATAATTTTGATGAAGTTCGGTTCAAAGAACACCTATAAAGCCTATAATATATGAGATCTTTGTAAAAGAAACTATGCTTTAAAGGATGTTATACTGTCAAATTTGGACATGTGTAACATTTTGTCGGTAGTGTAACTGTAGTATGTTCATTATCATTATACTTACAACTAATTTCGGTTTAAGTTCACGTGTTTGCGTATCCCTACTGGCATATGCTTGCCATTTGCATTTGTTTATATAAGGACCCGTTTGAGTGAAAGCATCCATGTATTGAACGCCAGTGCTTTTATTAATATAACCGCATAAAAATGGTTTCTCAATTGCGCGATTCTGAATTTCTACGACAATATTTTTAGCTTTGCCATTGCGAGAATCCTCAGGTGGTATATAAACCGTAATGAAGTCTGGTAAATGATATTTACTGTAAATTAATAAAGTCAATGTTATTAAAATTCGAAAAAAGGAATTCGTCAAGAAAGTATCTTAAATACCTGTAGTAAATATTTAAATCCAATTTTTTTTCTCGTACATCACCATCAACATGTTCTGGGTCATCTTTTTTCGATTTGCTGCTACTCTTCAATTCGAGCATGTACTCGTGTATACCAAATTCATCACAATCCGTTTCAAATATGGTACAAAAATCCGAAAGAATTTGATCACCTTGCTTAAGTACTAAAAATTTTGGTTCAATTTCGAAACGTCGGCCAATATCGGTTTTAACTTCGCCTAAACTCAAACAATTAGGATAAACCTGTGCAATTGTTTGGTTGCCATTCAAATTGAATTTCACTGTAACATTTTCAATATTAACAATCTCCTCATATTCTTCAACTTCGCTGGGGGGTGGTGAAGTTGGCTCACGTCGTCTTGGTGGAGGATCACATTCTCCCAATGGTCGGGGAGTTGGTATTAATGTTACTTCGCTAACTGTTGGCATTATGTTCTCCATTGTTTTTCCTTTTATTATTAAAAATTATTTTATGTTTTTTTTAATTGTTGTGAATTTTTAATCTATTGTCTTTAATTTATTGAGTATTAAAATGTGTATTGTTGCCAATGATTTCTTTTAGCGAACAAATTGTACTGGTATTCAGTTACAGTAAAATTAAATCAATAAAAAATATAAGAATAAAAAAAATTTAGTTTCCTTGACTTCCAAAGCTCGTCTCCTAGGTTCCATGTTTTGTTATAAACTATTTTTTCATCTTGCGGCCCTATTCTCCTTAGAGGAATAAAAGGAACATATATATATTTTTTCAAATTCATTTTGTCTGTTTTCCAAACTTTTAAAATTATTTATTTATTGTATATGATTTCAAAAGTACTATAGCGGGTGTTGTAACCGACTTTAAGTTTATAACATTATTTGAAATAGTAAACCAATTGTACAATGGGTAAACCAATTGTACAATGGGTCAATTCGACCTCCGGGTACTGTACTTGTCACAGTTGACAAGTACACGTCCTCTAACCTAAACCAATTTGACTAAAAGTTAGCAGTAAGTGCTATTAACTTTAAGACGTAAAGGCCTATAAAACACACTCTATATAAAAGTATAATGTTTAAGAGCATGAGCATATTATTTTGAGTAATATTATGGATAAAGGAACACAAACATGCTGATTAATAATCGTCATTGAATACATTATGACTCGGAAACAAGCACTTTCAAAAATGCTTGCAGGACAGTACTTATAAACGAGGAATTCTTATGTCGAAATCCCGCATCTGAGAGCAAATAGCGGCATGTCATTCAAGTTGATATATTTCTATTTGTCTCATAGCTGTCAATGGCTTTATATTCGATGGAATACCGGCTGGTCGAAAAGGTCTTTGATCATCTTCTACAGGTCGGTGTGGTGAACAAAATTGTAATTTGCTGGGCTCCCTTGTCATTTCGGAGTCACTGCGAAGAAATTACTGAAGCAGATGCATCCACAGAAGACTTTTTGCATTAACTAGGCAGAGGATCAGAGCGTTGATTCGCCATATTCTTTAGAGAAGAGCCTTATTTAGTAGATTTATTTAGAAGAGCTTTATAAATTACGAAAGGGGTGCATTGGTGGATTGTAGGTTTTCTTTTAGAATTATCTCAGATTGCGTCTTTTCTTCGAAAAGAATGAAACCATTAGGAACGTTCTATGGAATTGCATTGCGCTGTTCAACTTCTTATTAGTTTTTGCAATAAATCTGTCGTATAGCGTTAATGGCTTCCAATGACAAGAAATCCAGAAACATTTAATCGCAGGAACGCGGAAACTAAAGAGCGGGATGAATTTGAGAAAGAAAGTTGCACAAAACGAGTGCATATGAAAGAATTAAAGTAAATTTAAAATACGAAGTAGCATTTTTCGTGTTTATAAGTGAGGACTGCTTAAAAGCGGGATGCATATATCGAAATAGTTTCAGCACATTTTATAGCAAAAATTCAGATTGCTTAATTTCAAGTGCTACTAAGCGGAGAATTATTAAATCCGTGATGCTTATATTCGCTGTATAGTGTATTTGAATTTTACATAAAAAAAAGACATTTTCATTAATACGTACCCCCTTTACGCAGTCTTAAAATTGTTTATCAATAAAAAAGAAATAAACAGTTTTCTGATAAATTAGGTCAGACTTTAATCATTCTTATAAATCGATAATAAATTATACGAATCAGATAGAGATTTATGGCTGAACTAATACAGCCACAAAATATCAGTTGCTATGAGTTAGTGTGCGCAGGAATTTCTAATTTAATCTCATTTCAATTTCTTTTGTATAATTTGCATATTTTGGCAGTTAATATAAATTAATTATAATAAAATTAAGTTGTAAATCCAAATGAGATAGTCATAAAATTTGTTTATAAAATCTTGCAGTAAAAAGCGAAAGTATCATTCAGTTTAAAATCTTAAAATATTTATATTAAAACAACCATGAATAGTATGAATAGTACTTCTAAAAAAAATTCTGTACGGCCTTGTCGGAGCTTTGCACAATCAACCACGATCAGATTTGCTCGGTGAAAAAATTATTACAAAGAAATATATGTAAACAGGTGATCTTTTTGTGTCTGGAAGTGTTTCCTATAGAATAGTTAAACATTTAAATGATATCTGTTATATAGTATGGTTTATGGAAAGTTAAATGAGATGATGTGGAATGAGATGGTGATGTAAAATTGGCCGTTGGTGGTCGTCAGGTAATTGGCAGTACAAGGAATTGCGCTACTTGTATGGGTCTCAGCCGCAAGTCCACTAGACGTAGGGTTGTGAGTTTGGCCGAGCATTCAAAGAGGTGTGCCGTGTCGTGTGGGCCCTGATTACATGAGCAGTTTAGGATGTTCGACCATGCGGATCGCAGCTGTGCTAGGATGGCTCTTGTTTCCCTAGGTAACTGTTTTACGCTGGATGCTGGGGTGGATGGTCATTTAGCACTCTGTTGTGGTTGAGTTCGTTAATGGCCGTCATTACCGTCGACTGATGTAGGGAGCGCTACGGAATGAGGTCCAGATTGGTGCGGCATAGTTAAAGAGGGAGCGGCCAATTACCATGTAGGTGATCTTGTAGTCAAGTGTTGTTGTCGTATTACAGATTGATTGATTGATTAGATAACAGAATTAACGTTTGCATCCCCAACTCTTTTTATAATATGGACGCGAAAACGCTTTTGGGTTGGAGTAAGGTATTGATCGAATTGCTTGCCTTGGTGTGACAATATCTTGGTGAAAGATTAACTTTCTCAATCAATCTTGGTTGGCACCAAATCTTACCATTGTATGATTGTATGAATGGATCTACACAGTTGTTACGATTTTTTTTCATCAAAAAATAAGTATGAAATAGTCTTAGCATGAAGGTGGAATTTTTCTCACTTAAGAATTGTGTCGGATAAAAAGTTTTCGCCTACTCGAATGTGTCGTTACGGAGTCCATCAACATCCGATATATCTTTTTGTTTATTCGGTTTATACGGTTTTTTCGTTCTAAAGCTGATCAACAATATTTGTGTTCTTTCAGATTGATAACAAATTAAAGACATAAAATCATATCAAATAATTGCTTGATTTGTTTCAACGGTAGTTGCAAGACCTGTGAAAAATGTATCTTGTACACACCGACTAATTTGGTTAAAGCTGAATCTAGAACTGTTTTCCAAAGAGAGTTTCAAACAAACCTTTTATTGACTTATTTTGGCGATTCCTTCGAAACTAGTACACAAGTTTATTTCTTTTAATAAATTTATTTATGATTTATGAACTATTCCTTAATAAATAATGTTTTTATCAAAGTAAAATGATGATTTTAAATTTTTCGGTGTTAAATTATATTTTGGTCCAGCGTGCGCCACCTGCAGTCTAAATGGTCGTCCATTGAAATAATAATCATCACGGTCTACACGAAAAACTTTACTTTCAGCCTTTGGGGGTTTTCGAACTGGAGCCTCTGTAGTCGGTGTTTGACTTAGCATCGAGGGTTTATAGTATGACATTTGCAACTGCTGATGATACTGTTGATATGGATTTGGAATCTTGTAGCTGCCATATGTCACAGTTTCCGTAGTTGGTGTACCTGGAGGTTCGGCCAAAAGTGGATTAATTTTCATTGGTTGGTAGTCGTAGCCAATACCAGGTATAAAACGATATGGCAATGCGGGTATGGGTATATAATAAATTCTAGAATCTTTTTTGGTTTTCTTTGTCTTGAGACGATTCGAATATTTACGCAAATTTAAAGGTTTTGATGAGACAATAATGTCCTTGTAAATATTCTCAACACTTGGACTTTGAAATAATACTTTTGAACCCAGGTTACCTGGACTAGGTTGTTGCGATGCCGATGCATCTGTCAATTTATTCGTATCAATTACATAGGCTGTGACTAGAAAGGCAGGAGTGGCAAGAATTGTAAAGAATGCGGCTAATAGTACATGAATGTAATGTGTATAAGACATTCTGAAATTATAAGATAAAAAATGTTTTTTTTTTTTAATTTAAGGAAAAAACGTAATTATACAATAATATTTAAATGCACTTAAAAAAGCATAATTGGTTAGCCTTGATGGGAAAAAAGGAATGATAGTTTGCTCTTTGCATTTTATATTATTTTATTTGGTAACTATTTTATATTGTAAGTCTATATATAATACCCATAAAGAGTTTTTATTTAATAAAAAAAATAATACAATTTTTTATTGATAATAGTTCTTAATTTACCAATTCCTAAAAATTAATAACAAATTTCGGTTACTTAGTAAACTCATAAAGTATTCCATTTTCTACTTTCAATCTTCAAACTACTACTGAAACCATACAGCAGCTGCTTTAAACATGTGTTTAACATGGGCATTGCCTCAACAAGATCTCATTAAGTTTGGATAGAGTATTATAGAACTATTATTAGAAGAATAAGATAAATCGGAGATCTCGTAAGGTTTTTGCCTTCATGATGATCTTATGATTTATTTTTCTTTCCTCAATTTATAAATGCTATACAGTATTCCCTCGATTTACGTCGTCTCGATTTACGTTGTTTCGATTAACGTCGTCAAAAATTTTGTTCCCTTCAACTTCGATTTGCGTCGTCATTCGATTTACGTCGCCTCTGTTGTTTATAAACAAAATCAGGGGAGTTCCCTCTTTAAAAAAAATTTCAATATTTGTGTGTAACTATTTGAATAAAATATAAATAGAGTTTTGAAAAAAATAAATATTTAAGTGCTAATGGATAATTTTTTGTTTTTTATTAAACTTTTTGTGAACAACATATGAAAAATTTTTATAACAAATCAAAAATCCATCTATATTTATGTATGTAATTAGTTATACAGAATAAAAATTGAATTATTTTATTTTTTTTTTTGGAAAATGTGCATAAATAAATGCATCTGATAGTATGAGTTATTTGAAATTCGCTTTACGTCGTTTCGATTTACGTCGCTTTTTTCTGGAACATTCTACGACGTAAATCGAGGGAATACTGTACATATCTGAACGAATTTCTATATTTTATGTTTAGAAACGAATACTTTTGCAATGAGGACTATTCCAGCTGGTGTAACTGAACAAAACAGATAATAGTCTGGGCTGTTGAACACTTTTGTGATATCAATAGATACTCATCGATACCGTGGCGCCGTGAATATTAGCCAATTTTTTTTGCGATTTCTATAATTATAACGTATCTACTATTAATTATCTGTAACAATTCGACAATAGAACTATATCGCTGCGAGGTGCTGAACAACATTTCAGATTATTAAAATCGTTGTTCGATATATCGGGTGGACTATCTATCGGTTTAAATTTGTTATTTCGAATCTGGCAATACTTTTGTCATTCTATTCTGTCACAAAATTCAGTATATGACCTCCACTGAACGTAATGAGTCGATTTACGCTTGAGTAACGTTGGGATTTCTTGGAAATTTATTGCGTAAACAAAGACAATTGGTTAATTTTGCCAAAGAAATTGATTTGACACGTTAATAAAAACGGATGCCAATGCATCCATTACGAGTGAGTTTTTGCTGCGGCTTGTGGAGCGGAGGCATCGTTAGCCCATATGTCTTTGAAAATGAGGACGGCGCAACCATTACGATCAATGAAGACACGTATCGCACCATGATAACCGATTTTTTTTGTATTCGCTCTTCATGGTTTTGATGTGAAAAATTTTTGATTTCAACAGGATGGTGCAATTTGCCACACCTCTCATGCCACAATCGAATTATTGCGTCAAACTTTTGATGGCCGTTTAATTAGCCGAAATGGTGATCTCAATTGGCGGCCAAGAAGCTGTGATTTGACACCGTTGGACAATTTTCTGTGTGGCGCCTTTAAAGAAAAGACAAACCGACAAATCAGAGACAATTGTCCGTTTGAAGGTCAACATTTGTGATGCCATTGCCGAGATACGGCACTCGAAAAATGCACGAAAATTGGTCGGATCGAGGATGAGAAACTGAAATATTATTCCATTTCTAACCGGAATAATTGTACTTCACTACAAGAAAATTAATTTGACAAAATTTCAAATCGTTTTTGTTTTATTGCATTTTTGAAATTAAACCTTTAAATGGCCCACCTTTTACATTTCTTTTTACTAATTCAGCAAAAGTTTCTTACATTTGACACGATTACTAATTGAACAAACTGTCAAATTTTGTATGAAAAATCAAATTATTTCAAAAAAATATTGCCAAAACTCGATACTCATTTAAGCATTGTGTTGATCAGAGTGCAAGAATTCTACAAATTAGAAAAATCTCAGAATAGGAATATTTTTTATATCAGTTTAAAAAAATTCCATGTATTTTTGATTTCAAGAGCAGTTTATGAAAAGAATAATTGAATTATAAATGAAATAAATAAAATTTTAATTACACATCTAGCGTGCTCTTTGCGCACGATATTTGAAGCCTTAACCCATATTTCTTTTAAGACAAAAAAAAAATAAAAAATATTAACAAAAAAATAAAATTAAAAGTATTTCATTGAAAACTGTTAACGAATTAATTCAAGTTCTCAGTTTTTAATCAAGTTTATGCAAAACTTATGACAGCTTTATTATTCACGAGCAACAGAAAACGACACTTGCGAAATAAACATTTCACCATCGACTCTCGAAATCAATAACTCTGTTTGACTGCTGCCGCTGGTCAATTATAATAAAGTGTGTCAGATAATCACCCACTCGTAGAAAAAATGTTTGTACAAAAAAAAAACTTTAAAGTAAATCTGTTGTATCACTTTAACATTAAGCAAAATATCATAAAATTTTTTTTAAATACAATATGTTATTAATTCACACATCAAAAGTTTTGGAAAGAGCAAACAAAAGAGATTATGATTAATTACTACGCATAAATAATTTCATTCGAATTTTTTGAATCAAATGATCAACAGAAATAAAGACTTAATTAAGTGTATAATTGCACGAATTTTTATTTTTACGGTTAAGATTTAACAAATTATTAAGTTAATTACTCACATAAAATTATTAAATTGTTTGTTTAAATTTTATTAGTTTGTTTTTATATAAATGAAATTAAATAAAATAAATTATGAATTTAATTTGACAGGTTTGAAAAAGAGCGACTTCTTTTATAACAGACGCTTTATTTTTAAAGACTATAATAATTATTAAGCAGATCGAATGGCAATAGGCTCAGCATGGAGCCTCGACAAAATTAAAAAATTTAATACATGGTTAAATGCAGATCATAAATATGCATGTAGAATGTATGTAAATATTTGTCTGTTCGCCAATTCTTTAATATTATTTGATTCGGCTGTGAATATTTTTTATACTTCGCGTATTTTGGGTGTTATTGCGCTCATATCGTAAGATATTGAACAGTGTCCTCCGAATAAGACTTAGCCGTTGCATAATACAGCGTTGAACAAGTATTTAAGTTTTTGTCACTTGTGCTGACCATGTCAATTTTAGTTGTAAAAACCAATGAATATTGTTCAGTGAAGTCGCCGTAGTGTAGTAGATAGTGTGTTGGCTTATTAGATGTGAGGCCACGGTTCAAACTTCAGGTCAGAAATCTCCAGCAAAACGATATATGGAAAAATATTTCTTGGGCGACTTCCTCTCGGCACATTTCTGGCAAAAACTCTAAGAGTAAATAAAAATTGCCATGAAAAGTTTCTTAAAAATTTGTCGTTCGGAATCGACTTTAAACTGTAGCCACTTATGGATAAAAATTAACACACACAGCATAAGTGATGTGAGAAACTAGTTGGTAATCCAGACTCATGGGTTGTAATGACCAATTATGTATGTTATGTATGTATGTTGCATAATACAACGTTGTTCAAGAGTTTACGTTTTTGCCACTCGTAATCACCTAACGAACTTACAGCAACAGTCATAATTGACGATAAACTATGATAAAATTTCTAACCACATTTCAATAATTTCTTTGAAGATTTACTTCGTTGCTCAAAAAAAATCGTGGCAACATCCTTGGGACACAACATTCAGCTGATTGAAGTGACAATACAACATCCAATTACATACATACATACTTACATAATTGCTCATTACAACCCTTCAGTCAGAATTTCGATCTAGCTTCTCACACCACTTATGTTGTGTGCGTTAATTTTTATACATGATTACACCTTCTAAACTCTCGCCATATTTAAACACCAATAATATAACTTAATTTCTTCATATTGTAAATTGTAAATATAAAAATCAAGATTATTGTAAATTACGACTATTACATATAAATTCCATACAATATACATACTAAGGGCATTCTAACTTGAGGTAATCTGCCTCCCACAGGATTTGGTATAACCCTATAAATACAATATTAACTATTATTTAATGAATTAATACTTTTAAGTTTCGTTTTGATTTATACAAACTTTCAGTTTGTTGAAGTGCAACCAACTGGTAAAATTTTGAATATATTATATGTAGTAGTATATCAGAGACATCTTAAGTATGTTTTTTTTTTTTTTTTTTTTTTTTTTTTTTTTTTTTTTTTTTTTTTTAGCTCAAAAACATGGCTTATAAACGCACGCGCATGTTTAAAGTCTTCTTTAAAGATTTCCACCCCTTTTCATTTCAACAGTCAACGCCCGTCTAAAAGATGATGATTAAAAACCGATACAATTTTATATATTTATAATATATTCAAGTAGTTGTTCGTTATCATTAACTTATCTATTGTATTTTAAAACAAAAACAATAAAAAAAAACCATGTAGTCTCAGTTGTGTCTGCTTAAAATAATGATTAATTAATGAAAACCTTTCAATTTATCGTTCGTTTATACACTAATTACCTGTATATACTTCTTATTTGTTTATTAGTTTTATGATTATTTATTTTCTTTATTTCTATACAAAAAAAAAAAAAGAATTATAGACCACCAGGTTGTAGTCATAACGAATTTTTAATTTTCATTAAGTCCTTAAGCACAGACTTATTTGAAATGCTTCTGTTAAGTCTTTTTTTAAGTCATCAATTAAGCACCCGTATTTTTGTCTGGCAGTAAGTCTATCTGCCTGGCACAGTTATTGAAGCTTCTGTTTGTATAACATTTTTTATTGTTCGTCTCACAAGTTAAATGAAATGTGTAATTTAGCCTTAGGGCGGGCTATGTCTTGTTATAATATCTTTCACTTGAACGTGGTATATTTCATACACTTTATTCAATTAGAAATTATGCAAATTTTTGAATTTGCTTCATTGAACTTCAACAATTAACCGGTGGTGGCGGGTAAACATTGGCTGATTATGTAAATAATACAGTCAGACACTTGAGGATATAGCGACGATAATATTGAAACAGCCTTAGTACTTGGAGACATTCTACTTTCATTTGTTTACTTTTTAAATTTTTTTGGAGTTTGTCAAAGAATCGCAAATAAAAACATTATGAATTGCACAAGGAAATGCATAAGAAATGTGTTCACTGACACTACAACTTAACGTTTCGATTTGAAAGGCTTTTTCATAACAACTATGTAATTACTCTCAGAGCATTTACCAGAAAATTGCAAATAGCAACAAGTTCTAGTCAGAAAAAAAACTAGAGAAACTTCAATTTTTGGTTCAATTTCATTGAGAATTATAGATAAAGGTGATGTCCTCTCTGAATGTTTCAGCGTCTAACTTCTCTGGGTCCCCGGGCACACGGACATTCCAGACAACTGTAAGGCTGATGAGCTTGCCGGAGCAGATATACTCCTTTCGAATAGGGTATACGGCTCACCTCGATTAAATTGACCATTAGGCAACAATGCTTTCGGGACGCCAACCTATCCTGGGCTAAAGAGGAATCTTGCTCAATTGCCAAACTCACTAGGCCAAAGATGGCTAGGAGACGTCCCAACTACAACTACACAAACCTGATCACAAGGTGATCTCGATCACAGTGGCCATACTTTCAGATCAATGCGTTATGGGAAGACACGCGGAAAGGCTGCAACTCCCATCGAATGACTACTGCCGAGATAATGGGTCTGTCTGCTGAAGAGTAGGAAACTGTTATCCCCTTTCTTTGCAAATGCCCGCCTCTCGCGGGATTTAGGTTATTTGGCTCTCCACTCCTTGTCAGTTTAAGGAGTTGCAATGCGTTATGGGAAGACACGCGGAAAGGCTGCAACTCCCATCGAATGACTACTACCGAGATAATGGGTCTGTCTGCTGAAGAGTAGGAAACTGTTATCCCCTTTCTTTGCAAATGCCCGCCTCTCGCTTGATTTAGGTTATTTGGCTCTCCACTCCTTGTCAGTTTAAGGAGTTGCATCCATTGATATCAAGGATATAGTTTCGTTCATGAAAGTTTCAGACTGGTTTTTAGCTTATGGGAGTCGTGCTTTTGGTGTGCAGCCCCTACGTTGACCAATTTCTTCTATGAGTTCTGTCGAATTTAGTGAGTACGGAGACTGCGCTTACCCGTGGCGTCACAACGGGCCGCTATGCGTGCTCAAGTGAGCTTTGGTATCAAAGCTACCACTCCAACCTACCCACAATAGATAAAGGTGTTTTGGGGTGATACGATAAAGGCTTAAATGTGATAAATGCGCCTCAATATGTAAATTGTCTTTGTAGTCTGGATTAAAGCTTCGACGAATATGTCTCTTTAATGACAAAGATGCAACTGCTTTTTAAAGCCAGTTGTCGCCAATATTAATAAAATAATGTGGAAAAATTCTGATGGTCATGGGGTTAAAAAAAATCGTTTTGAAGCACTTGAAAAAAGCTGGGTTAAAACAACAATAACGTATGGACCTAAAGAGTTATCGCACACAGTTAATCTCATCGATAGCATTTCCATCTGGATTTCTGCAACTGATAAAGAGTAGCTTCGGAAGCTGGGTGGAAAAGTACATGCTTCTGTTGTAGCTTTTATGCATTGACACCTATAGGGTATACATTTTTAAATTTAATTAAAAACAGTTTCCTTATCATATATTTGACTATGATGCGGAGTTTGTGAAGAAAATGTAATTTTTTAAACGAAATACCTAATTTTTCTTCATCTCGCCTTAAGCTACCTTTAAAGTAAAGCCTCAAAGCTCTTCTGATAAGAAATTTTTCGTTGGTCGTTTTTGCTCACATTGTTTTTGTTTGAAATTGCTCTCTCCTTTTACGCTTACAAAAAATAACCATTAATAATCATTATTTATAGTGTATTAAAGGCACATAAATTTAATATTTAAATTAATTTCTGCTATAAAATACTTGTTGATTAAAATTTTAAAATTGAATATTTTTTCTTTCGTTTTATTATACAAAAATATAACAACAAATACTCCAAAAGAGGGCCAAAATTATTTATTGTTTTCATTACAGTTGTAATTTATTTAGTCGTTTATTTATTTCTAGAAAATCTTAATTAAAAATCTTTTAAAGAATTTTAATTATTAACATGAATAATATTAAAATGCAAAAAAAAAAAAAAAAATATTGTTTGAAATACGATATGAAAAGTCTTGATTATAATTCATCATTGCAGTGATTGCAGAGAACACACTTTATTTAAGTCTGTTATAAAAACATAATAAACACAAAAACTAGTAAAGAAGTAATTAAAATATAGAATTATTAAAAGAAAAATTAAATAAATGTGACAACGGATTAACATGAGATTTGTTAACACACAGAAAAAAAAAATAAAAAAGAATAGAGAAATTACTAAACGGAGCATAAAATCAGTTGACGTAAAGTAAACAACCAAGGGGAAGCATAGCCAAAATGAAGATATAGTTTCGTGTTTAATGTTAGACTTTCTCAATAATAATTTAAATTACTTTTTTTATACAATAATTGTTGCATCATTAATAGAATAACTTTTAACAATCAAAAAATTCCAAAATATGTATATCTTTTTTCGAGGGTCAAATCCGTTCAATTTTAATCCCAAATAAAGTGTTATAAATTTAACAATAATTAATTATGAATACATTCTCATTAATTACATTAATGAATACATTCTCATACAAGAATGAATTGCTAAATTAAAATTCCAACAATTATTTTGAATATGGCATGAAATGGAATGAATTCGCAGCAAATTACAATACAAATAATTTATTTAAATTACTTGTACACTTTTAATTGGATTTGTTTTTTCTCCTTACTACTCGCCAACTAAATTTTGTATTTTTATTTTTGTAAAAAATTATTATTTCCTTATTATTATTATTGTAGTTGTGCTTTATGTCTTTGGTATTTTAAGAATGACTTATAAAAACATAACTTTTTCCCATAAGACTTAAATGCTCAAAAAAGTATGAAGATTGTAGTACACGTGGCCCACAAAGTGCTCTTTATAAGCTCCTTATGTATGACAACGCAGAATTTCTAACATTTGCTTAGTCTTCTCTGTTGTATGATCAGTACAATTACTTACAGAGGCAATATACAGGATTTTCGGTCCCAACGCGATTCTTAACCAGTGAGGAACATATTCTAAAGCAAATTAAATAGTATCATAAAGAAGTCGCTAGTGCTGAATCCTCAAGGCTCAGGAGGCTGTGGTTGATCAAAGAATATCTATAGACGCACAATACTCCACAAGTTATGACAGTGTGATCTTATATTAGAAGATGCTAAAGCCTTAGCCACGAAACCGTGTAAGATAGAGATGTGTTTTGGAAGCCATTCAAAGTTTTTATCTAATATCAGAGATTTATACACCTAAATTGGGTAACGACGAGCAAATTAAATGTAAATTATGTGAACACATAACTGGTATTCATTGTCCAGATATATCGGCTGGGCCATCTATCGGTTTAAATTTAAACCATCGGTTATTTCGAATCTGGCAATACTTATATCACACTATTCTGCCACAAAATTCAGTATATTATCTCCACTGAACGTAATGAATCGATTTACGCTTGAGCTTGGATTTATTGGAAATTTGGGCCAACGAGAAACTACACAACAATGTCGATTTTGCCTAAAAAAAACAATATTTTCAGATCAAGGTCATATTTGGGGCTCAGAAAACCACACGTGGTCTTACAGAAGCCAATGCACCCATTACGAGTGACTGTTTGGTGCGGCTTGTGGAGCGAAGGCATCATTAGCCCATATTTCTTTTAAAAAGAGGAAAGCGCAATCATGACTCCTATCACATCATGATAACCAATTTTTTTTGTACCCCCTCTTCATTGTATTAGCGTGAACGATGTTTGGTTTCAACAGGATGGTGCAACTTACAACACATCTCACGCCACAATCGGTTTGTTGCGTCAAACGTTTTGATGGCCGTTTAATTAGGCGAAATGGTGATGTCAATTGGCCGCCAATTGACACCGTTGAACTATTTTCTTTGGGATGCCGTTAAAGAAAAGTATTATGCCGACAAACCAGAGACAATTGAGCATTTGAAGACAACCATTCGTGATGCCATTGCCGAGATATGATCCCATATACTCGAAAAAGTGCACGAAAATTGGTCTGATCGAATGAGGTATTGTGAGGCCAGCCGCGGCAGCCATATGAATAAATAAATGTTCCATTTCTAACTGGAAAAAGTAAATCAGGCAAAATTTCAAACCGTTTTTGTTTTATTGCATTTTAAGTTTAAACTTTTAAATGACCCACCCTATACAAAACTGGAGTACATAGACGGTCGAGGTTTTGTTTGGATATGTATGATACTTAAAGTGGTAGAGGAAATACTGAAATCTATCTCATAGGCTAGCCTGATACTTCTTTAGATGCACTTGGATTTTATATTAGGAACATCCCAGTCGAAACGATTCTGAGAGCAGCTGCATAAACGGTCTCTATATTGAACAAATAGGAAGTCAGATGGATTTCGATTACATCTTCTCGCTGATGGTTTCCGATAGATCATTGAATGATCATGAATGTATATCGGGCTCTAGAGCCTTATATAAGGGCTTTACTAGAAGCTAAAATTAGCATCAATAATGTCATATTATTGTTTGGATTTTTGCCTTACGTGATTTAGATATTGTTAGTAATTATATTTTATTCCGAATAAGTATTTTCTTTTTAATACAACCGACTTTAAACTTGATCTTATGCAAAAAAGCAAAAAGGAAAATAATGTTTATTTTCCCATAATTTTTTTCTACTTTACCTTACATCCTAATGATATATATATAAAATGTTACTTAACATTAAACCTTTTTGCACTTTTTTTACATTCTTTTGACGCTATTAAAAATTAATTATAAAATTCTATTTTTGGTTTGGCTTTTATAATTATCATATCAAGTTAAGCATACTCGTATAATATTAGATTTATACGACGTTATATACAGACATTTAAAATGCCATTAAAAATTATGTAAAGTCATTAAAACGTATCAAACGTATGATCACGCATAAATGGAACTGATTTTTAAAATGTAAAAGAAAAAGGCCTACTATTATTACTATTTGGAATAAAAGAGACGAAAAATAAAGAAGAAAATTAACCATAAAAAATTCCTAAACGAAATTAAGAAAAGAATAACCAACCAGTGTTCAACGATTAAAGGTTCAAGTGCAAAAACAACAAAAAAAGAAAAAGACAAAATGATTCGGAACGAAGTTAAACATCCACAAATAAAATATATAAATTGAATAAAGTATTAAGGTTTACATTTTAAATGTATTTTAATAAAGAAATAGAGTTTATTGCTTAAAGGTTTTTGTTTTGAACAACAGAAATGCTGAAGAAATTGATTTGCATGCATGTAAAGATTGAGAAACAATGATTATTAAGGATTTTAAACTAAATTCTTTTTGAATGTGTTTTGGTCTCAATACTCTATAATTTCTGTATTTTTTAAATTTTGTAACTCAAGAACGCTGAGGCAAAAATTATGATTTCATGTTTTTTTTTATTTTAATAACATTCGGATATTGAACCCAAATATAATTTCGACTTCATCCAGAACCTCAGGAATATTTCTTCGGTTCTTATATCAATCATATGAAAATCAAAAATTGTGATTATAAAAAAATTTTATATTTTATAAATTGTTTGAACAAAGTTGGTTGAAATCAGTTTAATTTTCTTAGTATGCTTTTTCACTGCACATCTAAATATATTAATCGGTCATGCTGAAAACATTTTTTAACAATATAAGATTAATTTTCTTTTTGATCTCTCATATAATTTTATTATCCTTATTGTTACACGTTCTCTGACGCTAATCTATAATTTCTATAAAAATTTTAAGATCCTAACTGCTGTATACTATCATACGGTTATTAATATTTAGTTTATGTGGTAGAATGTATGGCCAATTTATTCAATCACACTCATTTTTTATATCTACACTGTCTTATAGCTAATCGTTAAAAATTGTATGTTCCAAGCTAATGTAATCTTAAAATTTTATTTATAATTCGTTCAACTAGATATCTAAAATTAAAGTACATATATAGCTTACATATAATTTAAGAACTTTAGCGCTATGGCACATTGAAAGATGTAGGGAAGGTCAAATCTGGTTTTCGGTTTAAAATTTGCTTGTATTCGAATAGTCTTTTAAAATATTATATGCTTTTAAACAGCAAGCTCAATTACTCTAATCAAATGCTCAAAATTTTATGTTGAAAAGAGAGCATTATTTTATTTGAAATGATTTGAAAAAAGAACTCAATTTCAAATAGTTTTTAAATTAAATATGATTCAATATTTTTGTCTGCATATCTAAACCTTGCTAACAGAGCACAGTTGGCTATTTAGAAAATTTGCCCAATTGATTTTATATCCAGTTTGTGCTAGTGCTCTTGCTATTGAAAACCAATGCAATTTTTTACTGCAAAGTCAAGCCGCAGTTGTGTAAATGCTTCTTTAAGTCACTGTTTCTCTATAACAGATCATTTCAATGCATTCAATAGGGATTTTAAGAGCCAGATAAAAAATGTATTAGTATTAATTTCGTTTTCTTTAAAAACCTGGGAGTCAGTCTAATCACTACTTTATGTTTTAAATGTAACCTCTATATCCTAAGTTAAAAATTAAGAAAATTTAAATAAATTCGTTTTTCACATACGATTGTATATACATTTTATACTTTTCCAAAATTAGATTATTGTTTTCCTCAGAATACTTTGATAAAAGACTTAAGAAACAAACTTTGATTCTTCCAAATGTAAAAGTTTGTTGCTTAAGTCTTTTGATTTCTTTTTATATTTCACAAAAAAATATTTTATATTTTTAATTTTTTTATTTTTAATATTTTATAATTTTTATTAAATATATCGTTAGTCTCATACGCAAATGTGTTAAGTCCCTTTTTTCAAATTTTACAGGAGTCACAAAAAACATTGTAGCTTTTTCAGTTTTTAAAATTTCTAAACTGTTTAAACGCAATTATTTTTACAAAATAATAATAATATTAATATTAATAACTAATGATGTTAATTATTATTATTATTATTATTATTAATTAATTAATAATATTAATAGATATTAATATTTTTCGTAGTTTTGTGGACTTAGCGTTTTTGCAAACCACAAAATTACAACAACTTTAAACTATATAATGACATGTTTTTTTGTTGTAAAATATGTATTATTTATAATGTTACCGTTTTGATTAAAATCTCAATTTTGGAAAAAAGTGGACTTTGCGTCTTAGCGAATTATACTAACGATATTTTTTTGTAAAATTTTTTTTTTTATTACGGAACCACTTACTTTTATTTGTTTTTTTTTTTAACTTAATTTTGTTTAAAAAATTTGTGTTTGTTTATTATCCTTTTTATACTTTTTTACTTGTTTTTTTCTATAATAACACACGCGTTTAAATCATATCGTTATTTATTAACATTTCATATTTTATTCTTAAAAATTATTGTTGTTATTATTTTTTTTTTGTTACAATTATGCGTCAATAAATTATAATTCGGTTTTTTTTTTATTTGTATTGTATAAAATTTTTGTTTGAGTCTTGTGAGTGATGTGAACACCTTGAACGGCAGCAAATAAATGAGATCTTACGACCAAATAATTTTGTATTTCTTTTAAAAAAGAAAAGTATAGGCAAAAACATACACAACAATAGCAAAAACAAAAAAGTGATATAAAACAGGCGACTAAAACAAAAGATATGTTGTTATGTGAGTGGGGTTTTAACCAACATAAAATGTGATGCCCCACACACACTTAAACACAAGATACACATTGACAGTAGCAATAGCAATGCTAATGGCAGTAACAACAGCAGCAGTATCAGTACCATTATATTCTACTCGTATTAGTAGCACTATTAGCACCAAACAACAGAAATACTATAAAATTTTGTTATCATTGACGATGAAAGTCAAGTAGTAAACTACAGACACACAGCATCAAACATTATGTACTTTCATCTTCCATTGAAGATAACTATTTGAAGTACAGTGTAATATTCTGCTTAAATTGCGTTTATTTGTTCGTTCAATTTAAGAATTTTCCTTTTTTTAATCAAATATTTAAGTTACTAAGTGTGTAATCTGGTCTATTTATATTAATATTTTTGCTATTTATAAAGCAAAATTTAGATAAGAATCAGTGTAGGTTTACATTTAAAAGATTGCAGAAGTATGGTCTAGTATTGACAGCAAACTGTTCTTATACAATATGAACAAACAAGAATTCTTATACGTTAAATCGCCCAAATCGCGTTCTTTTCATGATAGTTGCAAGATCCGAGGCTTTGTCTTCTTCTTTGGTTTTGTTGGGGCTAATTACGGAAAATAAATACGTATCTATAGATACACTAGAAATACTTCTCGATAACGAGTGATAGAATCCCAAAAATAAAAAATTCCAACTTAGAGTAGATCTCCCGTGATTGATTGCGAGTATTATAACTAGACGGTTTCTAAAATTTTTAGAAATCTGATGTGAATCACGAACAATATTATTTAATTTGTTTAAATCTTTTAGATGAAGCAAATTGAAAAAATTAAGTTATTATCCTAAATGAGTAATAAACAACACTTTTAATCATGTTAATCAATGTCAATATTTTTCACGATTTTATAAGTAAATCTCTGTCAGGCCATATATATTTACTCGACGAAACTCTATAAAAACACTTGTACCGTTATTTTTACATCATTAGCCACTTACTTACTTAATTGGCCATTACCAACTCGATTAACTGATTTCGCCCTGCCTTACCACATCTTTCCAGGCGCCTCTGCAATTTGCGCGCCTTTGCTAGGTGGTCAGCCCAATCGATGACAGGGCTTCCTTGATTTGGTCCTTTCAACGGAAACAAGGTAGTCCTCTTCGCCGTTTTGTTAAAATGCGTCTTTAACGAAACATTGTAGACTGTATTCAAATATTTACTGATATGGCTGTTACAGTATAATCGTTTAGAACTACCTCAAAAAAAAGATCTGACAAGCATTTCAGGACCGTAAAAACTGCACTATACTATAAGTACTTACGTACTTATTAAAAATTAAGGAAGATCAGAAATTAAAATTATAAATTAAAATATAACACAGACTTTTTCTTTTAAAAACTTAAAAATTACATGCTATAGAAGAAATTCTGACATACATGACACAGAGAGCTTATGTAATTTTAAGAAATCAAATCTTTGCAAACCAAAGCTAATGCTATGATATCTTCCGGTCCCGTCTTTTAAATATCTTATTACAAATTGTTTGTTTAAAATTAAAAAAGTAAAACGTTTTTATTTTCTTCTCATTTTTTTTTTTTTTTCTTACAGCATCATTGAAAAAAAAGGAACAAAAACATGACAACTTCTCACAATCACAATCACCATCACCATTAACATTCATCAATGATTTCAACTTTTTCAATTCAACAAGGTAAGTCGATCTGATGGTTTGAAATTTCTTATTTACTGGGGCTCCTCCTCATATGTTCGCATAAAAAATTATTATTTGTGGTCAGCGATGCCTTGCTAACATTGTAATCCATGAGGGCAAGTTCAAGTGTTTTTGTATTTTTTGTTTTCGTTTTTTTTATTTCTTATTATTACGATTATGAAAATATACAAAAAGAAAACACAAAATTTCATATTACAGAGTCTTGAGAGTGCGACTACACATGCTACTGTTTTAAAACGCCTGCATTTTATCTCTTGTATTATATTTCTTCGTTCGTATGTTGTGTAAAGTTCCATTAAAATCTCTAATAAGTTATTGGGGATTTATTAATATTTGATTTATTTAATTAATTTATTAAAAATGTAACTTAAACCCTAAAATATGTTTTGTTATCTCATAATGCAGACGAGTTTTTCTGTCTTCCTTTTCACAAATGAAAAAGTGATAAAAGAAATTTATTTCCATTTCTGGATATGTTAATACAAATTAACTAACAGTGATTAATCCAAAAAGGTGCGAACCACGAAATTAGCGTGTTTGCATGTGTTTCTTTCGCTTTTTTATTGTTTAATTTGAATTTCATTCACCCTCGCCTCGTAAAATTCATTGAACTTAAACCCAGATATTAAATATACAGGAGTATACATATATATGTTTCGAAACATATCAATATATTTTTACGCGTACTTCTCTTTGTTTTATTTAAGAACAAATAACTCATAAGTTAAGTTGAGTAATGTTCAAATAAGTTGTTAAATATTATCCACTCCTCTTGCATCTTGAAAAAAGAGAGAAAGGAAAGAAGTCGAATATAAAATACACTCTTCTATGAAAAGGCCGTAAAAATTGTTAGTCATACTTATAACAAGTCGAGGGACACTTCGTGTGGGAATTCAATCTTACAGTCTTAACTTGAGATATATTTCTTAAGCAACTTACACCTGACTTACACGATGACTTTTGCGTTAACGTTTTTAATTCATTCTGTTTTGATGCAACATGGAAAAACTCTTTGCGTTTATATGATGACGTTTTTTCTGCATGAATTTTGTTTCAATTTTGCTTTTTATTTGCATTCAGAGCTAATTTTTAAGCAGCATGGCTCCATATTAATTTAAGCAATTAAATTTTTGCATTTGTAGCGAAAATTATGTTTTACTTAACACAGCAACACTTTAAACTTCATTTTATAGTTAAATAAACTGATTTTTTTTACCAAAGCAATCGCAAAAACGACGGATTAATAAGTTGGTTTGATGCGTGGCCATGTAGGACTATACACTACAAAGCACTACATACAAAGAAAGAAAAAAAGGAAAAAAAACGTAACATGAATTAAAGAAATGAATTGAAAGAGGAATATGGGAAAAGTCCTGAAAAACAGAAATCATAATTTTTTGTTTACCCCTCTTTTTTTCTACACCGCTCCCCACCGAACAAAATGAGACGTCATAAAGGTCCACGTGTAAATCGGATGTTTGTCGGGGACTACAAAATTTTACGCAATCTGCAAATCAAATAATCGACATCACAATGTCTTCCTCATTCTGTCAAGTCCTACACAATTTTTTGCGGAAGCAATATTAGGCTCTATATGTACGACACAGGAAGTTAACTGCTCTTCAAGTCAAAATCAAATTTGTAAACATTTGATTGTAGGTCATTGGAATTTGAATATTATTTATGTGATGACAGTCAATCAATTTTTCTCTTATTCCGTCAATGCCTAATCAGTGGTGTACAAGTTTCACTACTTATTTTCACGTTTGGTCATTTTGGAAGCACAAATTCCATTCCAATTGATTATTATTAGCTTCTATTGAGGCGAATTTTTCGTTTAAAACTGTTTTAAACATAGACAGACACGGCCTTTGGGATGAATGCATAAGGAGCTACGGGAATTTCGAGCGAATCAAAATCGATTGTAGATTTCTTTTCAACTGCATACAGTTGGTGCAGCCCTTGCGCTGACCAACTTCTTCCTTTTCCCTGATTGTGGTGGAACTTGGTCAGTACAGGGACTGCGTTCACCCGTGGCATCACAACGGGCCGCTATGCATGCTCAAGTGAGCTTTTGTGACATCAGAGCTACCACTCCGACCTAACCTAACCTAACCTGCATACAGTTGAATTGGTGACAGTATTAGTCCACATGAAAATTCTGCTACAATCAATTCTAGTTGCTTCACCGTGTTGTTTTATTTGACATTGTAGTATGTGCCCCACTTTTCTTTACTCCTCTTCAAAAATTCATAGAATCGCAGCAGACTTCTTGCTTGCGTTAACTTGTATAGGACAAATACATTGAACCTCTTTTTGTATTCAGCCTTATTGAAGCGATTCAAAACCTTTTTTTTTTTGCAATCTTTAGCTCAGAGTCTACATGTTTCGATGATTTTTATTGTTTTATTGACCTCCATATCAAATGTGCATTCATCCACAGTTTGGTGCAAACAAATATTGCGTGTAGTTGCCATTCATAGTACCAATTTAAGACTGATTTATTTTTTAATTTGTATAAAAAAAAAAAACATAAAAAGAATTTTTTAAATATTTTTCTTAATTTATGGTTTAGTAGGACACCTTAAGGCAATATATCAAGTCATCAATTTTTAATATAATTTTCCAAATTAATTTAAAAATTTTTTTTAAATAATTATTTTATGGAAAATAACTACCTAAGGGATTTTTGCACGCTATTTTTTAAAAAAGAATTAGAGTAGATGTTTGGAATGATGATGGAATGTTTAAAAGAAATTTGATGTGCAGGTAATGGCATGAAACAACATCTCATTTATAATATTTTGCAGAAAAGTGCAAAGAAATATGGATTTTTCTTTTAATAACAATGATAAAATTTAAAAAAGAAAGGAAAGCCAATTAAAAAAGTTTAACATGATATCGATACAGATAATTTGATATTAAAACTATTTTAATGGTTTTAATAAAATATTTATGAAAAAAGAAATTTATTTAAAAACAAAGAAACAAAAGAAAAGAAAGCAAAATGTTTGAATTTTTAAAGAAAGACAACGATCTGTAATGTGATGTGTCTTCAAAAATATGTATATGGTATATGAATGATGCAGGTGAATGTTACGTCACAATTTATGGCTGGATTATGCGTAAAATTAAAAAGATATCTGGCCATATAGCGTTAAATATTCATAAGATTTATTAAAAGTCAATGGTGCACTGATATTTTGATGCACCATTCATTTAGAAAGCCGTTGCTCGTCTCATACTCCATACTATGACTTTGAGAATAATTCAAATAGAAAATTCCATTGTGTTTAAGTCCAGAAAATTCATTGGCCATTAATATGAAAAAATAAAACATGAAACTTTTGCTTGCAAAAGATTTTTAGTTTTACTGGTTTTACTGGCTGTAATTGAAATATGATTTGCACTCTAACATTTATTATTATTATTATGTTATTATTTATTTCGGAGCAATTTTTCGATGTTCATTGGTTTTGATAGCATGTTTATATTGAGATTTCTCTAGTTTTCGAAAATGACAATCAACCAGATATTCCATTTTCATTGATAACAAATCTTTTTACAAGTTTGAAAATAAAAACATAATTGGAGATGTATTTGGCCATTACAATATCGGTTTTGTGAATTGTCGCTTAACTTAATTAATTACACTAGAGCCCCGACTTGCGTCGATCCGATTTGCGTCGTTTCGATTTGCGTCGCTTTTTAAAAATTGACAAAACTCAGCTTGCGTTGTTGCAATTTCAACTCGCGTCGATTAAATTTGCGTCGTTTCGTCCCCGATTGGCGTCGATTCGATTTGCGTCGTTTGAATTCCAACCTGCGTCGTTTAAATTTCGATTTGTGACGCTACATACGTTTAATTTTTTTTCTTGCAGCATTGAGTACTACCATTTTAGTATTTGTATTGTGGAACATATTTAGAATTTTTTTTTTTATTTTAAAATTCTTGCAACTTCTGTTTATTGTTTTGTTATTTCTTTATAATAATTAAAAAACATTTGTTGAACTAAATAAAATAATGAATTTGCTTTCCTTTGAATTCTTGGTCCCAATAAATTAAATTTCGATGCATTTGTATAGAAAAAGTTGATTCGATTTGCGTCGTTTTCATTTGCGTCGCAATTCTCCGGTCCCCATTAACGACGCATGTCGGGGCTCTAGTGTACTCATAATTGGTTATAAAAATCATTTAGTCAGGACTACGACCAAGCTTTTCACACTACCCATGTTGTGTGTATTAATTTACGCATGAGTGGAGGGTCCTATGTATGGAAATGTGTTCTTCAAATCTTTTTTATTAACTTAATTGTACCTTTATCTCACGTGTAATGTAACACACCCACGTCTTATCCCTGATCACGAATGGATCAAATATCTGTACGACCATGTCTATCACTTCCGCTAAACCACGCATCTTCAGTTGTTGTTCATTCTATACTATTTTGTAGATTTTATTTAACTATTCTCAAAGGGGCACTGGAATTGGTCGACCACTAGGTTATTGGTCGGATTGTTACTTATCAAATAAAAGTATTGAATTAAATAACGGGTATAAATTTTGTTGTGTTTAAAATTCACTTATCGATTGTTTTTAGTGTCTCAAAAAAAAATGTGCTTTGTAACATCACATCACATCGACTGGCAGTCGAAAAATTAATATTTATTTGATTGCTACAACAGCATAAAATCTATTGGATGCCAACATCGAAAATTAAAATCTTACTACCCAATTTCAATTTTAAGTCCACAAAAATCAAATTGTATAAATAAAGTTCATTAAAACCAAATTATATAAAGTTCATAAAAATATAATTTTTATGAATTTTATGATTATTTAAGTGAGCTCCACTCAGATGTACATACATATATCGAGACATTTCATTTCCGTGGATTATGGGGTATTATTTACCCAATTAGTGTAGTGAAAATGTTACACGAACACACTTTCTTCGTTGTTTTAAACGTTTTTATAAATGTAATACATTCTGCTGAAAGTATGTGAAAGTTATTTGGAGTCTACAAGACTCAGAATATAAAAATATTCATCTTTTATGGACTGAGGAGAATTTGGAGTCTTCAATGATTTTAAAAGACTATGTAACAAATTTACGAATCTGTAAAAATCCTCTTTTGTATGAATTTTTTTTCTGGCTTATATTTATTATAAATACTACAGAATCTTTCCATTCCGCAATATAATATTCATAGATCACCCCTTTTTGCAGCTTGATCTTCAAATGATAAAAACTCTGTAAACTATTTTGAACTTCCTTAAAGTCTCTTTAACGGTTTAGTTGCTAATCCCTTCGAATTTCCTTTTTTGAGGCAAAAGACCCCATTTGCCGGAGTGCTGTTATATTATGTTAAGCAGCATGTTTTAAATTTTTTTTTTTTTTATCAAAATTGATAACAGAGTGAACAATCATTGCATTTAAAAGTTTCAGAAGATTTAATTTGTCTTTTGGTAGCCGTTCCAAATTCAGAAAGTGTTTAATATCTGTAATAAAAAATGAAGTAAAGAAATTAAAGCATTTAATACTTTCTTTTATTTATTTTTTCATTCTATAGTATACGGGTTTTTTATGTTTTTTTTTTTTTTAATTTTCAACACTAGAGTGCAGTGAAATTAAATATATTTTACTGAAAAGCAAAATGCATGAAATGCATTCACATAAAAATCAAAAAATAAATACAATTAATGCCAATAATATACTGTTTAAAGTCATGAGATTTGTTTTGAAAGGACTGGAAAATTCAATTTAAATAAATTACAAAAATTTTATCGCTTTACTTTAAGAAGAAAATGAACAAGTATGTGTTGAAAACAAAATTTGCTGTGTAAAGTTAGTAAAGAAAAGTCAAAATTCGATTATTTAATGCAATACTTTCAATACTTTTACTATTAAAAGTTAATAATGGTAAGGGAAACATGGTATTGTAATACAAAAAAGTTCCTGAATTGTCATAAAACATTTAATTATGCTGACATTGCGATAAATTGTTTAATTAATAGGAGTATTAAAAAACACATTTGTCTCTTAAATACATTCTTCAGATCATACCTTGTAGTATTTATGAGGATGTAAAGTGCCTGAAACATTATCTAACAATATATTGAACAAATACACAAAACTTTATTGTTAAGTAAAACTTGGCATATCTAAAACGAGACATTTTGATAACAAGATAGTCTAAAACTTGTACAATGGGTCAATTCGACCTCCGGGTCGACAAGTACACGTCCTCTAACCTAGTCCAAAAATTTAAGAAATGTCGGCACTTTAGTATATATGTATCAGCAAACATAAATACCCTTTTACATGTAGAATCAAGTGTTTTTTATTAAGAGAAGGTTTCCATTATTACTTTAATGTATGTGACATCTTTTTTATTGTTGGAAATTACGGTAATTAGCATAACATCAGCCAGAACAAAAGGAAGAATATAATAGAAATAGAAATCATTAAACAAACAAGAGTCTTGTTAATGAAATGACATCACCATTATACTACCATGCCATATCAATTAAATTGTTAAGCACCTTTACATTCACATTCACTTGAATTTGTAGAATAAATATTTTTTTCTTTTAACCATTTTATGTCGATGGTATGAATCAGTAAAATCAAATGCATGCAGCAGTAGCAATTGCAAGAAATAAAAACGGATGAACATATGCAATTTGATGGATCTCTTTTAATTGCATTCAGACATACAAATGAACCCTAATGGTAGCTTGTGTGCAGGAATTTACGGAAGTTGTTATTATTGTTCACTTTACTGCACTTCATTTCACTTCTACTCATTTTATTTTTGTTTTTGTTTTGTATTTCATATAAATTTCAGGTTCATTCATATCCAGCTGGGAAAGACCTTTAATAAGTTATTTTTAGCTGGTATAAGGAATTTTATTTTAATTTTATTTAATTTCATTGTGTTTAATTAGACACGGTAGTACAAAAATTTCAAATTCCAATTACCATCCATCGCCAACAACAACAATGCCATTTGATTTTACTAATGTATTTCACATCACTCATAATTCATAAGATAAAGACATCAAGCATTGTGACGCTATTTTTCATCAGTCAGCATTTATCATATGCCACCCATAGTGCTAAATTCCCATGGTATTCGTGGTCATATTATGACAACAAAATTCTTTTAGCTGCCGACTGTTAACCGACAAATTGCAGTGTATCATGAAATTCTAGTTTAGTTTACAAAATCCCATAGTTAAGCTGTTATGAGTGATGAATAGGAATATGAAGTACATATATATTAATAGAAATTACAGGGTAATATAAACAAAATAAATGTTATTTTTTTCAATTTAAAATGAATTATTTAAGTTTTAAGCTTTAGATGTGTTCAGTAATGTATTTATACTGATAATTATTACCATGATTATTCATGTGTAGACTGTTTGGTCTACCTGTTGAGGACTTTAAAGTTAATTTTCTTGCATATAAAAACCTTTTCTTATCTAAATGTTCAATATAAATTAGCTACAAATTGATTAGAAATCAAAAAAGAAAGGCGTAAAACTGGTAACATTGAGATGAAAAACAATTATGTCGCTTAAATGAACAATTTGTATGAGTGCGCTCATTCCACAATAATTTGAATTATTGCTCGAAAACATCTCGTCCCTTAGCTATCAAGTGAAACACCTTTTTGGAAATGGCACACGTAAGGTTATAAAAAGTTCTTTAAAAAACTTATCATTAGCCTGTAAATGGCTCAAATAAATAAATACACGCCAATTTAGGTGGCCCCAAATTGGCAATTTATGCAACAACTATAGCTTTCAAGTTAAAAACCATTTTCGACTAGGCAGCCTTTACAAAAAGTCGTAAAGAAAAACTTTCCATTAGCCTGTAAAGTACTTAAATTACTCTTTTGGTATCGTTAAAAAAATAATAAAAGTCAATTGCTACCTACAAGTAAGATACTATTGAGTACTCAACAATTTGTATACGCTTTACATAGTGAATGGAATCATCAAATTTGTTGCAATAAAAGTTTGCTAATCACAATCTCATCAACGTTTATAGATAACTTTTAACACAGGAAGTGCATAAACAGCAAATCCAATCGCATTTGCCGATTACATAGTGTCATTACTTTTGAAAGATTAGCTCTTTATCTACTAAGCGACATAATGTCGGAGTTATTGTTCATGAGGTTTTCTATCTTCTCTCTGAATATAATGAATGTTTACTGAATTGTTTAAATTGTTTAAAGTAATTTGTAAATTTCCACTTCCTTTGTCACTGCCCATCTCTTGCGAGGTGTTGATATAGATTATGTGGCTCTTAATTCCTTGTCAGCTTAACTGAGTTATCACCCATTGATGTCAAGGATATATCTTCGTTTATTAAAATTTTAGACTGGTTTTCCCTTATATTGGAGTCGTGCTTTTAATATGCAGCCCTGGCACCAGTACAGGGACTGCGCTTACCTGTGGCCGCTATGCATATTCAAGTGAGCTTTTGTAATCAAAGCTGCCTCTTAAACTTAATTTGTGAATTATTTCTTACTGGAATGTAAAGGTTTGACTCTTTATGGTTAGGTTAGGTTAGGTCGGAGTGGTAGCTCTGATGTCACAAAGCTCACTTGAGCACGCATAGCGGCCCGTTGTGATGCCACGGGTGAACGCAGTCCCTGTACTGACCAAGTTCCTCCACAATCAGGGAAAAGGAAGAAGTTGGTCAGCGCAAGGGCTGCACAACGGAAGCATGACTACCCCGCACTGGAAAACCAGCCAGAAAGTTTGATGAACGAAGCTATATCCTTGATATCAATGGATGATAGTTCCGTTAAGCTAACAAAGAATGGGGAGCCAAATAACCTATATCTACACCTAGCAAGAGACGGGCACTGACAAAGAAAGTGAATAACAGTCTCCTCCTCCTCAGAGGACCTGCATCCACGACAGAAATCGTTAAAAGGGAGCCTCATTCTTTCCGCGTGTCTGCCCATGACGCAATGACTCTTTATGGTTCCAATTAAACAAATCTACACTATGATTTTGATGAAACGTTTATTATACATGAATACTGCCTTGTATTATGCATGAACCTTGTCATTGTTTACGTAAAACAATGACATTTCAATGATCGCCTCTGGATCGTTTGCGGCAGACGATCCTTCTGATTTAATTTTCGTCCACTTTCTTATACATTTCGGACAATATCGCCCCATGATCTTAGTGGCTAATTTACGTAACCAAAACGTTAAATTTTCTATTTGGAAACTTCAATACGATAAAGCCAAAACCGGTAATTCTGTGTGGTTCCTTGTAGCGTCTTATTGAAACCACAAGCTGTCTGTTTCCTATTGCAAGCAAAAAATGTGGGTTATCATGAGACCATAGCAATATGAATTGATGGTAACGGTTCTTTCAAAAAATACGGTCAAATACGGTTTTCGAAAAATACGCCCAAATGGCACCTCCGGATCTTTGTGCCGAATGAGGAATAAACTTCATCATTGAAAAAAATTTAGTTAGAAAAATCGGCGTTGAAGCTCTGTGCTGTGTGTTTATCTGTCACCCAATCAGCATATCTACGCGTAAATGTCCAATCAGCTTCATTTGTTAGGTGAGTTGGACTTTATATGGATAAAGGGGCAAATCCTAATGCAAGATATTCCAAAATATCCGTAAGACTGTGTCGCCCAAATGCTTATATAGCCATAAAACCGACAAATTCAGATATTGGTCACATTTTCTGCAATAGATGCCTTGACTGACCACAGTTGATGGATTATGACAGCCAAAAGTAAATATAAACTATTTTAATGCATTGTACGGTTGTTAAACGTTTGATACTCTTAAATTGGAAACCTTTTACTAATTAAATGACATTTCATATGCAAGATATTTAATAACGGACAGACATGCGAAGGCTATGAAACCCTGAATGGTTAACCCAATGTACTGTACGTTTATGTTTATTGTAACGCTTTCATTACAAAATGATCATTGCAAAAAGAAAGAAGAGCACTGTAAAAATAAAATTCAAATGTTTAAATTCCAATAAGTTTTGGCAATGAAATTAAATTTCTATATAAAAATTTTCAATAAATTATCATTATTTATCAAAATTTCCTTGAATATTCAGAATAATGTCTTAATTAAATCCTAATAGATTTAAATAAACTCTAACTTTTAAAAACTTTACAAGAAAATTCATTATTCTTCGAATAGACTAAGAAAAGTAATGCTTGAGCTCAAAACGATTAACAGAAATTTTTTCAATTGAAAACAGATTTTATTTTTATCATTGAATTCTAAAGAAAGGTAAAGAGAAGAAAATAAACTCATAAATGGTGCATAATTAGAATATTTCTTAAAAAAAAAAAAAAAAAAAAGATTTTCATCTAAACGCCTCTTTTATTGCCTTCGTTTAACTTTGGCAGTGTGGTTTTTATTGCTGTCGAATTATATGATGAGAGAGTTGCTTGCCCACTATAAAATAAAATCAATGTTAAGGTCGTTTAAGGAAAAGTCATAAAAAGAGCTGTTTTATAAGCATTTAAAAATGATTTTTATTATTTCTTTATTGTTGTTTTCTTTTTTAATTGTTTTTGTATTCAGTGACAGCATTAGTTTGTAGTTTGTTTTACGATTACTTATAATGATTAATTTGTGTACCCTACTAGTAAAATATCGTAAAATCCGATGCGCTTCGCTTTTGTCAATTGACTGATGTCAAAAATATGTAGGGTGGGCAATTTAAAATGTAATAAAACAAATACGGTTTGAAATTTTGCAAATTTATTTTTTGTTGTGAAGTACAATTGTTCCAGTTAAAAATGGAATATTATTTCATTTATACGGCTGGCCTCACAGTACCAATCGGACCTATTTTCGTGGACTTTTCTAATGTATAGGGTCGCATCTCGGCAATAGCATAACGAGTGTTGGCCTTTAAGTGCTCAATTGTTGCTGTTGTCTCTGGTTTTGTCGTCATAACACTATTCTTTAACGGCGCTAATTGACATCACCATTTCGGCTATTTAAATGGTTATCAAACGTTTGACGCAATAAATCGATTGTGGCATGAGATGTGTAACAAGGTGCACCATCTTGTTGAAACCAAACATCGTTCACACCAATACCATGAAGAGAGGGTTCAAAAAAATTGTGTGCCGTTCACATTTTCAAAGAAATATGGGACAATGATGCCTCCGCTCCACAACCGCACCAAACAGTCACTCGTAATGGGTGCATTGGCTTCTGTAAGAGTACGTGTGAGCACCAAGCTGAAAATGAGCTTCATACCAAATTTTAGCAAAATTCGACGTAAACTAGTGCGTGAAATATACAGTTCTTGAGAATGATGACGAGTTGATGTTGATGGATTCTCACGCACAGCCTCAGCCACAGCTTGGATATTTCCGAGTGATCGGGCACTATTGGTCCTTCTCTGCGACCAAATTTTTTACGACATTTTCGTGTAATTTCCGACCAATTGTTTGTGTTTTGATAGAAATTTCCAATAAAACCCAACTTTGCTCAAGCGTAAATCGATGATTCAAATTTAAACCGATACATGGCCCATCCGAGACAACAAACAAAAGCTTATCATATAGGGTATCCACATAACAGAGGTAAACCGAAAATAATTTCCTTACTTACTTTAATTTTATTTAATCGCTAATTTTTGATTTGTTTTTATTGTCTTACACTTTTTCGTTTATTAAATTTTTCTTTAAGTTTGTAGCATTTCTTAAAACTCTGGCATATCTAAAGGTTATTGACCATTTGAGGCATCACCACAGCCAGTGTCTATTAATATCGCATAGCGTAAACGAGTACAAGTTTGTAAAGTACTTTTCTTTTTATCTTTGAATTTATATTTACTATTACTCATATTTTCGTTTTGAGGTAATAAATCCCATTAAAATCATCATTTCGTGTTCGACTGAATGTTATAATAATAAAATCGAAAAACAAACAAAGTTTTGTGTTTCGTTAATAGTTTTGGCAGTGTCTGTTGCTGTTATATTAAGCAATTATTTATTAGTCAAGGTCAATATTTGTAATGTCAGGGAAAGCAAAACAGATTTGTAGGATTAGTTGTTTTAATTTTTTTCTTAAATTAGAATTCTAAAACCTGTGACAATGAAAATTCTATTCTATGACTGACATTGAATTCAAAGAATCACAGTGATTTGTATTCTTTTTACTGTTTCTTGAATCTTTTATATTTTATTGTTTTCTATCAAAAAAGAAAAAAAAACAAACATTTACAGAAGCTTAAATAAATTTATGCAAAAAAATAAAAAAAATTTATAACCCGTGATCGTATTATCTTCAATGTTTTATCAACTTTAAATTTATGTTTCTAATATCCATCTTTTTGTGGTTAGTGAATGGAAAATTGTTAATTTCAATACAGATATTAAGACTGACTTCTTAAAAATCAGTGACATTTCTCCAATTTTATTAGAAACCTGTTTGTTTTGAACAGTTTTTAATTAAACTATTTTGGAAATACGACTACATATTGATTTTTATGAGTGAAAGTGATGATTATCTTCAAATATTTACGTTTTAAACAAAATTAATATTAATATGATGCCGCTCTATTAAAATCTTCACATAAAAGAAATTAAATTCAACGAAATGCCTACCAACATAGGCGAATAAATTAAAAAAGTATTCGATACAAATCATTAATTTATTAAGTTTCTATCTTTCGCTGTAGTTAACAGAGCACTTAGAATGGCACAGCTGGTTATAACAGTTATTTATTATTTTTAATTGATGTTTTTATCTTAATGTCCTCTTAAAACAAGCAACTGAAATAAAAAATAAAAACTAAAATCTAAAGCACAAATTTGGCAAAGATAGTTAACAATGTGTGAACAAAATCGTTAATGAATTAATTGCTTAACAACAACAACAAAAAATAAAACTATACCATGGGAACAAATGTAAAGTATTGAGTATTCTTTTTTGTTGACAAATCTGTCACTACACTTCTTTGAAAGTACTTTTTACAGAACACTAAATTTTTATTTAATATTAATTTCACTAAAAACTAATATTTAACTTAATTTATCCAAAATAGGAAAAAATACTATTAATTTGAAGAGTACTTTATTTTAATTTTTGACTAGAATGATTAAATTATTGCAAACATAATTATCTAATCTCAAAACTACAAAATGCTCTTGGTACTTCACATGAGAAAATATCAAATATCGAGCCATAACCGCAAAAATATCTCAAGCGACAAAAACGAAATTTTACAGGGGAAGGTTTTTATTATTTATTTCTTGTACAAATTAAGTTAGAAAGTTAAACTTTTTTTGTTATAAATTCATAACGGTACAGAGTGTGACCCTGAAATTTACTCGTATATAGATGATGCAAATGACGCCAATTAATTTATTTATTACAAAAAACGATATATGGAAAATATGTCGCTTGAGATATTTTTGTGGTTATGGCTCGATATTATAAGTGATTTTAGTCCCCAAAAATTTGAATTTCTGAAAAATAATACGATGTGTCATATACAGTTAGGTTAGGTTAGGTTAGAATGGTAGCCTTGATTCCAAAAGCTCACTTGAGCACGCGTAGCGGCCCGTTGTGACGCCGCAGATAAACGCAGTCTTTGTACTGACCAAGTTCTCCAAATCAAGGGAGAAGAAATTGCTCAGCTCAAGGGCTGCACAACAGTGGTGGTCCTATAATTAGCACACCCATCTATACCAGCATTTCCAGTAATAAAGATGAAATATTTTTTCAAAATTTATTTAAATGCAGTTGAATATTCGATGGGGTATATTTAACCGATGTATAAAGTAAAAGGAATTACAATAAAAGAATTTAAATCATATAAGCGAAAAATTCGTTGGTCACGTAATTAGCACACTCCCATTAAAGGTGAACATTATCAACATTTCGGTTTAATTCTTTTCAATATTTTGTTGAGGCACTCGTGTTTTTAATAACCAATTATAAACTTCCAGAAAGACTTTCAAAAAGTTTGTCACATCTTGCATGTTGTATTATGTATGTCATTTCATGCCGCTAGAACCATTTTTGACATGTCTTGAAGAGTTTTTAATTTTTTTTTTTCAACTTGTGTCTCAAGATAGTTAGATAAATTGTATTGTTATCAGAGCATTATACTGGCCATTATATAACATCAACTTATTGGTCCTCCAGATATTTTGTCCAATCGTGCAGTGTGCTATCATTATTATCATTACTAGCAGATTGTACCTGGCGTTGCGTTGCATTGAAAAATGTTTTTAAATTAAAAAAAAACAGTGATTCAAAAAATTCAGTTTTGAAACCGGTTTCTTAAAAAATGCACTTTTTCAAATTATTCGGAAACCGGTTTAACAAACAACCCAGTTTTTTGGTGTGATTGGCTATGCACTCAATTTGCCCCTTTTTCGCCCCTTTCCCCCTTTTTGGACCCCTTTTGGTTCAACTTTAGAAACGGATCACCTACAATAGCTATTTGGGAAACTTACCCAGCTTAATCGTAAAAAAATACCTTTAAAACAGATAAAATACAGCATTTATGCATAAAAGTACTAATTTTTGCACATTTTTTCTCAATTTGTCCCATTTTTCCCCCCCTTTGGATCAACATCTTGAAGAGATTTATAGCCTATAACCTGCACCGACAAAAGCTCGATCTATATCCCAAATTTCACGAAAATCGGTGCAGGCGTTCAGGCGTGATTGGCTAACAAACAAACAAACAAAAAAAAAACAGACTTACAGAAAGCTTTATAATATATATTAGGATTATATTTAGAATAATTTTGTGGCAACAATGAAAAAGTGCATATCTCAATTTATACAAAAAAAATGTATTTTTGCATTTTTGGAATCAATGCAAACTCTGTGTCAATTTTTTTTAAAAATCAATTTAGAATTGTAAGAAATATTTTTAAATGTGATTTTCAATTGTTTTGTATTGAAATTCAAAACTTTAAAACGTTCTCGTGAAAAGTTAAAAAAAAACAACATAATACTATTACAAAAAAATATTTTTTTCTCGTAATCAGTGCGTTAACAGGCATCGTTTGGGAGGTATTTCTACAAAAAGGGTGGCCATGGGACACCCTATTGTACAAATTTTTCTATAAATTTAAAAAAAAGTTATTATTGGGTCATTTTTGCATTAAAAACCGGTTCATCGGTTTCGAAACCGGGTTTGAAACCGGTTTCTTAAAAAATGCAATTTTTCAAATTATTCGGAAACCGGTTTAACAAACAACCCAGTTTTTTGAATACTCTAAGTCGTAACTATAAATGCACTCAATTTGTCCGGTTTTGGCCCCTTTCCCCTTTTTGGACCCCTTTTGTTTCAACTTTAGTAACGGAACACCTCCAATAGCTATTTGGGAAACTTAACCAAGCTAAATCGTAAAAAATTACATATAAAACAGATAAAATAAAGCATTTATGCATAAAAGTACTAATTTTTGCCCATTTTTTCCCCCTTTGACCCATTTTTTGTCCCCTTTTGGTCAAAAATTTGAAAAGATTTATAGCCTATAACCTGCACCGACAAAAGCTCGATCTATATCCCAAATTTCAAGAAAATCGGTCCAGGCGTTTAGACGTGATTGACTAACAAACAAACCAACAAACAAACAAAAAAACAGACTTACAGAAAGATTTATAATATATATTAGGATCTCGGAAAAAGATCCATTTTGCAAGTAAAGTTTTCGTGAACGAATGGAATTAAATGAGTCTACACAATATGTTTGGTTAAATATTGCTCCAACAAAGAATCATTGTTTATGGTCGAAACCATGCTATGCTATGTGGGAGCACTTCTATTATACAACTTCTCTATGTTTAATTGTCTTTAAAGAATAACGCCGATTTAGATCCGGTCGACGCCGATTCAAATCGATTGAATTGAGTTTCTCTACTTTTCCTAGTATTACCTTATTTCTTTATATCTCAGCGAATGAGGCACGAGCTGCAAGATTATTTTTTGACACCAATTGAGTTGCTTATTTTTAATACCTTAGTCCATTCCAAAAAAAAAGCTCTTCAAACATATTATTTATAAGATATACATATATGAGTTATTATTATTATTGTTGTGTTCTAAAGCGATCTATTGTAGTGTAAGTCATATATACATAGTTTCAGATTAGCCCCCATGTGTTTTCTTTTGATATACCTTAACGCCGTTCAGTCCTCAAGTATCAGTTCTGGTGGTTCGTCCTCCTCAGCACAGGACTTCATTTAGGACTGAAAACAATTTCTATTTTGTTCAAACATTCTTCGAGTTTGAAATGCCCGGTCACAAGGCGATTTATTATTCTCAGACTAATGCCAAGACTCAGATCTTTTCCCTTGGTCTGCCTCTCATATTGGACTTGAAACAGTAAATTTAAATCTAGAATTCGCAGTCACAAGGACGGTTAGGCTGATGCAAGAATCAGGCCATTTTCACATTACAATAACTTGTCTTGATTAAGAATCGTCCTCGCCTATCTCTATCTTCGCCAAGTATCCTCTTTCAATCTCATCTGTCTTTTACATAACTTTGAATTCTTACACGATATGGGAACCAGCAAAATGTGATCCTACTCTTCCTGTTTAGCTAATGCAGTTTGTTCAGTTAGCGCCACGTTAAGTCTGGATATATCTCAGATTGTACATATTGCTATTTCCGCTTCTCTGTATCTTCTGTCCAAATTGGATTGAGGACATTTTTCGTAGGCGCAAATTTCCACTTGGTTTACGAGTATTCGATATGGACCTGAATATTAACGTTACTGTTTGCTCCCAGCTGTTGATCAATCCGGTTACCACTGGATAGAGGAGTGATAACTAGGGTATATAGCTTTAAATTACTCCATTGACTTTTGTTCCTTCGTCTTAATTAAAATTTAGGAGGCACCTCAAAATGACCTACATTATCTTAAACACAGTTTATGCTGACAGTAGAAGAAAGTTAAGTTCGAAATTGAAATACCCGTTCGTTTTTTACGGCTTTTGCCGTCACGTCACATAATGAACTTCGCTTTGAAGGTTATAGGCGCAAATACCGTCAAAAGTCGTTAAAAGTCAATACATATTTCTAAATTAATTCCTTCTCGAAAATCTCGAATACGTGGTCCACACCGCCAAATAGATGGCATTGCCTGTAGTGATCCACGCCGACAGATAAGCAGAGTGCCCGTGGGTGGACGTGTTAAATAAAAATTCTTTGTGAATCATACAACATATATTCCAAAATTTGTTAGAGATTATTATAATTCGGTACCACCTATTTATTATATTTATTCGCAAAAGTCCATTTACCTTTTAGATAACATTGACAGCTAATACATACATACATACGCAAATGTGTGGTTACAATAATAAATTTATATGCAATAACAGTATTTGTCAAAATTTCAAATATAAACTTCGTTATTGAGTTACGTTACCCATATTTTAAATGTTACCAGCATGAAACACTATACTGAATGGTGAAACTGTATTGCCATAATAAATATGGAATATTACGGTAGCACAGTTACTCAATTTACTTATGTGCTATTTTTATGCTTTATAACAAAGCAATTGTTTGCTATTGCGCATGATGTAGACGAGGTGGCCGAGTGGTTAAGGCGTTGGACTGCTAATCCAATGTGCTCTGCACGCGTGGGTTCGAATCCCATCCTCGTCGAATGGCTTTTTTGTTTTTCTTATTTTATATAATTAGTTTTTTTTTTTTTTTAAATTTACAATGTAAATAATTCTTTTTATAAATTAGTAATAAAAAAGGAAATTAATAAAAATTATAAATTTACCCTTCTTTAGTCCGAGGAGTTTTTCTTATGTATTTTTTTACTTTATTAATTAACTAAACTTGTTTAAAATGGTTTTTTAAGATTTGAATAATTATTATCTTTTATATAATTAGTTTTTTTTTTAACTAAATATTTAAAATTTCTGTAAATAAGACATGAAAAAGGTAATTAATTAATATTTTGAAATTTACCTTTCTTTAGTTGGAGTTTTTTTATTGTATTTTTTATTTTATTTTAAATATTATATTAAAATGTTTTTAAAAATTTATACATATAATTTTTATTCTATATATTACATTATATTATACGTATATATTATGTACTATGTCTTGTGAGGGTATTAGCAAAGTTAAGAAATTAAAATTATCATAATTTTTGAGTTCAATTAAATTTTTTTTTTTCAATTATTTATTTATCTCACATACAAACATGCTGAATTTATATTATATCATGCTTAATAGTGCTCTAACTTTCTCTAGTGAAGCGATAAATTATGATTCCTGCTATATAATGTTCAACAAAGTCAATAAACCCATATTTAAAATAAAGCTATCCGTACCGACAGCCCTTTATCGATATTATTTACATAAGCAATGACCGATACAAAAAAATAATAAATTATATTTTTTTTTAAATTATTGCGCAACTATTTACCCTTTTAAATGTCAAATGAAAACTTGGGCCACCAATAATCATATGACGAGGTGGCCGAGTGGTTAAGGCGTTGGACTGCTAATCCAATGTGCTCTGCACGCGTGGGTTCGAATCCCATCCTCGTCGTTGAAATTTATTATTTAATATTAAATAATAATTAAAATAATTATTCAAATTTTTAAAACCATTTTGAACATGTTTAATTAATTAATAAAGTAAAAAAATACATAAGAAAAACTCCTCGGACCAAAGAGGAGCTACAAAAATTATAATTTTTTATTAATTTCCTTTTTTATTATTAATTTATAGAAAGAATTATTTACATTGTAAATTAAAAAAAAAAACTATTTATATAAAATAAGAAAAACAAAAAAGCCATTCGACGAGGATGGGATTCGAACCCACGCGTGCAGAGCACATTGGATTAGCAGTCCAACGCCTTAACCACTCGGCCACCTCGTCTGTGGCGACCTTGGTAAATAAATATTGTTATAAAAGTATTCTCAACTAAATGACAACTGTATTATCCATAGATAAAGTTACAGTTCATAAATGTTAAAAACAAGGGCGGTATCGAAAATTGTGTATTTGTACAGATAATTTATTTAATTGTTTAATTATAACAAATTGCTGCATATTTGAAGTTTAAATAATAATTAATTGTAAAATGTAGTAAGTCTTATCGTATACATAAATAAAAAAGGAATAAAACACAATTTTTTTGGAATCTATGGATTCTTCAGATTGCTGATATTGAACAACCCTATCTTGTAGTAGGATGTTGTACCGGACAGCTCAGCAAATTGGAGAAGAGAGTCTGAGCAGAACAATTATCTGAACAATTATATACTTTTCAAGTCACGACCAGATATTGACGTCAAATTACCAATACCATAGCTCTTTTTTGGTTCTCCGCTCTACAGCAGACAATGAATGATTTAATTTGGGAATATAAGTCTGAAACCTTGTGTTGAATATGAACTTTTGTAGATTATAAACATCCTCTATTGAGTTTGTTAGAAAAAGAACCCAATACATGTACAAACAATTTCTATATTACACACATTCATTCTAATACTCAATATAATATAACAAAAATACATATCTTGAAAGTATTATACGCATGCAAATTAAAAAAAAAGGTCCCGACGAGGATGGGATTCGAACCCACGCGTGCAGAGCACATTGGATTAGCAGTCCAACGCCTTAACCACTCGGCCACCTCGTCTTGTTGCTAACGATTGATTCAAAACGTACTTTCACTTTAGCAACATGTCCATTGAATATCAACATGTTGCTAGCAACATCTCTTTAGAATATTCAAATAGATTTTTACCTGCATTTTTTTTTGTTGAATAAAAATTTCAATCTTTTTTGATTGTAATACCACAACATTGTATTGTATTGCATCCATGCGGTTTGTTAATCAGTTTTTATTGTAAATGATAATAATTAAAATGTTATTCTTCATAAACAATTGAAGTCGTTAACAATTTTAAGTATGTACCTGATAAAGACATATAAAAAATTTCGATTTTCTCTTCTGTATTACAAATTTATTTAAAATTTAAATTGAAGTTTTATTTCGTGTTCTCGATGACCTAAATTCTGAATGGTAGCAATTACAAAAAGCAAATTGATACTTTTCTATTTTAAGTGAATAATATTTGTTTTCTTTTGTTCGCCTATGACTCTTTTTATAAATGATATCTTTCAGTCTTATTATAAAGTAGAATTAATGTATTATTCTTGCCTGATGGTTTTACAAATTTAAAATTCTGGAGAATATTCTTAAGCAGAGATGCAAATGTATGAGATTCATTTTCACCATTCTTTATCAATTCTCTATCAAAAAAATTCTCGTTTTTTTGATGGCTTACCACCGAAAAATAGAACTCATCCGACCGACCGGTAGGTTTGATGAAAACAAGGTTGTGGCTTTACAATGAAATTTTTCTTAACCTTTGGTTTTAGAAAATGAAACTTTCAAGGTATATGTATTAAAATTTTGACAGTCTGGAAATATTATTAAGTGCTTTAGTGCAGGAGCATAGGTTCTAGAGTCCAATATCGATTATCCTAAGGTTAATTTGCTTCAAGTATTTTATTATTTTTTTTATTTAAATACTTGTCAGTAATATGTTGGAGATTGGGATTATGGCTATTTATATTAAAATAAACGAAATATAATGATAAATGTCAATTCAAATATCAATTCACTCTTGGGCACTTAAACACTTAACGACATAAGTTATTATGCTTAATATACTCGTAATAAACTGCTTAAAACAGGTTTAACTGATTATTATTATTAAGGATCTGAAAAAGTCAGCATAGATTACAAATAACTAAGGCCAATTGTTAGTAAAATATCTAAAAAAATTCACTTTCCTTTTAATTTTTTTTTTTTTTATTATTTACATAAGCAATCGTTGCATCGTGATATCCAATCTTATTCCAATCCAATTTACCACGCCTTATTTATTAAAACTGTTTTAAACTTGTTCTACAAATTGTCTTTAAAATACCACAGATACAGCTATGAAGCTACAATACATATGCACATACAAATAAGCTCAATAAAAAAATAAACAAAACACGTAACAAATTAAATTCCTGACAATACGTTCCTTCATTCGTAAAGGAAAATATAAACAAAACTGCATTCCCAAATTCCTCAGTAGGTAAGAAAATTTTGTATATTTTTAGATCACTAACTGTAGAGTTATTTAACGTATGCGTATATACAAAGACTACATTTCACTTGTACAAGGACATGCCAAGGCTAATTAGATAAAATGTGGCCAATTGCCAATAGGCAACTGTCGTAATATTGTAGTTACGAAAGCAGTCAACCGACCGACAAATGTTGCTTTAACTGATCATGCAAAAAAAGCAAATAAATAGTAAATATTTTTGCCAACACTAGCAGAAAAGTTTTGTATATTACACTCAACGAAATATATTAGTTAAAATCAGGCATAAAATATTTGTAATAATAAAAAGCAAAAACATTTTATCCGACATATAATATTTAAGCAAAGCTTAGCAAACATTTTTTCTAAAAACTGTGCTTGTAAAAGAAAATACTTTTTAAAATGCCGTTACAAATAAAAGTGATATTTCTTAAGACTTGACAGTACCAAGTTTAAATGACTTTTTTTTTTATTGACACTTGCGCATTTCATTTAAGCAACATACGGCCGCAACAAATTTCTTCCAATCATTTCTTTCTTTCGCAAAATTGTTTTGTGTCTTATTTCACTCCACTAATCTCGTAAGGTGGTTTTTTAAACGTACTTAATCAATTAATCCCAATTTTCGTTTACATATTTCTAACTAGATGGCATTCCTATCTTCGATTTATATTTCTTATTATTCCAAACTGGATAGGAACTTCATGAGTGGCATGGCTTCGTTCTATATTCCTTATTATTCCGGGTCAAAATATACGTTTGACGCTATTAATGTCTACAGCTGCTTCATTTCAATATTTGCTAACAAATTATAATACATACTTATACTATGTTCAGACAGGAACTTTTATTGAGTCAATATTCGTTTATTTGTGTACAATATTTTAAGTGTTCAGACACATAATATACGCAATATTTATTTGACAGTGGTAAAAAACAGCTGGTTCTTTCAATAACATAGTTTTTTTTTTTTTTTTTTTTTTTTTTTTTTTTTTTTTTTTTTTTTTTTTTTTTTTTTTTTTTTTTTTAAGACATTTGAGTTGTCAAATACCAATTGAAAGTGTTCGGAAAATTGTAATATGCTCTATGCAATAATTAATTGAAAATTTTTATGAAATATTGAGCTCAATAAGTGCCTGTCGGAACATAGTATTAAGATTTAAATTAAAGAGCGTGTTGCTTATGTTTAGAATTGAATCGTTTGCAACTGTAATAATGAACCAAAGTTACGCAAATATATTGACGGCTTGTGTTAGAATTCATACATGTTATAATATCGGTGTACAAGAAGACATACATCATTTGCGCCGTTGAAGTGTAAAAAACGTCACTTACTTTTGAAGTTATATATCGTTAGTTTCATTCGCAAAGGTGTTGTTAAGTCCCTTTTTTCAAATTTTACAGGAGACACAAAAAACATTGTAGCTTTTTCAGTTTTTAAAATTTCTAAACTGTTTAAACGCAATTACTTTTACAAAATAATAATAATATTAATATTAATAACTAATAATGTTAATTATTATAATTTTAATTATAATTATTAATTAATTAATAATATTAATATTTTTCGTATTTTTGTGGACTTAGCGTTTTTGCAAACCACAAAATTACAACAAGTTTGAACTATATAATGAAATGTTTTTTTTGTTGTAGAATACGTATTATGTATAATGTTACCGTTTTGCATTAAAATCTCAATTTTGGAAAAAAGTGGACTAAACACCTTTGCGAATGAGACTAACGATATGGCACATGTCATAATACTCAGCCTCTCCAAAGGCATTTTTTGAAAGTAATTTTGTTATTGGTTTGCATTCGTGTAATTGGTTTTAGAGCATAGGAGTGATTTAATTTTCCTACTCATGATTCACTCTAAACGTAATTTCGACCAGGCAACCTCATGAGATAAAGACTTTCTCAAAGATATTGATTATAAAATAGTACAAGAACGAAATTCGACCATAATTCTAAGGCCATTTACCTAATCAATACAGGATTTATTGTAAAATTTGATATACGAGTATTATTCCCTAAAGAGATAATAAAAACTTTTTGGGTCATATTTTTTTTATTGGTCTTTTGTTACACAAACTACGGCTAAATTTAACATTACATGTTAAAATAAACAAGACTATCAGTCTTGCCTATTTCCATTAAGAAACTAATTACAACGCTTTTAACAAATTATTTTCTTCGAGTGTACAGTTCTATATGAATGCAAAAGAAAGAGAGAGAAAGAAAGAGGTATTTAATCTTGAAAAATAAAGCCTGCGTAAAAATTAGGTAGACAAACGGAGAGACAAGCAGACGGACATTAATATATAATGTTTGTTTACATTTTAGTTGTTATTTTTTTTGCCTTTTCATCTACGGCAATTGCTGTCCTAAAAGTCGATTTGTGGATATTGCACAGGAAAAAAATTTTTTGTGTTTGAGTTGCGATAAAGAAATGGCGTTAAATGAAAACATTATCAGAAAACGTGTATCTTACAATGCACAAGAGTAAGTTTTCTATTTTAATTTCTAAGTGGTTTTAACGTTTTCCTAATACCTTTCTTAAAGAATCTGCTATTTTGCATTGTCATTTATAATTTGTAAAACAAGACAATTTTTAAATTGCATTCAACATTTTCACAAACCAAAGACAATTAAACGCAATGCCTGTTAGCTATTGTTGTCATTACACACGTTTATTCACTCATGGTAAATTAGTTTAACTTGAACTAATTCCGATTACTTCAAGCCGTTTCTTTATTGTTCCCTTGCTGTTAGTGTGATGATGGCAATGATGAGGGATGTTACTGTTATTAGCATTATTAGCTATTGAATCACGTTAAATGACATTAGAAAGATAAGATTTTCTTTTGAAAGCAACTTCTTAAACGGTTTTGGAAAAAGTAACACAAGCCCACATAAAATACATTTTTATAACCCTTTAAGTGCATGCCACAACTAACCGAACTGTACTACTGTACTATTGCTGCCAGCATCCAGCATTGGATATGCGTGTTCCACAACAACAAAATAAATGTCGTTGCTAGAATTCTTTTATTTTCTTTAAGTTTTACTTTTACCTCATAATGAAATATTCGCATGCACAATTTTTATTAATTTTCCCTCGAATTAAAGCTACTTGAATAGGCCTTTTCCGAACAAACCGTTATTATGGTCATAAAGGAAACTGTTGTAGGTTTTTTCTTATGTACTGTATAATGTACAGTTGGATGATATTCACTTAAATTCTCCTTTAATGATCTTCTTGATGATGCATCTGCTCATGAAAGTGATTTAATCCACAGACATATTGCACACATATTTCTTTAATGGATTTCCAAACACGAAAGGATGTGTTAATAAAAATTCACAATTATGGGAATATCTCTAGGAGAAGAGATTATCTCTTTGTATACACAGCTTAATTATTTTGTGGTATTAAGAAACAAAGTTTTAGTTGAATTTATAATATTTCATTTCTACCCTACATTGTATTAAGCTTTTATTAGATGAAGGCAAATAGCTTTTAAATCACGCTCAAGTTTTATTTCTCAGATGGCACTCCAGCAATTTGAATGTCAGTTTTCAAGAATATTGATGATGGAAATCGTCGAGTAATGCAAGTAAGAGAAACTAATTGCTACCAAAAACATTTGAAACCACTTGTATAGGGTGGGAAATTTAAAAGTTTATATTTAAAAATTCAATAAAACAAAAACGGTTTGAAATTTTGCCACATTTATTGTTTTGTTGTGAAGCACAATTGTTCCGGTTAGAAATGGAATATAATTTCATTCATACGGCTACCGCGGCTGGCCTTACAGTACCTCATTCGATCGGACCAATTTTCATGCACTTTTTCGAGTGTATGGGCTCGTATCTCGGCAAAGGCATCACTTATGTTATGTTTCCTTTAACGTCCCCACAGAAAATAGTTCAACGGTGTCAAATCGCAGATTCTTGGCGGCCAAGTGACATCACCAATTGGTGATCATCAACCGTTTGACGCAATAAGTCGAATGTGGCATGAGATATGTGGCAAGTTGTTGAAACTAAATATCGCTCACATCAATACCTTGAAGAGTGGGCACAAAAAAATTGGTTATCATGGTGCAATAGGTGTGTCCATTGACCGTAATGGTTGCTTCGTCCTCATTTTCAAAGAAAAATGGGCCAATGATGCCTCCACTCCACAAGTTGCACCAAACAGTCACTCGTAATGGGTGCATTGGCTTCTGTAAGACTACGTGTGCGTTCCTTGAGTCCCAAATACGGTAATTCTGCTTATTAACGTACCCACCAAGATGACAATGAGCTTCATCTGAAAAGATGATTTTTTTTTTTGTAAAATCGATATCATCGTGCGGTTTCAATTTGGCACAATAAATCCCAACGTTGTTCAAGCGTAAATCGATTCACTGCGTTTAGTGAAGATAATATACTGAATTTTGTGGCAGATAGAATGACTTAAGTATTACCAGATTCGAAATAACCAATAGTCCAAATGGTTTAAACCAATAGAGGTTCACCCTATATAAGTTTCAATGCAAATTTATAGAGACACTGTTGATGTAAATTAGATCACTTGCGACTACATCCTACAAATAATATATATAAGCTATTCTACCACAACTAAACTGTCAATAATAAGTTCGTGAATGCATAAATGTATGTATGTATGGATATACACAGTCTTCTAATTTCGAGGTGAACACAGTGTCGCAATAATTCTTAGAACTTTATCTGTCATTTCATTAATTTCATTTTATTTCCGGAAGCATAACTATTTTTCAATCTACATGCTACAGGTATTTGCAGGTCTTTCATGTCTTCTAGAGCCTGGGGAATTATATCCGTTTGCTTGTAGTCGCCCTAGTCTATTAGGTAGTGTGTTTCACTTATTAGACGTGAGGCCTCGGTTCAAACCCCAGGTCAGACACCTCCAACAAAAAGAAATGCGAAAAATATTTCTTCGATGACTTCCTCTCAGCAGATTTCTGGCAAAAACTCTGAGTAACTAAAATTGCCATAAAAAGTTTCTCAAAATTCTGTCGTTCGTAGTCGACTTTAAACTGTCCCGCTTCTAATGTATAAAATTAACACACACAACATAAGTGGTGTACAAAGCTTGGTCATAATTGTGACTGAAGGGTTGTAATGACCAATAATGTATGTAATGTATGCTTGTACGATCAAATTATTCATTGACACTAGCCTTGTATGTCCTCAGCCAATTATTAAAGAATAATGAAACTTGATTTATTCTATTTCTTAACTTTTGACTTGACATTGTGGCTATGTATTCTATAAGTCCATAGTGTCACGTTAAATAATTCATTTCTTTTGTCTTAATTCTTCCAACAGTGATAAGTGTGTCTATGATATGTATATGAAAAAATATTTCTCCGGCGGCTTCCCCTTAGCAGACTCCTGGCAAAAACTCGGAGAGTAAATAAAAAAATTGCCATGAAAAAGTTTCGCAAAAATCTGTCGTTCTGAGTCGACTTTAAACTGTAGGTTCCGCCACATACATGTATAACTATTAACACACATGACATAAGTGGTGTGAGAAGCTAGGTCGTAATCCTGACTGAAGGGTTGTAATCACCAATTCTGTATGTACATATATACGTATGATAAGTGTTTGTATGAGAGAGGCATAATGGGATTATGTTCACAATGGCGTTATCAAAGTTATCGAATAGAACAATTAATACTAGATATTAATATTATTATTCTCAAGAAACTTGAATATTTTAAACGAATAATCCCTTAAATTTCAAGCAAAAAATTTAGTTTTGTTTCTACACTTTATATTCATAAAATATTTAAACTTTTTTTTCTTCTCCTGCACAGAGGGTTTAAGTATTAACTGACTTTTAGTTAGTTTCATTACACTTAGAAATAAATTTTCCTGAAAGGGGGAAAAAACCCAATTTACCGATAATTTATTCCAGTTTTCATTATTGGCATCAGTAATCTTCTATCTATCTATGGAACATTTTTCAAATATTGGTGTTCCATCAAAAGTTCAATCTATTGCTATATAATACAAATTTATCTTTACAGTTTTCAATAAAAAAAAAAATGGAGTTTGGGTCCCTATTCACGTAAATCGTGGTATAATTTTTTACAACAAATAACTTTTATTTACATATCATTTATCTGTGCTATAATTTCAACTCAATTTCATACTGCATACTTAAAATGGTTTTGTTTTTCTATTTTCTACTTTAACAAAACATTTTATTCACACATTTTTATCGACTCTCTATTATTTAGTCTTTAACAAATATGCCTCAAAGGGTTTTTCTACACTCATCATCATCGGTGTGGTTTATTCGTGACGTGCCTATTTGCTACTGTTTCCGTTTCAAGTGCTATTTTGTTTTTTGAGCAATCAGACACTCTCCACCGACACTAAACATTGAATAAATATCGGGATAAAAAAACACTACTAGTGTGCCTAGTAAAATGTAAACGTGTGCGTAATAAATACTCTTACTTGTGACTCTCCTTACACATACAATTACATGCAGTAATAGTTTTCAATATTGTTGTCAACAATAGAGCAAAATTGTGCTGCACATGCTCATGCGTTTGCTTTCTTAGTTGAAGAAGAAGATGATCTTCTATTAGAAACTCACTGATGTTACTGAAGGAGAGTACGAAAAAAAAATAGAAGTTGATACTCAAAGTTTTGCTATAAAAAGAATTGGAACATTTACAAACTAAAGTTTGTTGATATTCATCTGTCAGAGAGTTTGTAGTGTTCTACGCATAGAAATACGGTTTAAGGATTCAAATAAAAATATTTAACATTTTTTGTGTACAAATAACAAACGAGTAAGTAAATTTTCTGTCAAAAGAAATTTAATGAAAGCAAAACTTTATGTGCAATCGTATTATTTTCGCATATTACTAATTGATTTGAAAATGTTTAAATAATTCAGTAAAAGAAAATGTTTAAATAAATTAGTTTAATAGTATTAAATGCTTTCAATTACAATAAATTTCACTTTCGTACCTAAATCCACCGTTACCAGTCGGCCGAACATATCTTTTACGTTTCTAGTATGACATCTGAAATAATACGCAACACTTGCCAACAATGTGACAATTAAGTGATTTGTTGTTTGACAAAAAAAAAAAAAAACATTTCTTTGAGCGTTTATTAAGTAAAAACTAATGCAATAACAATTGCTTGTATAATCGTGTATTGAAAAAGAGAGATTACAACATAAATATTCATGTTACGATTAAAACAATATAAAAAAGTTTATTGCATGCTAAATTATATTTATAATCATGGTGCGTTCAGTTAATTTAAACGGGTATATGGCCTGATATACTATACTACCCCACCCTACAATAAATGTATTTCAGTTGCTGTCCTATGTAAGAATTCTTAGTGCCATTATTACAACTTGCCGTTAACTAAAGGGAGGATTTTAACGGGCAGATAAATTGTTTTTCATTATTATGAGTACCCAATAAGATAGAAGTGATCGTTAAGCTAAAGGGAAGATCATCCTACCTTTAACATTTAAAGGTCACTTTATGTTTGAACTTGCCATATCATATACTATTTTCGATATGGCAACTTCAAATTTAAACAAAATGAGTATATACAACAAAAAAACGAAGTCCGCTGTTGCCACTGCGTTAAAAAAACTTGTTTAACTGAGCAGTTTTATCGACTTTGCTCCGGCACTGCCATATTTTAATTTTATTTTATCTGTAAGTTGTTATAACGAAAATCAGTTAAAGGTAACTTTACAGTTCCCTTTAGCTAAAGGTACCTTTAACTAAACCCAAGTTTAACGGCAAGTTGTAATAATGGCCCTTAATCGATTAAGTCCGATTAAAGAAATCAGACAAATTTTTACTGTATTCTGTTATTGAAAATTTTTTATAACATTTTCTCATGCAGATTATGGTTTCTTTCTTCTCTTTAGCCATTATAAGAGAAAATAGAAAAGGCAGTAATAAGTGGTCAGGCCATTACCATTTCACCAAAATTAGTTGTGTTTTGTGGTTTCTCTAAAGTGTGGAATAACAATACAATTATAAATTATGTCGAATAATTCAGTCTGCTTGTAATCGGATACCAAGACTTGGAATTTATCTTTATTAACGTAGGACTGTTGTAAATGTTAAGTTTCTCTTACTTGTAGAGTTTATTGGAACAAATATTTACCAATTCTTACTTTACTTACATACATACATACCTTATTGGCCATTATAATCCTTTGTTCAGGACTACAGCATAGCTTTTTAAACCATAAGAGGCGAGACCTACAGTTTAACATAGACTTCTAAGTACATATTTGTAAAGATTCTTTATAGTTTTCTTAGAGTTTTTACAATATGGTCACTGAAAGAAAATTTTTTTTATATAACTCTTTCCTTTCGAGATGTCAGAGATCTGAGATTTGAACTCAAAAACTATCTCTCACACTACCTACTAGACTCGATTTTTTCGGATAGCCAAACTGCTGTTATGATTAACTGCAAACTCGCCAGGGAATGTCGCCGTTGTCTCAAGGTCCTGTCTGAACGCTTCAGTGTCTCGTTTGTCTGCGTCCACGGTAACAATTTTTTCGAGACACCAATCTATCCTGGGTTAACAAGGAATCTTGCTCCATTGCCATGATGGATGCTTGGCCCATGATGGATAAGAGACGTACCAACCAACTACTCAAACTTGATCGCAATATTATTTCGATCACAGAGGCATTGCTTACAGGTCATTGCGTTATGGGAAGACACATGGAAAGACTGCAGCTCCAATCGAACGACTACTGATGAGGTTGTGTGTCTGCTGAAAAGGACAAAACTGTTATCCATTTTCTTTGCCAATGCCTATCTATCGCGAGTTATTTGGCGCTCCATTCCTTGTCAGCCTAACGGAGTTATCATCCATTGATATCAAGGATATAGCTTAGTTCATAAAATTTTGAAATTTAGCAGATTTTCAATTGCAATTAGTACTATAATTACAATGTTTACATGAACAGAACTACAGCTGAGCTAATCGACTACATTTAGTACATTTAGTTTTTTCACTGAGCACAAGTCCAAATGATATCAATAAAATTCAATACAATATTCTATGTTTCTTTCGAAGATCTCCGAATAAACAGAATTCATTCACATAAAAAGCTGCAAAGACAGGATACAAGATAAAGTTGTATGCAAAATTATAAATAATTGATTAAAAATTGACTAAAGTCTAGTAATCACAATAAAAATAAAGCAGTTTTTTCTATTTGCCTTTTCATTCGATCTGTTTAAGTTTATTATTCATAACGAAATCGCATTAAAATTTACAATAAATTTGGTACCAAGCCTTTCTAATCTACGAAGCTCAAACCTTTTAAACTTGGTAAAATCACTAACTTATGAGCAACATCTCTGGCACATAAGCAATTATAATCGAATTAAACGAAGTATTAATATTAATAAAAGTAAACTCACTTGAACAAAACATTAAGGAGTAAAAAACGAGTAAAATTCAATCCTTTACCTCTATTTATTTGATTATTTTTTTTGTTCTTAAGTCCTACTGTTTTTATTTTTTTTAGAATTTATTCTTCCAGTTGATAAATTCATACCGTTTAGAATAAACTTTATGTACATTTCCTCACTAGATTTGTATGTAGTCTTCATTTCACATAATGGCTAAACTCTATTAAAAGTCGGTAATTTGAAATCATTACATCATCCGTTATTGCATTGATCTGCATTGATTTGAATTGATTTGCTTAGACAGATGCACGTTCGTAAATCTGCAATTTGACACAAAATGAAAGAATGCAATTAAATAAAGAAGAGAAGAATTAAAATTATATAACATATTCAATATTGGGGTAAATGTGCCAACAGTTCAGAAGAAAGAAAATTTGCGTAATATACGATTGCATATATGAATGATTAAAAAAAGAAAGAAAAGAAAATAAAAAAAAAAATTAAACAAAATTCTTTATTCGACAGTCGGACTGTTATTTTTTTTTCCTAATTACACATTTTGTTTTATTTCTTACTTTTAACAATAGTTTACGCAGACCGGACTTAATAATAGTTTATAATGTGGCTTAAAAACTTTGCATATGGCCAGTTATTTGTGGCTTTATTACTCATCCAATATAATGTGGTGTTAACAAGTGCAGCCGTTAATATGGCTCAACTAAACACCAAACAACAACAACAGCAACAAACTTTAGTAAAAGAATCATCAGCAACATCGTCAGCGCAACAGCAGCAGCAGCCACCACAGCATTCGTTGCACGTACGTACGCAAACGCAACATCATCACAACATTCAGTCGCAACATCAAGCTGTGCAACCTGCTATAGCGGCACACCCATCAAATAATGCAAATAATGACAATAGCGACAATGTTTTGCACGATTCCACACAGACATTACACTCATCAGCGTCAGCATTAAGTTATGCGCCTCCAGCTACTCAGTATGTTGTTAATGACAAGGAGGCTGCTATGCAAGAGATTTTAAAACATTTTCATGCAGACGACGATTTAAATTTAAAAGATTCTTATCACATGCTCAATGAGTTTAAAAGGGACACTCAGGTGAATGCAAATCATGGCCAGACAACACCAGTTGCATCACCTGCTCCACCCACCATAAATAGTGCTGCATATCCCTGGAATGTATATGATAGAGCCTATACACCACCGCCTATGATGACCGGTCTCTTATCCAATATGTTTAATCCCTTTGAGGCATTTTCAAATCCTTACCCAGTGACACCACGCTTTCTGCCTATTATGACGTATCCTCAACCCGTTTATGTACCATATCCTTTTATTATGCCACCCGACATGTTTTATCCTGGCTTTTCTCCTCTACCCAACCATATGCCAAGTGGTTACGAAGATTCCATGTCTCGCGGTGCTGGAGCCTCCAGACGACCCATAGCAAACGAACACCCCTCCTCCACTTATTCACGTAATTCTCCCATTTATTATGTACGTTTACCACCTACTCCTTATATGTTTTTGCCTAGCCTAGGCCTGGGTAATCCCAATTCTGGCTTTCCTAGTTATCCTACCATGTTACCTTATCAATCATTGCCATCTTTTCCGGCATTTTCTTCGGTATTCAATGTACCCATTAATTTTTTGGCCAACGGTAAACCCACAAATATCTATCAAATGAGTGCACCACCTCCCAACGAAATGCAAAATCCCTTACAGTTTGCGAATGTACCATCCAGTTTCAATACTCGACCTCCACCACCACCTCCGCCAAATCACTACAGACCACCTGCAGTTCCATCTAACTCCTATTTTAGTTCACAATCGCCTTCGTCTTCCTCTTCGCATTATGGCGCTTCATCCTCCTCGTCGTTGCCACCTTCACCACCTTCCTCACAAGATTCAAAACTAACAGCTCTGAAACATCCCTACTATTTTAATGGACGTCCCGAGGAAATTTATGTTTTACCCAACAATTTTAATGCCTTGTATTCTACAGCCGAGAACAGTTATTATTAAAAAAGACTCTTAACTTGAATCTTATATCTAGAAATAATATGTTTTAATAATTTAAAGACTAAGCAACATATGTAGCTCTACGGTATTATTATTTATTATTTTTTAAAAAATAAAATTCAATTTCTATAATTTTTTTATAATATAATAAATAATTTTAGTATTTCATTTATATTGTCACTAATACAGAATAGACACTAAATGTTTATTTTAAATAAACAATTAAAAAGACAATAATTAAGAACTTACGAGAGGAATGAACAAATTAATAAAAAACAGAATTACAATTAAAACTTATCTCATAATATCACGAAAGTTAGAAAACAATAACAAATCAACAGCGAGATTCTAGAAGTTGCCAGACCGCAATAAAAAGTACAATATATGTACACTGTAATAGTATTCACTTCGAAGTTTTAAAATTTTAACATTTACGACATTTTTCTGGTAAAAGTATCGTATAATAAATTTGAAAGCGTGGTGTTATGTTATTCTCATCAGGCCTGAATATGCACTGCATTCATCTTGTGGTCATTCAAAAAGTAAACCACTAATCTTGTGATATGCCTATGGCTTTCATAATCTCTAGCATTTTCGATGCATGATTCATGTACCATATCGTTAGTTATTCACTTGTATCTAGTGTAGAAACCTCAACTGTTCGGCCAGAACAAAGTACTTCTTTCGTACTTGTCTGGCCACAAAGAAATTTCGTAAGCAACTACATTACCGTATAAATCAATTGTGGAGAATTCCCGAGTTAGAAATAAATTCAGTCTTGGTTTTAAGGGCGGTTTATGCTTAATGACCTCATTCGTTTATATTGCAATTAAAAATTTGATTATATTTCCTTCTAAAACTTAAATTGTAATTAAAGCCAATGGAGGTGGCCATATTCAAAATGATCTTCAATGTTCAATTCATTGACTTGACACTCCTTTACATAATATAATATTAAAAAACTATGTATTTATGGATTTATTTTAGGAATTTTGTTACAAAATGGTTTAGCCATATGCATATACGCATGTATTTTTGCTAAACATTATTTTAATTAGGCGTGAATTAATTAATTAATTAATCTAAACAAACTAATTTCTATTTTCATTCAAATGAAAATTTGTTTCGCTTTTTTTTAGAATAAAAATAAACAAATGATTTGCAAATCATCGTCGTAAATAAACAATTAAATGAAAAATTTGAAAAACATTTCTTAAGAAAAATCAATCTCATGATGTGTATGATATTTTTGCTCTTTAAAGTCGCGTGATATATTTTTAATAATTTTGATCAGATGCCAAAAACGAAATTGAAATTATTTTAAAATTCTTAAGAATTTAATTTCAAAAAAAAAAAAAAAAAACGTCAATATTCTTGTAATTGTTAGACAAAAATACGGTATCTTTGATTCTGTTTTAAGATTTACATTTGCCAACATATTCGCAAAATCAATGCAATTTTTAGTGAAAACAAAAAGTGTTCAATCAACAACGTCTAAATTAATTATACTTGTACATATACAATTGCGTTTTTGACTAATTAGTTGAATATTGCAATTTTGGTTATTCGAAATTCCTGATTTTAATAGAGCCCAAAAGAAAAAATCGGGTAACAATTCAATATTTTTAAATAATAGTGATGAAAATTACATGCATACATACAAACATAGTACATATGTAATTGGCCACATTACAACACTTCTGTCAGGCTTAACACCTAGCTTCACACACCACATATCGCTCCTTTATTGCAACATAGTCATATCTCAAAAAAACTTGAACTTGGCAAAATGTGATTTAAGTTTTCAAGACATAAGTCCTATGATATAATTGCCGCAAACACTTTTTGCTATAACTTCGGTTCAGCTTGGGATATAAAACTGATTTTTTTTCAACATGTACAGAAGGTCTAAAAGAGCAGTTTTGCTTAAGTAACTACAAATTTTTAATTTTTTGAGATATGACTATGTTGCAATAAAGGAGCGATATGTACATACTTAATTGCTCTCATTACAACCCTTCAGTCAGTATTACGTCTTAGCTTCTCACATCACATATGTTGTGTGTGTTAATTTTATACATGAGTGGCGGTATCTACAGTTTAAAGTCAACTCCGAATGAAAGATTTTTTGAGAAACTTTTCATGGTATTTTTTTTTTTATTAATTCTCACAGTTTTTGCCAGAAATCTGCTAAAAGGAAGTCGCCGAAAAAATATTTTCTCATATTTCGTTTGTTGTTGTTTGTTGTTTATAATTAAATTTAATCTTCTTTAAAGAGCGAATAACCAAAAGGTAAAATTCATATTTACTTATACGAGGGTAGAAAATATGTGAAAAGTTAATTTTTATAAAAGTATCGGGTCCGCCATCTAACGTTTTTTTTTCAACTAGTGCTTATTTCGTGAATGGTCTGATTTGTCTGTCTGATTTGACAGATAATTAATTTTATCCTTCCGCTGAACGAATATGATTGTGTATACGCTTGAACAATTAACCATCCAATGCGTTATCGCTTCGCTAAGTGGGCCTGCGATCGACTTACAGAAGATGCCGATTTTGGCAAAAAAAAATCATCTTATCAGATGAAGCTCATTTTGATCTTGGCGGGTATGTAAACAAGCAAAATAGTCGCATTTGGGGCACAGAAAACGGGCACGCATACATTGAAAAGCCGACGCACCCAAAACGAGTCACTGTTTGGTGGGGATTTTGGTCCAGAGGCATAATTGGGCCATTTTTCTTCGAAAATGAGCAAGGAGTGGCCGTTACAGTCAATGGCGATCATCATCGGGCCATGTTGAACGAATTTTTGTTCACAAAAATTAAAGAGGAGGATATTGGCAACATTTGGTTTCAACAGGACGGCGCTACCTTCCACACAGCCGAAGCTACACTCGATGTTTTGCGCCCTGTTTTTGAAGATCGCATTATCAGCCGTAGAGCTGATGTCGTTTGGCCACCTCGGAGCTGCGATTTGACACCGTTGGACTATTATTTGTGGGGTGCCGTCAAAGATAAGTGTTACGCCGACAAGCCAGAGACAATTGACGCTTTAAAGGACAATATTCGTGAAGCCATTGGTGAAATACAGCTGCACACAATCGATAATGTGCTTAAAAATTGGACCGATCGTGTAGGCTAATGCATGGTAAGCCGAGGCAGCCATTTGAATGAAATTATTTTCCATTATTAACCGGAAGGATTGTACTTTCAAATAAAAAAAGAAATTTGAAGAAATATTCAGTAGTTTTTTTTTCAAAGCATTTTCAAAAAAAAAAAAAGTTATTTGGCGGACCCTTTACTTTTGTACTTTATTTACCTCAAAACGGGGAAACAAGATTTGAGGTACAATTTCTCTGCCCTTATTCATACAGGGGACCAAAATTTATAACAATTTACTTGCATACAATTTTATTGCTCAATGTGTATCAATATTTTAACAAAGATTTCCTTGGTACTTTTTCTAAATCTTTTAAAAATATTCCATTATAAAACTTCTCATTTGAATTGATTTAACATTTTATTAACATTCGAAAATTTATATGAAATGATTAAGAAAACCACCAAATAAACCACCGTCATCGTTATAATTAAAACTATTGAATAAATTAAATTTAGGCTTTGGCGTTGGCGGTGTAACTGTTTCGCCGCCCATTGACCATAAATTTTGATTGGTGCCGGTAAATGGATTTTCCACTAAGCCGGCATTGCCCGTAAATGCACTCATGTCGTATAGAGTGGGTATTTGAGAGCTTCCCATTGTTGAGGACGAAGACGACGGTGATGAGGACGATGCATACTCAGGATCTGAGCGTCTCATTGTTGACGAAGGCATAAACGGTGGTGAATTTATAAAGGAGTTGCCCCAATGCATTGGATAGAACATAGATGGAGTTGATGTAGGTGACCGTAAATATAAGTTAGAAGAGGCAGCAGGACGATAATAGTTACTTGTTGTAGGCCATAAGTGTGAATTGTAGAAATTCATTTTACCATTACGTTGATTGGTTTTAGAAACTGGAACTATAAATAAATTTAATTGTTTAATGTTTTACAAAAAAAAAAAGAAAAGAAAACCTGATATGACGCTTATGCTTACCATTTTGCTTTAGCGAAGGCTTTAATTTGCCATTTTGATTGGGTTTCTTCGGCGTCTTGATATTGCGCCTTTGCTTTTTAGCAACTACGTCTTCGGTGTTGAATACAATGGTCAATATCGCCAGGAATATTATAAATTTAAAGGAAACCATTTTAAAATATGATTTATTATCTCGACGCCTGTTGTGTTCAAATTAAATTGTTTTTTACCAATTAATCTTCTTTTATAACAATTATTTATTTGTTAAAGACATTGAACTTCAATTTTGTAATTGGAAAAGTATCAAATTTCTACTTTTGTTTGTTTTAGTGCCAATTTGTGTTAAGAGCCAAAAAATTTCCGATTTTTTTTTCTTTTTTTTTTTTTTGTACTCAAACTAAAGTTTAAAAAAAATATATAAATAAAATTGTGTCTACTTCTAGGCCGCTAATCTAAGCTTAAATAGTTATGATGTTTTTGTCTTTATAGAAAGTAGTTGCCAGGTTCAAAAATTTATATTTGTAATACAATCTTAAGTGCAGTTCAAACACAAGTTTGAATTTCTTTTCCATTGGCAAGTGATGTTCAGACAGTGCTATAGTTTTAATTTTTCTCAAGGCTCGTAAAATAATAATTAAGACCCACTGCCAAAATAGTGGACTAGTAAAATTTACCACCGTTTTTAGTCGTTATAATCACTCAACTGAGACTTGAATAACCTTCTTACCTATTCTTAACTCTTCCTCTACTCGACTAACTGAATATAGAAATTAAAAGACTCAGTGAATATGCAATCTGCCTACAGTTACCACATGTCTTAGTTTACTTGAGCACTTAGCACTAAGTGTTACAGAGTTGAGTTTGTGTAATAATTAAAGTTAAATAACGATCATCAATCGATAACTCATTATTTTTCACTGTAGAATAAACTGATAGTTTTCCACAAAAAAGTGGTTTCCTTGGGATAAATTCCATATACTATACATATATGCACTATAAAGCATGATTGATGTTACATTTAATATAATGATTTATTGGTTTTCTCAAAAACACTGCTGCTGTCCTGAAAATATGACCTGCTTATAACTCTCCATACATATACACAATATTTTTTTCCATTACCTTTCTTGAAAGCATATGGCTTCCACAAAGCATTTCCATCTTATCCGGTTGACTGCTGATATTTTGTGCATATTTCCATGTAAGATTGCGCTGTCATAGATCTAGTAGTATTGAACGTTTGCAAGTGTTCCTTGGCCGGAACAAGGCTTATTGAGCCTTGAGGATTCTACTCAAGTGCCATTATTGTTATACTATCAGTATTCTTTCTGAGAGTGTGGCCGATATATTTCCAATTCCTGCGTTATTATGGCTTTCTCGTTGGGAAGTAAGGTTCCAGAGATCCATGTTGCTGATGTTATTACATACATACGAGTACATACACTCATAATACAACCCTTCAGTCAGGATTACGACCTTCTCACACCACTGATGCTGTGTGGACCTTCAGTTTTAAGTCGACCCCGAACGGCAGATCACTTACTCTCAGTTTTTGCCAAAAATCTGCTGAGAGGAAGTCGCCGAAGAAGTATTTTTTTATATTTTGTTTTGTTGGTGACTACCTACAGGACTGCGGCTCCTTCACTGCTAATGTCATTAGGCCAGAATATTTTGCATATGATTCTGAGGCGCTTGTTAATGAATGCCTGTAGTTTTTGCATAATGGTGTTCAATACTAAACAGGTTTCACTTCTGTACAACAAAGTCGATTTTAAACATGCGTTGAATATTCTGAGATTGGTAAGTCTGGATATTTGTAAGCTTTTCCATATTGGCTGTAGTCGGCGGAATGCCGTTCTCTCTTTATTGAGTCATTTATTGTCACTATACTGCCTAGATTGCAGAAGATATCCACGTATCGGTGTCTAAGGTGTTAACTCTCGTGGCTTTGGTTTTCTTGATACTTATCTGAAGTTTAACATTGCGCGCCTTTCTTTCTAAATATATACACATAAACAGAATACTCCACCACAAAGTTCGGATATGAAATCATTTGAGTACCTGTGAGTAACATAAAATGTCAAACAAAAAAAAATTTTGGGCCTGTTCGTAAATGTATCACTGCGCTGTATTATTATGCGCATCATGTTCATAAATGCAAACCTTGGCAGGACTGCAGATGTCAAATGTTCGTAAATGTAACATTAAATCATATTATGCGCAAATAAACACAAAACACTAACCATAAAAATGGCTGATGCATTGAATGAGTGAGAGAGAGAGAGAGAGAGAGAATGAGAGTTTTAACAATAAGTTTCTTTTTTTTTTTCCTTAAGTGTTTCCTTTTTTGTGCATTTAACAACATTTTGTCATTTGTTTTATCGTCCTGTTCAAAAATCATATTTATTAATAATTTTGCCATTTCTGCAGTGTTTGTTCGTTCGTAAACGCAAACAAATATATCAGCAAAAAGAAGCAGTGTGACCGCAAAATAATCATATTATGCAACGCAGTGATGCATTTACGAACAGGCCCTTTCTTTGACCGAATGGCGGCAGCAAATTCCACTAAATTACAAAAAAAAAAAATGAATTATGGGATGTCCTACTACTACGTAAATACAACATTTAAACAAATAAAATCTAAAAATTAATTAATTAATTATAATTATTAATATTTATAAAGAAATTATTTATTTATTTTTGTCTATGAAAAATACTATTTTAATTATTAAAATATGTTTATAAATTTCTTTATTTATATCAATACATATCGCTCATAATGAGTCAAAGGCTTCTTGAGGGCTTCATGAGCCAATGACAGACAGACAGGATTCTTTTTAAAAACTCCCTGAGACTGCAATACAGCATGTGGTGCACAACGCCAAGGATCATTTGTATCGTTCTGCCATTTTAGTAAACGTTGTTTTAATTGCTTTAGTGTAGCTTTAAATTTTGGTTTATCGACCAAATTAAAACGTTCCAAAGGATCTGTTTTAATATCAAACAATTCCCATTCGGGACGTTGATAATAGCTTAGTAAAGTCTTATACCAGGCTAAAGGCTGATGATTGATGGTGGCATTTAAAATTTGTTGGAACGTAGGCGATGTATAGAAATCTTGATCAATGGGAAAATAGGACCAATAATTTAAATTGTGTATGAGCTTATAACGTCTAGTGCGTATCATACGCATGGGATAATTCATAGTAATTTCATGATAATTATGAGAACCATAGATAGCGTCATCTTCCTGCGGTTGAGGTTCTTTTTTCAGCAGCGGCAAAAGGGATTTAGTATATGGTTGAAAAGTGGCATTATCTTGATTTACGTTTAAAGCCTCCAAAACTGTAGGATAGATGTCTAACAAGCTAGCCATGGCAGCAGTAGTTTCCAAGTGTCTGTCTTGAGTATTCGGTGAGGTTAAGATGAATGGTGAACGTATGCCATGTTCATACATATTTGTTCTACCGCCTGGAAACGGTGGCCCATTGTCAGAAGTGAAAATAACCAGAGTATTTTCGTCAAAGCCTTGATTTTGTAGTTCTTTGAGGACTAAGGCTACACCTTGATCTAAACGTGACATGGTCATATATTGTGCCGACAGTTCTTGACGCACTATATCTGTATCCGGTAGATAAGCTGGTACTTGCAAGTTACGCCAATCATAGTAAATGGGCGTCCAATCGGGTATTGTGCCCATGCCTTCTTCACCTGAACCCCATCTTTCACAGAATTCACCAAATTGTGGTGTAATATGGCCACAGCGATGAGGATCATGGAATCCCACCATCAAGAAGAAAGGCTTATTGTTAGCCTTGGCGTTTTCCAAAAACTCCCTGGTGTATAATTTGATGTTGGTTATATTTCTACCAATTTGATTGATGGAATGTTGTTCTTCGGTTTGTTCAAAATCAAATTTAAAATTCTCATTTGAACCCACATGTTTTTTGCCTATTATACCGCTCATTACCGCTCCCTTTGTCTGTTCACGTAATACGTTTGGCAGCGACTTTATATCGGGCAAGACATTGAAGTTATGAACACCTTGATGCAAACCATACATGCCATTGGCATGACTTACTTGTCCTGTTAATATTTGTGCACGACTGGGAGAACAACTGCTCACTGATGTAAACGCATTATTGAACAGCAAACCCTTTCGGGCTAGCATATCCAAATTTGGTGTTTGACAATACTTGTTCAAATAGGCCCCCATCTCAAAACCGGCATCATCAGCCAGTAATAATAAAACATTTTTGATTTCTCCACATTTTGCTAATGACAGAAAGGGGGCGGCTATACCAAGAAGCAGCCAAATGAACTGCATTGTTCTGTATACGAATATAATTTCCTGTTTAGCAAAAACTAGAAATAAAAACATAAAAGTTAATTAGAAATTAAATTTAAAAAAATGATTTCGATAAATTAAACTTACTTTTCTGATCAAAATAAAAATATGCTACAAAATTTCTAAACCAAACTCTCTCACCGCTCACTACAAACTAAATAAACTTTTACATTTTAATCTTGTTTTTATTGGAAGACTTTCTTAAGCCGGGGGAAAGAGTTCAATTTGTTAGGCGGCTTTTGTTTTTGATAAACAAAAAAACTAAAACTCTCCTGCAGCTTGTGTATTTTGTTTTTTTTTTTTTTTTTTTCATATCTTTGTGATTGTATCTTTTGATCTTTTATTGTATTTTATTCTGTTTTTTTTTTTCTTTTCAATCTTTTCTTTGTTTGTTGTTATATGAATATCGGCCAGTGTAGTAAAGTTTCAAATGATCTGAACTAACTTCGGCACCTGTTTAGCAAATTTGGCTTGAACAGATAATCTGGAAAGCATGTCTTAACGATTTTCAAAGAAAAAACAACAATACGTGATTAACAATTCTAAAAACTTCAAAAGGGGTTTCCTTTCCGATTTTCTTTCTCAATGTAATTAAGTAAATTTATTCCTTTTAGATCGTGCTTTCATATTTTTTGTTGTAGGTATAACAGGTTATTCATTTAGTGGTTTCAAAAGCGCCGGTCTGGTAATGTTATCAACTGTTAAATATTTTGTCATCTTCATCCGCAGTGTATTTAATGAAAGGATTACCAAGAAGTCGCCGTGGTGAGGCCTCGGTTCAAACCCCAGATCAGACATCAAAACGAAAATATAAAAATATATTTCTTCGGCGACTTCCTCTCAGCAGATTTCTGGCAAAAACTCTGAGAGTAAATAAAATTGCCATGAAAAGCTTCTCAAAAATCTGTCGTTCGAAATCAACTTTATACTGTAGGTCCCGCCACTCGTGTATAAAATTAACACACACAACATGGCTTGTGTGAGAAGCTAGGTCGTAGGCCTGACTGAAGGGTTGTAATGCCCAATTATGAATGTATGTTACCATTTACGAACACGAAAAAGTGGTCAAAACCTTCTACAAAGTGGTTATTTAACGTGGCCACTTTTCGAGCATTACGAACATTGTTATGTACGCTCTGCAGAAAATATCATTTCTGAGAGAAAGTATTGGACATAATTCGAATTTATAGATTCCACAACGTTCTCAGCAATTTTTTCTATCTTACGGCTCATTATGGCTCGATATAAAGTCAAATTCATGCAACAATTAAAACCGGCTGGGTTACTGCTAGAGCAATAGGCTTTCAATGTTTTCAAGTTCTCGGAAAAAATTTTCTTCAGCGATGGAGATCATTTCTCCCTCGTTGGTTATGCCAACAAGCCAAATTATCGCATAAAGGACCCACAGAACCCCGAAGTTTTTAGCAACTTTTATGGACTGGAGGTGTCATTGGAACGTATATTTAGTTTTTAATTACCCGGGATAAAACTTTTACGACCTTTTTTTACCGGTATTGTCGTATACAACCTTTTTTGGTCTGCAATGGACGATTGTTAATTGAACGATACGTGGTTATAGCAAGAAGGTGCCATAAGCCATACATCATGTCCGATTTTTACTTTATTGTTCTCACTTTATAAGTTCTCAGAAAGTTTATTTTCACATTTTGAGAAGTTGAATTATACCTCCAACATCACGCCGTTGTACTTTTTATGAACTTATGAACTATGAAGCATTTAAAATTCAATATTCAATCAATTATCGTTGAATACTACCTTCGAACAAGGCAACTTTCAAACATTATAATGAAATAAAAGGTTCATCGAAAACAATAACTTTATGTCTGTTTTATTTAACTTTACATTTAAAATGGATAAACCTCTGTTTATAGAGCCTAGATTCTCATGTCTGTTTATTTTTTTAAATGATTTGGTTCCTGTGTATGACAAGGTAGCTTGTAAAAGTCTATAATAACTTTATACATACTAAGTCAAAAACGCAATGAATGGCAATGAAAAATGGATGCTTAGAATAGATGCTTAGAAGTTATTGTAATCGATTTGAAGTGGAAATTATAAATTCTTAAAGAATATATCGAGATTTTATCAAATTTATTTAAATTAAAAAATAAATTTTATTACCACTGCAATAGTATTATTGCACAGCTCTGAAAATGGATTATTTTTTATTTCAGTGGATTGAAACGTTGTTTATATCTCAGCTTGAGTTCTCTCTATTTGCTGTTCTCTTTTCAAACAATAAATGAAAAGTATAATAAGCATGGATGCTAAATTGTGTACATACATATTGGTGGTACATTTTTGTACCATAGTACTAAATCCATACTATGATTATATGTACTACTATATATATACTGTTTATATTGTACTACATTAAATGGTACTTATTTAAATTATTTAAAGAAATAGAAGTTATGTTTTTAATGAAACCTTCATGTCAACCCGATGATAATTTATTTCATTTTTGCCTACTATTTACTTAACACGTTCCCTGCCATGTGTACTAGAGATGAGCCATCCAGTGATTTTTGAAGAACGTTGTTCTCAGTGAACGAAATTTGTTAATCACTGTTCTTTAAAACAGTGATTGTGATCACAGCATTCCAATAATACAATAATGACAATAACGTATTTTATTAAGTCGTAAGAAAGAGACAACTAGATACATACTACGAAAAGACTACTAAACAAAATCAATGTTATTATTTTTAATGTAATTTTTTTTAAATGATGTTTGACAATTAAGTTTCACAGAAAGTTCATGTATAAAAGACAAAAGTAAATAATCAGCATCATCTAATAGCAATTCTGCCTCGCTCAAAATAAAATTAAATAAATTTGAGTATGTAACAATTTTGAAAGAACGACATTATTATTAGTACCTGTTATTTGGCAATTTCATTCACTGTAGTTACCAGTGAATTATCAATCACCGTGATTAAATCACAGTTTTGAAAATATCGCTCATCTCTAATGTGTACCGTTTTCGGTGCACACTAAACCTCATTTCTACGCCAAGCTGAATTTTTTAATTTAAAATGTTTATATCCAAAATTTAATTATTTATTGGTAGCACTGTTTTAGGTAACGTAATGATGTTTAGAGCAATTTTTAAGTCGTGTACTCATAACGGTACATGTGACGTGGTAATTAGTTATCAAAGCACTTTTGAACTGTTTTGAATATTGCAGTTGTAAATGCATCGAATTTGTATAATATAAAAAAACAACAGCTCAATTTCGCTTTTGCGATATAGAAAGCTACTGATTTCATATATATTTTCTGAAGGAGATGACCATGTACCACCTTCTAGAAAACGCCATAAATTACAAAAAGGTAATGGCAGACCAGCAAAAAGGAACCACTGCGAATCATACTATGCAGAAAGTGTTAAAAACTATTATTCTGTAATCGAACTTAAGTAAAATATATATTCTCTTTTGTACTTCACTTTGATATCAATTTTCTATGTGAACAAAATTTAATTTTTTATTGTTATTATATGCATTTTGCCGTCTTAATATTAATAATTTGTAAAATAAATTACATTTTCCCAAAAAGAAAATCATATATTTATATAAATTTATAAAAATAGTTATCGTGTACCGAAAATGGTACACGTGGCCTAGAAATGATACATTCTCATAAACAGCGTACCAGGGAACGTGTTAAAGACGTCGTGTAAAAATAATAACATTTAAATTCAGAATAAAAAAATTCGTTACTCGATTATTTCCTTTGATTATAAAACCTAAACAAAATTCATTGTACAAACCTAGTAGTGTTTAAATATAAAAGTAAAATTTTTGTATAATAACTTGCTTATTTTAATTGAAATACTAGTCATGATTCGAGTCTGTTTTATGTCATGTGACAGTTTTTTAATGTCTTGCGATACAGAAAATAGAAATTTTGTATTCTGCAAATTGAAACCAAATCTCTTTTTAAAGACTAGGAGGCTCAAAGACAAAGAGTAGGAAATGTTTCATAGTTGAGGCTTCAAATGAAGTTTGTCTAACGTATAACTTATAAATCTGCATATAAAAACCGATAATACTTTTGCACGTTTTCAAAGTATTATAAATTTAAAACCATTTAACAATTCAAGATTTCGATTTAAAAATAAGTATTAATATTATAATTTCGGCAAAAAGAAAAATTAGGCGGTGTAGTACACTTATTTGTACATGCTCGGGGTATTGTTTTTTTATTAAAAGCAGAATAATTCGCAAAATGGCAAATAAGTAGTAAAAATTTTTATAAAATATTGATGCATTGGCTATAACAGTTAATCGTTTCTACGTTGATATTGCTAATCATTTATTTTAAGATAGAACCGAAAAAACATAAAGACGATATATCTCGTAATCTGGACGAATTGTTCGATTTGCTCAAGAACGACAAATTTCATGGCACGTACACAGAGTATTATGTCGATGGTTCCCCATAACCATGTTCTTAACTTCTTCAACATTTTCATCATGATAAAGTGGCCCGACTGAAATTCGTCGTTAATATGTTTTCGGCTTTATACATCATATCTAACTGTAGTTTTTTTAATTAATAGAAAGAAAACTGTCCAAAACTTCAAACGTTTTTAAATTTAATGCACATAATAAGCAACTTTCGAAATATTTTATGTGATGTTTTTGTAACACAGGCTATTTCACTTGCTTGTCTGTTTATATGGGAAACACAAACAAAATTGAGTGATTTTGATGATAAATTAAAATTAGAAATTTTGTAAATGAATTTTTGAATAATTTCTTTCTTTTATTATGTTTTATTCCCAAAATGCTTTTTTGCAAATTGGAAATTCTTTGTCGAATTCTTTTGCAAAATTTGGTATCGGATCTAAATTTAACATTAACATTTAACATATTAAAATTATTAAATTCATTAATTTTTTCAGAAGTTGATTACAGATTTTTTTGTTTCCTGGCAACATTTCAAATCAATTTCAAAACATTTGTACTTTTTTATTTTACAATTTTATTTATTACGGTTTGTTTGCGCTTTTCAACTATAAATGGGGTTAGGCTAATAATGATGGTAAAGGTCTTTCTTTAGCCCCGGTTAGCCAGGGGCTAAATGTTATTATGTTCGCTTTTAGATTACGAAAAGCAATGATGCTGAATGAACCCGTTGCGTCGACATATTTGACTAAACCTTCGAAACGTAAGGTTCTACTGTTTTTGTTTTGTATATGAGTAGTAAGTATGTGGTTAGTTTTTCTATTCATTCCATTCCGTACGTAAAGTATAAAATAAATATAATTTTATAAAACGAGTGCCATTTGATGCAAAAAGGTACTCTTTTAGTACTATTTCAAAATTTCAATTTTGCAACACTGACATAGTTTATCAAATTAATTAATATTGCTAAGCATTGCCACTGAACAGATGCTTACGAAATATGTTTCGAAACATGCTCATTTTAAAAAATGTGTATCAACAGTTGTTTAAAAAAAGTACGTACATAATATTAAGCTTGTTTTTCTTCTTGCTCTGGAGAGAACTTAATAATGTTGCTAAAATGTTTCTGAACGTACCTCAACACTGTGATAAATAAAGTAATACATTTTCTTTTCTCTCAAGCCTTGAGTGAACTGTTATAGAAACATGTTTACGTATGTTTACGTTTATCGTTAGTTACCACATTCTTTAGAAGTTGTATACTTAAAATTTAAAGATTTTATTAATAAAAGTTTTCGTGGTCTAGTAGGTAGTTGGCTTATTAGACGCGAAGCCAGGGTTTAAATCCCTGGCCAGACATCAAAAACGAAATATGAAAAAATATTTCTTCGACGACTTCCTCTCAGCAGATTTCTGGCAACAACTCTGAGAGTAAAGTAAATAAAATTGCCATGAATAGTTTCTCAAAAAAAAATCTGTCGTTCAGAGTCGACTTTAAACTGTAGGTCCGTCCCGCCACTCACGTATAAAATTAACACACACAACATGAGTGGTGTTGAGAAGCTAGGCCGTAATCCTGACTGAAGGGTTGTAATGGCCAATTAATTATGTTTGTATTAACAAAAATGTACGTCAATTACAAGAGATAACCGAAAACTCATGAACGTGAATCTTTACAAAAAAATAAATATAGCTGTACTTTAGACAATAAATTGACACATACTAGGTATATGTAGTTTTCTTCTATTTCAAAACTTTCAAAGACCATGAAGTGTTTCTATTAGTAATGGCGTATATTTTAATTTCTTTGAGAGCCATTACAGTAAAAAAATGAAAAATTCCAAAAAAAAATTGCTTTCAATATTGTTATCCTTATTTCAGATTAAGAATCACAAATTTAGAAAGAAATTTCTGGCAACACTGCGTCATTCTTTTACTCATTTGCTCTTTCATTTTGTGTTTACTTGTTCTCAAAGCATCCTCTTTATAATACGTCTCAATACAGCTGTTTGATGATAACAAGTTTGAAATTCCTGTGCAAAATGACAAAACAAACCGACTCAAAACACTAAACAGCTGTTGAAAATTTTTTCAAGTCTTGCATCAGACATTTGTTTGGATTTGCCCCCAAATTTGTTTTCTCTTCGTTTTCTCTTTACGTTTTTTTTTTTTTTTTTTAACAGAAACTTGCGCACAGCAACAGCACCAAATTGTGGTGTTTGTCAAAAAAATAGTGTCAAGTTTACATACTATACTACATGTACAATGTTATGAATGATTATACATATGTATGTTCAGACAAATTTCTTAAGGCCGATACATATTTTGAATGTACCAACACCAATACTACTGATAGAAGAAACGCGTGCGAACTAAAGCCGTTCCCCCCTAGACAAATGAATCACTACAGCTATCAGTGGAAGATTTAATATTGTTGTACAATACTTTAAGTACTTTTCAGTTGCTTTTATTATTATGAATGTGTTAGATTTGTTATATGCTTAAATTTTGTTGTTATATTTTCTACAGCAAACAGTTTTTGTGCAAAAAAAAAGCACAATGAATTTGCAAAAATTTAACACACACATTATCTCAACTGTATTTGAAATGAAAACATGCCCGCATACAAACACACACAAGAGTAAGCTTACTCTTGTAGAATACGCATCCGTACTAGACAGTTCAACTTGCTACCTAACGTGTCAACTTTAAAATGTGTGGAAACCGCTAAATCTGCAATAGAAAAACTAACATCTGAGGAAATAACAAATTGATCAAAAATTTAACCTCTATTTTTGTAAATAACGTTTTAATAATCTTAATCTTAATATCAATAAATAGAAGTGAAAATAAGCCAACTGACCCAATCACATAATCCGGATTGTGATCTTTGCAAGGTTTTATTCCAGTCAATTGAGATGCGAAAAGTTAGTAATCGTAAAGTCACCATTTTTAAAAACATAATTCGAGTGGAACATTCAAGTAACTGAACGATTATTTCCTCAGGTTATCGTATTTTATTTTTAATTTTTGGACACAATTCTTAAAATGCCAAATTTCAGTCATTCAGTCGGTAGTTAATCAAGACAGCGTTGCATTTTTGAAATACTTACGTTTTTTAGAAGTCGCCGTAGTCTAGTAGGTAGTGTGTTAACTTATTAGACGAAAAGCCCGAGTTCAAATCCCAGGTCAGACATCAAACGAAAATATGAAAATATTTCTTCGGCGACTTCCTCTCAGCAGATTTCTGACAAAAACTCTTAGAGTAAAAATTGCCATGAAAAGCTTCTCAAAAATCTGTCGTTCGGAGTCGACTTTAAACTGTAGGTCCCGCCACTCATGTATAAAATTAACGCACACAACACGAGTGGTGTGAGAAGCTAGGACGTTGTACAATGGGTCAATTCGACCTCCGGGTACTGTACTTGTCACAGTTGACAAGTACACGTCCTCTAACCTAACCTAACCTCCGTTTACAAAAGTCGTTCATACATATATAATTTACTCTTTCATTTGAAATCCTCTTTTAACTGATGAAATGTATGATAAAACCTGTCATATTTGCCATTTAAGTGATCGCCTACGGAGGCTGATCGCCTTTTAGGAGAGGTTTTCGACCAATTTTTCCATATTTCATTCGATAACTTGACAAATATTGATTTTCAAGCGACCCAACGTTAAGAAATTACTTAATTAGGCACCGCCTTTGGCGTAGCTTAACCAAAAAGTCTAACGGTGTCTAATCGCATGATCTTTTATGCAAAATCGATCATGTAGCGTGACCCGTGGCACGGTTTTGTTGAAATCACTTACCATAACGTTCGTAATCTTCCATTTCAGGCCAAAAAAAAGATCGATTATCACACGATCACAGGGCGCTTAATTAAGCGTAACGGTTCTTTCAGGATAAGTTTCGAAAAAAATACGGTCCAATTACACTTGAAGACCATAATGCCCACCGAATAATCACTTTTACCGGATCCAATGACTTTTCCATAGTCTCATATGGATTATCCGAGTCTCATATACGATAATTTTGCTTGTTGACGTAACCATCGCCAGAGAAATGAGTTTCTTCGCTGGAGAAAATTTTCTTCGAATTAGCTTATTTGCGTAAGTTGTGTTTTATGAAGCGTAGTGAGCCATTAAATAGGCCCTACTGTTAAGAACGTGAAACCGGCAAATTCAGATTGTCCGCCTCAATTTCTCTAACAGAAGCGATGTAGACATTGTAATGATGTAGATGTCTGACCACGACTGCACAACAAATCGTATTCACATTATAATAGTTTTTATATCCAAAACACGTTTTGTAAAATAAATTGACACAAAACAAAATCGTATTTCTAAACGAATGGAATAAATGTGCTGTACATCACTTTATATTTTAGAGTAATCAGTTCCAATCTAAATATAGGTACTATGAAGCTCTCATTAATATTATTATATTTTTTTGCTGAAAAAATAAATACAATAATTAAATTTTCCTTAAAATTACTTAAAATTTGTTAAAAATATATTTTTGCACCTCAAATAATATGAAGACGCGTCAGTGGAAGCATAAATCAATTACTTAAATGACTAACAAGTTCCGGTAAATATTTGATATTTCTGGTAAAATTTAGGGAAAACTTGAATAGAAGCTTTAGATAGAATGAAAATATTATATTTCATTACAAACATTAAAAAAAAATTAAATAAAAATATTTTATAAATGATAAAAGCTGAATAAAGTTTTCATTATAGCATAAATGTTCATAAACATAAACATATGCACGTATATTATTATCGCAATACAACTATCTCATTAATACGAATATAACTTTGAAATATTAATTATTCATTTCCTAAAGTAAATTTCAAAACAAATTAAACAACAATTAAATGTATTTCAATGGGTTATCACTTCAACTATTATAAAGTTTAAAACTGGACGTAGATACGAGGGCCCATAAATATTATCTGATTTATTTGTTTATGTTCAAGAAAGCTTTTGGAGATAAAGAATTTTCTTTAATTGGCTACTGAACAGAACAAGTTCAGGGATATTGCAATGAATATGTGTGATTAGCGCTTTTAATAACACATATTTTTAAAAAGCACTTAATTTAATTTTTTTACTTAATTTATGTTCAAAATATTCAAAAACAAATATTTCGATATGACTGAAAATTTGTTTCAGAAACCCTTCATAAATCAAAAATAATTTTTATGTATATGGAAGTTAGTCTTTTAATTTAACAATCGAATTCTTTTTCACACTAATATATTTTTTTTTTTTTAATTATTTTATTTGCAATATATTTTACGAATGAGCAAATTTCATAACTTAAATATAACATATATTGAGTTCCTATTAAACTCAAAAGAAAAGAGTAAATACAAAGAGATTTTACTTTTATAATTTTAATACAATATTATATATGGTATAAAATAAAATCAAGTAACCTTAAAAATTAAATAAATTTTCTATTTTCTGAAGGGTAGATCAAGTACATGTAGCCTTTTAAGTCTTTTGATTTCATTACTATCATCTAACAGATTTATTGCTAACACATTTGAATGATTACTTAGTCAATTCAAGCACTAGATACTTTATTTAATTTCGCGAGCCTTTATATCCAAATTAAAGCTTTATATCACCAAAATCTCTAGATCAGAATTGTCTCAGCACTAAATTTACAAAATCGTTAACGCTAGCACCAAAAATTCTAAATTGACAACGCCGCACAGATTCTGTTACAAGGCAAATCTGAGAAGTAAAACAAGCGCAAAGAACATTCAACTCATTTGTACTCTCAAATGTTTAACATTAGTTACTCATCATTTTTTGCGACGTTGCCAGATAGGGGGAAATGTACGGTCAGTAAATATAAAAAAAGTTTTTATTTAAAAGAAATCAATATTTTATGTTATAAATTTGCTTACAAATAATAAAATAACAACATTTTATAAATGAAGTGATTAAATAGAAAAAACTAAATATATTAACACCTTTTTAATTGGAAATTGGACGTCTGCACATTTCTGTATGGCAACTCTTTGTATATATGTATTATATTTTTCATTTACTCTTTCTCTCATTCTCTCTCGATTTCTTTCTTTATTGTTGTATTGCTACTTTTACGTCAGTCAATATTTAATTAGCAACAACAAAATAAACAAAAAGACACAATTTGCAAAAAAAAAAAAATTAAAAAATTAAAATAAAAAAGAGAACATCAAAAATATCCATGACAAGACAGCGTTGGAAATAGTTGTCGGTTTATTTCTGAACTTCATTGATAAGGCAAACAACGTTTATAGTGAAAAATTTACACGGTCGTAAAATAAAGAAATTGCAAAAATTAAATCTTATAAATACGGTACTCGCTAAAGAAATAATTGTGAAAATAAATCAGCTGTTGAAAATACAACAAAAAAGATCTAAAATACGATATCGAAGTTGAATTAATTTAAAGTGTATGTGCGTGTGTGTGCTTCCTTTGTGCAAAATTTAAAAATTGATGAAATTAAATCATCACTTAAGAAATAAAAAAATAAAATTTCAACAAAATAATCTCATAATTTAAACTAATGGCTTTCTTTGAACAATATTACAAGGATTGTATATTCATAGAATTTTATTAAATATTATATAATTTTTCTTTTCGTTGAAATAATATTAAAACAAAAATCAATTTAAAGTCATAATAAAAAATTATACTTTAAATATTTTTTATCAAAAAAAACAAACTTGCGAAAGACGCATCCATTCATTTAAAGTGAAAACTCAAAATATACTTTAAGGCGTTTTCACAAATTACACGTGTGTGTTTAATAAGGAAACAAACCAACTTAAAACACTCGAACTTTATAGAAAGAGAAAGAAAACATAACAAAGCCAACTTAACGTGTTGTTTTTCTATTATGTTGGCTGATATTGCTGCTTCTCTTTTGGCAAAAGCAATTTCTACATCAGCAACATCTATTTGTTTATATACTTGCTCTGTAAACCGCAGTGTTTGTAAAGAAAACTTGTATCGCAACATTATTGCGTGTGCTATGCAACATTCACATTGTAAACAACAAACTCTAAAAAAATCGCAACTATATTGTCAAAAACGTATGTGCTTCGGCCGTTGGCATCATTGTTGTGCCAAAATAAACATTTACACTGCCACTGGCAACAATATTTTACAGAAACAAATGTGTATGTTGTTTGGCAATCAACTTGACCAAACAACATTTAAAAATATTTTGATTAAACGCCTCAAACGCCTAAACAACATAAATAACAATAAAAACAATAACCATAAAGGTTCTTGTGGTAGAGGTGGTTTATCAATGAAATTGTATCTAACGTCATCATCAATGTTAAACGACAACATGATGTGCGGTAAGTAGAAAAACATTTATTTATCTCTTTTGCATTTATTTTGCTTTTCAAACTATTAACTGAGGATGTTGTGTGTTGATAAGTAATTGGGCCACATAGTAGTACATTGAACAAATATAGCCTTTGATTATTTATTATTCCATTTGATTATAGAATGAATATGGTTTTTCTGTAATACATACATATTTAATAATTTTTTTTTTTACATAAAATGAATAAAAATAATTACGCATGTGATATACTAAAAAAAATTTACTATCTTGTTTTAAGGAGTTTGAAGACAAACTGTGTGCCATGGATTCGAACAGAACTCTGGCTTTTTTGTGACACTAAATTTACGGCCCTAATACTACGCCCTCTTTAGATTTTGGATGCAATTGTAAAGAACTGATATCCTGACTTAACAGTAAACGTTTATTTATGTACATAAGTCTGTAATCGATAGCACAGTATGTATGAGTAGCATCTGAAATCGAAATGTTACCAGCGGAATTTTTTTCAGGCACCAGGCGAACAGAACTGTGTAGGAGGTGTTTATCATGCAAATAATTTTCATTTTATGGCTATAACTATGTTGTTTTAAGGAGTTTGAAGATAAACTGTGTTCCATGGGTTCGAACAGAACTCTGGCTTCTTTGTGATACTAAATTTACGCCCCTAATGCCACGCCCTCTTTAGATTTTGGATGCAATTGTAAAGAACTGATATCCTGACTGAGCAGTAAACGTTTATTTATGTACATAAGTCCGTAATCGATACCACAGTATGTATGAGTGACATCTGAAATCGAAATGTTACCAGCGAAATTTTTTTCCCAGATACCAGGCGAACAGAACTATGTAGGAGGTGATTTTCATACAAATGATTTTAGTTTTATGGCTATAACTCCATTGTTTGAAGGAATTTGAAGTAAAACTGTGTGCCATGGGTTAGAGCGGAACTCTGGCTTTTTTGTGATATTAAATTTACACCCCTAATGCCACGCCCTCTTTAGATTTTCAAAGCAATTATATATCTTAACTGAACAGTACATATTTACTTATGTATGCATGTATGTAACCGATCGCGTAGTATGTGTAAGGAGTGACATCTGAAATCAAAATGCAACCAGCGAAATTTTTTTTCCAAATACCAGGCGAACAGAACTATGTAGGAGGTGATTTTCATACAAATGATTTTAGTTTTATGATTATAACTCCGTTGTTTGAAGGATTTTGAAGTAGAGCTGTGTACCATGGGTTAGAGCGGAACTCATTCTTTTTTGTGACACCAAATTTACGCCCCTAATGCCACGCCCTCTTTAGATTTTCGATGTATTTGTGTATCCTAACTGAAAAGTCCATTTTTACTTACGTAGGCATGTCTGTAACCGATCACGTAGTTATTGTATAAAGATTGGCATCTGAAATCGAAATGCTACCAGCGAAATTTTTTTCCAAATACCAGGCGAACAGAACTATGTAGGAGGTGATTTTCATACAAATGATTTTAGTTTTATGGCTATAACTCCGTTGTTTGAAGGAGTTTGAAGTAGAGCTGTGTACCATGGGTTAGAGCGGAACTCAGGCTTTTTCGTGATACTAAATTTACGCTCCTAATGCCACGCCCTCCTTATATTTTCGATGTATTTGTGTATCCTAACTGAAAAGTACATATTTACTTACGTAGGCATGTCTGTAACCGATCACGTAGTTATTGTATAAAGAGTGGCATCTGAAATCAAAATGCTACCAGGGAAATTTTTTTCCAAATACCAGGCGAACAGAACTATGTAGGAAGTGATTTTCATACATATGATTTTAGTTTTATGGCTATAACTCCGTTGCCACGCCCTCTTTAGATTTTCGATGTATTTGTGTATCCTAACTGAAAAGTCCATGTTTACTTACGTAGGCATGTCTGTAACCGATCACGTAGTTATTGTATAAAGGGTGGCATCTGAAATCGAAATGCTACCAGGGAAATTTTTTTCCAAATACCAGGCGAACAGAACTATGTAGGAAGTGATTTTCATACAAATGATTTTAGTTTTATGGCTATAACTCCGTTGTTTGAAGTAAAGCTGTGTACCATGGGTTAGAGCGGAACCCAGGCTTTTTTGTGATACTAAATTTACGCCCCTAATGCCACGCCCTCCTTATATTTTCGATGTATTTGTGTATCCTAACTGAAAAGTACATATTTACTTACGTAGGTATGTCTGTAACCGATCACGTAGTTATTGTGTAAAGAGTGGCATCTGAAATCAAAATGCTTCCAGGGAAATTTTTTTCCAAATACCAGGCGAACAGAACTATGTAGGAGGTGATTTTCATACAAATGATTTTAGTTTTATGGCTATAACTCCGTTGTTTGAAGGATTTTGAAGTAGAGCTGTGTACCATGGGTTAGAGCGGAACTCAGGCTTTTTTGTGATACTAAATTTACGCCCCTAATGCCACGCCCTCCTTATATTTTCGATGTATTTGTGTATCCTAACTGAAAAGTACATATTTACTTACGTAGGCATGTCTGTAACCGATCACGTAGTTATTGTATAAAGAGTGGCATCTGAAATCAAAATACTTCCAGGGAAATTTTTTTCCAAATACCAGGCGAACAGAACTATGTAGGAGGTGATTTTCATACAAATGATTTTAGTTTTATGGCTATAACTCCGTTGTTTGAAGGATTTTGAAGTAGAGCTGTGTACCATGGGTTAGAGCAGAACTCAGGCTTTTTTGTGATACTAAATTTACGCCCCTAATGCCACGCCCTCCTTAGATTTTCGATGTATTTGTGTATCCTAACTGAAAAGTACATATTTACTTACGTAAGCATGTCTGTAACCGATCACGTAGTTATTGTATAAAGAGTGAGTGGCATCTGAAATCAAAATACTTCCAGGGAAATTTTTTTCCAAATACCAGGCGAACAGAACTATGTAGGAGGTGATTTTCATACAAATGATTTTAGTTTTATGGCTATAACTCCGTTGTTTGAAGGATTTTGAAGTAAATCTGTGTGCCATGGGTTAGAGCGGAACTCAGGCTTTTTTGTGATACTAAATTTACGCCCCTAATGCCACGCCCTCCTTATATTTTCGATGTATTTGTGTATCCTAACCGAAAAGTACATATTTACTTACGTAAGCATGTCTGTAACCGATCACGTAGTTATTGTATAAAGAGTGAGTGGCATCTGAAATCGAAATGCTACCAGGGAAATTTTTTTCCAAATACCAGGCGAACAGAACTATGTAGGAGGTGATTTTCATACAAATGATTTTAGTTTTATGGCTATAACTCCTTTGTTTGAAGGATTTTGAAGTAGAGCTTTGTACCATGGGTTAGAGCGGAACTCAGGCTTTTTTCTGATATCAAATTTACGCCCCTAGTGCCACGCCCTCCTTAGATTTGCGATGTATTTGTGCATCCTAACTGAAAAGTACATATTTACTTACGTAGGCATGTCTGTAACCGATCACGTAGTTATTGTATAAAGAGTGAGTGGCATCTGAAATCGAAATGCTACCAGGGAAATTTTTTTCCAAATACCAGGCGAACAGAACTATGTAGGAGGTGATTTTCATACAAATGATTTTAGTTTTATGGCCATAACTCCGTTGTTTGAAGGAGTTTGAAGTAGAGCTTTGTACCATGGGTTAGAGCGGAACTCAGGCTTTTTTGTGATACTAAATTTACGCCCCTAGTGCCACGCCCTCCTTATATTTTCGATGTATTTGTGTATCCTAACTGAAAAGTACATATTTACTTACGTAGGCATGTCTGTAACCGATCACGTAGTTATTGTATAAAGAGTGGCATCTGAAATCGAAATGCTACCAGGGAAATTTTTTTCCAAATACCAGGCGAACAGAACTATGTAGGAGGTGATATTCATACAAATGATTTTAGATTTATGGCTATAACTCCGTTGTTTGAAGGAGTTTGAAGTAGAGCTGTGTACCATGGGTTAGAGCGGAACTCAGGCTTTCTTGTGATACTAAATTTACGCCCCTAATGCCACGCCCTCCTTATATTTTCGATGTATTTGTGTATCCTAACTGAAAAGTGCATATTTACTTACGTAGGCATGTCTGTAACCGATCACGTAGTTATTGTATAAAGAGTGGCATCTGAAATCAAAATACTTCCAGGGAAATTTTTTTCCAAATACCAGGCGAACAGAACTATGTAGGAGGTGATTTTCATACAAATGATTTTAGTTTTATGGCTATAACTCCGTTGTTTGAAGGAGTTTGAAGTAGAGCTTTGTACCATGGGTTAGAGCGGAACTCAGGCTTTCTTGTGATACTAAATTTACGCCCCTAATGCCACGCCCTCCTTATATTTTCGATGTATTTGTGTATCCTAACTGAAAAGTACATATTTTCTTACGTAGGCATGTCTGTAACCGATCACGCAGTTATTGTATAAAGAGTGAGTGGCATCTGAAATCGAAATGCTACCAGGGAAATTTTTTTCCAAATTACAGGCGAACAGAACTATGTAGGAGGTGATTTTCATACAAATGATTTTAGTTTTATGGCTATAACTCCGTTGTTTGAAGGATTTTGAAGTAGAGTTGTGTACCATGGGTTAGAGCGGAACTCAGGCTTTTTTGTGATACTAAATTTACGCCCCTAATGCCACGCCCTCCTTATATTTTCGATGTATTTGTGTATCCTAACTGAAAAGTACATATTTTCTTACGTAGGCATGTCTGTAACCGATCACGTAGTTATTGTATAAAGAGTGGCATCTGAAATCAAAATACTTCCAGGGAAATTTTTTTCCAAATACCAGGCGAACAGAACTATGTAGGAGGTGATTTTCATACAAATGATTTTAGTTTTATGGCTATAACTCCGTTGTTTGAAGGAGTTTGAAGTAGAGCTGGTTACCATGGGTTAGAGCGGAACTCAGGCTTTTTTCTGATATCAAATTTACACCCCTAGTGCCACGCCCTCCTTATATTTTCGATGTATTTGTGTATCCTAACTGAAAAGTACATATTTACTTACGTAAACATGTCTGTAACCGATCACGTAGTTATTGTATAAAGAGTGGCATCTGAAATCGAAATGCTACCAGGGAAATTTTTTTCCAAATACCAGGCGAACAGAACTATGTAGGAGGTGATTTTCATACAAATGATTTTAGTTTTATGGCTATAACTCCGTTGTTTGAAGGAGTTTGAAGTAGAGCTTTGTACCATGGGTTAGAGCGGAACTCAGGCTTTCTTGTGATACTAAATTTACGCCCCTAATGCCACGCCCTCCTTATATTTTCGATGTATTTGTGTATCCTAACTGAAAAGTACATATTTACTTGCGTAGGCATGTCTGTAACCGATCACGTAGTTATTGTATAAAGAGTGGCATCTGAAATCGAAATGCTACCAGGGAAATTTTTTTCCAAATACCAGGCGAACAGAACTATGTAGGAGGTGATTTTCATACAAATGATTTTAGTTTTATGGCTATAACTCCGTTGGTTGAAGGATTTTGAAGTAGAGCTTTGTACCATGGGTTAGAGCGGAACTCAGGCTTTCTTGTGATACCAAATTTACGCCTCTTTAGATTTTCGATGTATTTGTGTATCCTAACTGAAAAGTACATATTTTCTTACGTAGGCATGTCTGTAACCGATCACGTAGTTATTGTATAAAGAGTGAGTGGCATCTGAAATCGAAATGCTACCAGGGAAATTTTTTTCCAAATACCAGGCGAACAGAACTATGTAGGAGGTGATTTTCATACAAATGATTTTAGTTTTATGGCTATAACTCCGTTGTTTGAAGGATTTTGAAGTAGAGCTGTGTACCATGGGTTAGAGCGGAATTCAGGTTTTTTTGTGATACTAAATTTACGCCCCTAATGCCACGCCCTCCTTATATTTTCGATGTATTTGTGTATCCTAACTGAAAAGTACATATTTACTTACGAAGGCATGTCTGTAACCGATCACGTAGTTATTGTATAAAGAGTGAGTGGCATCTGAAATCTAAATGCTACCAGGGAAATTTTTTTCCAAATACCAGGCGAACAGAACTATGTAGGAGGTGATTTTCATACAAATGATTTTAGTTTTATGGCTATAACTCCGTTGTTTGAAGGAGTTTGAAGTAGAGCTGTGTACCATGGGTTAGAGCGGAACTCAGGCTTTTTTCTGATATCAAATTTACACCCCTAGTGCCACGCCCTCCTTAGATTTTCGATGTATTTGTGTATCCTAACTGAAAAGTACATATTTACTTACGTAGGCATGTCTGTAACCGATCACGTAGTTATTGTATAAAGGGTGGCATCTGAAATCGAGATGCTACCAGGGAAATTTTTTTCCAAATACCAGGCGAACAGAACTATGTAGGAGGTGATTTTCATACAAATGATTTTAGTTTTATGGCTTTAACTCCGTTGTTTGAAGGATTTTGAAGTAGAGATGTGTACCATGGGTTAGAGCGGAACTCAGGCTTTTTTGTGATACTAAATTTACGCCCCTAATGCCACGCCCTCCTTATATTTTCGATGTATTTGTGTATCCTAACTGAAAAGTACATATTTACTTACGTAGGCATGTCTGTAACCGATCACGTAGTTATTGTATAAAGAGTGGCATCTGAAATCAAAATACTTCCAGGGAAATTTTTTTCCAAATACCAGGCGAACAGAACTATGTAGGAGGTGATTTTCATACAAATGATTTTAGTTTTATGGCTATAACTCCGTTGTTTGAAGGATTTTGAAGTAGAGTTGTGTACCATGGGTTAGAGCGGAACTCAGGCTTTTTTGTGATACTAAATTTACGCCCCTAATGCCACGCCCTCCTTATATTTTCGATGTATTTATGTATCCTAACTGAAAAGTACATATTTACTTACGTAGGCATGTCTGTAACCGATCACGTAGTTATTGTATAAAGAGTGGCATCTGAAATCAAAATGCTACCAGCGAAATTTTTTTCCAAATACCAGGCGAACAGAACTATGTAGGAGGTGATTTTCATACAAATGATTTTAGTTTTATGGCTATAACTCCGTTGTTTGAAGGAGTTTGAAGTAGAGTTGTGTACTATGGGTTAGAGCGGAACTCAGGCTTTTTTGTGATACTAAATTTACGCCCCTAATGCCACGCCCTCCTTATATTTTCGATGTATTTGTGTATCCTAACTGAAAAGTACATATTTACTTACCTAGGCATGTCTGTAACCGGTCACGTAGTTATTGTATAAAGAGTGGCATCTGAAATCGAAATGCTACCAGGAAAATTTTTTTCCAAATACCAGGCGAACAGAACTATGTAGGAGGTGATTTTCATACAAATGATTTTAGTTTTATGGCTATAACTCCGTTGTTTGAAGGATTTTGAAGTAGAGTTGTGTACCATGGGTTAGAGCGGAACTCAGGCTTTTTTGTGATACTAAATTTACGCCCCTAATGCCACGCCCTCCTTATATTTTCGATGTATTTGTGTATCCTAACTGAAAAGTACATATTTACTTACGTAGGCATGTCTGTAACCGATCACGTAGTTATTGTATAAAGAGTGGCATCTGAAATCGAAATGCTACCAGGGAAATTTTTTTCCAAATACCAGGCGAACAGAACTATGTAGGAGGTGATTTTCATACAAATGATTTTAGTTTTATGGCTATAACTCCGTTGTTTGAAGGAGTTTGAAGTAGAGCTTTGTACCATGGGTTAGAGCGGAACTCAGGCTTTCTTGTGATACCAAATTTACGCCCCTAATGTCACGCCCTCTTTAGATTTTCGATGTATTTGTGTATCCTAACTGAAAAGTACATATTTTCTTACGTAGGCATGTCTGTAACCGATCACGTAGTTATTGTATAAAGAGTGAGTGGCATCTGAAATCGAAATGCTACCAGCGAAATTTTTTTCCAAATACCAGGCGAACAGAACTATGTAGGAGGTGATTTTCATACAAATGATTTTAGTTTTATGGCTATAACTCCGTTGTTTGAAGGATTTTGAAGTAGAGCTGTGTACCATGGGTTAGAGCGGAACTCAGGCTTTTTTGTGATACTAAATTTACGCCCCTAATGCCACGCCCTCCTTATATTTTCGATGTATTTGTGTATCCTAACTGAAAAGTACGTATTTACTTACGTAGGCATGTCTGTAACCGATCACGTAGTTATTGTATAAAGAGTGGCATCTGAAATCAAAATGCTACCAGCGAAATTTTTTTCCAAATACCAGGCGAACAGAACTATGTAGGAGGTGATTTTCATACAAATGATTTTAGTTTTATGGCTTTAACTCCGTTGTTTGAAAGATTTTGAAGTAGAGCTTTGTACCATGGGTTAGAGCGGAACTCAGGCTTTCTTGTGATACTAAATTTACGCCCCTAATGCCACGCCCTCTTTAGATTTTCGATGTATTTGTGTATCCTAACTGAAAAGTACATATTTACTTACCTAGGCATGTCTGTAACTGATCACGTAGTTATTGTATAAAGAGTGGCATCTGAAATCAAAATGCTACCAGCGAAATTTTTTTTCCAAATACCAGGCGAACAGAACTATGTAGGAGGTGATTTTCATACAAATGATTTTAGTTTTATGGCTATAACTCCGTTGTTTGAAGGAGTTTGAAGTAGAGTTGTGTACCATGGGGTAGAGCGGAACTCAGGCTTTTTTGTGATACTAAATTTACGCCCCTAATGCCACGCCCTCCTTATATTTTCGATGTATTTGTGTATCCTAACTGAAAAGTACATATTTACTTACCTAGGCATGTCTGTAACCGATCACGTAGTTATTGTATAAAGAGTGGCATCTGAAATCGTAATGCTACCAGGGAAATTTTTTTCCAAATACCAGGCGAACAGAACTATGTAGGAGGTGATTTTCATACAAATGATTTTAGTTTTATGGCTATAACTCCGTTGTTTGAAGGAGTTTGAAGTAGAGTTGTGTACCATGGGTTAGAGCGGAACTCAGGCTTTTTTGTGATACTAAATTTACGCCCCTAATGCCACGCCCTCCTTATATTTTCGATGTATTTGTGTATCCTAACTGAAAAGTACATATTTACTTACCTAGGCATGTCTGTAACCGATCACGTAGTTATTGTATAAAGAGTGGCATCTGAAATCGAAATGCTACCAGGGAAATTTTTTTCCAAATACCAGGCGAACAGAACTATGTAGGAGGTGATTTTCATACAAATGATTTTAGTTTTATGGCTATAAATTCGTTGTTCAAAGGATTTTGAAGTAGAGCTTTGTACCATGGGTTAGAGCGGAACTCAGGCTTTCTTGTGATACCAAATTTACGCCCCTAATGTCACGCCCTCTTTAGATTTTCGATGTATTTGTGTATCCTAACTGAAAAGTACATATTTTCTTACATAGGCATGTCTGTAACCGATCACGTAGTTATTGTATAAAGAGTGAGTGGCATCTGAAATCGAAATGCTACCAGCGAAATTTTTTTCCAAATACCAGGCGAACAGAACTATGTAGGAGGTGATTTTCATACAAATGATTTTAGTTTTATGGCTATAACTCCGTTGTTTGAAGGAGTTTGAAGTAGAGCTTTGTACCATGGGTTAGAGCGGAACTCAGGCTTTTTTGTGATACTAAATTTACGCCCCTAATGCCACGCCCTCCTTATATTTTCGATGTATTTGTGTATCCTAACTGAAAACTACATATTTACTTACGTAGGCGTGTCTGTAACCGATCACGTAGTTATTGTATAAAGAGTGGCATCTGAAATCGTAATGCTACCAGGGAAATTTTTTTCCAAATACCAGGCGAACAGAACTATGTAGGAGGTGATTTTCATACAAATGATTTTAGTTTTATGGCTATAACTCCGTTGTTTGAAGGATTTTGAAGTAGAGCTGTGTACCATGGGTTAGAGCGGAACTCAGGCTTTTTTGTGATACTAAATTTACGCCCCTAATGCCACGCCCTCCTTATATTTTCGATGTATTTGTGTATCCTAACTGAAAAGTACGTATTTACTTACGTAGGCATGTCTGTAACCGATCACGTAGTTATTGTATAAAGAGTGGCATCTGAAATCAAAATGCTACCAGCGAAATTTTTTTCCAAATACCAGGCGAACAGAACTATGTAGGAGGTGATTTTCATACAAATGATTTTAGTTTTATGGCTATAACTCCGTTGTTTGAAAGAGTTTGAAGTAGAGTTGTGTACCATGGGTTAGAGCGGAACTCAGGCTTTTTTGTGATACTAAATTTACGCCCCTAATGCCACGCCCTCCTTATATTTTCGATGTATTTGTGTATCCTAACTGAAAAGTACATATTTACTTACCTAGGCATGTCTGTAACCGATCACGTAGTTATTGTATAAAGAGCGGCATCTGAAATCAAAATGATTCCAGGGAAATTTTTTTCCAAATACCAGGCGAACAGAACTATGTAGGAGGTGATTTTCATACAAATGATTTTAGTTTTATGGCTATAACTCCGTTGTTTGAAGGATTTTGAAGTAGAGCTGTGTACCATGGGTTAGAGCGGAACTCAGGCTTTTTTGTGATCCTAAATTTACGCCCCTAATGCCACGCCCTCCTTATATTTTCGATGTATTTGTGTATCCTAACTGAAAAGTACATATTTACTTACCTAGGCATGTCTGTAACCGATCACGTAGTTATTGTATAAAGAGTGGCATCTGAAATCGAAATGCTACCAGGGAAATTTTTTTCCAAATACCAGGCGAACAGAACTATGTAGGAGGTGATTTTCATACAAATGATTTTAGTTTTATGGCTATAACTCCGTTGTTTGAAGGAGTTTGAAGTAGAGCTTTGTACCATGGGTTAGAGCGGAACTCAGGCTTTCTTGTGATACCAAATTTACGCCCCTAATGTCACGCCCTCTTTAGATTTTCGATGTATTTGTGTATCCTAACTGAAAAGTACATATTTTCTTACGTAGGCATGTCTGTAACCGATCACGTAGTTATTATATAAAGAGTGAGTGGCATCTGAAATCGAAATGCTACCAGCGAAATTTTTTTCCAAATACCAGGCGAACAGAACTATGTAGGAGGTGATTTTCATACAAATGATTTTAGTTTTATGGCTATAACTCCGTTGTTTGAAGGAGTTTGAAGTAGAGCTTTGTACCATGGGTTAGAGCGGAACTCAGGCTTTTTTGTGATACTAAATTTACGCCCCTAATGCCACGCCCTCCTTATATTTTCGATGTATTTGCGTATCCTAACTGAAAACTACATATTTACTTACGTAGGCGTGTCTGTAACCGATCACGTAGTTATTGTATAAAGAGTGGCATCTGAAATCGTAATGCTACCAGGGAAATTTTTTTCCAAATACCAGGCGAACAGAACTATGTAGGAGGTGATTTTCATACAAATGATTTTAGTTTTATGGCTATAAATTCGTTGTTTGAAGGATTTTGAAGTAGAGCTGTGTACCATGGGTTAGAGCGGAACTCAGGCTTTTTTGTGATCCTAAATTTACGCCCCTAATGCCACGCCCTCCTTATATTTTCGATGTATTTGTGTATCCTAACTGAAAAGTAGGTATTTACTTACGTAGGCATGTCTGTAACCGATCACGTAGTTATTGTATAAAGAGTGGCATCTGAAATCAAAATGCTACCAGCGAAATTTTTTTCCAAATACCAGGCGAACAGAACTATGTAGGAGGTGATTTTCATACAAATGATTTTAGTTTTATGGCTATAACTCCGTTGTTTGAAGGATTTTGAAGTAGAGCTGTGTACCATGGGTTAGAGCGGAACTCAGGCTTTTTTGTGATACTAAATTTACGCCCCTAATGCCACGCCCTCCTTATATTTGCGATGTATTTGTGTATCCTAACTGAAAAGTACATATTTACTTACCTAGGCATGTCTGTAACCGATCACGTAGTTATTGTATAAAGAGTGGCATCTGAAATCGAAATGCTACCAGGGAAATTTTTTCCCAAATACCAGGCGAATAGAACTATGTAGGAGGTGATTTTCATACAAATGATTTTAGTTTTATGGCTATAACTCCGTTGTTTGAAGGATTTTGAAGTAGAGCTGTGTACCATGGGTTAGAGCGGAACTCAGGCTTTTTTGTGATACTAAATTTACGCCCCTAATGCCACGCCCTCCTTATATTTTCGATGTATTTGTGTATCCTAACTGAAAAGTAGGTATTTACTTACGTAGGCATGTCTGTAACCGATCACGTAGTTATTGTATAAAGAGTGGCATCTGAAATCAAAATGCTACCAGCGAAATTTTTTTCCAAATACCAGGCGAACAGAACTATGTAGGAGGTGATTTTCATACAAATGATTTTAGTTTTATGGCTATAACTCCGTTGTTTGAAGGAGTTTGAAGTAGAGTTGTGTACCATGGGTTAGAGCGGAACTCAGGCTTTTTTGTGATACTAAATTTACGCCCCTAATGCCACGCCCTCCTTATATTTGCGATGTATTTGTGTATCCTAACTGAAAAGTACATATTTACTTACCTAGGCATGTCTGTAACCGATCACGTAGTTATTGTATAAAGAGTGGCATCTGAAATCGAAATGCTACCAGGGAAATTTTTTTCCAAATACCAGGCGAATAGAACTATGTAGGAGGTGATTTTCATACAAATGATTTTAGTTTTATGGCTATAACTCCGTTGTTTAAAGGATTTTGAAGTAGAGCTGTGTACCATGGGTTAGAGCGGAACTCAGGCTTTTTTGTGATCCTAAATTTACGCCCCTAATGCCACGCCCTCCTTATATTTTCGATGTATTTGTGTATCCTAACTGAAAAGTAGGTATTTACTTACGTAGGCGTGTCTGTAACCGATCACGTAGTTATTGTATAAAGAGTGGCATCTGAAATCGTAATGCTACCAGGGAAATTTTTTTCCAAATACCAGGCGAACAGAACTATGTAGGAGGTGATTTTCATACAAATGATTTTAGTTTTATGGCTATAAATTCGTTGTTTGAAGGATTTTGAAGTAGAGCTGTGTACCATGGGTTAGAGCGGAACTCAGGCTTTTTTGTGATCCTAAATTTACGCCCCTAATGCCACGCCCTCCTTATATTTTCGATGTATTTGTGTATCCTAACTGAAAAGTAGGTATTTACTTACGTAGGCATGTCTGTAACCGATCACGTAGTTATTGTATAAAGAGTGGCATCTGAAATCGAAATGCTACCAGCGAAATTTTTTTCCAAATACCAGGCGAACAGAACTATGTAGGAGGTGATTTTCATACAAATGATTTTAGTTTTATGGCTATAACTCCGTTGTTTGAAGGAGTTTGAAGTAGAGCTTTGTACCATGGGTTAGAGCGGAACTCAGGCTTTTTTGTGATACTAAATTTACGCCCCTAATGCCACGCCCTCCTTATATTTGCGATGTATTTGTGTATCCTAACTGAAAAGTACATATTTACTTACCTAGGCATGTCTGTAACCGATCACGTAGTTATTGTATAAAGAGTGGCATCTAAAATCGAAATGCTACCAGGGAAATTTTTTCCAAATACCAGGCGAACAGAACTATGTAGGAGGTGATTTTCATACAAATGATTTTAGTTTTATGGCTATAACTCCGTTGTTTGAAGGATTTTGAAGTAGAGCTGTGTACCATGGGTTAGAGCGGAACTCAGGCTTTTTTGTGATCCTAAATTTACGCCCCTAATGCCACGCCCTCCTTATATTTTCGATGTATTTGTGTATCCTAACTGAAAAGTAGGTATTTACTTACGTAGGCATGTCTGTAACCGATCACGTAGTTATTGTATAAAGAGTGGCATCTGAAATCGAAATGCTACCAGGGAAATTTTTTTCCAAATACCAGGCGAACAGAACTATGTAGGAGGTGATTTTCATACAAATGATTTTAGTTTTATGGCTATAACTCCGTTGTTTGAAGGAGTTTGAAGTAGAGTTGTGTACCATGGGTTAGAGCGGAACTCAGGCTTTTTTGTGATACTAAATTTACGCCCCTAATGCCACGCCCTCCTTATATTTTCGATGTATTTGTGTATCCTAACTGAAAAGTACATATTTACTTACCTAGGCATGTCTGTAACCGATCACGTAGTTATTGTATAAAGAGTGGCATCTGAAATCGAAATGCTACCAGGGAAATTTTTTTCCAAATACCAGGCGAACAGAACTATGTAGGAGGTGATTTTCATACAAATGATTTTAGTTTTATGGCTATAAATTCGTTGTTCAAAGGATTTTGAAGTAGAGCTTTGTACCATGGGTTAGAGCGGAACTCAGGCTTTCTTGTGATACCAAATTTACGCCCCTAATGTCACGCCCTCTTTAGATTTTCGATGTATTTGTGTATCCTAACTGAAAAGTACATATTTTCTTACATAGGCATGTCTGTAACCGATCACGTAGTTATTGTATAAAGAGTGAGTGGCATCTGAAATCGAAATGCTACCAGCGAAATTTTTTTCCAAATACCAGGCGAACAGAACTATGTAGGAGGTGATTTTCATACAAATGATTTTAGTTTTATGGCTATAACTCCGTTGTTTGAAGGAGTTTGAAGTAGAGCTTTGTACCATGGGTTAGAGCGGAACTCAGGCTTTTTTGTGATACTAAATTTACGCCCCTAATGCCACGCCCTCCTTATATTTTCGATGTATTTGTGTATCCTAACTGAAAACTACATATTTACTTACGTAGGCGTGTCTGTAACCGATCACGTAGTTATTGTATAAAGAGTGGCATCTGAAATCGTAATGCTACCAGGGAAATTTTTTTCCAAATACCAGGCGAACAGAACTATGTAGGAGGTGATTTTCATACAAATGATTTTAGTTTTATGGCTATAACTCCGTTGTTTGAAGGATTTTGAAGTAGAGCTGTGTACCATGGGTTAGAGCGGAACTCAGGCTTTTTTGTGATACTAAATTTACGCCCCTAATGCCACGCCCTCCTTATATTTTCGATGTATTTGTGTATCCTAACTGAAAAGTACGTATTTACTTACGTAGGCATGTCTGTAACCGATCACGTAGTTATTGTATAAAGAGTGGCATCTGAAATCAAAATGCTACCAGCGAAATTTTTTTCCAAATACCAGGCGAACAGAACTATGTAGGAGGTGATTTTCATACAAATGATTTTAGTTTTATGGCTATAACTCCGTTGTTTGAAAGAGTTTGAAGTAGAGTTGTGTACCATGGGTTAGAGCGGAACTCAGGCTTTTTTGTGATACTAAATTTACGCCCCTAATGCCACGCCCTCCTTATATTTTCGATGTATTTGTGTATCCTAACTGAAAAGTACATATTTACTTACCTAGGCATGTCTGTAACCGATCACGTAGTTATTGTATAAAGAGCGGCATCTGAAATCAAAATGATTCCAGGGAAATTTTTTTCCAAATACCAGGCGAACAGAACTATGTAGGAGGTGATTTTCATACAAATGATTTTAGTTTTATGGCTATAACTCCGTTGTTTGAAGGATTTTGAAGTAGAGCTGTGTACCATGGGTTAGAGCGGAACTCAGGCTTTTTTGTGATCCTAAATTTACGCCCCTAATGCCACGCCCTCCTTATATTTTCGATGTATTTGTGTATCCTAACTGAAAAGTACATATTTACTTACCTAGGCATGTCTGTAACCGATCACGTAGTTATTGTATAAAGAGTGGCATCTGAAATCGAAATGCTACCAGGGAAATTTTTTTCCAAATACCAGGCGAACAGAACTATGTAGGAGGTGATTTTCATACAAATGATTTTAGTTTTATGGCTATAACTCCGTTGTTTGAAGGAGTTTGAAGTAGAGCTTTGTACCATGGGTTAGAGCGGAACTCAGGCTTTCTTGTGATACCAAATTTACGCCCCTAATGTCACGCCCTCTTTAGATTTTCGATGTATTTGTGTATCCTAACTGAAAAGTACATATTTTCTTACGTAGGCATGTCTGTAACCGATCACGTAGTTATTATATAAAGAGTGAGTGGCATCTGAAATCGAAATGCTACCAGCGAAATTTTTTTCCAAATACCAGGCGAACAGAACTATGTAGGAGGTGATTTTCATACAAATGATTTTAGTTTTATGGCTATAACTCCGTTGTTTGAAGGAGTTTGAAGTAGAGCTTTGTACCATGGGTTAGAGCGGAACTCAGGCTTTTTTGTGATACTAAATTTACGCCCCTAATGCCACGCCCTCCTTATATTTTCGATGTATTTGCGTATCCTAACTGAAAACTACATATTTACTTACGTAGGCGTGTCTGTAACCGATCACGTAGTTATTGTATAAAGAGTGGCATCTGAAATCGTAATGCTACCAGGGAAATTTTTTTCCAAATACCAGGCGAACAGAACTATGTAGGAGGTGATTTTCATACAAATGATTTTAGTTTTATGGCTATAAATTCGTTGTTTGAAGGATTTTGAAGTAGAGCTGTGTACCATGGGTTAGAGCGGAACTCAGGCTTTTTTGTGATCCTAAATTTACGCCCCTAATGCCACGCCCTCCTTATATTTTCGATGTATTTGTGTATCCTAACTGAAAAGTAGGTATTTACTTACGTAGGCATGTCTGTAACCGATCACGTAGTTATTGTATAAAGAGTGGCATCTGAAATCAAAATGCTACCAGCGAAATTTTTTTCCAAATACCAGGCGAACAGAACTATGTAGGAGGTGATTTTCATACAAATGATTTTAGTTTTATGGCTATAACTCCGTTGTTTGAAGGATTTTGAAGTAGAGCTGTGTACCATGGGTTAGAGCGGAACTCAGGCTTTTTTGTGATACTAAATTTACGCCCCTAATGCCACGCCCTCCTTATATTTGCGATGTATTTGTGTATCCTAACTGAAAAGTACATATTTACTTACCTAGGCATGTCTGTAACCGATCACGTAGTTATTGTATAAAGAGTGGCATCTGAAATCGAAATGCTACCAGGGAAATTTTTTTCCAAATACCAGGCGAATAGAACTATGTAGGAGGTGATTTTCATACAAATGATTTTAGTTTTATGGCTATAACTCCGTTGTTTGAAGGATTTTGAAGTAGAGCTGTGTACCATGGGTTAGAGCGGAACTCAGGCTTTTTTGTGATACTAAATTTACGCCCCTAATGCCACGCCCTCCTTATATTTTCGATGTATTTGTGTATCCTAACTGAAAAGTAGGTATTTACTTACGTAGGCATGTCTGTAACCGATCACGTAGTTATTGTATAAAGAGTGGCATCTGAAATCAAAATGCTACCAGCGAAATTTTTTTCCAAATACCAGGCGAACAGAACTATGTAGGAGGTGATTTTCATACAAATGATTTTAGTTTTATGGCTATAACTCCGTTGTTTGAAGGAGTTTGAAGTAGAGTTGTGTACCATGGGTTAGAGCGGAACTCAGGCTTTTTTGTGATACTAAATTTACGCCCCTAATGCCACGCCCTCCTTATATTTGCGATGTATTTGTGTATCCTAACTGAAAAGTACATATTTACTTACCTAGGCATGTCTGTAACCGATCACGTAGTTATTGTATAAAGAGTGGCATCTGAAATCGAAATGCTACCAGGGAAATTTTTTTCCAAATACCAGGCGAATAGAACTATGTAGGAGGTGATTTTCATACAAATGATTTTAGTTTTATGGCTATAACTCCGTTGTTTGAAGGATTTTGAAGTAGAGCTGTGTACCATGGGTTAGAGCGGAACTCAGGCTTTTTTGTGATCCTAAATTTACGCCCCTAATGCCACGCCCTCCTTATATTTTCGATGTATTTGTGTATCCTAACTGAAAAGTAGGTATTTACTTACGTAGGCGTGTCTGTAACCGATCACGTAGTTATTGTATAAAGAGTGGCATCTGAAATCGTAATGCTACCAGGGAAATTTTTTTCCAAATACCAGGCGAACAGAACTATGTAGGAGGTGATTTTCATACAAATGATTTTAGTTTTATGGCTATAAATTCGTTGTTTGAAGGATTTTGAAGTAGAGCTGTGTACCATGGGTTAGAGCGGAACTCAGGCTTTTTTGTGATCCTAAATTTACGCCCCTAATGCCACGCCCTCCTTATATTTTCGATGTATTTGTGTATCCTAACTGAAAAGTAGGTATTTACTTACGTAGGCATGTCTGTAACCGATCACGTAGTTATTGTATAAAGAGTGGCATCTGAAATCGAAATGCTACCAGCGAAATTTTTTTCCAAATACCAGGCGAACAGAACTATGTAGGAGGTGATTTTCATACAAATGATTTTAGTTTTATGGCTATAACTCCGTTGTTTGAAGGAGTTTGAAGTAGAGCTTTGTACCATGGGTTAGAGCGGAACTCAGGCTTTTTTGTGATACTAAATTTACGCCCCTAATGCCACGCCCTCCTTATATTTGCGATGTATTTGTGTATCCTAACTGAAAAGTACATATTTACTTACCTAGGCATGTCTGTAACCGATCACGTAGTTATTGTATAAAGAGTGGCATCTAAAATCGAAATGCTACCAGGGAAATTTTTTCCAAATACCAGGCGAACAGAACTATGTAGGAGGTGATTTTCATACAAATGATTTTAGTTTTATGGCTATAACTCCGTTGTTTGAAGGATTTTGAAGTAGAGCTGTGTACCATGGGTTAGAGCGGAACTCAGGCTTTTTTGTGATCCTAAATTTACGCCCCTAATGCCACGCCCTCCTTATATTTTCGATGTATTTGTGTATCCTAACTGAAAAGTAGGTATTTACTTACGTAGGCATGTCTGTAACCGATCACGTAGTTATTGTATAAAGAGTGGCATCTGAAATCGAAATGCTACCAGCGAAATTTTTTTCCAAATACCAGGCGAACAGAACTATGTAGGAGGTGATTTTCATACAAATGATTTTAGTTTTATGGCTATAACTCCGTTGTTTGAAGGAGTTTGAAGTAGAGCTTTGTACCATGGGTTAGAGCGGAACTCAGGCTTTTTTGTGATACTAAATTTACGCCCCTAATGCCACGCCCTCCTTATATTTGCGATGTATTTGTGTATCCTAACTGAAAAGTAGGTATTTACTTACGTAGGCATGTCTGTAACCGATCACGTAGTTATTGTATAAAGAGTGGCATCTGAAATCAAAATGCTACCAGCGAAATTTTTTTCCAAATACCAGGCGAACAGAACTATGTAGGAGGTGATTTTCATACAAATGATTTTAGTTTTATGGCTATAACTCCGTTGTTTGAAGGAGTTTGAAGTAGAGTTGTGTACCATGGGTTAGAGCGGAACTCAGGCTTTTTTGTGATACTAAATTTACGCCCCTAATGCCACGCCCTCCTTATATTTGCGATGTATTTGTGTATCCTAACTGAAAAGTACATATTTACTTACCTAGGCATGTCTGTAACCGATCACGTAGTTATTGTATAAAGAGTGGCATCTGAAATCGAAATGCTACCAGGGAAATTTTTTTCCAAATACCAGGCGAATAGAACTATGTAGGAGGTGATTTTCATACAAATGATTTTAGTTTTATGGCTATAACTCCGTTGTTTGAAGGATTTTGAAGTAGAGCTGTGTACCATGGGTTAGAGCGGAACTCAGGCTTTTTTCTGATATCAAATTTACGCCCCTAGTGCCACGCCCTCCTTAGATTTTCGATGTATTTGTGTATCCTAACTGAAAAGTACATATTTACTTACGTAGGCATGTCTGTAACCTATCACGTAGTTATTGTATAAAGGGTGGCATCTGAAATCGAAATGCTACCAGGGAAATTTTTTTCCAAATACCAGGCGAACAGAACTATGTAGGAGGTGATTTTCATACAAATGATTTTAGTTTTATGGCTATAAATTCGTTGTTTGAAGGATTTTGAAGTAGAGCTTTGTACCATGGGTTAGAGCGGAACTCAGGCTTTCTTGTGATACCAAATTTACGCCCCTAATGCCACGCCCTCTTTAGATTTTCGATGTATTTGTGTATCCTAACTGAAAAGTACATATTTACTTACGTAGGCATGTCTGTAACCGATCACGTAGTTATTGTATAAAGAGTGGCATGTAAAATCGAAATGCTACCAGGGAAATTTTTTTCCAAATACCAGGCGAACAGAACTATGTAGGAGGTGATTTTCATACAAATGATTTTAGTTTTATGGCTTTAACTCCGTTGTTTGAAGGATTTTGAAGTAGAGCTGTGTACCATGGGTTAGAGCGGAATTCAGGCTTTTTTGAAATACCAAATTTACGCCCCTAATGCCACGCCCTCTTTAGTTTTTCGATGTATTTGTGTATCCTAACTGAAAAGTCCAAGTTTACTTACGTAGGCATGTCTGTAACCGATCACGTAGTTATTGTATAAAGAGTGGCATCTGAAATCGAAATGCTACCAGCGAAATTTTTTTCCAAATACCAGGCGAACAGAACTATGTAGGAGGTGATTTTCATACAAATGATTTTAGTTTTATGGCTTTAACTCCGTTGTTTGAAAGATTTTGAAGTAGAGCTTTGTACCATGGGTTAGAGCGGAACTCAGGCTTTCTTGTGATACTAAATTTACGCCCCTAATGCCACGCCCTCTTTAGATTTTCGATGTATTTGTGTATCCTAACTGAAAAGTACATATTTACTTACGTAGGCATGTCTTTAACCGATCACGTAGTTATTGTATAAAGAGTGGCATCTAAAATCGAAATGCTACCAGGGAAATTTTTTTCCAAATACCAGGCGAACAGAACTATGTACAAATTATTTTAGTTTTATGGCTATAACTCCGTTGTTTGAAGGAGTTTGAAGTAAAGCTGTGTACTAAAGACGTGCAGTAGTACACCACAAAGTATTTGTAAAACAAATACACCATGGTAGATACCATATACTATTGGTATAAATGAGAGAATGAGTGTAACTGATATTGTCTGCTTTTGCTTCTACTCATCTACTCTACCCACAAAAACAATAACAGTTCTTTATGGTTTTGCGTTGAGTATTGTATTGTATTTGTTTCTTGCTCTCAAATAACTGTTGTACTACAAGTATTTTTGATTTACTTATTAGGTATTTTTAAATATTTATGGTGCCAAAAATATACAAGTAAACTTTGGTGTTGTAAGTAAATATTATTAACAACAATAAGGCATGCGTCCAGTAAACAATTTACTGAAACCGCCTTATCTCCGGAACGCTTTCATCAATCTTCCTCGGATAAAAGGCCACCAATAGACCGTCGCGAGGCCAACATTGATGGAAGAACCTTTCACCATCAACTGACCCGCCGACACTTTAAGGGGGAAAAACACTTTCCCCTCAACCTAGGCCCGCCAAACCATACATGGGCACACTGCATTATATTTTTAATGCAGTATTTATAGCAGTAAGCAGTAAAATTTTACTCGTTACTGAAAAAAATTGCAGTAAGCAGTAAAATTTTACTGATTACTGAAAAAATTTAAATTAAGCAGTAAAATTTTACTGATTACTGAAAAAAATTGCAGTAACCAGTAAAATTTTACTCGTTACTGAAAAAATTGCAGTAACCAGTAAAATTTTAATCATTACTGCAATTTTTTCAGTAACGAGTAAAATTTTAATCATTACTGCAATTTTTTCAGTAACGAGTAAAATTTTACTGGTTACTGCAATATTTAAGAAACGAGTAAAAATCCACTAGCAAATGGAAACGATTTTGAAAATACTTCCAGCAATTTAAGTGAAAATTTTCGTAAACTAAAGCGATTGTTAGAGAGCGATGATACTGATTAAAAATTGACTTCCGATTTTTTTTTTTTGTTAATATTTTATTCCATAATCACTTTTCTATTGTTTTTTGTTTAAAAAAATAAATGCATGAAGCAACACAAATTTAAATTACTTACTATTACGTGGAAACAATTCTGTCTTTTTTATGGATACTCTATTTTTTTACGTGATTTCCTTTACGCGAATTTTCGAGGAACGATCTATCGTGTAAAAACAGAATTAGGTGTATTGCATTAATCATTGAAATTTTAGCATTTTTCCGTTACAACAAAATATATCCCATAATAAAAGAGAAGATTTTTTTTACAACAACGCATTCCCAGTTGGCCATGTTGAATAGTCATTCAAACAGATCCATTTACCAAGATTATTAATTATTGAAGACATAATAAAGATTATAAATTTTTCATACAATATCTTTCAAACTTGGTGTCTAAAATCACTTAAATAACATAGAATATTTATTTAATCGTAATAAATAAGAATTTATTTACCAAAAGAAAAAAAACCTATAAAAATGTTTCATTCCTTAAGACAATTCTAATAAAAAAAATATCCTATTGTATATTTCTGTAAATTTTTATGCAATCGTCAGTTAAAATGCAATTTTTGCATTTGTATTAATTATAAGAATTACTTCAGTAATCAGTAAAATTTTACTGGTTACTGCAATTTTTTCAGTAACGAGTAAAATTTTACTGCTTACTGCAATTTTTTTCAGTAATCAGTAAAATTTTACTGGTTACTGCAATTTTTTTCAGTAATCAGTAAAATTTTACTGCTTACTTCTTTTTTTTTTCAGTAACGAGTAAAATTTTACTGCTTACTGCAATTTTTTTCAGTAAGCAGTAAATTTCAAATTTTTAATGCAGTATTTATTTAATGCAGTATGCCCATGTATGCGCCAAACTCACATCACTATGTCTCCAGGCCCTACCTATTCCATTCCTCCTTTTGCCCTCAAAAATTTTTTTTACCCTATTTTTTCAAAATTATTCATTTCTAACTTCACTGTACAGCAATCATCATATAAATTATACATACAAAATTTTATTCGCATAGTACAATAAGTTACTTATTGTATTCCACCATTAACTACAAGTATTTGCTTGTGAGAAATATAGGAAAACCAATATGTTACTCTCATTTTCTCTTTATCCATTCATACCCTAACTGCTACAAAAAATAACCATACCAACTTGTATCTGCAACGCAGAACCATTTATCTATACACATTCAGTTCAGCAAAGACACACAAAATGTTCGAACAGTTGTAACTGTGCACGTCTTTACTGTGTACCATGGGTTAGAGCGGAACTCAGGCTTTTTTGTGATCCTAAATTTACGCCCCTAATGTCACGCCCTCCTTATATTTTCGATGTATTTGTGTATCCTAACTGAAAAGTAGGTATTTACTTACGTAGGCGTGTCTGTAACCGATCACGTAGTTATTGTATAAAGAGTGGCATCTGAAATCGTAATGCTACCAGGGAAATTTTTTTCCAAATACCAGGCGAACAGAACTATGTAGGAGGTGATTTTCATACAAATGATTTTAGTTTTATGGCTATAACTCCGTTGTTTGAAGGATTTTGAAGTAGAGCTGTGTACCATGGGTTAGAGCGGAACTCAGGCTTTTTTGTGATACTAAATTTACGCCCCTAATGCCACGCCCTCCTTATATTTTCGATGTATTTGTGTATCCTAACTGAAAAGTACGTATTTACTTACGTAGGCATGTCTGTAACCGATCACGTAGTTATTGTATAAAGAGTGGCATCTGAAATCAAAATGCTACCAGCGAAATTTTTTTCCAAATACCAGGCGAACAGAACTATGTAGGAGGTGATTTTCATACAAATGATTTTAGTTTTATGGCTATAACTCCGTTGTTTGAAAGAGTTTGAAGTAGAGTTGTGTACCATGGGTTAGAGCGGAACTCAGGCTTTTTTCTGATAATTTACGCCCCTAATGCCACGCCCTCCTTAGATTTTGGATGAAATTGTAGAGAACTGATATCCTAACTGGAGAGTACATGTTTTTTTATTGTACATATGTATGTATTCGAACCAGTACGTATAAGGAGTGACATCTGAAATCGAAATGTTAGCAGCGGAATTTTTTTTCAGATACCAGGCGAACAGATCTGTGTAGGAGATGTTTTTATTGCAAAGATTTTAGTTTTATGGCTATAACTCCGTTGTTTTAAGGAGTTTGAGTTGAATAAAACTTTTTTTCTTAATTTTTAAGCATATTCTATAAACTCTTATTCAAATTTTTTTAATATCTTGTTTCGTTTCGAAATTATACGAGCTTTAAATGTGCTGGTTGAAATAAGCTGGGAGCCACTGTATGTACTCGTATAATGATTATAGTTTCTAGAATATATTTTAAGTTCTTGTTTTGAAAAAGCTTTCAAATGTAAAAAATATGAAATTTAAAAAAAAAATATTTCGTGTGACAATGAATCATCTTTCTGTACAGGCACACGCAGTTAACACCTACGATATGATTTTCATTGATTTTTTTATTTTCAATCAACGTCATTTTAACACGCAACTTTTAAAAGAATAATTCTATTATCTATTTATATTCGTACATACAATATTTATTTGAATTCTTGGAATTGAATTAACTGTTCTTGGCCAGAAAATTAAAAAAAAAAAAAAAAAATTCAAAACATTGAATGGACAGAAACATGAAAAAAATATTCATAGTCTTGCCAAATGTTCTATTTGTTGCAAACGATCCTTTTGAATCATTTGAATACATTTACAAACACACATAGTTGCTAAATAATTAATATGGTACGTACATTAATACCGTAGAGTCAAATAAGTAATTGTTTGAATTCTCCGCAGGTCACAATGTATATTAATTAGTATATTGCTATATAATAGATATGCATACAGTGTCTTACAAAACTCTATACACCACACATATTGCTAAACATAAAGAAAAACAGTTCAGATGCAGTTTCATTTTGTTAACATGAACAAAATTTATTACTTTATATATACAAACGTAAATAATTGAATACGTAAAATGAAAAAAAATTCTAAATACGGTGTAAACTAACTACAAACTGAAGAAACCGACTAAATAGAAGGTTTATTTCAAAAAAAGTGGATAGGAATGCAAATATCAATGGTCAATTTCAGGCATAATTATTCAAAAACTCTGTAAATATTTAAGAAAGCTTACATTCATAACAAAACTCCACGCAAAAGTATCTTGTAAGTGATTCATTTAGAATTTTCTGGGGACTATATTCCAAACGCCAGTTCTTTGAACTTTAAGTTTAAATATGATATATTATTGAGTTGTAGAAGTCCTAAATAAAGTTGTTACTGCATGGCATGGAAGTCTTAGTTATAGATACTACCCACAGCGAACGAAGACCACTGATTTGATACATACGGTCAAAAAAAAGTCTGCCTACACCACGGTATGTAGACAATTTTCCGGTGATTTTTATCAAACTGAAAAAGGTATTAATAGCGTTGTATTAATAGCAGTTGCAATTAAGAATGTTTAAAGACAAAAACGAACATAAAAAATATAACCTAGAAATACATTTTTCTGCGATTGTATGAGTACATGTGTATATTCGGGAGTTTTCTATCTTGTATTCCGTAATGATGCAAAGTTGAACTAAAATGTCTTGAAATCATGCCGCAAAGGTATTACATAGACTTACCTCAATTTGTGTACCATTGAATATGGATGAGAGGTCTTAGGCGAAGACATATTTTTGTATTTAAATTCGTATTCTGACGACTTTTTTAAAAAACTTTTTAAAATTTGAATTAATGTTTGCTAAAATTTCTGATAAAGTTAACTTTATTACTAATACTACTAATTTAATTTTATTGTTGGATCGGTTGAATGATAAAATATCTCATATAAGACTTTTAATGACCAGTGTATGTTTTTAGTAGAAAATTACAACAATCTAGTGCATTAGTAATTCGCTATCGATTTAATATAGCAATAGATCTGGTTTTTCTCGGTTTTATCTCAATTTAATTTTCTAAATGAAACATTTTTCTAAAAATGTTCAGCCACAAAGTAGAATTTACTACTTTTCAATTATTTTTATGTAAACATTTTTTTTTTTTTTACATTTTTTTTACTATGCATACAGACAGCGTTAAAATATCTAGAAATACACTATATTCACGTAGTAAAGAATTAATGATTTATTTCCCAGTAATATGGCAACTCTTTATTTTGTAAATCCTTGACCTAACCTTTACTATTTATAGCCCATTACCTATGTATGCATTTGTCAATAATTGTTTTTGTTATTTTCTTTTACATCATTTTCTGCTTTGTTTATAATGAAACAAACAAAAGTGCAACAATATTTACAAATGTACAGCAAAACTATTTTGCCAAATCATCGTGTGCAAAAACAAATAATCAGCCATATTGTAAAAACGCCATATTTATACGATGGACATGGCGTCACGTTATTAACAAAGTGCTCTACAATAACAATAATATTTTTAATTCTATTCATCAATGTTTTTATTTTTTTTTTTTTTTTTTTTTTTTTTTTCAAAAGAAAAAAGAGATCATGCCGAATGAAATTGTAAATAAAAAATGACACATAAAAAAGACGAACTGGTAGTACCAGTTACCGGTTGCCAAAAACACAAAATGGCAAAGAAAACCTTAATAAAAGCAAATAATCAAATAGACATGATCATGCAAAATTTTCTACACTATACACTTGTTGTTCATAGGTATTTAGGTATGTACATATACATGCATATGTAGTGTAATTAATTTAATACATTTCTATTGTTGTAGTCTACATTATCCACCCAATTGCTATTATTATAATGATAGTTTTCGTTTCTGTTTTTATTTTAACTGTTGTTTTTTTGTTTAGTATGATTACAATAATAATTTTGTTCATTTCGTGCATGTTCAATCTTGTCCGCTGATTTTTAATGACTTTAATATAAACATACACAAAAACAGACTAATATGTGTATTAAAACTTGTTGATGACTCATCCATTGAAACTTTTTCAGTTACGTCTGCTTTAATATTAGCTTCGATTGTTTGTATCTCTTTTACCTTCATATGTATATGGCAGACAGAGACAGAAAGCAACAACCACAACAAAAGATAATAAAAGCCATACAAAAACAGATACGAAGAAAAAAAAAAGATTTTACAAAAGCTTTAGTAATTCCAAGAATTATTTGAATGTATTTGTTTTCAAGTCTTATACGTACATAATACCTACTCACACAGGTTTAAATACTCAATTCCCCATATTAAAAACCTGTTTTGTGTGTTTCCACAGACAATATTAAAAGCTCTCTGTCATACTCTTTAATTTTCCCCTTGTGGTAATGGGAATTTCTTATACACAATAAGTATGAAAATACATGCATGTATGTATGTTGGTAAAACCGCTACAAAGTACATTTAGTACACCCGTAAAAATTGTAGTGTCAATAAATTCTCTTTCTCTACGCTTCCTCTACGTATGTATGTATATTGTAGGTAAATAAAAAGTTAATAAATAAAAGACGTACTGAGTGTTTTGTCTAAAACATTGTACATCTGTATTTATGTAAAATTGATAAAGTTGTCTTCAAGCACTGATAAGATTTTTTTCGGCACTAGTTTGTTAATAATAAATCAAAATACATTTAAATAAAATACTAAGTGTGGATAGTGCTCCAAACAAATAAAATTACGTATTTTTTTTTTTTTTTTTGATATTATTAAGCTAAACCTATCTGACACAAACAACAAATAGAGAATTTTCATAATAATTTCCTAGATCGTATTAACTGTTAGGAAAACGATCGTTTGTCACTGCTAAAAAAATAAAAGGATTGAATGTTGTTTAGCCCCGTCAACCTAATCTGTTTTAATCCCTCATTACACTATAATAGGTTCCATAATCATAATAGAGAATTAAGCGTTTACCCACAACAGATTTGAATTAAAAATAAATAAGTCTACAGTTTAATGTTTCGTGTTTATAGGAAGTAATCTGATAATTGATAGAACTAACTTCATTTTTATATTATATTCTATGTGTATGTATATGACCCATAAAAAGTTCATTTAGCCAAAGGTTATGCGGTATATGTTTGTTCACATTTTCGAATTGTGTTCGATTGTGAAAATTTCTAGGCCCATAACGTGCTCTTTTGCTTAACAAACTTTAAAAAGAATTAAGGCTTTTGCTTTGTCTAACTGAACGTATTATTTATTCCAAATTTATAAATTTTTAAATACAATTTGGTGTTGGTTTGCCAATCATTTTGGACAAGTTTTTAGACGAAAGAGTTTCTATAATAGATCGCTTTTTTTGCATTGTGCAGTTGATCACTTCATATATAAAACTCTTCTATTTTTGTCCATGCTTTTAATTGAGGCAGATCCTTTCATGCATTAATTTGTAAAAGATAAACGTTATATCTCTGAATTTTCGCAGCAATCGCTTTAAACAAGATTTAAAGTATTTTACTTTTTCTTTCAACATAAAACCCTTTGCCGGAAGGTTCGGATTGCGCACGTTAACAAAACAGTTGTATATAGATTTCTCCATCATAGGGAGCTCTGCAGTTTGCTACTTTCGAAATTTTCCTGGTCTATAATATGGAATGATCTTATTTCGTGTTTAAGACGTAGTTGATATCTAAATGTCATCTTTTTTATTTAGTACTTGCTTGTTTTTGTAAAAGTTCAACAAAATTCTCAACTTTCTTTAAAAGCACAGGCTGATGTACTTTTTTACCCATAAAAACAGAAAATTTGTAATGGATGTTTGCAAAAATATAATATTAAATACCTCCACCTACTTAGAATTTAGTAACTTTATTTTATGTTTCAAACAGGGACCGTAACTGTTATATTTTTATCGTAAAAGTCAGAAAATAAGAATTATGTTTTGACTTTTATTTTTTCGAGCAGAAATAAAAGTTACTTTTTGACTTTTATTTTTTCGAGCAAAAATAACAGTTATTTTTGACTTTTATTTTTACGAGCAGAAATAAAAGTTATTTTTTGACTTTTATTTTTTCGGGTGGAAATAACAGTTGTTTTTGATTTTTATTTTTTCGAGCAGAAATAAAAGCTTTTTTTTGTTTTAATTCATGATGAATTCATAATATTTGTTAAAAAATTCTTGAAAACATTAAAGTAAATTATGTTAAAAAATTATTAGATTTAAGTTTTGCAATAAATATTAATAAATATTATGAATTCATCATGAATTAAAACAAAAACAACTTTTATTTCTGCTCGAAAAAATAAAAGTCAAAAAATTACTATGATTTTTTTTTTTAAATAAAAATCAGGTTTTTAAAAATCATCGCATTTTATAAAAATTTTGTCCAAGACAATCAAAATGGTATTGTTTTTGTGTTGAATTGTTCTCCGACATTTCCTTGCGGTTGCTTTTTTTAATCAAAAATTCAAAAATAACAGTTATTTTCGGTCCCTGGTTTCAAATATTCCCATTTTAATATTGCAAAAAAAATTAATTAATTTTCCCTATATGTATTACATAAATTTCATGCAATATTTTTACCATTTAATATTTATAACAATTAATATTATTAAACAATTATTTTAACGTTACTGGGTTTGATATTTTTCTTAGAAATGAAATTTTTTCCTGGAATTCCCAATAGATATGATTGTTGGTCGTTATCAGTAGATGTACATATATGTTCATTTAATGTATATTTTTATTGTTGTTTATTTATTAGTTACTGAAAAAAGGCACGTATATTTAACAAATTTATGATTATTATTATTAACGAGGGTCTCCGAAGTAATTAAAATAATTCAAAATCTAATCTATTAAATTATTAATACGAAAATGTCTGTACAAATTATTTAATTGTATTTAAATACAAATAAATAATATATTAAATATTACCATTTTATTAGTTCAATGATCTTTATCTGCATATACATATGTATGTATATAAATATATATATGTATGTATGTACGTCTCAAATAAAAGTTTATTATACTAAGCTATATTATTTATATTTTATATATGAAAAAGCTTATTATATTATCTCAAAAAATTTACATTGTACATGTGAGCACATATACCTAAATTTCTTGACAATTTCAAATCGAGTTACCTGATCACAAAACAATCCATCTCAAATAAAATAAATATTGTAGGTATTACAAATTTTTTTCGTCTTTGTTATCAATTGTAAAATTCTATAAATCATATTTTAAATAAATAGATTTTTAATTTAATTATTTTTTTTTTTACTAAAAAGACTGTTTTTTTCATTTGATTGTCACACATTCTATTTCTTAATTAGTCATTGTCTTTCAATATTTTTTTGTTGTTTTCAATATTTGAAGTTGAAAAGCCTCCATTGTCAATGGGCGGTATGCAAATTGGATCTATTGTTAGACTATATCCTAACCTTAAAAAAGCCTGAGCATCAATCTTGGCATATGCGAAAGATATTATGGAGTAGCATATTTTGGCCCTTTTTACGGCGGCAATTAATGCAAAAAGCCAAACTATTTTGAATAATAATTAATAAGTTTTTTCTATTGACTATTTGGTGATCATTGAAAAATATGAAATTTTATATTATACGCACGTACTGACATGGATACAAATAAAATATATTAAAGTGCTTGTAAAGAAATAAATCGCAATAGACTTCAGACGTGTTATTGCTTTAAAAAATTTCCTAAAAATAAGTAATCACCAATTGGTAATTGACTGCGAAATTTAGAGTGAACGAAAAGTTTCTGTATAGGCCTGTTATATACATATATAGCATAGTTACAGGTGGACATACAAAGAAATATTGCCAAAAATCTGTACAGAATTCTATAAGAGTATTTAAGATATTTTTGGTATAGAGATCGATCATTATTTATGATTACATGAATAAAAATCTCTAAAATTTATTATATTTACTGCCAATTGTTTTGTGGCGGATCTAAGGCTGTTCTGGTCTACCAAAGATACATATATGCTGCAAGAAACCACCAGATTCGATTCTACTGCACAGTCATGTTCGTTTAGAAGGAATTAACGTTATTCGATACTAAGATGTTTGCTAGGATAGTTTATTATCCACAATTTTAAGGTTACTTTAAAGATCTAAAAGTTAAATTCTTTCATTTCAGTCGAAATATATAAACCTTGGGAAGTACATTATGTTATCTCTATACACATACATACATATGTACGATAAAATCAAATCTTCAGAATCGATCATTATAATAAAAACAATTAACAAGCCAAATACCTTGTTAAAAAAAGTGGGGAAAATTTAAGAAAATAAACGTTAAACAAGTAAAGCAGTATTTTCAAAAAATCCCACTTTTTTCGTGTTATTTGTGTATTTTGTAGCTTTTTTTAAAAGCACTACTTCAAGTATTGTACAGAATAAACATGACGTATTTATCTCTATAGTGTTTGTGCGCGTGTGTGATAAAGAAAAAGCTTTTCACACACACACACACACCAACAAATCGAATGACTGTGCACTGTTGTATAGTGAAAAATGAATTTCACAACGAAACTAAATTCGAAGCAAATTTAACGCGTTAGCTGCTTGTCTGCAAGTTGCGTTCGGGCGATACCCAAGTGTTTCATTTTCAATAGTTAGAAAATAAATAAAAATAATTCTCCACTTAAAAAAAGGAGGCTATTCCTTTAATAAAAAAAAAGAATTGAGTGAAATTATAAAAGAAAAAGTGGCTAAATCAGCTAAAGAATATCTTAATTATAGATGTAAAACAGAAATTGTTTAAATAAATCAAAAAGAAAATAAAGTGTAAATTTAAGAAGAAAGAAAAAAAAATAAAACGTAATAAAAACGCAGACGTACGTGTATTGATAGTAGAATAGACTTAACTTAGTTGTCTCTTGGTTTTTTTCTGTTAAAGAAGACCAAAAAAAAGAATTCGAATTGTATAAAAGTATTTTTCTTTTGTTTAACGTTTAGAGGAAATTTTCGTTAAATTTCCTCAAATCGCGAGCGCGAAGTTGTTTTTTTTATTTTTTAAGGTTTTTTTGTAAAACCAAATTTTATACGGCGTTTTTTTTTACCAATTGTATAACTGTAAGTAAAATATATTTTCCAATTAAACATAAATTTAATTAGCATATGATCACAGTTTAAAGTAAAGATCATAAAATATATTATTGTTCTGCAGTGTAGTGTAGTGAGTGGATACGTATAGTTTTGCAAAATATACATTTGTGTCTGTAGTTTATTGTGTATGTGCTACACTTGTTTTGTACGTTTGAATAACATGTGACGCCATTTTGTCCAATTGCCATATTGTTGATAACATTTACATTTATTTATTGTACAATTTACTTTCCTGCAATTTCCAACAACAATTTAGAGAAAATGTATAATTGCTTTTAATTACAATATGTATTTGTTCATATTGTAATACGTACATAGGTATGTACATTTGGGGGAAAATCCCATTCGAAAAGCTTTCAATAATTGTTTTTGTTTTTTATTATAAAAAAATATAATTAACATTTAAGCTTTTTCTACATGGTATAAATATTATCGTAGATAGTGTTTTTCTTATTGTTTTTATTATTGCTATTTAATTTATTTGCGGTATATATATACAGTGGCGAACGAAATTATTTGTTATTAATGTTATACCCCACACTGGAACTTGTTGATATTTTGAAAATATTTTGATTTGAAAATCAGGAATTTAAAATGAATGGTACAAGATAGGCACAGGTCTACATGAAAGTCCTTTTTTTAGTTTTTAAATGTGTAGATAAAAAGGACACGTTTATTTATTAACAAGCATAAGAATTTTTAAAGGATGTATTGTATATTTATCAGAGAAATATTTCCTTTATTTTTTTCTCTTATTGTTGTTAACATCTTTCTATTGTTTAAATTATAACGTTATTTTTAACGTTATAACTATTCTCATACATAGTATGTATTAGTAATTAGAAGGAATATTTTTTAGGATTAGTTAAAATCCTTTGCATTAAAGAAACTTTAAAAAGTTGAAAACCAAATTTAAGCAAAACTAGCCGATAATTCTTAATAAAAATATGAAACGAATTTTTTCATTTCTGTCTAAAATTAATCGTGTCGTGATATTATGACTTAGTATCATTGTTGGATATTTTAAATCATTGTTTTTATTTTAAATTATATTATAATAAAAGAATTATATGACTGCAAATGCAGTCATTAATTGTTTTCCCATGAGTCAATATTTATAAAATTATTTTTTTTTTTTTAGTTTATTTTATTTGCAATCTATTTTAAAAATTTAAAATAATGAGCAAATTTCATAACTTAAATACCTATAACTTATATTGACTTCCTAAAACTCAAAAGAAAAGAGTAAATACAAAGAGAATTTATAAAAATATAAACAATTTTTATTTTACAAGAGCCTTTGTTTTTTTTTTCTTAATCGATTTCAAGATTTTTTATTTTTAGTAGAGAAATTGCAATAAATTTCAAAAAACAAACATTTCTTTAACAACAATCTATTGATGTGTTGACTTTCAAGTCTAATTTTAAATCAATTCAATGCGAATGAAGAAAGAGCCTTAAATTTAAAATGAAAATAAAAATTTATCAAATGCAAACTATATTTTTACGTACCCCCCTGTTATCTACAGTTTTACTAAAAAAAAATACTATAATAAGATATAATTAATTGTTTTAACTTAAAAATAAATGTATCCTATTTACAATGTTTTGTTTTTCTTTTTTTTTATAATTACAGTTTGAAGGGAAGTTGCGTCTAAGACTCTTTGAAGAGCGAGTTTAGAGGTTCCCTTACAATTTCATTGTTCCTTTCTAACGGTGAATTAAAAGTAAGTACATTTTTTAATAATACATTTTCACTCAAATATAATTCCAAATTTGTATAATTAACCATATAAAATACAACCCACTTCACCCCCCCAAAAAAAGCAAGAAAAAATGAAAAAAGTAAAGCAATTAAAAAATAAATAAAGATGAAAAAAAGAGAAAAACGAAAAAAATCGAAAAAAAATCGAAAAAAAAACAAAAGAAATCGAAAAAAAAACAAAAAATTGAAAAAAACAAAAAATCAAAAAAAAAAAAAAAAATTAAAAAAAAAACAAGAAAAAATTCAAAAAAATATCGAAAAAAAGCAAAATAAAACTAAAAAAAGATAAAAAGAAACAAAAAATCAAAAAAAAGGTAAAAATTAAAAAACACATAAAAAACAAAATACGTACAAAAAAATAAAAATAATGAAGAAAAAATAATAATAAAAAAAAACACCAAAAAATAACCACAAAAGAATTAAAAATACGAAACAAATAAAAACGAAAGAAAATACAAACAAACAAAAAAGCACACGACATACAAAATGAATACCATTTAAAAAAATCTCCCACCACCTCATACATACATATCATAATTTGCCACGTATCTGTATTATTTTTGTTTTTTTTTTTTACTTGTCAAACAATTCGTTATGGTAAAGGACTTTCAATAATATGGTATTTTTGTTTATTTTTTCTTCCACATTACGTTATTGCTCCACTCATTTGTCACAACTCTATATGCGTTTAAAAAAAATACAATTTTTTCCAAATACAAATGTAACAAACTTGTCAACATTTGCTCAAATTATTATAACCAATGACGCTATAAAAAAATATCGATAACAATTTTTAACGAAAACTGTACCGTATTGTAAAAAACTAAAACTGAAAAAATCAATTGTTCTGTTGTCCGTTCGTTGTTAAAAAACTTTTAGCCTGTTTCAACATGGCATTCAACACTGAAATCCAATCAAGCCACTCCCGGCCCCAAACTCTCAACAACAATCAAGTCGTCATCAACAACAGCACCAACCAGATTAACACAAATAGCGTTAACGGAACCGGTACAACAGAAGAATCAAGTGCATACAATTACGATAACAACAAGTTCAGAAAAGTCGGAAAACATAATATTGATGATCCAGGAACCCCAACAACCAGAAATTATCGAAATTCCGGTGGTCAATCGATTATTCAACAAAACAGTTCAAAGCAGTTTGAAGAATCAAAGCAACATAAATCAGAAAACGTTGATACAAATACAACCACAAAATTCGAAACCAAGAATATTTTTGCTTACGAGGCCTTCGAAATCTCGACTGGTTCGGTTGGAAACTCAAAGAGTGCAACCTCACCACCCTCAGAAAATAGCAAGAGCGACCCCGGCAAATATAGCAAGTCAACAACAGTCACAGACGAAAATCATAAGAATACCCTTTTTACCAAGGTCTCAAGTGAAAACACTTTCAGTGAAAAGCAATACAAACCAAGCGCTAAAGAAAGACACGATAATTGTCCCACAAGACACTGTTCAGTATACGAACGAAAGTCACAATACGGATCAACGATCCTCCCAAACACAAACTCAGTTATATCCGATAATACAGGAACAAACAAATCAATTGTCTCCAACCCTTATTACTTCCACGGAGACCAGCAGCAATCAAAGCGTCAAGAATACAATACACAAGAGTACAGTGCAGAAAAGCAATCAAAGCGAACCGAAAGCGCAATTACTAACTCCATTGACATTGGCATCAATGGCCGGTATAGAGTTGACAGGTGCCGATATGTCCCTTTCACAAGCGGATATGAGTGGAGCAATGCCGCCTACTGCTACAGTTGAAGAGATAAATGTTCCGGTATTCATAGATGGTGAGTACTGTGTATGTACATGAGGACTGGCATACTCTAATAGCACTTTATATATACATACATGCATACATATGTATGTACGTATATATCGATGAAAAATCGAAATTGTGCCGAAGAGTTGACCACTTCATGGTTATGTGTGTATAAATGTGTTTTTGTTATTGAAACGTAAAAGCATGGAAGAACATGAACTCGTACATTACTAATCTTATTCATGGGACAATCGACTGACATTTCACTAAATCTAATGGATCTGTTATGAACAGCAATCAAATTTCAGTTGCGTTGCCAGCTGACCATCAAAATTTTGTAGTCACAGAGAAAAGTACATTTTCGGAATTACTGGCAATGCAACTGAAATTCAGTTGCCATCCATAAAACTTGTACAGATATAGGGTTCTATTGCATTAGTTTAATATTTGCATGTACTATCTATGCAAATTTAAATACATACATTGTAGACTAAAAATTCTGAAAGTAAGGAACCGACCTCTCTACAATATGACGACACTCTACAGGGACTAGAAACAGTTTAAAACATTAAACATAAAACTCGTAAAACATATGTATAGCATATGATTTTTACAAACAAAATATCACATAAGAAATCACAGTGCAATGAACCATTCGCAAGTGAAAACCATGGAACAAAGAGATGATGATGGCCCATTAAAAAAGTAAAAAGATTGATGGTTCGATGATGTACAGTTTGGTGCCAAAGGTAATGGTGATGAGCAGTAGTGCAATTAAATATTGTGCACTAAACATTTTCTATATTCATTGATATACATATTTAAATTTTATTTGCACTCTATTACTATTATATTTGTTTTAGCTTTTCTAGTCGACGATCGTTAATCATGCTGCTAAAGTATACATAATAATATAAAAGATGAGTAGAAAAATAATTAGGATTTATTGCTGAGGCTGTCTACAGTCCTAAAAAAGCGAACAAAATTTAAAAAAAAAAACACACTCAATATTTCAAAAGAGGCATATTTCGTAAATATTTTTTCTTAAATATATATCTTTATAAAGTCTATTCAGTGACACCATTTTGCTCCTCATTAGATCTTCACTAAAAGGTTTTGTACTTTCTAAATGAAAATTCTAAATTATTTAATACTTTAATTGATATTTAGCCTCTCAAATACTGAATTCACTAAGGAATTACGAAAATACAATATATTACCATACTTCAGATTACTCAAGTTCTTCAATAGGTTCCAAATATTTCTTAACTTGTTATTTTCCTTAACGTTATTTTCTAAATCGATACAATATTTAAAACGATCTTCAAACCAAAGACAAATTTTTGAGTAAATTTAAAATTAAACGCAGTACTCAAAAGCGTACATAGCCGTTTAAATTGCTGGTTTCTGAAATAATTTTAAGAATATTTTTTCATTCAAAACAATTTTTATTTCGTTTTTCCAAAAGAAAAAAAAAATTTGTTGAACTTTCATAAAATGAAATGTATTAACTGCAAAGCTTTTCTATTGGCTTTATTGGGCTTAAGTTTGGAGAATACTGTCATAATTTCTTTTTGCTTTTAAGGGAAAAAAACTGGAAACATTTTTCAACAAAAATAAAAAACGTTAGAATCCAAATTGCATCTTCCGAATTGCTCATTTGTTTAAAATCCTACAAATTAACCTTTGGAATCATGATTTCCTGTCACCTTACAGAAATGCTTGCGTTCGTACAGCAATTTGCTGGTCAAATTTCAAACTTTCCCTCTACACTAAGCAACTATTTAGACACTTCAGGTCTTCTTCAGTTTTTCATTCATTATTCATTGATTTTGTATCTCTTTTTTACACCTAAATTTGCTAACACGAAAATGTCTCAGTTCATTAACAATGGCTGGTTACGATTTTCCAACCAAATAGAAAACATCGTTCAGATTGAAGTCCCTATCGATGCAATGTGATTCTGTATTTAATATCACACAAAAAATTGTAGACGGCAAAAAAAAAGGGTATAACTTGAAATGTTTAAATGATGATCGTCATGTACCATCTTAAATTCCATTTTCAAATGGCAACTGATAGTGCTACTTAAATTGAGTTATCATACATAATCAAAGCATAAAACTCTCATAGACCAAGTTTAATATTTGAAAATATGCAAATTCACAATAAGACATCCAGTCAAAATCTTTGTGCAAATCTTCAAAAAAAAAAAAATTTAAATTTTTTGGCGTATTAATATAAAATTTTAATCTATTACAAATTGTCGGATGTCGAGACAACCTTAAATTTCGAGAGAAAATATTCTCAAAAAAGTTTTTTTATTTTGTCCATATTGTTCATAACATTTTTGTTTGCTTGCGAACAAAATCAACGTTTTGAGTATATAGGTGAACGTATTTATTTTTTGTTTTTTTTTTTATGAAATGTTACATTATAAACCACCTACCCCATTATACATACGTCATGTACAATTTTGTTGTGAAATTCAATCACACGCATTTAATTACAACAATACCGTAGCTACAGATTTAAAAACGAAGAAAAACTTCACACAAAAATTGAAATAAAAATGGGCGAGTGTTTTACGATAAGAAAACAGTGCTCTTCTAATCTTGCGGATTTTCTCTTTAAATTTCACTCTCTTTTTCTGGTATAGTTTCCGCTTACACGCCGGTACTTAACAGGTAGGGGTGCTTGACACTCAGCTGATCAATTGGCAAAAAAAATTTAACAAACACAACAATTTTTCGGTTTTTCTTCTCACAATATGTGTACAAATACATAATATTGCACATTAATTGAAAAATGTAATTGAACATGTAATTGAAAAATGAAATTAAATTGTAGCAACTTACGGGACTTTCCCAATGTTAAACAAAGAAAGCGTATATTCTCTTTATTTTGTGAACTTATTGTCGTATTTTTTTATATTTTTTTTTAATTTGTTTAAATTTTCTTATTCGCTTCTCTTTTTATTATCGGTAATAAGAAAATCTAACTGAATTTTTAATTTTTACATGTTATTTGATATAAAAATCATTTTGTTATTATGTATTGTATACGATATAGGAATGTCTACAATTAAAGCTTTATTTAATTACATAGATTTACATGGAATTAGATTCCAAAAGTGGAATTATTACTTGGAATATTAAATATTTCGCTTCATTTACGTTTGATAAAAATTTTTTGGCATACATATGTATGTATGTATGTATGTATGTATATACGGACATACATACATAATAGAGATGATAATTCACTGGTAACTACAGTGATTGAAATTGCCAAATAACAGTTACTAATAATGTCGTTCTTTCAAAATTGTTACATACTCAAATTTATTTCATTTTATTTTGAGCGAGGCAGAATTACTATTAGATGATGCTGATTATTTACTTTTGTCTTTTATACATACCAACATGAACTTTCTGTGAAACTTAATTGTCAAACTTCATATAAAAAAAAAATTACATTAAAAGTATGTATTTTCGTAGTATGTATCTAGTTGTCTCTTTCTTACGACTTAATAAAATACGTTATTGTCATTATTGTATTATTGGAATACTGTGATCACAATCACTGTTTTAAAGAACAGTGATTAAAAAATCACGTTCACTGAGAACAACGTTCTTCAAAAATCACTGGATCGCTCATCTCTAATACATACTACTTAATGCAAATATTTTATATTTACATATACATACATACAATTAAACATGTGTTTCTTTTTGTTTTTATTTTTCTCAATGATTGACATTTATAAAAAGCGACAAATTAAAAAACCTTTAAAATTTTCAGACTTCGCTTATATATAAGTACATATCGTCGTCGAAAATCCAAAAGTACGTATCATCAAAAAAATCAAAGTCGAGGTTTTGATTGATTATGATTCTTGAGGTTATCTAACATATCTTTACCAATTTTTAGATTCTTGCGACCAAAAATAACGTTTCTTCTGTAAAATTAGAAAAATGTTTGTTACGTACTTTTGGATTTTCGACGATGATATATGTACATATATACACGTACATATATTATTGGCCATTGTAATATGTATATAGTACACATGTATTATTGGCCGTTGTAATCGTTTAGATAGGCTTAACGCCTGGCTTTTCACACCACTCATGTAACATACGTGTAACATTAAAGTCGAACGACAATTAGTTTATATTCAGAATTTTTCTTAGAAAACTGCTAAGGGGAGATCGCCAAAAGAAATTATTATTACGGTTGTTGAGAATCGTTGTTAATATTCGTCGATTTTGTAATGTTGCCTGTAACTATTATAAAATTATCAAAATTGGACGACGTTTCAATACAATCGTAATAATGTTAATTAGATGCTCAAAAATTTTATTTCATCATCCCAAAATTATTTAATTCTTATTAAAAAATATGAATGAAAAAAAATTGTGTTTTAAAATTGAAAAAATGCTTCTGAAACATCTTTAATTTTTCATGTACATACGCATGCACTTTGTCCACTTTTGGAATATTAAACATAGAGAATGTAATTATACTAGAAAATGTTAATATTAATCATACGTTTGTATGTATGCATGTATCTACTCAATAAAGATGACAGGAAAATATGCATACATAGATATTTACTAATTTCACAATGAAAATCATCGCATATAGGCGTTATCGAAATCAAAACTTAAATAGTATTAGTATGCCAGAAAGAGGAAGTAGAAGACACTTGTTTCGTCTAATCAAAATATTAGTACATCTCTTTTACACATTTTAAATAATTAACGCACCACTAAAGAACGGTTAAAAAGAGATCAATAGGTACCTATAAACTTTGCAAAAAACAAAAAAAAAATAAATAAAGAAACTGAGAGGGACAACAATTTTCATGTTTTCTTATAGCTTCAATGTTCAAAAGCAAAAGAAAAAAGAAAATAATAAAAAGAGGCAACTAAAAATGCGATCTTGAATAAAAACAAATGATGGGATACATTATTATATGCGTATATATTTTACACTGCTCTTACTACTCTAGTTAAAGAGTAAAAACATTTCTCTTTCGCTCTTTATTCAGTTGTGCATGCAAGTGTTTTTGTTTGTGCAAAAAGTGAGAGCGCGTATGGCAGCGTTGAAAAATTCAGTACTTTAGTACTTTTTTCAGTACTTTTTCATTTCAAAAATACCGCAGTACCCCCGCGACGCTTTCAGTACTTTTTCATTATAACATATTTTATGTCTTGCGCTCTTCAACTATTAATGCATTAGTAACATGTTCAACGTAATGCTAAAGGTAGAATTAGGCTTTAGCCCCGCTTAGCCAAAAGTCCATGGATCGTACGTTCGTTTTAAGAACACGAAAAGCAATTCAATTGCATTGCTCTTCATATGTTAAAAACGAATGTATGTTACATTACGTTCCATCGACGTTTGACTAAATGGGGCTTTCACGTTTTGTTACGTTCCGAATATGCTGTTTTTGCCTTGTATGTGAGTAACACGAAGAAGTCGTTAGTTTTACTGTTCCGTGCCGTATATGTATTAAATATAAATAAATAAATAGTCTAATAGGTAGTGTGCGGGCTTACTAGACGTGAGCCCACGGTTCAAACCCCATTTCGGATATCTCCATCAAAACGAAATATGAAAAAATATTTCTCCGGAGACTTTCTTCTCGCAAAAATTCTGTGAGTAAAATAAAATTGCCATTATAAAGTTTCTCAAAAAATCTGTCGTTCGGAGTCGACTTTCAACAGTAGGTCCCGCCACTCATGTATAAAATTAAAACACACGACATAAGTGGTGTGAGAAGTTAGGTCATTGTCCTAATTCAAGTGTTATCATAAACAATATGTACATATGTATGTATTTTTTTACAAAAGTACCATTTGATGCAAAAAAGTACCTTTTCAGTTACAGTTCAGTACCATTTCAAAATTTCAGTTTTGCAACGCTGGCGTATGGTTATATTGTTCTCTCACTCTTTGCTTTAACTTGTCTGTCTGTGTTTTTGTTTATAACAATTTCAAGAGTGCAAACGTTATTAGTCGTTTAACAGACGTTGGACGGGAAGGTTTATCTTGGTCATTGATTAAGGTAAATTGTATATACATACCATATAATTTTTATTGTTTATAACAATTTATTAAACAACCACTAATTTTTATGTTTAAAAAATTCATATACATAAATAAAATCATGAATGCAATATTTTCAATGAAATTTAAAACACTTGAAAAATTTAACGAGAATACATAATTGCATTTTTAATTATTATTCTTTTAAAAAATCTTTCTAAAACGTTGGTGTTCGTTCAAATAGTTTTAAAAACTCGAAAAGTATTTTAATTCCAATTATTTATTGGTCTTAACTTTTTATTTTAATCAGCTGTTTTATAGTGTTTTTATTTTTTGTTTTATGAATATGCAGACAGAAATCATGTCTGTGCATGCTCGGCACATGTTTGTATCTTTGAGATACGTCAAAAAACAAACAGGCAACAGTTGAAATAAGTTTCTAAAAAATAAGACTCTCTCTTATTCGCTCTCTTTCTCTCTCTCTGTATGTGTGTTTTTCTTTTTTGTTTTGTTTCTTTTTTGCACTACTTTTGTTCTCTTATGACAGTTGAAATAAATACACATTGAAAGTATTAAAAACATGATTCATCATGAAAATGCATGCCGGCTTCGGTTTTGATGTACACCAACAATATTATCAAAATACATGACAAAAAGTATTTACGATAAATTTATTTCATATATTTTTTATTTATGTACTTTGATTTATTTCTTCTTTTTCAATAAATGTTTAAAAGTATTTGAAAAAAAAAATGAATTTAATAATGCATAAAAGATTAAATAAAACAAACATTGACTTCCTACAATGTTGTAACAAACATGCAAAGCCAAAAGAGAAAATTTCTTATTGAAAAAATTATTTCTTATTTTTGTTTTCCGAGAACGAATGACCAGTTTTTTTTAATAACAGAGAACGAATGAATTTCACAATAATAAAATTTGTTTTTATGGTGTATTCTTTTTATTTCTTCAAGCAACACAATTGTTGTCTCATTTCCACTTGTAGAGCCATAAATTATGCTACACTTTTTTAAATAAAAACTACAAAGGTTTTCAAGTGTTGTTAGCATTTCTGTAATAAACAGCCAAATGGGAATGACAAATAATTTAAGCCGTTTTCCCTAAAATTTCGATGCACTTACTACTATAAATGTACTTAAGCTTAGAGATTTTTTTTTTATAGACTGAAACATTTCGCACATAATGATCACAATTTAATTTGTGTTAGACTAGCATGAAATCATTTATTTTAATAGGAAATAAATTAATATGTTCGTTTTTTAATATTTTACATTGAATTTTTTTTAATAGAATACTTACAAGAAGCTACTGCTGCATCAACTACATCAGTTACTACAAATAATATATTTAATATCAACAATAATAACAACACCAGCAACAACAACACCAGTAACAACAACCAAAGCAACGAAAAAGGAAACGATGTGAACAACTGTTTGGATGCGTTTGAAAATTTTGAATTTGATATAGATCTGTTGACGGAAAATAACAGCAAGAATAAGGATATAACGACGATAGAACTGCAAGAAGAGAAGCAGCAACAACATCTACAACAACAGAAACTACAACAGAATCAACAGCACCAGTTGACTGAAGTAGATAATGATAAAAAGGAGCATCAATTGGAATTGCAATTGATGTTAGAAGATATATTGTTTAATAATAAGAACAATAGCAGCAACAGCAATACTAGTTGCAAAACTTATAATATTTTTAATAATAATATTAATACCACCTCTATTAACGACAACACCTTAAACAACAACAATAACAATAACAACATGAATAATATGGCTACAACATCTGATTTTTCGGATGAATTCGATTCAACCGATATATTTAAGGTTGCACCCTACAGCCAAATGAGCGAACATATTCTAACGCCGGATGACATTGATGAAAATCTAAGCCTAGGTATGGAACTAGCTATGGAACTCTCCAATGCCGAATACGCTGTTGATATTAATTGCATGACAAATGAACCATCACTAAACGAATGCTTTTTACACTCCCAGCCCAGTGATATTATGCTTTCTTCAGGTTATGGTCCATCATCGCTCTTGTCTTCATCACAAAATCTAATCAATGAAATATCGAAAGCAGAACCACATATACCAGATTCCACATATTCTGTTTTGCCCACAACTTCTTCTATTGCCATGGAATCTGGATTATGTGAAGCCAACGAAGACACTCAATACGATTGGGCAACCCAATGCAATGTGGAAAATCCTGTAGAGGAATGGAAGGAAAATAAAACTTTAAACAATCCTTTAAAACGTCAAAGTCCTCAAACTAGCAAACATATGCAGGAAAAGCGTCTTAAGTTGAGATTGGATACCAAACCTTGTAAGGAAAATATTTCATCACAGCAATCAGACATTAGTACACCAAATGTTATTAATCTTATCATGAATGAGGAGGTAATTATTTTGAAGCATTTCTATTAATTTTAGAATTGTTAAAAAAAAAAGAAATTAACACTTGTTTTTAAATAAATTTTTCCCAAAATTCTAACTTATTAATTTATATAAAATTTATTATCATTACAGTTCGCTATTTCTATGGGTCCAACAGCAGAAAATTCAATAGATTCTATTTATAATCATCTAATCTCATCTTCTCCCACATGTCCTTCTATTAAATCTGAAATAATTTGTGAAGATACTTCAGTCAGCCTTTCGCCACCTAACACACCATATAGTGTTAACTCGATCTCGAACCAAACAAATTTTACTGGTTTCTCAGCACCTAGTTCCCCCGCTTCTTCCATTACTACAATCACAAATACATCAGTGACAACCAAAAGGGGACGTGGACGCCCAGCTAAACAACATAGTTATATACCACATCCCTCACAAATTAAGCATTTGACTGAAACCGAACAGAAAAAAATTTTAGAACGTGCTAAAAATAATGAAGCCAGTCGCAAATCTCGTCTAAAACATAAGGAACGTGATAATGCTTTGGAGAGAGAAGAACGAGAGCTGCATCAAAGAAATTTTGAATTAAACACGAGCCTTACGGAATATAAAAGAATGGAGAAGAAACTTCGTAAAGCATTGGAACGTCAATATTTGCGAAATTTAAAATGAAAATAAATAAATAAATTCTATGGAGTTGAGGAGGAGAGAAGATTCGATTCGAATTGACATCTACACACACGTACCTACGCAAGGTCATCCACATTTATTACATACAAGTTAGATGAGGATACAGCCATTATTATTACTTTAAGTTGTTATTTATAAGAAATCAAACAAAATGTTATTTTTAATATAAAGAGAAATTTAATATTGTTATTAACACAAACCCCCCCTATATATTATACATATTTTACATTTATTTTTAGAGATAATTTTTGATACAAAATTATATCTCATACCAATTATTGTTTATGATTTTCATATTATCAAATATTTGTTTTATATCAAAAGTTTAAAAAAAATCCCTTTTCTATATGTTAATTAATATTTGTTTAAATTTATGTTTTTATATTTTTCCTTTTATATTTTGTATGGGTCATTTTTATTAGTTAAAAACAAAAAAACAAAAACATTTTTATACTAAACTACTTAAAAAGTTTTTAAAACACAAAAAAATATGTTTATTACTTAAGAGTTGGCAGCCTTAATGACTGCAACAATTGTATGTTTTTAATTATAATATATATTGTATATCTATGTATTGAAGAAAAACGATTATATTTGTAAAATCGTAAATTTTAAATTTCAATTATACAAAGTTACAATTTAGAAAAGAAAAATATATACATATATATAAAAAATAAAATAAAATAAAGGACATAAAGTTCACATTAAGTGACAAAAAAAAAACAAAGCTTTGTGTTTGTATTTATGTTAGTTATTGTGATAGTGACGAAATATAATCAAGCTTATAGTAAGAATTTACACTCTAAATATATTCCCTTGCAAACGTGAATAATTTCATGAACATAAGTTGCATTGCCAGTTGCTGAAAATACATAGTATTACAGACGGCAACGGCAACTTTCAAACAACATTTCAAAATTTACCGAAAATATTTTGAATTTAAAAACATTTACTTCTCGAAGAAGTCTTACTATGATCTTCGGTATCATTTTGATTTCCCTCCATATTATCGTTGTCCATTATAGTTTCGTCAATACTTAGGTCATCATCTGGTATTTCTTCGTCACTGTCCTGTCCAGTATTTGTACTGTAGCTACCAGACTGTAATTAAGAAGTTATATTAACAAAATTATTAATTAATCCGATTGGAAAACAAGCACAAGAAATATCAAAAACGATCATTTTGCTTAAAATTTGTAGGAGAAATAGATGATTAAATATTTTACATGTTTATAACGCGAATTTTATATTTAATTTACCACAGCACTTTTCTTTTAAATTTGCTAGGTATCTTTCAATACTGAAGTATGCTTATTTAAAAAAGTCATTGTTTATTTAATTTTATGTGTTTAGTTTTGGTACCCTTAAAAATAATGGAATCCAATGAATGGGCTGATGATTTTTCTACATATTCTGGTTTAATTAAAATCAAATTGTATAACATTGAATGAAATCAAAAAAGAATGAATGCTAGCTAGCACGTTCAAAACTTTAAATTATCATAAATTTGTTCTAACATGTAGACACGTAATGAGATAATACCATTACAATGTAGTCATAACCCCTTAGGGAATATATGAGGAATATAAGATAGCCTGGTTAATGCAACAAATAGCAATAAGACTCACAACAGCCGCTTAAATAGGCTATCATAAATGAATGACACAGTCTAAAAGCGTAATTGTTTGAATTAACAAATGAAATTTCTTAAATAAAATTACAGACAAATAAATTATTAAAAATTGAAAAATGTATAGAAACGGAGAAAAGGATTAAAAAAAATTAAAATAAAAAACTTTCGTAAGCATTAGGAAACGAGATTTCTCTTTTTAAAACAATTGAACACCGGGAAGCAAAGTTTTTCGTAAGTGCAGTTTTAATAATGTGTCTGAAGATAAAATCGATTTTAACTAGCAAATGCAACAACCAAAATTTTTATCAAAGCTAAAGTTAAAAGCAAAACTGCAATGTTAAGTGGTTAACAGAAAATACAAAAAATGTTCAAGAAAGAAATCACCCAAATATAAGACATCTGAGAATGGAATGTCTACTTCATTCGTGAAAAACGTTTCTGAGTGGAACAACATCTCTGGTAATTCTAAAATTCGTTTCAAAATTGAAAAATGTAGACAAAAAAAATTTATTTGTTTTAACAATATCTGGGGCGGATGATCGATATTGTGGAAAAATGGGACTCGCTGCAGGTATCCCATTATCTATCAATGGTATCAAGAATTCGAAAACAGGTTTCCTTACGGTCGTGTTTTATTTGGGACGAATCATTGACGAATATCCAAAAAATGCAAGTTATCGACCAAAACTGCAAGCCATCGTCCGAATAAGTGCAAGTCATCGACCAAAAATGCAAGCCATTGTCCAAAAATGCAAGTCATCGACCAAAACTGCAAGCCATTGTCCGAAAATAGGCAAGTAATCATCCAAAAAATGCAATTCATCATCCAATGCAAGTCATCATCCAAAAAAAGGCAAGTCATCGACACAAAAAATGCAAGTCATCAACTAAAAACATGCCAGCCAGCAATCAAAAAAAAATGCAAGTCATTGACCAAAAAATTCAAGCCATCGGCCATAAATTGCAAGTCATCGACCAAAAAATACAAATCATCGACCCAAAAAATGCCGGTCATCAACCAAAAAATGTAAATCATCATCCAAAACATGCCAGTCATGAACCAAAAAAATGCAATTCATCATCCAAAAAATGCAAGTCATCACCCAAAAATATGCCAGTCATCAACCAAAAATAACGCAAGTCATCAACAAAAAAAAATGCAAGCCATCTACCAAAGAAATGCAAAAATACGACGTTTTGTTGGGTCTATATATATAAAATACATTAACTCAATGAGAATTATTAAAATTTCCCCACAATTTCATTTTTTTATTGTATTTTGACCGATTTATATAAAATTTAGCTTCTTCGCCTATATCTTCGGTTCCAAGTCAAGCTCTACCCTAAGGAAAATTGTTTTGGAATCCTTGATACCGAGTCTATCCAGCCCACTCAGACCATTTGCCCCACAAGTCCATCCGATTTTTACCGATTTATGTATATAGATACGGTGACCATCCGTCCACTATTATAGTGGACTGTTCGCTATTTTAACCTCCTGTCCGCTATTTTTTTTGCGTCCACTATTTGTCCACTATTTTACCACACGTAACTTCTAAAAAGTATTTATTTTCCAAAATGTCCGCTTTTGTCCACTTTTTTCACTAATTCGGTAAAATCGCTAATATTAGCTGGAATTCCATATGAAATTGAGTTGGAAACTCTATAATTTGTCTATGTTGTAGATGCAATTCCGACTTGGTCTTCAGTTGAAAAGTCGTTAATAAAGGGAACAGAAATCAGAAATGATTTAAATATAAATAATAACGAATTTTTTGATGAGTTATGTAAAAAATTATGCAAATGCTGAACGAATAGAAATATGGAAACAATCAGCATTAAATCCCGATAAAAAGTGGGTCGTAATTTTCAAATTTTTCGAAACGAAAAATATTCTTTATTATTTATAAAAACATCCTGAAATTACTAGTTTTCTCATTTGCTTTACCAGCGTCAAACACACCAACAGGAAGAGATTTTTCTATATCTAACTATATTTGTTTTTTCGAAAAATCCCAACATTTTTATCTAACAGGCCCAACACTTTCCGTAGAGAAATATTAGAAGTAAATTTATACACATAAGTATGTATATCCATATGTACCCAGCTAGCAATTGGAAGATTGTTTTTAAAAAAAATCACCTTGCTGAGTCTTTTTAGAGTACCTTTGGTGATCAAAAACTTATTAGTCAGTTACACGATTAAAAAAGGACTCAAAAATGATTCGTATCAATGAGTAAAATGAGTTCGATTTAAAATACAATAAAAAATTGTATAGCAATCGGAAATTAATCATCCAGACGTTTAAAATGTGACTATTATTTTCGTTATTTATTATTATATTCTACTTATACTGAAGATTGAAAAACGATTAACCAAAAACAGATCATGCATATGTTTGAAAAGTGATTGTAATTACGTATTTTATGATCATATTTTGAGCAGATAGATGATTAAAAACTGCTTTTTTCTGTATAAATTTTTATTTATGTAAAGATGGCTATGATATAAAGTACAATTTTGTTTTAAATAGAAAATTTTTCTTTGTTTTTAACGAAAAAAAATATTTGTTTTAGATAAACTTTGATGTCTGATGTACATACATCACGAATATAAACATATATTCTTTATTTGTTACTTAATGTTCATGCGAACGTGATTTTTGAAATCGCGGCGTTGTAAACGTAGGACTCAGAAAACCTAATAAAAACACTTGAAGAGTCTCAAATTTTAATCATAAATGACTTAAAAACGAGTCCAAATTAATACGAACACGACTCATAAATGACAATAAAAGGACTCATAAACATACAGATAAATTACTCATAAAAAACTCGTATGCGATTAAACGATGACTGAAAGACGACTCGAAAAGGAATCATAAACGAAGGTAAATAAGACTAATAAATGATCAGAAAGTGACTAAAAGACGACTCGAAAAAGAATCATAAACGAAGTTAAATAAGACTAATAAATGATCAGAAAGTGATTCGAAAATGATTATAAAGCTACTAGAAAAAGGGTCGAAAATTACTCTAAAATAATATAGAAAATGACTCATAAGTGACTTTTTAAGAAGAGTCGCTGGTAGTCACTTTTTTCTCCCGACAACAGAGTCTTTTATGATCAGAAAATGAGCTCATATTCGAGCTTTTTAATCGCGCAGAAGAATCAAAAAAGACTCGAATTTGATTAATAATTTTCAAAATTGCTGGCTGGGTACGAGTATGTATATTTATAAATTTAAGTTTGTGTATATTATTTGTACCTATTTATGTCTGTATTTTGAGAAGCTTTTCATGGCAATTTATTTACTCCCAGAGTTTTTGCCAGAAATCTGCTGAGAGGAAGTCGTCGAAGAAATATTTTCATATTTTCGTTTTGATATCTGACCTGGGATTTGAACTCGGGCCTTCAGTCTAATAAGCCAACACACTACCTATTAGACTACGGCGACTTCGTCGACTTTAAACTGTAGGTCCCTCCACTAATGTATAAAATTAACGCACACAACATAAGTGGTGTGAGAAGCTAGGTCGTAATCCTGACTGAAGGGTTGTAATGACCAATTATGTATGTATTTATGTCTGTATTTTAAAAATTTTTATATAAAATATTAATTATAATAAATGAATTTTTTTTGTTTTTAAATTTTATATATTTGTCCGCTTTTTTCTCTTGGAAATAATGGTCACCGTATATATAGAGCACTTTTTTTTTTTTTTTTTGCTAATTTGACAAAAAGTTAGCTCCGTCGCCTATATCTCCTATCCTAATTAACGCCAGACCATAAGGAAACCTGTTTTGGAATCCTGGATACCATATTTAGTGAGATACCTACAGCAAGTCCCATTTTGGCACAATTTGAATCATACTACCCAGACACTGTTAACATGTAAAAGTTTTTGGTTTTTTCTAGCTAAATTCGAATTTATCTTCACACATCCAAACCAATAATGCAATCAAAAATCTAAGACGAAAACGTTCCGCACTACATAAGGAGAGGAATTCATATAGCAGAGCTTGCATGGTCTGGAAAAAATTTGCAAACTGCGACATGGATTCCGTCTCAGTTAAGGAGCAGAAGATGCTGGCTCGACACAGGGAGACTGTTTCACGGTATGAAGCAAAATACCCGGAACCAATTGCTTATACATCTTAAGCCGCAAGCAAGAGATTAGAAGGTTCGCCACCCTTATTCCCAACTGGGGTAAAGAAGACTTCTCGAGCTTTGAAATCTGCAGTAAAGAGTAAGGATGCTTGTGTTTCTTTTTCTATGGATAGAGGAAAGGGGGTAGAAACTAACGCTAATCCTATATTCAAAAAGAAAGACATAATGTTGGAAGCGAAGGAAGGCACATTAACAACTCAGTTTTCCTTGCATCTTCCCGGAAAGTAAATCACATGAAATAGATCTGACGAGTTGACACCCTCTGGTTCGAAGCGTCCGAAAAAAAAGGAGAGCCTGGGAACTAACCCTTCCTCACAATTGGCTTTCATCGATAGCTCAAATTTGGAAAGGTGGGAGCTAACTGAAAAAAGGGTTATCAAGTTAATGATGGAGAAAAGTTGTGATGGTAGTAATGCCGTCGTATCTTCCATCAGATGGTCCAAAGGCATTAAGGTCGTAGACGAGAGAATTGCAAAGTTCGTGGTGGACGCAATGAAGTGTCTTGTCGAACTCTGTGCTCGATTAGACAGGTGAACGGCGTAATCCAACTAAACGATGAACTCAACACCATCTCACGTGTAATTAACTCCCTGACTGGTGGTAGTAAAAGGAAAGGCTGAGATCTTCGGAATTCGATTTATCAATCATCTCTACAGTGGCTAAAGCCAAAGGGTAGCATAGTGTTATGTGCGTTGGCTCACATAAGGGTCCGTGGTCCGGACATATGTAGGTGATGACGTCTTGGGTTGTGATGCCAATGCTTTAGTACATGTAACGGCGACTTTTAGAAATCGTGTTAGGGAAGCAGTAATTAATTGATATTGCGCTCTCAAACATGGATAGGTCTATGATTAGGGACTGGAGAGATTCAGACGAGTGTTCCTCGTTCCACTCCTGGCACCAATGATTGAGTGGGTTCTTTAACGTACATTTTGTTGTCTTATTACAGAGATGCTTGTCCGCTGACTTGCCCGGGTAAGAGGAATCAGCCAGCCTGGTGTAACACAGAGCTCAAAAACTCCTCACATGTACTAGGAGATTCTTTAACTAGGCGAAAAGGTCGGATGAAGATGTTGACTGGTCTGCGTACAGATCCAGTTTTAATGATTCTAAAGGAGAAATTAAGAGCTCAAAAAGAAAGGTGAGTTTATACGAAAGTATAGAGGGAGTTAATAGTGAGGCTCGTTTTAGCAGGAAGTTGTCTAAGGACCCCAAAATCTTAGGCTTCGTTTAAAAGAACAATGCCGCATGGACTGCCTCGATTAGATTAGAATTAGATTAGAAACCTTAGAGGTTCTACTGAACATTCATTTTCCGTTGGGAGTAGCTGGCCTGTATGCTGGCATAACTTCAGACTTAGAAGAAATCATTACAAGGGATAAGTTCATATGAGCTTTAAGAACCTTTGAAGCTTTTAAGTCGCCTTATCCACAAGGTATTTCCCGACTCTGGTTCATGCTGGCGATACATTATACGAACACCTGGTGGACGTGTATAGAGATTGTCTTGATAGCGTAATATACCTGATGGGTGGAAAGTTGTGCTTGTGGTGTTTATACCGAAAGCCGGTAAACCCAGTTACATCGGCCCCAGAGATTATAGACCGATGTCGCTCTCATCCTTTCTCTTGAAAGCTCGCCCTTATGAGGAAGGTACATTACTCTCTCTTTTTGTCAATGCTGAGAGAACTGATGAAGTCTGCGCTTGTGGTTTCCTCTGGGGTGCAAATTGTGGTCTGGGTATAAATTCCGATAAGACAGAGCTTCTGTTGTTCGATATAGATATGGGCTGGACTAAACTGTTATACGACCGTAGTCGTATAGGGCAGGAGGCCCATTAAAAATACCCAGTTGGTAACTAAATATCTAGGATACCTGGCGAACTCCAGGATTTATCAGTTTTACCTGGGCACTGCGGATCCCTGCTCAGGTGGACCATCCCTCATCCGCAACTCCTGGGACCAAAATTGAAGGCAAATGAAAATAATAATGTGGAAAATAACAAAAAGTCCTCCCTTGTGGAGGCTGCGAATGGATCTCGGAAAAAACTGCGTACAGGTTTTAAACCGACGCTCGTCTTAAGAAAGGAGATGAAGGAAGTTGTTAATGCAATGGCAAACCAGAAACCTCAACAAATGCAAGCGTCGACCTTACCACAACCGAGGTTGCTGCTACCAGCAAAAGCGGCCTTAGTAATGTAAAGATTGACGCGACAGCAAAACTTATTAAGGACTCTAAACAAAAATACAGGGAGCGACTAACTGCTAGGCGGGTCTTCGAAAGGATCTCAAAAAACGCAGAGAATAGCCGAAAGCTGCGTGGTATGTAGTCGCTTGCCTAGGCTAAGAAAAAATTGGCCAACGAGACTGTTGTAAAAAGACAGCGTTGTGTGGAAGGTGATAACCCAGTGCGTAAAAGCAAAGATCTTACAGCACCAACAATATGTACAGCGACATACAGTATAGAGATGGATACAGTATAGAGATGGTGGCTAGTAAAAGACGCCCTGGACAAGACGCTCTTTCAACGCGCTGACAAGGTTAGGTGTACAAATAAGCTGAATATATAAACTATTTTGTGGAATAAACTACTAGTGTTGATAAAACAATTTCAGATGACATTGTTCTTGCAATTTCGGACAGATTCGCCGACACTATCAGAGATAGGATAAAACTTACTCTGAGGAAAGTCAGCAAGTGGGCAACTGATCGCGGGTGTAGATGTTAACCCTGAGAAAACGGAGGTAGTGCTCTTCACGAAAATATACAAGCCGCCACCTTTCGTCCACTGAAACTGATCAGGACGGAATTGAAACTGACGGAGGAGGCGTACTTTCTAGTGCTTATTCTAGATAGGAAGCTGTCTTGGTTGGTAATCGAGCATAGTTAACAGAATGAAAAAGGCTTGCCCTGTACGCTTGCAACGAAGAATTCGGGAGAAAATAAAATGAGGAAGAGGAGGAGACTGTCCTTCAGTTATTGGCTACATGCCTTCCTTTTTCTTCTGAGGTAAAATATCTCGGTGTTATTCTAGACAACCAGATAAACTAGAAATGAAGAAAAGGCTGAATGCTCTTTATTAGTGTAGAAACTTCATAGGTAAGAAGTGGGGTCTTCCTCCTATTGCCATTAACTGGATCTATTTGGCAATTTTTCCTTAAACAAGACCTTCCAACAGAAAATCTTGCGGATTGCCTCTTTGAGTATTACCGGAGTGAGGAAGAGTTGTCCTCAGTTATACCCTGACTGACTCCGCTTGAGTTCTATGTCAAGCAATATGCAGCACGCAGTATCATACGTCTACTGGAAACAGTGCTCGAGAGGACACCCCGGAATTATGAACGTCGTCCAACACCAAAACACCAGCTAATTGTGCCTGAGGCATTGCTTCTGTCCCAATGGCAATTACACGTCCTCAAACCTCAACATAACCTAACCTATCGTCTCTCTCTCTTCTAGGACGCATCTGCAATGGGTCATTATGACTTCTGGATATTGTACTTGTCCCAAGTGGCAAGTACACATCCTCTAGCCTAACCTAACCTTCACATTTCACGTTAAAACTTTAAATACTAATTTAATACATTCATTCAATATATTATATATTGATAATATATTGTCATTACATTATTATCTTTCATGGTTTAAAACCATTTCATATAGTTTAATAGAATTGTTAAAAGAATATGTACTTACTTGCGACACTAAATCATCACCATGTAAATCCTTATTTTTTAAGTTACCCATGGAAAAAACGGAAGCGCATTTATTAGCTGTAAGCAGGGCTTTTATACGAAAAACATAGTTCTCTACAGTTTCCCGTAAAAACGGAATTTGACTTACAATGGCCGTATTCTTAATAGCCTGTGAATAAAACATATGTATGTATATGTAATTAAAATATATAAATATGTGTATATTATTGTGGATTACCTTAGAATGACAACATAGATGATGTAAAAATCTGGTGGTAGTTTGCATAGTTTTGATAAGGTCACAAACACGTTCCGGATTTTTTCTTAAGTATTGTTCAAAAACTATTAGACCATATTGCAGAACGAGCTTCAAATACAAATGGGAATGCTGGAATTACATACAAATTAACAATTAACAATATCACATGAGCAATTTATTTTGCAAAAAAATATTTACCTTAAGAAAAATTTGGAAATTTCTCGGTACATCTAAGCCTTGCACCACTTCTAACAACATATTTAATATTTTACAACTCGATTCCCAAAACTCTAGTTTATCACAGGACTCAAAAGTATTTGTAGTTAATTTTTGATTTAATGACGTTATAAGAATTTCACAAAGGCCACGGAATAAAAGCGGAAAATTGGCTCTATAATATTAAAGAAAACAGAGTGTATAATTAACAAAAGAAAATTTAAATAGTAAGATGCACATACTTCTTGAAATTGGGAAAAGATTTTAGGCAACTGTCTTTATTGTACAAAGATTTCGACTCTTCTCTTACAATTCGCAATATTTCACGTTGTCTCTTGAAATCAGAGTCACGTAGAAAACCTTTCACCAATTCATCTAAATAAATGTTACACTGAGCTCCTTTTTCCAAAAAACCTTCGTAATTAAACCATTTGCGGCATAGCAAGGTGCGGCACAATGATCCTATAAATATTAAATGATATTAAATACATTAAAACGAATATTATTTATGTATATATATAGTTACACATACGTATTTCCTGAGATTGCTTTGTCTTTGCAGTTTTATCCGAAATAACATTTAATATAACCATTAGCTGGTATAGATAAACAGCAGATTTTAAATCAATAATACATGATTCTTGTTTTATTAAAACATTGAAAACTTCAACGGCTAGGACTGGAGCTGGTTTATCTTTAAAACTTTTGTATTGAGTTTGATCCATAAAAGCTAACAAGGACTCTGTAAAACATGTTTTAAAATAACAATGTTTATACTTAAGGAAAATTAATGAATACCTCTCAATTTATTTATACGATGCTCGCTTAAAAACCATTCTGACCATGAGAAAAATGCCACAAGTAAACGAAGACACAATCCAAAACATACTTTTAATAAATTAAATTCTTCAGTAAATAAATCTGCATGACTATGTATATGTTGAACTTCGACGAGTTTTGTATTGATAGCCTTGGATATCTATTACAATTACAATTTACAATTTTTCTTTTTCTTATTGAATTTGTTTTTTTTTTATGAATATTTTATTTTTACTTACAGTTTTCATATTTTCTCCAATAGTTCCAATGAAATCGGACAAATCACACATTAAATAACCTGGTTGCGCAATATATTGTAACGGCTGTTCGGTTTGAAATTTTTGTATGCCCGCAACAGATTCCATTTTGCTCACGATATCAGTTAAAATAAAGCGAAATTCCAAAAGTCCCAAATAAAAACCGACACATTCAGTAGGTAAAGGGTATTTCATATTCAGTTTTTCTTTTAAAATCAGAACTATATTGGTATTCATTTGCCTAAAAATATACATACACGGCAAAACAGTATACTAAAATCCTTTTTAACAGTAATGCAATATAATGACAACAAACCTGTATATCTCTTTGGAACCATATAAATTTTCGAAATTACTTTTCACACAAATCTTCATTTTACTTGCACCTCCTAATTTTGTGACGTCACCTATACGTGTTGTTTCATTTGGATTTGATTCATTTAAATTCATAGTTTCTGTATCATTAGGTATTGCTTTCGATCTATTCGAAGGCTTATGACCACTTGATGCGCCAACGGATCGGGTCTTATTTGTCTGTTTCGATGACGGTGATATTCCTGTTATAAATTCACTTTGAGGTGGGGCATAATCTGAAGGAGCTTTTGATAATAATTGCCTTATTTTACTCTCGATACTAATCAGATCAGCCAAACGTTGTAACACTTTCTGTCGTATCATTGGTTCACGCTGTGTAGCAAATGAACTAACCGTTTCTCTCATCCAATTGGCACAGTGAAAATATATGTCAAGAATTTTCTTTTGCATTTCTTTGTCATAATCGAAGAAAATTTGATCTATATTTTCGTCATCGAAAAATGTTGGTAATACAATTGCACAACCTAACAAGGCATTGATTATTTCCAAACTGCCCTCATAACGAAGCATGTGTAGAACTCGAACGAGATTAAAAAGCGGCGATAAAACAATAATTGAAGAACTAGCTCTATAATTCAGACTTAAATTAATAAATAACTCTCATAGTAAAGCAATAAAAATATACGTACACATTTGGAGGTCTAAGTACCAGTTCACCAATATTTATGGCAATTTGTGGCAATTCACTTTGTTGATCTTCTGTGCTAGCATCCGAAAGAGAATTTATACATTTCATATACGATAATTGTATTCCGCTTGAAAAAGAAAAATAAAGAATAGAGAGAATTGTTTTATAATTTTAGAACAACATTATTGTTTAATCACTTACTCTACATTATCCGGTTGATGTTCAGCCACAAAACTATTTTGAAAATAATACGTTATTAGTTCACACAACCATATGACAAAAGGTATATCCAGTTGTAACCCATTAGCACGTTCATCTCCGCCAGCAGAGCAGACAATTGCTAATTCATCATAGAATAAAGCCAATAACTCCGGAGAATGCATGGTTGATGAGTGTATGCGCTCTAAACATGCATTAACGAACGAATTGAAACGAAAAAGCTTTTATTTTGCATTCACCATAACCTTACCTACATATTTAGCTGCTATTTTACCTCTACCTTCGGGTATTTCGCTTATGGTGTTAAATGTTGTTTCAAAATCATCGGCTTCTATTCTATATTGTTCAATACGAGCTATACAGTCTATTAGCTGAACAGCACCAATAATACCTTGTTTTTTGACACTAAAAAATAAACACTATATATTAAGATTTAAGGAAAAAAAAAAAAAGAAAAACTGATATAAAGTTAAAACTTACAAAATATTTCTGTTTATTATTTGTTTCTTAACCAGCATATCGATTTGATCCTGTAGAGTAGTACACTCATCTATATTTGGAGCAGGAAAAGCAATTGAAGACAATAACTCCATAACAATTCGTGTTTGTGATAATGACATTTCATTTATATGGTCCAAGAATGGCTAAGAAAAATAATTTTTAATATTTACAAACAAATTTCTTCAATGTTCTTACCAAAAGTAGCATGCCCCAATTATGTAATATCTTTGGATACAACTGCCACAAATCTCTAAGCATTTGCAAGGCAAAGTTTGTAGAGCCCTGGTTGGACTTTTCACAAGTTAATTGTAGCAATTTTTTTAGTATTGATTTTTGAACTAGTTCCGATATTTCAAAGAATGTTCTAGAAGGAAACAAACAAAAATATGTGCATATATTTTTAAAATTTTTTTTAAAATAGCATACCCGCAACATGTTCTAGCAAAATCAACAACAGCTTTATGTTTATCACGTAAGAACAAATTTATAATCTGCATTAATATATTCCAGTGCTGGTCTAACATTGGTGAATATTTAGAGCGTATTTCTTGTACAATGGAAATCGATAACAGTTTAATATGACGACGTAACTTGTAAAATACGAAAATTAATGTACAATACATATATTTTTTAATTTCCATGTGAATGGTATAAATCTTACCACATTCTCCAAATATAAGGAATTATCATCTCTAATCCGCATTAACAGTAATATTATTATGAAATCTACAGGTCTAGTAATATAATAAAAAAAAGACATTCCCATTACATATTAGTTTTTAAAATTTATAAGGTATAAATACAAAAATTACTTAAACTGTGTTGATGGCATAGTGGAAATGTATTTTTGCCATGTAGAATAAAATTTCCGAAAACGAGTTAGGCCCTGTTCTATGTAACAAAACAATTCCAATTGTAGTTTCTTATCATTAGCCAATGAACAAGTCGAACTATTTTCGCGCCAGTGTAGTATTTCACGTAATGTTGACACTAACTGTATAGTAGTTTTAAATAAAATTTAAAACACACAATTTAAATTAAAATGTTTAATACATCATAATCATCATTATTCCAATTAAAATCGTATTTAAATATACATATTACCTCTTTCATGCTTTCTTCACTGTCTTCAGTTAAAATCTTCAAAAGGAATTTTATTAGCAATGGCAAAGTCTATTATTGAAAGATACGCAAATAAAAAATATGAGTAAAATAGATGTCAATGGGGACAAATTGCAAAGTGAAGCATACCGCAATAGGACATTCATCCTCCTTAATGTAGGCCAATATTTTAGCTCTTAATTTACCCTGCATTTGTGGACCTAAGCTTAAATTTGTCAACGTTTGTATAGTAATATTCTTAAATAACTCTTTACTGTTTGCCATACTTTCTCTTTAAATAATTATTACAAGAAGATGAAAATAATAGGTTGTTCAAAATGAAATTAAATTCAAACTTACGTCAATAGTTGGGCAAAATCATCATGTTTACTAGAATCCAATATTAATTCCGCAGATGCAATTATATCCCATTTAGACTGAGTCGGATATTTTTCGAAATTCTTCTTAATATGTTCATAAATAACTTTACTATGAGTACATGCAACATATTGCAACTGAAACAACATAAGTGGCAATAATGGGATGTTGTTGGTTGATGATGAACCTTTTTCGCAGGCAGCTTTTTCAATTTGTATCAAAAGTAAATCCAAAACTTTATCACGCAAATAATCAATCATAAAAAAATTTACAATCATGCTATCTTGAGATTGATAAACGCTTTCGTCTCCCGGAATACTAATAGTGCAGCCCGAAAGCAACTTAAATGCATATTTCGACCAGGCATCTCGAAGGCCAGTTATGAACATATTCAAGTTGTCGTGAAAATTTTGATTCTTGTCGAGTAAAACACGTAATTTATTAACGAATGATATATGATCACAAGCTGGAAATATATACATATGTATTTGTGTTATGTATACGCATATTTACAATAAGTACATGTCATATTGTGTAAATTATTTGCTATAAATCTACTTACACAAAACAAAATTCTGACCCTCATCCAATTGTACTCCAGCCTTCATTAGTGCCAGTTCGAAGTAAGTGTTTGGCGGTCGCTGTGAACTATTTATACGAGATTGTGTACGACCAAGTGTAGCAGCAATTGTACTTCTCTGTGACAAGTACCTTTGAGTGGGCTCTTGTGATGCCGGTATGTTTTCTTCACTGCTTAACATTTCTTCAATTTCGGCTACATCCTTATCTTTAGATTTTGTTTTTCCGTCCTCCTCGTCATTTAAACGCTACAAGGGTAGGAGTTATTACGCACATTTGTGTACATAATTCAATTTGTTTATATTTTATTACTTACAGGAATTTTAATTGTAGCATTTTCATCAATAGTATTTAGATTTCTTTTATTTTCTATCGTATCTTTACTTTTTGTTTTTCCGCTTTTATTAAATTTACGATTTCTGTACATCTTTTTCAATAATTTTTCTGTTTTTATAATTATGAAATTTGCGCGCAAACAGCTTACATTTAAAGAAACGAAGTGGAATGAAGCGATCACAATTCTTAACCCTTCAAAGTACAATATGTACCGTCTTTTGAAACAAAGTGAAAACAAACTATCTGCCACACTACTTTCACTTTTCGTCCTTTAACATCGATTTTCCGAATTATAACACAATGCATTCCAGTAGGAGCTATCCCCTGCTTGTAAAGAAAATATGAGAACATTGTATCTAATTAGAATTGAATACACCCCTATCTTTTACGGTATAATTTACAAGATTTTTGCGTAAAGCTCCCCCCAGAGGTGTAAAATGCGCATGAATAAAAAGAACCGGTCATATTCAATGAAAAGTCAAAGATTTTGAGTGAAATAAAAGCATGTACTTGAGCAGTATTAAAATACTGTAGGTAAAAAGAAAAAATAAACCTATTTATACTCTTATATTAAGAGGAAGGCATATAGTGAAAAAATCAGTGTTACCATTTCGATGAATTTTAGTCATATTTTTTAAATTTTTTATTGGAATTAATCAATCAATAACCAAAGATTGAAAGTTTGCTTTTATCAATACCTATGATAGTAAATTTAATTTTTGTAAACATTTTACATCAATTAAGCATACAAAATAAAATAATCTACAATAATATGATGAGCATATTAAAGGTTTTATTCAACACTTTTTATTGAAAACAAAATCTTTACCTGTAATGGCAACACTTATAATATACGGTGTACATCGAGTATGAATTTATTTCAACAATACCGTACAACGTATTTTAAAGTGTGAAAAAATTTTTACGAAATATACAGACAATCAGAAATCGGAAATCGAAGCCAAAAATAGTTTAAGCCAATTACAATATTAAATACAATTTATAAAACATAAAATAAATAATAATAGTTGTAAAAAGTGGCATTTATAGAACGATATATATGTGTACATATATAAATCAAAGTATACAACGAAAACCTAGTAATACACATAAATTATTAAATGACCCAATAATAACCATAAAAGACCTTTTCGTTAACACATAGAGATATTTTTTAATATAAATTGTTGTAGCTAAACAATTTTAATGTATTGCGTGACTGAATATTGCATTTATTAATGTGTAAAACTTGTATTGATTTTGCCAACTTAAAAAGGGAATAACAGTCGATATCATAGTTACGGTTACGAACAACGGAAACAGGAAGTTGCACAGCAACCATTAACCACCAAGAATAAATAAAGAAAAGTGAAAGAATTGATCAGTACTACTATATATAGTATGTACAGTGAAGCTATTTAAAATCCTATTTCCATTCAAATTGAAATTGAAAATTTTTCAGAGATATTTCCAAAAGTCTTTAGGACTACAAAGAACAACAACTTTTCAAACCCGTTTGTACAAGAAAAGCCGCCAAGACGCCGTACCACACGAATATGGAACGTAAACTTTTATATGCCTTTAGAGGCTGGATAGCGTTTGTTGCATTTATGGATTTGGGAACAGCTTTTCGAAGCTATGTAGAACGCAGATCTTTCTTGGATCATGCAGATACTCAGTTCATTGAAGGTAACGTATTAAAATTTTTATTATTTATTATTATTTTATATAATTATATTAAAAGGTATATACATATTATGTATGTATATATTCGAAAAAATGTTAGATATACTCTATCTACATATTATTTAATCATTAAAATATAAGTTTTACAAGCTGGTCTAAGACATTATAAAGCTAATCAATCAAAGAAAAAAAAAAAAAAACAAACGAAACAGGTAATGAAAGACATACATATTTCGAATATAAATATAATATATTTATAATATAATATTCATAACATAATAAAATATTTGGAAAAACGATTTTAGAATCCTACCTATGGTCATTTTCAACTCCCAAACTATTTTCGCCTTTATCACAATGTGTTAAATACCACCTAGATTGGTTTCAATCACGCCTACACAACACACAGTTTTGGAAAATAATTTCTTTTATTACACCTTTTATGTATGAATTTTCAGGTGACTATACGGTATCCCGCATAATTGGCATGTATTGCTTATTAAAAGCCTTAGCTTTGGTTCATTGCACTCTTTACATACACTACAGACCGTAAGTACACTTAATATATATTAATTACTTAAATTGAAAGAAAAACCTATACATATGTATAGTCATCTAAGAAGCAAAACGTTGCAAAGCACAATAAAACATGTAGTAATCTAGAATTGTATTTTTGCTGTATTGACTTTTAAGATTGCATTGAATTTAATACAATTGTTTTGCTTTTTATGTGACGATATGGACAATAGTTACATAAACATATTAACTAATTGCAGAGTGGTTAGCATGGGAGGCTGTTCTTTGGCATTAACCATGGTACTGTATTTAACTGAAGCCCTTTATTTTCGTTCGTGTACTTTAAATTTCTACGTCATATTTCCATGTGTTTTAAACTGTAAGTCATTTTTATATACGTATATATACTTACATACATGTATACGAACAATATTTGTTACTGTTATTTCTGATTAACAGCCATTACCCTAATGGGCTTAATTTACATACCACGACGTCTGCGTCTTTGGGAACCTAACTTAGATATGGATGACGAGAATTCGCAATTATTAAAACAAATGACTGGTTTTAAACGTAGACGCGCCAAGAAAACGCAATGAATGATTTAGAAACTGCCATACAAAATTAGTGTTAATTATAGAAACATAAGTGATATCTATACGAAAAAATTAAACGATTTAACTCAAGAACACAATATTGCTTTCAGTTGTGCTCGAATAACTTGATTTCTCAAGAACGTTTTGTGTTTTAGAAAAATAATTTCAATTAAGTACTGAGTACTTGTCAACTATTGCAATGTTGTGTTTTTATTGCCACGAAACCCCCCTGAAACACACAGTATTGTCCAAAAGATATACATACAAATATATTTGCACTAATTTTTATTATACACTTTACAAAGAATGATATCTTAGCACACCGAGTAAAAACATTTGCCTACTTTAAACAAATAAATAACGTCTATTTTTTAATCAATCATGTCAATACATACTTCCGTTTCTACGAGTCTCCATGAAAATCTACTTAAATATGTATATCAAAGCTTGTATTTGCTTAAAAAGAACCAAAACTTATTAATATATGAAGTTGTAGTAGTTACTAATTTTTAATGTTATAATTGATATTTGATGCAATTTTATATAAGCAATAATAGTCAACTATTTAATAATATTATAGAGAAAATAAAAAAATAAAAAATATATATACTATAAAGAGGTTACGCAAGTTTTTAATTAAACAGTAGAAAAAAATAAAATAAAAGTATTAAAATAATATAAACCATTTTTAATTAAAAAAGAAAATAAAAATTACAAAACGATTAGTAAAAAATTATTGTAATTTATTTTTATTTTTGTCATGAATATATACAATACCAACTCAAGTGGTTATTAAAAAAAAAAAAAAAACAAACAAAAATCTCATATTTTATTGTTTATTGCCTTTGGCAGAACCTTCTTCACTCTTGCGATATTCAGTGTAATCAACGTAACCATCCTTATTTAAATCCATTGTACTTAAAACGTAGTCAATGACATCGGCTAAATTATCATCGGTGTATACGGTTCCACTTCTTTCACCAGTACCGCCACTCTCCGTTTTATTTTCTTCACCTTCGTCAGCTACTACAATATGAAGTTGAGAGTCTTATATAAAATAAATATCGTAATAGCGTACGGGAATTAAAATTATACTAAGCTCACCACCACAACCATATTGAAACAATTGATTAACATGTGAGAAAGAAAACAATCCAATTCTTTTACAAAAATTACGTCAATCTAAATTTATTTTTTACGACAACTGTTGAAACAGTAGTTTCGTTTTCATTATAAAACTGAGCTTTTTCATTATCAGTCAATACTTAATTTAATATTTTAAGTAGAAAAAAAGGATAACATGTGCAACAAATATTTTTAAAATTAAAATTTGCCAAAAAAAAAAAAATATATAATTGATTAAAATATTTGAGATGAGGTTTTGATTAAAAAAAAAAAAAAAAAAAAAAAAAAAAGAGATTCTTAAGCAGTTTTAAAAAGTTGAGAAAAAGAATTGGAAAACAATAGATAATCTAAAAAATGAACACATAAAATGGAATGGAAAGCTAATGGCCACTCTTTTGTGCTTGCTGCTGCTGATTTTGTTGTGATTTTTGTTGGGCCCTCATAAATTCAGGATAATCAATGTAACCGTCCTTGGAGGTATCATCCATTTGTAAAATTGGATCAATTAAAGCTACCAGTTCTTCATCTGTGAATATTTTTTCCTCTACTGTTGGTTGTTGACCATTATTGGCATGAGCGTCTTTACTTCCTTGTTCTAAATATTATTGATTTTATAATGGCAATAATAACATACATATATGTATATGTATGTATGTTATTCAAATATGATAATACCATGAACCAATTAATTATGTTTAGCATTTGTTGCATAAGTAAGCACATTGTATGAGTAATACGCACAAGGACATATTTAATAGGCGAATTATAAAGTTAAATGTAGTAGTGGTTTTATATGAAAATAAAAGAAATCAAATATCAAAATATTTTAGTGTCCATGCTAACAGCTTTTGCCAAACTCTGAAACTTAAAAATTCAAACAATTAAACTTACCGTGCCAATGAATTAACGATTTAATTAATTCACAACCGTCTAATTTATTGTTGTTGTCGGAGTCGTGCATTTTAAAATAATGAAATTGTAACTCAGCTTCCGACATTTTACTGGTATCGATAGGTACTTGCATATGCTCTTGGATATGTCTGAAAATAATAAAAATTTTACAATTACATATTATTATTATATCGAAATAAAATTTTTAAATTTATAACATGGTTACAAAGTAAAATTCATTGATGGATTATATAGAGTTCCAGAATCTAACATTGTACGGAGTTGTTAAACATTTGTGGTTTTCTAACATTTTTGATTTGCATTGTTAAATTGCACTTTTCAAGGTATCATACAATAACGAACCATAGGCGAATATGGAAATTCTATTATAAATTGAGGAGCTGGCGAACAAAACCAGACTAGTTCCGTTAACAGGACAGGCAAATAACTGAATTACCTAGATAGAGGCTAGTTAGTTTTTTTTTCAACATATTACTGGTTTTCTGAGCATTAGAAATAAAAAGCTTTTTAATTTAATTCAACTGATAACCGCAAATATCTAATTTTGTTCGAAAAGCTAGTTCTCGTTATTTTTTAATACAGGATCAAACTGGTTTTAAATCAAAATATTTCGCGGCTTCATAGATGTCCGAAAGTAAAATAAAAAAATTATTTACTTAGGACATGTCCAATTTTATTCACCAGCTACTCTATTATCGAAAAATTACCTTTAATCTCTTACAATAGTGTTTGAATTCGTCTACGATTCGACAATTGCAATAAAACTGAATCAAATAATAAAAATATTGTGTGTGACCGCACTTAGAAATCTTTAGGTTAACAAGGACATATTGACATGAACAGGATATTTTATTATTTCCCATGTAGAAAACAACAAGCTAAAAAATTTTTGATTTAAATAAGTTAAACTATGTATAACAAAATTCGCTGAATTATAAGGTTTCTGCCATATTGAAATCAATACCGTTTATAAAATAATAAAATCTATCAAATCAGTTATCAGTTATATCTGTTATTTCGAAATTATCTTTATAAACATACATACATATGTATGTATATACTGCTACTGGGTTGATAAGAGATTTTTTTATTTTGAATTAATTGGTGGAGATTGGAAATACTTACTCCCTTTCGTGTTGTATATTAGCAGCATTTAAAACTTGCTGTTGCCCATGGTGGCCATGAGGAGCATGATGACCTTGAGGAACCTGTTGAACCGGTACCTGTTGTTGATGAACTGGAACTTGTTGGACCGGTACTTGTTGGACTGGTACTTGTTGAACCGGTTGTTGTTGTTGCTGTTGCACCGGCACTTGTTGGTATTGCATTTGTTGCTGTTGTTGCATTTGTTGTTGCTGCATTTGCTGTTGTTGCATTTGCTGTTGTTGCTAAAAGAAATTTTAAATCATTTTTTAAAACTTAAAAAAAATAGAACTCCTTACATATTGTTGAGGACTAACTCCGGGCGGTAAATGTTGTTGATACTGTTGGGGTGGTTGCTGGTATTGCTGTGGAGGTTGTTGCTAAAAAAAAGGAAAGGATATAAAATTATTTAAAAATTTCAAGCAATCTTTAAAGTAACTTTAAAATGTTGATTTGAATCCCTTACATAGTGTTGCGGTGGTACACCGGGAGCAACTCTTTGACCATTTGCTGCTGCTAATGCCAGCAAAAGGAATGCACTCAATATTTTTTGCATTTTTAATTTCTAATGCTATTTTTTGTTATTTTAAATATAAGTTTTAAAATTCTAGTGGATTTTCTTTGGCACAATCTGTCTCTAAAAAACCACTGACACGTCAAAATTTACAAAATTTTTACCATTCCAAAAACAAAACTAAACAAACACGTCTACACATGAAAAAAAATATTTAAACATCAAAAGAGTACGTTCAGTGGTGATTATCATACCATTTGTCACTTAAAATCAAAACAACAATGCAAAAAAGCCTGAATATAATTGATAATCGTTTTCGATGCAGAAAATAGTAAACCTTATCGAATAAAAAATATGTTTCATTTCTAAAATAATTGGAAAATTTATTTTTATTTAGAACTAAGGTTTGAGCATTATAAAATCAGCATTTATGTAAAACAAGAGTGCATTTCAAAAACGCCGAAATTCCGAAATAAAACCACTACATGTCGTGTACTGAATACAACCAGTTGCTCTTATTATTTTACCTGTAGCAAGTGTCGTCATAGTTCGTTTGCTTTTTAGTTTTCTTTTGGATAGACATTTTATTTATTTATTATTTGTTTTTAATAAAAAATGGTATGTGATATTGGTGAAACTATAAACATATAAAAATGCAAAAAGTATCCAAAAGATATAAATGTTTTAGCTTTCATATCAAAGACTTATTTATTGTATGTTCTTTTTACTCTTATAGGCTCGCTATTTCAAGGAACAAGATATTGATGGTAAATAAAAATGTATTTCTATATTTTTTTCTATTTATTTTCCATATAAACGGAAGTGAAAGCTGGTATGTCAGCGCAACATATTTATAACGGTTTCATAGAAACAATAAAAAAAAAGTATACCCTACAACTCAACAAAATCAAATTGAGTTTAAACTAAAGTTTATAACACTAGGATTATCTCTTCATAGCTTTGCCGATTAAACCAGAGTCGTATACCGTAAGAAAAAAATTTTAAGACGTCAACATATAAACTGATTAAATATACAATTGAATCGAAATTGAGTCTTTCTTTAGGCTTTCTATGTTATTGACACATTGTATTGTTTTGAAAAGCTTTTTCATTAAATTTGGAATGGTCTACACCTTGTGGACTTTACTAATTTCAGTTGACCAAATTCAAATCCACTGTAACATAGTTTGCTTTTTTCTTAACAATTTTTAGAATTTCGCGAATGTTTTTATTTGTTTGCTCGGTCGGGTCAAATCACCACTTTGGATGAATTGACAGTTATTATGAGGTCACTGGGTTTGTCTCCCACTATACAAGAGCTAATCAATTATTTAAAAAAGAAAGGCGGCAAAATGAGTTTTGCCGATTTCTTAGAAGTAATGCATCAACATTCAAAAGTTGAGAATCTGCCGGACGAAGTTGTGGCCGCATTTAAAGCTGCTGACCCTCAAAATACAGGAGTGATACCGGCTAGGCAATTGCGCAATTTGTTGCAAAACTGGGGAGAAGGTCTATCCAATAGAGAGGTTTGTGTTGTTGCTTTACAGCTGCTAATTGTATTTATTTTTACATCTTTCCCTTTCAGATTGATAACATTTTCCGTGAGGCTAATGTTCACAATAACAGCATGGTACGTTATTCTGATTTTATAAAAATTGCTTGTGCCCCGGTACCGGATTATTATTGAGCTTGACTATTTTTAACACAAAGCATATAAACTATTACATTCCTTTGAAATATATTTTAATAAAAATTTTATTACATTAATATTTATTAAATTGCAAAGTATTGGATTTTTTACTATCAACGAAATAGTTTAATTTTCAATACTTCTACATTTTCATTTTAAAATTTAAATAAAACCTTTATGGACCATGAATGGCAATTAACGCTTTAAAATTTTATATGTAAAGTTTTATGTAACTGAAGTTTCATTGATATTAATAGTAGACCACACAGGTGAACACGTGCTTCCGAAGACACAGTGAAGCGCCACCCTTGTAACCTAACCTATCCCACTAGTTAAAGGAAAAAGCGCTATTCGAAAATTACGGGATACGTTCATAATCCGTTTTTAAAGTACACTTCTATATCTACTCGATAGATTAAAAAAGTTCAACAAAGTTGTGCCAAGAAAAATTTTCATTGTCTACTGTATCTGCATATTTATAACCACATAAAATGCAGTTCACGTTTAAAGCACCAATGCAAAACTATGATTTTGCAATTGTCAGATACAGTTCAGAATAGGCGCACGAAAAAACTACGATACTATCCAATATTTATAAACAATTTTTTTTGTGTTTTTATACTTTTATTAATGCATATTTCACTTCACAATTGATGAAATATTTAGTTGGCAATGGTAACTTCAACCTCTACTCCAGGTTCAATGTTGATGGAGGTGATCTTCTTGACGATCTCAGAAGGAGAATGCAAATCGATGATACGCTTGTGAATTCTCATCTGTAAAATAATGGGGAAAGTTTAATTTAAATAACTCTCATTCATTGTTATGAAACGCATATTTTATTGGTATATTGTAGAACTCTAAGAGCCATAAGAAAGTAGTATCATATTCTTTCATAGGGACTATGAGAGGCCTTTTAATCTATGCAAACTTATAGATACTGGCTAGAGATACAAATCGTTAAGATTAAACACATAAAGCCGATATCAAATTTGCATGGATGTTTACAATACTAATTACAAATTAAAGAAAATTACCTGGAAACGATCCCAAGTTTTGGAACCTTCACCACAAGGAGTTTTACGGGTTGTGATGCGCAAAACTTTGGTTGGCATGCGTACTGGACCCTGCAAATAAAATATTCTTATTAGTTTATCCAAATTAAAAATAAAACCAGTTTTAGGAAATGCGATTAACACTGTAACTTAAACTATAAAATTTTCTTAACTCGAGCATTTGAGTTACGAATAATGTCCAGTTTAAGTGTTTTGATCTTGCATTTATTGCGACTAGGTCAAGTTTTATAAAGCAACAAAACCTCCAGGTAAATGCATCGTATTTCTTTTCATATTGTACTTCATTTTTTACGAACCTTGACGCGCAAATTCTGGTTCTTAGCACCATTAATCAAATCACGGCAGACATTTTCCAAAGAACGTACGTTTCTGGAAGTCAAAGTGATGCGGATGCGATGAACAGACGAGGAATCGGCACCTTGGGGTTTTTCAATGTCTTTAGGAGCAGCAGCCTGTAATAATTTAACAAAATATGAAGTGAGGTTAGAATTTGTTTTCATGCGACACGTGTATCCAACAATTTTGTATTAGAGAAAAAATAATCTTTTTTTGTATTTCTTACTGCATACTAAAGTTATGTTATTTCCAAATTTTGCAAACAATTACCATTTTATTGTAGAAATCCGGTCGAGGTATTCAAATCTCTTTGTATTGAGCAGCGCTGAACCAGAGTTCTAGCTTGTAAAAAAAGAAATGGACGAGATTACGGGAAAACATCATCGAAGTAAAAAAAACCAAGCCGGTTAATTTCAAATTCAACGCCGTTATTTTTTAGTCGAAACGGCGTAGATTTAATTGACAGCGGCCTCTCACGCATGTACTTGTGCGAAAAACTCAACATCAAGATATATTAATTAATTAGTATTAATATAATTAGTATTAATATATTTTGACTGAATACAATCACAAATTTCTTAAATACACTTATATGTTTCGAGAATAAATTTTTTGTCACTTGCAGCAAGTAAACTGACAGTTGCTCAAATAGGGTTACCCATACGTGCATTTATAAAAAAATTGTGGATTGTGGTAAACTATTACATATTACTTTTTATAAATTTTTCTTTAAATATACAGTGAGCGTCAAATGAAAGGAAAAACCCACATTATTTTAAAAAATGTATATGCTATTAATAATCGTAGTAATAAATAAAAAACAATATTACATGATTTCAATGAAATTAATTTTACACTAAATTTCAAAATACTTTTTCTGTCAAATAATATGAGGTGTTTACTTTCATTTTATGCTCACTGTATAAAAACAGTATAATTAACGTCATCTTCAAATTACTGGATTTTACATTGAGGAGCCATACGTAATACTACAGTATTTGGTATTAGGTTAGGTTAGAGGACGTGTACTTGTCAACTGTGACAAATACAGTACCCGGAGGTCGAATTGGCCCATTGTACAACGTCCTAGCTTCTCACACCACTCGTGTTGTGTGAGTTAATTTTATACATGAGTGGCGTGACCTACAGTTTAAAGTCGACTCCGAACGACAGATTTTTGAGAAGCTTTTCATGACAATTTTTACTCTCAGAGTTTTTGCCAGAAATCTGCTGAGAGGAAGTCGCCGAAGAAATATTTTCGTTTTGATGTCTGACCTGGGATTTGAACTCGGGCCTTTCGTCTAATAAGCCAACACACTACCTACTAGACTACGGCGACTTCTTAATAGTATTTGGGATTAATGCTTTGAAAATGTTGTTAAATTACTAATCAGAGGGCGCGCGATACGAATCAGAACAGTCAGGGACTAGACAGTATTTCAGTTTAGTACAGACAGAAAAGAATTTCAATGTTTTATTACGAAGCAGAAGAAAATTTAGAGTTTCTTAAAAATACTTACTTTTAACGAATATAACAAACGCGTATAATAATTATTTCTTTTTGCAAAACACGAATGGCAATAGAATTCTGTTTACCAGCCTACAATTGTATATGATTTTCAAAAAAAAAAATTATATTCTTAAAATTTATTTAACATTTTTTATTGCATAATCGTCAAATATTTAAGTAATTATAATATATCTTTGTGTTCTTAAATGGAGTTTATTTAATTATATAAAATTTTAAAAATTATTAAGTAAATTTAAGCTTACACGAAAGAAAAAAAAAAAAAAACGATTAAAAACCATAAAATCGTCCACTTTAAAAATTAAGACAAGAAAAAAATATATATTGATTTTGTAATTAAAAAAAAATAAAAGGTGGGAATTATAATAAAACTTTAAACTAATGTATATTAATTATTGATTCACGGCCTTTGCCAACACCAACCCATCTAATGGGTACACTGAGCTCTTTTTCTAGGAAGCGTACATAGTTTTGTGCATTTACAGGTAAGTCCTTAAAATCACGAACATTTTCTGTGGAAGTTTTCCAACCGGGCAATACCGCATATTCAACTTCAATGTTCTCCAATTCTGCAATAGTACCAGGGAAATGATCCAATTTTTCGCCATTAGGACGTTTATACCTAAAAACAATATGAAAATGATATAAATATTTGTATTTTAATAACTAATTAAGGACTCTTACGCGACAGCAACTTTGAGTTCTTCCAGGGTATCTAGAACATCAATTTTTGTAAGGCAAATGCAGGTATAACCATTAACAAGTGAGGTATACTTCAATAAGGGGATATCCAACCAACCGCAACGACGTTTTCGTTTGGTTACTACACCAAACTCTACACCACGAGTTTGCAATAAATCACCAATTTCCTAAAAAGAAAACGAAATTTTGTTAAAATATTTATACTTTTATTCGCTCAGAATACATACATTCAGTTGTTCGGCGGGGAAAGGTCCGTCACCTACACGGGTTGTATAAGCTTTAACAACACCAATAACTTCGCCAATAGTTTGTGGCGGCAAGCCAAGACCAGTCAAAACGCCGCCTATACTGCAGTTACTACTTGTTACATAAGGATATGTGCCAAAATCGATGTCTAACATTGCAGCATTGGCACCTTCGACCAATATGGTTTTGCCTTGACGTAATGCTGTGTGTAAAAAGCAAATTGTATCCTTGACATAAGGACGCAACTTTTCAACATAACCTTTGTAACGCAATAACTCAGCATCCACATCAACCTTAATCGATGGGAACAAACGTAAATGTGTTGCAACAATTGATTTGAATCTACACAAAAACAAAAGACATCGATTAATATCAATAAATAAAGTAAACAAATTTTGTACATACTTTTCACTGAATAGATCGAAATCACCCAAAAGTTCACCTACACGTATGCCATTACGGGTAGCCTTGCTTGAGTAGGCTGGGCCAATGCCTTTTTTGGTGGTACCCAATGATTTGCCACCCTTTTCAGCTTCTTGCATTCCATCAACGGCTTGATGAAAATCAAATACTAAATGGGCACGATCCGATATAATTAAACGATGCTCAAGTTTTTGTAAGCCTTTTGCTTCATTTTTCGACAATTCTTCAAATAATGAAGGAATATGAATAACAACACCGTTTCCTGAAATTTACAATAAGGAAAAAAAGAAAAAAACTTTTATTTGACATGTCTATACATTTTTTATAATAAAACATTTTCAGAAAAAAAAAAAAAAACTGAAATCTTGAAAACTATAATAATTTTAATTTTTAAAATATAATCTTAATTAAGGGTTACAAGTAATACGTATTTTATTAACGGTATTTGATTATAATTAATTAACCCAAAAAGTTTATATTTCAAATGCGCCATATGGTCGCTTCCATAACTTGATATTGTATGAAAAATTATTTGTCGCTCTTTGCATATAAGAATTGAATAGTTAATATTTGCGTCACTTTTATCTGTCTGTTATGTTAATCCATCCATACACATATAAATTTGTACATACATATGTACGTGTTCATATATATATACATACGTACATACATATGTAGATTCTAAACTAATATTGTAAATTAATTTTCTATGAAATAATATGCAACAAACAACGCTAAATAAGTTTTAACACTTTCAATGAGATCTGTGAAAATTCAAAACACTTTTTATTTGTTATTTTCCTTTAGTCATGTGATTTACGAAATTTTGCATGAGAAAAGAATTATAAACGAATACAATAACAAAAAGCATTTTCTTAAAAAGTGAAAAGAGGCAAAAAATAAAAACAAACATCAAGGAAAATGGGTGAAATGTAGTATGTATATATTTTTTTCTTTATTTTGAAAATGAGATTTATTTCTATTTAATTTTGTATGTCGTTGAATGTCAAGGGAAGAATAGTGAAAGTCTTTCGTCTACAGTATAATTTTTAATTTTTTGGCAATGAAATCTACAATTTTTTAAATGTTAGTATGTTTGTCCTATAACTTCAGATTTACCACAAAACCATTTAAACTGAAATTTTGAATTTTTAAAATATTGTTTTTAACTAAAAACACTTTTGGTCGACAGATTTACAGATGTTCTACCATACGCTATGAATTTATTTGCAAATAACTAGCTACAGTTCTAAGTTTAATATATAAATATATTGAGCGCCCTGGTAGTCTAGTGGGTAGTGTGCTAGACTATTAGCGTGAGGGTCGTGGGTTCGATTCCCACCAGAGGCTCTGGTCTGTGACACTACACCGAGCACATGGTCGAAGTTTCCCAGCTAGAATATAATTTGTAATTGTATTGTAATTAATAAATAAATATAAATATGTAATAGACGTCAGCATATAAACAATACACTCTTTTCACCTCCTATAATTTCGTAGGTTATAAATAATGTCCTTTGCGTTAAGAAGTATTATAAACAAAAACATTTCGTTGTGAAGAGTTGATAGCCGGTTAATTAATATGAAAACAAAATAATTTCATTATTTCGGAGTATATCCTACCAGTTTAGTAATAAATTAAGAAAGCATGTCATGATTGTTATAATTTTTATTGCCTGTTACGAACTAAATTGCTGTAGTTTTGAATAATAAAAGTTTGTACCCGAGTACATACATACTAATAAGCGTAGCACTTGTGTATTTATACTATATAACTGCTTGATTATCTATGAAATTAGTCTTGTGACAATTTGTGCTGACAAATTGGTGACAGTAGTGCAATCCACAATAACAACAATAAAAAACAATAATTTGTATATGAATGAAAAGGAAAAAATGAAAATAAAGCAAATCGATTTAATAAAACTTTTGTATTGAAGTAAAACTCTTTATGTTTGATTTAATTAAAAGATAAAAAGGGTAGAAACTATTATTAAAGGTAACAAAAAAATAATTTAGTTTTCCAAGAAATTTCTGTTATTTTTATATGAAAAAGATTCGAATCGAATTGTAATGTAAAACAATATGTACTACAATAAAAGTCTCAGTGTAAAAATAGTTTATAAAAAATTTCAGTAACTTACCGATAACTGAAATGCATTTCTCATTGACAATGCCGCTAGGCAATAGATGAAAATCGAATTCAGTACCATTAGCTACAACAGTATGTCCAGCATTATTGCCTCCCTAAAAGATAAAATTTAATAATTTTTTTTTAATTTTAGTTTATTATTTAAAAGTAAGATATATATTAATTTATGTACTTTAATAATTTCAAATTACTTATTTAAGAATAACATTGCCTATCGTACATATGTATGTGTTTGGCACAAATTCAAAATATATCTTGGAATATATATTTTTCTAGTTCCAATTTCAATTCTTTAAATTCTTATGTATATATATACAACATATTTATATATAGTAAGTTAATTATTCTGGACTATATTCTCATAAACATATGCATGTGTATATTTATTATAATTTAAATAGGTTGAACTTGAAATGCCATCAGACATATGTATATATTTTTTCGGAATTAAATATACAAAAACAACTCTAAGCTTCCACTTAAAAAATATTTCATAAATGTTGTTGAGATTAGATAAAGAATTAGAATTACGAATGAATAATTCCAGAATTTAAAATTGCATAATACCTAATATGTCTCGCAATATTATAACACAATTATTGTTTACGAAATATTTATTGTGAAATATGGACTAACAATAATGAAGATGATTAGCAAAAAAATAATGTAGCTGTATATATGTATATATTTTGTGGACCCGAATAACAAAAATGAATGACGTTTATTATTATCGTATTAAAGACTTTGTCCAAGTTTTATAAATATTTGTATGTAAAACTTATTAACGGCAATATTTATTTTTTGCCTTTTGCAATTGTGCTATATACTTAGTTCAATTACATTAAGTTCAAAATATAACAATTTCGTACAATGTAATAAACGTTATATTTGTTTGTACATATATGTGTATACTACTCTAACTGTACTTCTTTCCAAATATATTCAATAAAATTATATTTGCCTCTGTGTTCTCAAGGTTAATAATAGGTAATATGTAGAACCTAACATAAAAACAGTTTACCGCTATTAAATATTATTTAAATCATTTAAGAACGTCCTGATTTGAGACACAAAAAGTTTCAATTTTAAAGTCAATAAGATTTCAATTCTGTAAAAAAAACCTTCACTTTTATCAGAGGATTGTCATAATTGGTACATTGAATATATTGCATTTGTATGCTCATGAAGCAAATTTCTAGTTCTGACAATAAATTATTTTAGATTCCCTTTAAATGTAAAATATAACTGTCTCCCATGCAGTGGAAAATATGGACAAACGATTGGGAAAAAGGCACGACCTTGAATTGCAAGATATTTACCTTAAAATTATTAGCTAACAAAGTTGCACGAATTTACTAAAGACTAGAGAATACCGAAATAAAAGTTTAACAATTCTGAAAAAACTATGAGTGTTTAATTTGTTAAGTTTTAAGATCAGAATAATGATCTCCAAGAATTAATTTTAGTACATAAGTCGTTGTTACAACAAAATACCGGAAGTTGTAACAATTCAATACATTTTTATAAAATTGTTAATAGAAACCAGATAAATATAATCATTTTTGTTCTACATCTAAAAGGGCCGCCAAATAACTTTTTTTTTTTATTGATCAAAAAGAGCTTCATCTGAAAAGATGATTTTTTTTTGCCAAAATCGGCATCTTCTGTAAGTCGATCGCAGCCGAGGCAGCCATTTGAATGAAATTATTTTCCATTATTAACCGGAAAGATTGTACTTTCAAATAAAAAAAGAAATTTGAGAAAATATTCAGTAGTTTTTTTTTAAAGCATTTTCAAAAAAAAAAAAAGCTATATGGCGGACCCTTTAGCACCAACAGTATTTACATATACATATGTATACAATAAGAATTTTTTTCCAAGTTTTTTATAAAAGTGGTGAACCAATGGAAAAATCCTAATGGATGAAAATTGTTTTTTTTTTTTTTTGTCAGTTATTATAAAAATGTATGTATTATAGGTATTCATATGTGTGGAGATATCAAAATAAGATCTAATAAGACGTGTTCGGTGGAAAAACGTGACCAATACACAACCACAACAATAGGAAACAATGAGAGGCGAATGTGACAAACGGCAACAACGAAAACAAAAACAAATCAAAACTAATACCCAAATATGAACTGAATTTCGTTAGAACAATTGTTATGTAAACCAGAAAGAGGAAAAACAATAAAAAAGGAACAAATACTAAAACAGATAAGAAAACAGAATGTACAAACAATTTATATGTTAAGGAAAAAAAAAAGAAAAAATAAATCGAAAAAGCTGATGCAATCATACATTACGCATCTTTTTCCGTCTGTTCGGGCCACCAAACAGAAATATTAGACGCCTTATATGTATACTTTACCACATACAAAGCGAAAAATCAAAACATTGGACCAGGGAAAGACGATTTCATTTTAAAACGTCCTTGACCATATATCACAGCCGATATAAGTATGTATACACATATATCTATCGTAGACCCTATCCAGCTATGTCCACTAGAGTAGATGACTATAGGCATTTTTTTAAGTATACACAAGAGTTTACGCCCATTATTATTTAACCGCAATATTCTTAATAATTCATAAATACACTTACTTGACATCTGCAAACAATGTCGACATCAGAGGCCAACATATCGACCACTTTGCCTTTACCCTCATCACCCCATTGGGCTCCTAATACAACATCGACTTTTGATTTGTACATATTCAAACGCCCCTGGTGTAATTGCTCGTAGTTACTCCCATTTACTACGCTGTTAACAGCTGTGTTTTCCATTTTACTTTAAGAAGTCTTTTCACTTGTTGGAGTTAAACGTTTTAATATAATTAAATTTACACAATTTATTGGTTAGATATTTTTTTTATAAAATGAAATGCGCGTTATTTTGTTGGCAAATCCCGAGTGCCAGCAACACAGAACAACCGTCTCCACTCGCCACAAGTAAAACTTGTAAAGAAATTCAGTCTACCAAATGAATAACAGGAAAGCACATTTTCAATTTTTCCGTTGTATTCGCTCGTATCAATTGGCATAGAAACTTTAACATAAAAGAAATGCTACGATAAATGTCAGAACAGTTAATAAATAATAATAAATACTGCACGTGCGCGATCAGAATCGAAGTTTGGGATATTTGTTGGCAAAAGATGATAGGGTAACACTTAGTTTTTAAAATAAATTCAAAAATTTGTTTCAAATTACTTTTAGCGTTAAATTTTAGGGAGCCTTGCAAACCCAAACTGCAGTTCTCTTCTCTGTTTACACGTCATTCTCCACTATTATATAATTAAATTATTTTATTTTGGTTTAAAATTTGATCAAGGTACAACAGATGTTTGTAAAAAATTTGTCAATTTTATTTTAAAAAAATTCCGCCGCCAAATTTGTTGTTGTTTGCATTGATTATAATTAAACAAAAAAACAATTGTTGAGACATTTTTTCTTTCTTAAGCCACCCTGTTGACTAAAAACAGAGATGTTGCATCCAAGTTGTGTTTCTTCTCAGCTGACTTTTGTTTTGATTAAAGTGGTTGGATGATTTCCTTTAAAAAAAAAAAAAAGATTTAATTTGGTTATTAGTTTGGTCGTTAGTTTGTTTTTAATTAATCTTATTAAAATGTCTACAGAGAAATGTCAAATGTAAGATTGGAAATCAATTCTTTTCACAGTTATAATAAATTTTCTGTTTCAGATGTTGTCAAGAAGTGTTTAAATATACATGCCCTCGTTGTAATATCATCTACTGCTCTGTATCCTGTTACAAATCGCAAAAACATTTAGCGTGTTCAGAGGAGTTCTTTAAGCAGTGCATTCAAGATGAATTGGCTGCGACTGCTGAAAGTGGATTAAACAGCAATGAGGACATGAAGAAAATATATAATATATTGAAAAGAATACGCGAAACGGATGCTGGCTTTGATACTGATAGTTTCTTAAAAGATGGTTTAGACTCGGATGATGACGAAGAAAATACTGAAGATCAAAGTTTTAATGAAGGTAATGAAGAGGCAGAAAACGACTGCGACGATGAAGACATTGCTGAAAGATTAAAGGATATTGATATTAATGATGCTGATGAAGTATGGGAACGGTTGACATTGGCCGAAAAAGAAGAGTTTAAAAAGTTGGTATCATCTGGTGAAATTGCTAAATTACTGCCTAACTACAGACCGTGGTGGCTAAAAACTAAAAATTCAAAAATTGTGGAAATTACAAGCTCTAATGATGAAAAGCAAGATGATAATGAACCGCCTCACATTATTGAAAATATACCAACATTTTCGAGTGTATGTAGAAAAGAGCCAGCAACATGTCTACACTATAATCTTTGGAATATTTTAGCAGCCTATTCTTGTACTTTACGCTATTTTAACGGCGAACACTACACAAATCCTAACGAGGCTACTGCTTACCTAGTAAATTTAAGTTCAACACTTAAATATGGCACTAATTTTGAAGACGTAGATGATGCTGTTACTTCTGTTGAAATGGAAGCTCTTACGACTGGTAATGGGGTTACCCAAATAATGCCGACAATCGGTACTCCAAAAGCACTACTAGTTGAAGATCGTTCTCAGCTTCAGGCAGACGCTCGGCAGTTAATGTCTAATGTTCATAATAAACTTTCAGCTTTAAGTGATATCTTACGTTTATTTCAGCTTACAAATAATATACTAAAAGCTCCTAAAAAAGACGAAGCGGAATTTCAGAAACTGTTTGCAATTAGTAGTGGCATGGAAGAGCTCACACGTTCTAAGCTAAAAATGTTAATAAAAAAATTAGAATTTTATTTATCATTTGTTAATATTGATATTGAAAGTGGTTTAAAATAATAAGGAAAATAAACAAATACATTTTCTTATAATTCTAATATTTTTTAATATGTTTTTGGTTCTATTATACTTTATAATTTTTAAACGGGACACCTATTCGTTTAAAAGGGATTTTAAGGACAGGCCTTCAGACATATTTTTATTAATCCGGTCATAATTACTGCAGCAAGTGTGATATAATTCTTAAATTCTATTTGTTAGAAACCAGAAAGACTTTGCTTACATATATTTACAATCAAATTATTGAATATATTTTCTGTGCAATAGGTAAACATAGATCAAAATTAAATCATAAACGAATTCGAAACATAAATAGAATACTCTATTAATATATATAAATATAATACTAAAATGTGGTAGAAACATGTTAATAAAGTGATTAAAACCCTACACCTATTTTCAGTGTGACAAAATAATTTTTTTAAAATTGAAAACCGAAAAGATCATGAGCATCTACTTGTTTTTTTTTTTACAAAATTAATATTTAAAAACATGTCTTAAGAAAGTACTTCAAAAGCTACATTCAGTATTATCGATTAAGAACTGCGCAATTCAAAGACGTTCATTAATTTTTATTAGAAATACTACCCATATTGGTTCACACGAAGACGTGCCATGTTATTACGAAACATTCGTATCTGTATCACATATTTTAAGGATAAAGACGTTTAGGAACTATACAGGCTTTTTCTTGTAATTAGGAAGTCAGTTAGTTGGAAGCAAATGTCTATTAACTATTTTTTAAGTCCCATATAAAGTAGTTTAATTCCCTAAGTTACGTTGTAGTGAGAAAGTTATTCGTAAGACTAGATGAAAATAAATGAAAATAATCGAATTGATATTGTTCGGGACATACATACATACATATATTGTAAAAACACATTATTTTCTGAATTATTTTGAATTCAAAAAGTAACTCAGTAACTCTAATTCATAAATACGCCTCGCATAGTAAATTATAAAAGATTCCGAAATAGCTATATTTTATTTTGAAGAGAACAAATAATAATAGCTGACTCTAAGCTTGTCGCAAAAAAAAGAGAACTGCACACATAAAAGGCAAAACTTAAACCTTTTTTATGATAAGAATTCTATGGATACTAAAAGCGATTCATAAGTACCATTCGGTAGTATGTACTATACAAATAAAATTCTATTTCTTTGTATTTCAGTTACAAATCAAAAACGTTTGAATCAAGACGCGAACAATCGTTCATTTCTAAACTGGTGTTTAAATTAATAATAAAAAATATGTATATATATAAGCAAATGCATTTATAATAATATTTAATATTTCTTAATGAAACCTTGGCTTAAATTTATTTATTTTTTTAAGTTTGTATTATAAAAAATATAAAAAAAAATCATAAAAATGAATGAAGTTAAATATAAACCATTGAAAAATAATGATGACGATGATGATAACACGTTACATTATCATCGCTGCAATAATAATAATAATCAGTTCCCGAATTATACTACAATACGATGTAACCAAGATTGTAAAATATATTGGCTACTGAAAATATTGTTCTTATGCTTTATAATTGTTAAAATAATTTATATAATAAATAATTACGATACAATATTAAATTGGCTAACGAAACATAATGAAACGGGCATAGAAGAGGATTTTAGTGGAAATTTTACAACCCTATACGAACAACAGACAATTGTATCGGTGAACAAAGACGATATTCAGGTTATCTTTGAAAATAAGGAAACAGATCAATCAATAACAACAATAAATGCTAATAAATACTATGAATATACAACGGAAACATTGGTTCACACCATTGATGAGAAAGACGAAATGACAAAGAAGACGGAATTTTTTAATACTAATTATTATGATAATGATGATTTAGCAACAACCATAAAAGTAGCAATGAATACAAAACAAACTACAAAAATAATAGCATTAGAAACGACAACAACAACAACACCAGCAACAACAATAAATTATTTAAGTAACAATAAAACAACAATACAATATTTAAATCCAATGATTGCAAAATATACTACTGACCTAAAGTTGAAAAATCTAACGACGACATCATCACCACTTGACCTCAAAATTGTGACAAAAAACAAACAGAAATATTTCATCAATACCAGCCATTGTCATATACCATATGTGGATCCATTTACAACTCAAATAAAAAAAATGTTTAAACCTCAACATAAAACGGGTTGCACTACGGATCGAGCGATCATAAGTGTTATATTTAATGACGTCATTTCACAATATGTGCTACACATTAATTATACTGTGGCTGCAATTTTAAGAAAAGCAAAAAATCCTCCCATAGAGGAGGATGTATTGTGTTGTTATCAGGAAATAGTACGTAGCGGAAGTGGTTCAAATGTTGATAATAGTTTTAAGTAAGTTTTTATTTTGTTTTGATTTGTTTTATCAAAAATTAAAAAAGTTTATATGTATAGATTACAATTGATGAAATATTTAATATTTTTAAATTAAATAATTTCGCTTTTTTTTTTGCAAACAAATTATTTTATACACGCAATATAATTAAAAATTATCTAAAAAAAGTGCATGAATGTTAGTGAGCGAATTGAAATAATTAATATCAGAACAATAATCATACATTGTATATTTAAAAGGTGGAATAGCTAAGGTTAAGTATAATGGGAAGGAAAGAGGTATTAAGTATGCTTCTCTTTGTATACTGGCAAATGCACAAAAACTTTTCTGATCGTAGATGGGCTCCATTTGGCCGCATTGTAGCACGTGGAGCTAACTATCTTGGCTGCTCTGTCATTACCCAGTACAGTGACAATACAGTTCGATTATCGTAACTTGAAAAAATTGTAGTCCGTTGCATTACACTTGGAAACAACAGAATAAAAATGTAACTGTAAAAAATTCGCTTTCATATTTCAACATAGGCGTAGTACCCAAATTTCTTTAAAATATAATCCTTAATAATCCTTATGTTTTAACCTATTCTTCGGAGTAAAAGAACGCACGTAGACTGTAAGAGACTGTAACAAATTTGACTGTTGCAAAAACCAAGTTCGCATGTTATAGTTAAACTTCTTATTATAGGTTAGGCTTCAAACAATAGAAATGAGTTTAAGCTTTTATGGTATCTTTATTTGTTTATAAAACATAAAAGATTAAAAGAATACCAACATATTTAAAAAACCATAACACAATATGTACACTCTTATCCACACTTACAAGAAGGGGATTTTTAAAAATCCCTCCTTATCACATTAAACAACGAATAATGTAAACGTACTATGCACTGATGAATCAATAAGTTATTCAGTGTAATGCAGTTGGTTTTTATACAGAATTTAATTTTAAAATTAACAACATTTTATTGTATATTCTTTTTTCTTTCTTTAGAATTTTTTTAAGTATTTTAAATACTGTACAGAAATAAAATGAATTATTTTATTTTGAAGAAAAAAAAATGTTTATAAACAGGCCAGACACCAGATAAATTTTATGATAATTTTATTTTCTTTTTTTTCTCTTTATGATATTCTTTATAATTTTATTTTGAATTTCAGGTTATTGTCATGTACTAATTTTCATCAAAATTTCACCGTGCCATTGCATATAAACGGTATTAAAGTACAATGCAAAGCGAAACATTTAAAAAAAACTTTACAGGAGGATGCATTTTCTTTTATACAAGTCAATAAAACTTCTATACAAGGTGACAATTTTCACAGGGAAACTGTTAATGAAGCCCACAAACCAAGTGTATTAATGATCGGTATTGATAGTGTATCACGAATTAATTTTCGACGTAACATGCCGCAAATGCTTAAATATTTAACAGATCATGAATGGTATGAACTTCGAGGCTATAATAAGGTAAGATATTTTATGCAATTGAATGCAAAATTCATGTATAAAAATCTATATGTATTTGCTGAAAGTTATATATGCATGTCTTACGGAAATGTCGGTAGTCTCTTAATATCATGCAAGAAGTAATGATAAACTTTAATTATTTTTATAGTTTAAGAGAGTGCAAAAATAAAATTTAGCAAAGGAATACTATGCTATATGGAAGGTGGCTCTTCCAATATGCAACTTCTTACTTAACTTAATTGGTCACTACCATCCGTCAGCTGGGATTACGACCTAGCTTCTTCTTCATTATGACATTAAACAATACGTCCTACCATTCTAACAAATATAAAAATGAACACACACAACATGAGTGGTCTGAGAAGCTAGTTTGTAATCCGAACTAAAAGGTTGTAATTAATAAAGTAAGTAAACAAGTAATGGCATATCATGAATGTACCAAAATCTATGTAAATAATTGTTTTCCGTTTCGAATTTGTTATCATCGTACACTTATTGATAAGTACCGGATATTTTAATTGTGATTATAAATTTTACTGAGCACTGAATTGTAAAAACATTAAAAAAGATATACAATGTTTATCTTTTTAATTTGCAATGAAAACAATTTTTAAGAACAGTGCGTTATAAATTTAAAAGCAGAATTAAGCATCTGGAGCTTCAGCCGTGGTGCTTGGCTATAACAAAGTAGCATAAAGATATTATTCATAATTTTTTTTTTTATTAGTAAATGCAATGACACTCATTATTTAATTAAATTTTATATAATATAATATATAAAAAAATGTGAGACTGCCATAAAGTTCAACTAAAAATTTCATTTCTGAAAAATAAATTTTGGGAATCTTTGTACAAAACTGAAGCACAAACAAAATGTGGTATAGAGTGCCGAATTCATAGGCCTGAATATGGTAATAAGTATTTGCCAATTATACTTTTACGAATAACTTTTACTTTTACATAAGTGTGTTTATACTTATTATCCAGTAATACGATATTAATCGAAACTGTTCTGTATTGCAAAAGGCCTAGGATATCAAATTATATTTTGTGTTTTTATTTTTAATTTAAAAAAATTTTGAAGAATTAGTATACATTGAAATTGAAATTGTATCTATGTACGTATGTACGTAATTTAGTGATTAAAATGTTGAAACATGTGCGCAACATTTGTTCCCACCAGTTAAAACTGCTAATTCTCGAGTAGACATTTTTTATATAAATCAATTTTTTTTGTTATTAATAACTAATATCATATTTAAAGAATGTTGCTGATAATGTGTTTGCTTTTTTTGTTTTTAAAAGTTTTATGCTTCATTGTTAACATTTCCAAGATATTATTATTATCGTAAAGTTTAACCAAAAAATTTGATTATTTCAAAATAAATTTTGTGTGCCAAAAAAAAAAAAAAATTATGTGTAGTATGGAAAAAGTAACGATAGTCTGCAAACTGTTATTACAGTTAAACGTGTTTTTTATATAATTTCTGTTTAAATTCGAATTCTTCTGTTTTGGGATTTATTCGACAAGAAAATTAGGAACCATAACATAACTTCAAAATCTATGCTAAAAGACATGATAAGGCAGAAATGGTATAGTATAACCTACGAATATACTTAAAAATTAGTTCATAATATGAAAAATTAGTTCATAACATAAACATAATGTCTACTCTATCAAAAGTAATGAAGTTTATGAAGTTATGTCAATCAGATACTGGTTATTTTAATGTTAAGTAAAATTGTATTAAAAGTTGAACGTAGTTCTAAATTAATATTGAATAAATGAACTGGAGCTAGCATGTTCGATTAAAAAACTTCAAAACTTTTCATGTAAAAATATTTGTTTATCTTGAAAATCTAACAATATTTGGCGTCTTGAGTTTAAGTATTTAGTTCATGGTACTCTTCAACATACTTAATACATACATACATACATACATAATTGGTCATTACAACCCTTCAGTTAGGATTACAACCTGGCTTCCCGCACTACTTATGTAGTGTGTGTTCATTTTACACAGTTAAAAGTCGATTCTGGACGACAGATTTTGGGGAAACTTTTCAAGGCAATTTTATTTACTCTCGGAGTTTTTTCCAGAAATCTGCAGAGTGGAAGTTGACAAAATTTTTTTTCATATTTCGTTTTGTTGGCGATTTTTGATCGTGGCCTCACGTCTAATAAGCTAAATACTCGTATTTAATTCATAAAATCAGAACTCTGCTCTAAAATACGTATGTACGTATTGCCTATATTATCAGGAAAACTGATTACTGGTTTGAATCTGAAGTGAATTAGTGAATTATTTCGGTCAAAACTCATATAGACTACACGTTCTTATGCAAAGGATACCCCTGAAAATAATACATCTTAAGCTAATGACCTCAGTCTCATAGCTTTTATTATTGGATACAATAGTTTTAGTCATTTTGAATTGCATGGCAAGATTTTTATTATAAGATAGGTGACTGTACGGGGTTAATATCTCGAAGGACAAAGTTTTTGATATAAATTTTTTTATAATATTATTCACTCACTAATTTGATTTTTTTAAATGTAAATTTTTATTTTCTTTCAGGTAGGTGACAATACGTTACCAAATTTGATGCCATTATTGTCGGGTTACACTCGTACCACAGTTTATAACAAATGCAAACCTAAAAGTGTTGGTGGTTTTGATAATTGCAACTTTATATGGACAACATTCAAGGAAAATGGATACTATACGGCCTATGCTGAAGATACGACAACGATATCAACATTTAATTATCATTTGAAAGGTTTCAAGCAACCTCCTACAGACTACTATTTCCGTCCCTTTGGTTTGGCAATTGAAAAATCTCTGAAGACAAAAAGAAAAGTTGGTTTAAATTATTGCGTTGGCCGACGGCAATTTGGAGAATATGTGTATGATTATGCCACAGAGTTTATTGAACGTTATCAAAATCTAACCACATTCGGCTTCTTTTGGACAAATTCATTCAGTCACAATTCATATGATGTCGCTGCTACAATGGACAGTACTATGGTAAATTATTTTAAGAACTGGGAGAAGATGGGTACATTTGAAAAATCAGTGGTAATATTGTTTAGCGATCATGGTGTTAGATGGGGTCCATTGTTAAAGTTGTCCGAAGGATTTTTGGAAGAACGTTTACCCATGTTCTTCATATCAGTGCCCAAATGGTTTAAACAGAAGTACCCAAGTTTAGTAAATAACCTCGAAATCAATCAACATCGTTTGGTTACATCATTTGATATCAACATGACACTTCAACATTTATTGAAATTGGCTAAACCCGATTATAGTGTTTACCAAACTTATGACTGTAAAAAATGTCAAACAATATTTGAGGAAATACCTGAAAATCGTACATGCGATGATGCTGCCATACCAGAAACATGGTGTACGTGCATACCCTTTAAAACTGAATCTGCGAAAAGTAAAACAATTAAGGCGGTAACACAACTGATTGTACAGGAAATGAATCATTATTTCGAATTAAAAAATTTAACATCCTTATGTAGTCCATTAAAATTGAAGGAGATAACAATGGCTAAAAAACGTTATACAGATGACATTTCGGCCATGAACAATTTAACCACTTATGCAATTGATTTTACAACAGATCCCTTAACAAATCCCAAAACACTGTTTAGTGCCACTGTCGACTACGATGAAAAGCATAAAAGTATTCATTTAAATGTCGAGGATATTAGTAGGAAAAGCCTTTATGAGAATACAGCTAAATGTACAGATGATAAACAATTTAAAAAATATTGCATCTGCAAAAACTCTTTAAAGGCATGAATATATTGTTGTACTCTATACAAGGGATGATGGTTCCTTTTAGTTGACGGACGAATAATTTAAAACAACTAATTTTGTCCAGAGTACATATCTTTGCCTCAAAATCAAAGTTATATTGTGATAAATATGGTTAGGATTTGCAACAACATAAATACTCGTAATCATTTCAGTGTAACTCAATTTCCCTTTTGTTTATGAGACTCGAGTCTTATCAAATATCAAGTGTCTTATCGAAATTGATGAACTGTTAACGATGTTGTTGTAAACAAGACCACAACCAACCATACATATTTACTTTTTGCTAAAAACTACTTAATTGTTAACAGTAGCAATTACTTTCATTTATAATAGAGCTCTCATTATTTCATTAACCACAAACAACCCTACTCTACTCTACCTGAAACTATTTTCGATACACGCACTAATTTGTATTGTATGAAGAGTGAAAATTAATTTTTTTTTTTCGATGACAGTTTGATTTATTTCAAATTGCTATCTATAAATATGTTTAATTTTTTTTTTCGTATTGCTTCGTAATGTATGCCAATGAGTATTTAGCAAATGAAAAAATTTCTTTAATAAAATAAACAAAATCTTGATATACATAATTACTCGAGAATACTATTTAAAAACTAGTAATTTTTATCAACCACACAGTCATTCATTCGAGGACGATACATAGATAGCAACATAATAGACATATGTACATATGTATGAACGTATCTTGCGCAATAAATTCCTCTGAAACACTTCAAGAACACATTTAATCTGCATCAGTATTTTATCACGTTTAGTATAGTTACTACTAGGCAAGAGAGGTTTTTATTTCTAAACGACTATACTTATTAAGCCGATAATAGTTCTTCGTTTTACTTCTAGAGTAAACGGTGGTGTCAATAACTTCAATGACTTCGAAGTTACTGTCACTATCATTTATATACTGTGATCGTCAAAAGAAAGTGTACAATTCAAAATAATATACATTAATAAATTACCGTTAATTTTTTTTTCAAATTATTTTATTGCCAGTTTTTAAAATTGAAACAAGAAGAAAAGAATTAGAAAATTTTGGAAATATTGTAAAATTTTTTCGGGCACTCTCCTTGAGTGGAAAACTTGAGTTGAGATTGTTAGAATTTTATCCATAGTGTACACTTGCTTTTGATGCTCGCTGTACATATATGTATGTAGGCCCAGTTTTGTGGGCTCTTTATGTGTGATGATTATCGATGGTAAAAATGTTTGATAATGTAATGGCAATGCCAAACAATTTTGTGATTTTTATAATTGTCGCCCAAAGGAGTTACTAATTTCAAAACATTGCCCTTTTGAAGTCAAAAATTAAAATTATTTGGAACACTTGTAAATATGTATAGCGTCAATTTTGTATGCATAAGAATAAGTGATTAGTATCTTTAAGAACATATCGTATTATCTTTTACCTGGCATTCTATATCATTAATGTGTTAATTAATCTTTTGAAAATAAACAAATAGCGATTAAAGAATTGTAGTATTGAAAGAAAAATTGGGACTATAATTACAGATTTTTTCTTGTTTGGATTAATGTGGTTAGAAATATTATAAAAGCTGTATAACCATTTTACTGCTAAGAAGAATCTTATGGACGAAAGTATGCGTATTTAATTACAATGAATTAAAAAGAATTGTTAAATATCATTAAAATAATTAAATTTTATTTGAAAATTCATTAAATTTTATTTATTTTATTTTTCTTGTGAGAATTTAAACCGTAATCCTGGTTTAAGGATTATAATGTCCAACAATGTATATGTATATATGAATTATCTTTTTTTATTTTAAAGTTGTTATAAATATTCCGAGTAAATAATAAAAACAAAAACTCATAAGTCTCATAGTCATAAGACTCATCACTGTGACTACTAAACTAACATGGCACAAAAAATATATATTAAAATTAAAATAATTTAATGTAATCTACATCCTATTACAACGCCCAGTTCTGTTCAACAGCACCCCGTTAAAACTTGTAGCTATGTTAACTTTTAATATAATTTCAAAACCCATTGAGTATTGAAGAATTAATTTTGTTTTTCTTAAATTCCCATATTGGTTAGGCTTAGAATGCTAGGATGTCATTGTATATGTCGAAAATTTGACAGAGAATCCTTTTTTGGATTGATTGAGCGAAAAATTTGATTGAGGCTTCCATTTAAATCATACGCTCACAGTGAACGACAAAATAAAGTGTACACCAATATTAATAATTATTAAACTTCTGTTTCAGTCTTTCAAAATATTATTGATTTGCGTCTGAAATATGTAAAGACTATAAAATATATTTAAGTACCGCAATAGTATTTGTTGTTGCTTTGAATTCAAATAAGTAACAGTAATTAAAATTTTATTTAAAAAAATATTTGTTATAGATATGTATACATATATGTATGTATGTATATCGATAAAATATATTTAGTAATAAGTACCTGACATAATTCTAAAGCTCTTTATTGTGATAAGATAAATAAAATTAATATTTTTTTTATTTCATTTCTCCATTGAATAAAATACAAAATCAAATATTAATATCGTTGTTTTGATTTCAAAAATTGAACTTGTAAAATCATGTGTTAGAATAAAAGAAATTCATTTATTTACAGCAATTAATACTGATTCATTAATGCTTGGTTGAAACGAGCATATTTTTAAATTTGAATTTTGAAAATAAGGCTTACTTCATACAGCATCAGTCATGGCAGAAGGAATTTTTGAAAACGTGTATAGTAAAATAAATAAAAGAGAGTGAAAATCGATGTTAAATTATAAATTTCATTTAATTTGTATAAACTTAAAACTATATGCATTATTTTAATAAACATTGAAGACTTTATACAAGACGATAAAGCAACATGCTCACATTAACAATAAAAGATTATTAGAATTTCACATCAGACAATAAGCATTAAAATTATATTGCTCAATAAATATAATAAAAGTTTACGTAGACTGCTAATACGTCAACATTGAGATCAAAAAACCTAAAACTAATCTTAAAACTAAACAACATTATACAAAAATTCTTAACTAGGATAAAAAGATTAGCCCCTATTTGAGTCAATAGTAGATCTAGAGTAAAACTCCGGTAGACAGTATTGACTTGAGTTTGATAGCGTAGAAATATCCTCTCCGATAATACCAATAGGTGAGTTATATATACTGTTTGACCAGTCAAATACAACCTGTGTTTCATAAACATTTCTCATTAAAATGTTATCGTGGGTTTCCAGTCGTTTTACAAACCTATCAACTAGGACAAGAGCATAGGAAGACAGTGGCAGTACATCTGCCTATCCATAAATTTTTGTATTTGAAAATCTTTTGTCATTTTTTAATACAGTGTCTTAAGCAGCTTCTCTCTAAAAACTCCAACTCTTTCATCATGGTTGGAGATATTGAGAACCAAACTGGAAAACCATAAATTACCGCTGAGCGGATGCATACTTTGTACTTTGGCCCTTTGACTTAAGTGTCTGTTCATTAGAAGTTTTGAAAAAATGCCCTTGATGCGCAGTCCTTTGCCTTTAGCCAATCTACCATGTTGGTTAAATTTAAAAAGTTTATTAAATGTTACTCCGAGGTACTTCAAATGATCCCTGAAGGGATTATAAATTTCATTTAAATTGAAATCTATTTTAAAAATATGCTGATCAAAGTTTGATGTAATTTAGACACAGAGTGACCAAAAAGAAGTGTATTGGTGTACTTTTTTAATTGCTTCCTATATTCAAATGCATTTGAAGAGTGTTAATAAATCTTATGAACCAAAAATATTTAACACACGTTTAGTCATTTCATTAATTTTTTACTTTTCGTTAGAAAACATTCGATTTAAGAAAATGAAATGAAAACCAATCACGGTGAAACGTGTGTGCCTGCCCAAAGTATTGAATATTAAAAGTAATGAGTTCTCAATGAGGAAAGCTCTCGTTTCGCAAGAATCGAAATCATATAAAATTCCGTTTTGTTTTTCACATTTTCTGCGACAAAGGCTAACAGTATAAAATCTAGAATTAGCTATCAGTAGAAAAGAAATTAAACCAAACTACATCGAAAAAGTGTGAGATGGAGACATTTCTGAAGCTCCGAGAAGTGATTTTGCATACACATTTGTTGCTAAAAAAAAGTGCCCTCAATAGGACCTTCTGATAGAACAATGAGCGGCAACGAGGTATGTAAGAAGAAATTAATTCTTTTTAAACAGAATATTTAAAAGGCTGATTCAAAATTGACAGCAAAATAATAAAATAATTGTAGTAACTTTTTAATACTTTTAATTTATGAATCTGGGCCCACGGTTATTGTACCTCCTATTTATTTTAAATCGCTGAACATGTTTTAGTAACATGAAATTTGTAAAATTAAATAAACAGCAATAAAAATGGGGGCAACTAATATAAGAGATAAATAATTTATTAATTTTTTTTTTTTTTTATCAGAATATAACATTTTTTATTTTAATCTTATAAAATTTTAATAATAAACTGCAAATGGTGCATCCCTTAATACTCTTAATTTATTATCCTAGTAGTTATAATACGTATATTAAATAATACATATTCAAAATTTAAAAAAATACACTTGGAAATTGTTTATTTCTTGGAATACTTATGAAGATTATGAGTCGAAATAAAATAAAATTTAAGACAATACTTACTCTAAAGTCATTGTCTTGAATTACCTAAAAAATGTTTTTCATCTCAATGGTAATTTTTTTAGCTAGGATCAGTAATGTAACATTTTAAAAATTGGGTTCGTGGGCAATTTTGGTTATATTCATAATCATTAATATTCTATAACTTCTATCAAAAAATTTAATAAAGAATTATTATTTTTGCTTACCATGAATATGAAATGCTTTTTTTCTACTGGAGAAAGCATGTTATTAATAAAAAAATTTAATAAAACTGGAGAACATTTTAAATTTATTCTTGGGTAGTTATCTTGAGAAAATTTCGTTATCAAATTCTACAATTTTGTTATAATTCAAACGGGCTTTATTAAAAATTAGATCTTAAAGAAATATTCTTTATATAATCTTTCTCTACTGCTCTCAACGAAAAGATTTTTTATTTTTGATTTTGAAATACGCCTGACAGTAAAAGATGAAAAAACCAAGTACATACACTCAACCTTAAATATTGACGTGACCAAAAACTTCGTAAGCCTCTGCAATTAAAACATCTTTCGCAAAAAAAAAAAAAAAAAAAAAAAACTAAAGTTAAGCTATACTAGAAGTTTGTACAGCCTATTATTGTTTAAAGCCAATGGAATGGAAAACTTTTCGGTTCACTATTTGATAAACTTTACTTTATTGGCCATTGATCAGGATTACGGCATAGGTTCTTAATTCATCTATGTTGACTGTAATAATTTTATTTATGAGTTGCGGGACCTACAATTTAACGTCGATTGTGAACGATAGATTTGGAAAGTTTTATCATGGAAATTATTTATATTCCGAACTTCGGCAGAAGAGTGCTGACAAAAGGTCGCCGAAAAAAATAGTGTTTTCATATTTCTTTTCTTCGAATTGGGCTTTGAACTTAGAAGCTCTCATCTGGTCAGCACACTATCTACTGTGCTACGGCGACAACGCACTGTGTGGTAAAGGTAAGTTTTAAATAACATGAGTGGGCAGGTTTTTTAGAAGATGCTACGAAATAACTCTTTACACGTCCGCGGAACGTACGTTCGTTTTTATCATATGAAGGGCAACGTAAATGCTTACAGAAATTACATAACGGTTCGTTAATCGCTCTCATTGCTTTTGGTATTCTAAAAACGAACATTTGTTCTGTGGATGTTTGGCTAAGCGGAGCTTAAGAGTACATTAGTGGAAAGAAATAGCTTAAAATAGAGCTGAAAAAATTTGTCCACCTATTGGTTCATCGGCAAAAAAAAAAAAGTAAAATTATTATTTAAAAACTAAACACTAACCATTTCAAGCGAAGTGCCAAGTGGAAAATATTTTAATGGCTTCGTAATGCACTTTATTTATCAGATTAAGTTCCCTCGGATTATGTTCTATCGGGTCCGCCATCTAACGTTTTTTTTTTCAACTAGTGCTTATTTCGTGAATGGTAACACTTAGCTCATGTCTGATTTGACAGATAATTAGTTTTATCCTTCCGATGAACGAATATGGTTGTGTATACGCTTGAACAACGCTGCGAATATTACGACATTACTTTGCAAATCATGGTAATGTTGCAGAATGTGTGCGAAAATTGCGTACGGATTTTGGAAGAAGAGAAGCACCGTCAGCTCCTTATGTTCGTTATCTTGTGATAAAAGTGAAAGAAACTGGCATTCTCATCGATAAACCAAAGCGTTGAAAGCCAAAAACAGTGCATACACCCGAGAATATTGCTGCTGTGGCAGAAAGCGTGAGTGAAGCGCCATCAACATCAATTGACCGTCGTTCTTAACAATTGAACATTTCGGAGACATCATTGAGACGAATTTTGTATATAGACTTTGGTATGACGCCATACAAAGTCCAATTGGTTCAGGAGTTGAAGCCAATTGACTGCCTGCGATCGACTTACAGAAGATGCCGATTTTGGCAAAAAAAATCATCTTTTCAGATGAAGCTCAGTTTGATCTTGGCGGGTATGTAAACAAGCAAAATTGTCGCATTTGGGGCACAGAAAACTCGCACGCATACATTGAAAAGCCGACGCACCCAAAACGAGTCACTGTTTGGTGCGGATTTGGTCCAGCGGCATAATTGGACCATTTTTCATCGAAAATGAGCAAGGAGTGGCCGTTACAGTCAATGGCGATCGTTATCGGGCCATATTGAACGAATTTTTGTTCACAAAAATTGAAGAGGAGGATATTGGCAATATTTGGACGGCGCTACGTGCCACACAGCCGAAGCTACACTCGATGTTTTGCGCCCTGTTTTTGAAGATCGCATTATCAGCCGCAGAGCTGATGTCGTTTGGCCACCTCGGAGCTGCGATTTGACACCGTTGGACTATTATTTGTGGGGTGCCGCCAAAGATAAGTGTTACGCCGACAAGCCAGAAACAATAGACGCTTTAAAGGACAATATTCGTGAAGCCATTGGTGAAATACAGCTGCACACAATCGATAATGTGCTTAAAAATTGGACCGATCGTGTAGGCTACTGCATGGCCAGCCGAGGCAGCCATTTGAATGAAATTATTTTCCATTATAAACCGGAAGGATTGTACTTTCAAATAAAAAAAGAAATTTGAGAAAATATTCAGTAGTTTTTTTTAAAGCATTTTCAAAAAAAAAAGTTATTTGGCGGACCCTTTATTTCTTAAAAAATGGTAAAAGATGTGTAGACTGAAGATGATTGCTATTTTAAGAATGTAAAAACTTATACAAATTTAAACTGGGTTTGGAAACTATTGTATATCGACTGAAAAAGTGTGTTAAATTTAAACAATTTTATGTTGAGGAATAAAGAAATCGAATTAAGTTGAAATTGCGTTTCGAATCCAATCCAAAAATCTGTAATAATTAATCAATCAGTTTAGAACAGATCGGTTTTTAATGTAACAAGGACTCTTATCTACCAATACGCTTAGATCCTTACATTTTTAAGCAAACAACGTTAATAACAATGATATTTTGAATATATATGTACATTGTTTATTCCACACTATTTCAAAACATTTTAATATAAAATTCATTTATAATACTAAAGATCGCATAAGTAATTAAACTTTTAGGAATATCGGTTTGACTAATCCTATAGCTCATCCTATTGAGGAAATACAATGTCTTGTATTTTGATACATTAACGTATTCTACAGAAACAAGAAGATCTATTAAAAATTTCAGATTTACAAACATTATTTACAATCATTTTAGTAGAATGGTCAAATATTTAACTGGAACCTACACTATCTCTATAACATCGTCTGGTTCCGGGCTAGATGCATTGGACGATAGAGTTGAGTCGTAATTTTCTTCTTTTTCACGTTTTTCCCGACGTTCACGTGCACGACGATTCTGGAACCATATTTTAACACGGGTATTTGTTAAGTCAAGAGACTCTGCTAATCTATTTGCATCCTCGGCGCTCAGATAATTTGAGTTCTTGTAGGCATTTTCTAATGTTTGTAGTTGGGCTGGTGTAAATGGTATGCGTGGCAGGCGACCAGGAGTACGTTTTGCTGGACCTTGGCGTAGTGATCGCGGTAATTTGGGTGGATGATAACGGGAATACTGTAACCAATCTAATACAGGCATTTCATGTAAACATTGTTGCTGATCTTCCGATTGCTGTTGTTTCTGATGCTGTTGTAATTGTTGTAAAAATTCCAATTTTTGTTCATGATTATTTAAACCCAACATAAATGGATGAAACTGAGCAACTTGATTATCATGCCTTATTATGCCAATTGAGCGATTGGTACCTTCGTATTTCTCTCCGGCTCTATTTAAAATATAATCAATACTAAAATCAGTCATGTTTACACGCAGAGCCAGATCTTGTTCCTGTTCGTATGAATGAAATATTTGTACTGTAACAATTTCATAAATTGTGTGTGATTTTAAAGGATCTTTTGCAAGGTTCATGCAAAAACTCCATTTTGTTTTACTTCTCTTTTATACACTTTATACAGTAGAGCATATTGCTTTCTCTTTTTAAATCCTTAGACAAGATACCATTACGTTGAATTCAATGAAATATTTGTGGCTAACCAATCTCAGCATTTATGCCTACCAAGGGGCGTAACTCATGCCACAGGACAATGCTTATTGCGAATGAAGTAAAATATATATTTAGGTTGCCAGTCATCAGGTAGTAAATCATTGTTGCGTTGTCTTATCGCCTTTCATTTAGACAAACCCTTATCAAATTGTATAAAATTCAATTGAAATCCTTGTGGCTTTTTTATGAAACAAAAAAAAAAAAAAAAAAGAACCCTCAACTGGCTCAGATACCTTTCTTTTATTGTTATAAGTAGCGTGTTATATTTTTATTGGATGGGAAAATAACTTAAAAAGTATATTTTGATATGTTTTGATTGTAAAATAATTAAAATAATGATTTAGACTCAAAAAAATAAGTGAAACATGACATGTTCAATCAATATCATCGTCAAATTCAATAAGAAATACGATGGTTATTAACATACATACGTACATAGATATTGTACTAAGAAGAAATTTACTTAAAATTTCTTATGCGGTGGTGTAGGGAAAATTAATCGGTTTTTTTAATAAATTTTTTGCGCAAACATGGAGAACTTGTATTTATTTTAGATTTGCATAGAATATTTAAAGACAATAAAAGTTTGCTTTATTTGTCAATGAAAGAGCTTATTCCCTAATTAGGAGCATTATATAAATAATTTTGAAGATCTTCAGTTTTTAAATTCACTTCAAATCCTGTTTGACTAATCAATTTATAATTAATTTATTTCTGTATGTGTGTATATACATATATGTATATCCTTTATATAGATGACATTAATAAGCAATATCTTGTGTAATATACATAAATACTAGTAGATTTCCTATCAAACAACATCTTTGACAATTATGTGATTGCATGACTGCATTTTGTTTGCGCTCATGTCAAATTTATCTGTAGGTTTATAATTTTGATGTAAAAATCTTTAACTTTAATTCTCATAAATGTACATGAAATGATCGTTGAGTCTGAACATCAAGTTAGCTCTGCTGGGATATCCTAAAGATCAACATTGCTTATAAATCAATTGGAAGACTTTGCATACGGCTAACAGATACAAAACACAGTGCAGTATACGTGAACCACGCGAGTTAATCGGTATCTGATTCGGCTAATTCACAATGAAATCTACCATTTCTGAAGCGACAGATGGTGTAATACGGATCCCTGGTGAAAATGTCGTTTAAAACTATTGAGATCGCACAGTTTGAAAGTCAAGTTTATTGACCAAAACCGTTTTACTGAATGTTTAGCAGGATGGACAGGGAATCATCGTCTGTTAAAACTCGGTTAACCAAAAGTCCACGGAACATACTAAAAAAACTGAAGACATGTTATACTAGAAATTGACTCAGCCAGTCGGTTTATTATTGACGCCAATAATGGAATCAATGGAAAACTTTTGAGCCACTATTTGATAAACTTACTTTTTTGTACATTGATCAGGATTACTGCCTAGTTTCTCACTCTATCTATATTGTGTGTGATAATTTTATTATCAACAAATTATTTATTTTCAGTACTTCGGCAGAAGAGTGTTGAGAAAACGTCGACAAAAAAATAATATTTTTTTCATATAGGCTTTTTTTCGAATTGGGGTTTGAACTCAGGAGCTCTCATCTGGTAAGTCAGCACACTATCTATTGTACTAGGCGACCACACTCTGTGTGGTAAAGTTGGGTGTAAAAAAACATAAGTGGGCAGACTTTGAAGAAGATGCTCAGAAAAAACTGAAGCCACGGAAAGAAAACGTCTGCGGAACGTAACGAAATGTACTTTCCGTGGACGTTTGGCTACCCTCTTCACTGCAGTCCTATCAATAATTCATAATACCGTTAATATGTGAATCGTGTATGTCTTAATCGAGAATTTGTTTTACTAGAAGATTGTGAAAATTAATTTTAATTTTTTTCCATTAAGGATAAAGGTTTCTATGAATAAATACAAAATAAATACATGTTATAAACAGGTTTTGCAGCTGAAGAAGCTGCAGAATCACTAAATAAGTTTATCTCTTTTGCTGAGGCTAGTACTAGCTACAGTGCTTCAGAAATTATTGATTTCCATATCATTAGAAATAAATTTTATACTAAACGCCAAAAGTCAAGAAAACAAAATGACATTCGTGACTTTTTTAAATCTAAGTTAAATATGTTTTACAGTACGTGTACATACATTATATGAAATGTAAAATAAACTTTGTTGTATGTATTTGCATACTGTATTTGTAGTTTAATTATTAACCTAATTGTTCTTATAATTGCTGCCCGATAGACCGGAATTTTCGGTAGTTCGGCACCGAGCCGGTCCCGAACGTGCCGGATTATCGGACTTCTACTGTACTTTGAAATCGCCATAGTCTAGTAGGTGGTGTGTTGGTCTATTAAGCGAGAGCTCAAGGGTTCGAAAATTAGATTTGACATCTTGAAGAAAAAAATATGTAAAATCTCTTTCATCAGTTTTTTTTTTTTGCAAAACCTTTGGTAGTGAACTAATTGCCATGAAAAAGCTTTCAAATCTGTTGTTCAGATTCGATATTCAATTATATGTCGTGCCTCTCCTGGATAAAATAAACGAACACAGTGTGGAGAAGAAAAGTTAGGTCGTAATGCTGACTAAAGGGTTGAAGTATGTATGTCTACACCAAAACAACTCTTTATCTAATATATAAAATTCTCGTGTCACGGTGTTAGTGGTTAAACTCCTCCGAAATGGATCGACTGATTTTCATAAAATTTTGTGTGCATATCGGGTAGATCTGAGAATCGGACAACATCTATTTTTCATATCCCTAAATGTTAAGAGGGCGTGGCAAATCGTTAAAATTGAATATTTAGGTACATATTGATTGTAGACGGATAAAATTTGGTGGATAAGTTCGTAGAGTCGATATCGACAATCCCATCAAAAGTGGGTGTGACAATTCTCCCCCTTCAAGTGATACCTATAACACTTAAACTACTGAACCGATTTTAACCATTCTTTTTTTGTTCGAAAGCTTATCAGGTTTAGATGGTTTTAAAAAAATCGATATAGCAAAAAGTAGGCGTGGTAAACCTTTGAAATTGAATATTTAGGGACATAGTGAACGTATACGAATGCAATTTGGTGGGTAAGTTTGTAGAGTCGATATCGACAAACTCATCAAAAATGGGCTTGGCAAGCCTGCCCCTTTAAGAGATGCCTATAAGTCGGCTAATTCGATGGTTTATAACTACATACATATGTATATAACATGTATGTCTGTTAGTTTTTGTTTTGGAGCGAGTACAACAACTACAACTTCGCTACCCATGATTCGGACCTCTTATTGTTATTCTTTGTATGCCTCACCTAAATAACGTACCGACTTCGATTAAATTTTGAACTAGATAGATCTGCGTACCGTAGAACACATATGGTTTACGTTTTTCTTTTTAAGAGGTACTCAGAGGGGGTGGTATAGGGGCTATTTCTCCCTATTCCCAACTATCAAACTGATTTTGATTAATTTTCAGATTAACAATTGTCTACAACGCTTTCGATTATAAGTACATCCCCACACATTTACAGTAAGTTAGTTACTTTTTATATAACTGTTTTATGCAGCGTATGACAATAAATATATAATGTGACCTGTTTTTGGCAATAAAAAAAATCAATTTTGGGCGGGACGAAGTTCGCCGGGACAGCTAGTATACTATGTATATAATTTAGATTAATTTAAGGTACTCTGATAAATATGTTTTTTATTTATTAATATGTGTCAAATTTACATGCAAGTGGTATATTATTATGCTTGAAATATATAAAAAAATGTTGATTTTTTTATCTAATACCAGGCGAATGGAATAATTTAAATGAAACGACTGCGCCTGAGATCAAAGAATTTATGCTATCGTATACATACATTTGATATGATTAAGTTACCAAAATAAAAAGATCAACCACAGCAATACTCGGGCATCTATTACAAGATATGCGAAAAGGCAAACAATGGAGTACAATAAGTAATATAAGCGGATTTAATAATTGCTGTTACTTTGGTCAAAAGAAAAAAAAGCTGCTATGTATCTCTATGTCTACTTATCATATGTGTGTAGCCTATCCTAAACGTTTTTATATGTTTTTGAAAATGTTCACAAATTGTTTTCAAACAAAAACTATCAAATTACACACATATTTCCCAATTGAGGTACGAAGAAAAAAAATAACAACTTCCGTTTCTTTAGGAGAAAAACAAAAAATGTTTTTCCACCACTCAAGGATTAATGTAATGACCATTGTATTGAACTTATTAGCAATAACAATGTTATTTCAATATATTGAATAATTTATTTAAATAGAGCGCCTACAGATTACATACACACGTCTATTTTAAATAAGTTTAAGCCAAATCCTATTTCAAACCCTAATCCAAGAACATGGGATCCTTCTTTTGTCGGCAACATTGTACGTGAAAATAGATAAATGAACATACAAATAGTTCATCAAAAAGAGGGAGTGCTATTCCTGAAACGTATGTAAATATATCGCCATTACAGAAAAGGTTTTTTTAAAGTTAATCGAATACCAAAAAGCCTTAAAAAATTACTGTTGCCAGATTATCATAGAAAATTGTACGATTAAAAAAAATTTTATTAAATTATTAATTAACTAAATAAGATTAATTGATGTGGTGGACAAAGAGCCGGAGAGATAGCATTCCAGGTTTGAAATTAGAAAAATTAGGAGACTTCACGTCTCCAAAGAATCCATCCAGAAAGTCTATCAATCATCAAAGAGAAGCAACCAATTGTACGGTGGTACTATCTTAATTGTGACATCTGCTGAGAACTTTGCTTTCTGTTAAATCTTAGCATAATTGAAGCCTAAATTATGGTTATAACGAGAACCGCTGAACAAAATCTGTATTGAATAGGGAGATACACGTATTAATTGATTATAAAAACGGACATTAGATCCTTAGAGTGTACATTTCATGGAAGAGTGTCCAGGAAAGACGGTTCTCGATGCTGCAATAGCGAAACAATAAGTTGACGACCTTGCAAAAGTTTGCAGAATTCTGAAATGAAAAAGAAGTTTGGAATCCCTTTCCAAACTCACCTTAGTCTAGTAGTATTCAACTCCAATCCATTACAACGCAGAGCCCAATAAAATAAATAAAAAAACGGATAACGAATTAAAAGATAGTGGCGCTGCTTTGTGACAGCCTCAATCCTAAATTCACTTATTCCAGTTATATAGTTATAATGCATTAACTTTAATTAGGTAATTAATTTGAGAGAATAATTTTGGTAATCGCGGATTCTTTGTTTCTACACAAGAAGGTACATACATACAGATCATTCAACAATTAAGAAGATTGATTATAAATCCATTTGCTCTCTACAGGTACCATGGGAAGCTTAATAATTCAAAATATGCGGAGAATGCAATCAAAGGCCTACTATTGGTTTTATCTGTAGCCGCTGTAGTCTAGTAGGTAGTGTGTTGGCTTATTATACGTGAGGCCACGGTTCAAATCCCAGGTCAGACATCTTCAACAAAATGAAATAAAAAAATATTTGTTCGGCGACTGCCTTTTTGCAGATTTGTAGCAAAAACTCTGAGAGTAAATAAAATTGTCTTGAAAAGTTTTTCAAAAAAAAAAAAAAAAAAATTTGTTGTTCGGAGTCGACTATAAAATGTACGTCCTGCCACGGATGTATAAAATTAATGCACACAACATAAGTGGTGTGGGAAACTTGGTCGTAAACCTGACTGGAGGGTTGAAATAACCAATTATGTATGTATGTATTGGTTTAGGTTAGGTTAGTGGACGTGTACTTGTCAACTGTGACAAGTACAGTACCCGGAGGTCGAATTGACCCATTGTCCAACGTCCTAGCTTCTCACAACACTCGTGTTGTGTGCGTTAATTTTATACATGAGTGGCGGGACCTACAGTTTAAAGTCGTCTCCGAACGACAGATTTTTTGAGAAGTTTTTCATGGCAATTTTTACTCTCAGAGTTTTTGCCAGAAATCTGCTGAGAGGAAGTCGCCGAAGAAATATTTTCATATTTTCGTTTTGATGTCTGACCTGGGATTCAAACTCGGGCCTTTCGTCTAACAAGCCAACACACTACCTACTAGACGACGGCGACTTCAATGTATTGGTTTTATCTTATCAGATTTCTGATTAACATGTGTGCTAAGCAAAGTGGGTCACTGCAATATAATTCTGAAATTCTGGTGAAGATTTTAATAATTTTATCAACATAAACTTTAGACTTCACCGTTACAGAAATAAAATTTATCCTTTGTATTTATTCCAAGTTTACTATCTAAGAGTTATACTAACATTATAAAACAACATGTTTTTAAAACTTTATTGTTAGAAGCAAAAGTTTTACATTTTAGCCGACAAACAATGGATTGAATAAGCTGACATCGAACATTAAAATGCCTTAATGGAGAATTTAGTAAAATCTGTGTTTTTAGGTCAACAAACAAAGTGAAAGTACATATACATACGTATTTATATGTAGATAGTATCAGATATAATGTATAGGATAATCTTGTCATATAATCTTCCTGCTCATTGTGATCGAGATAATTCACCTAAATTTGTTCAATCGGCTTATGATTTGAAACAATAAATGAAGTAATATTTACGTTACTAATCTAGCCCTATCTAGCAAACAATGATACAATATTTACATATAATGACATACACATTTACAAAACAGTTCACATTCAAGTACTCTGCGCCATTGCAAATCATTTGCTAGACCACAGTTATTTTTAAGAACTTTAATCGTCTTTGCCTATTTGCCAGTTGTTGTCCTTACTTACCATTCTTTCTATTACTAATACTATTGTAATGAAATAAAAATTAGCAAAAGGACAACTCACAACAAAAGAGACAATAAGAAATTACCCATGGACTGATAATATAATTTGGACGTGTGTGTGTGACGGCGACATACTTGTGTAATATGTATAGCATAGAAATCTGTATGTAAAAATTTGTGTGTATGTGTAGATAAATTATGTGACTAAATTAAACTTGTTAAAAATAATAAAGATATTTACAAGAATTTTAAATTGAACATATTATAACATCAGCTGTTTTAGCTCTCATGGTTATAGTTCATTTGGATTTTTCGGTTTAATTTTTTTTTTGTGGTTTATTGAAAACTTTCAAATATTTCAGCGTTAATTTCGTTATTATCGAATTATTTTATTTATAAGCCATTTAAACGCTCGCGTATGTAAATAGCCAGACAAATTTTAGATAATTGATAATGAAATATTAATTGGTAACAAACCAAAGGTTTAAATTCCGAAGGACTATTAATGAATGAAGAGAAAAAGCTAAATATGCAATTCCCAAAACCATATAAACCTGACATATTGTGTGTATGTATGTTTCAGAAGGTCCTTCTTTTTTACTAACCATAACAATTTGATTATTTTTGAAATTCAATCTGACAATTATGGTCTTCTTGTAATTATAAGAATGATTATTTTAATTAAAGTAATACAGTAAAAGACATCTGATAAAGAAAATCTTCTTTATCACCAAAATTTGTTTCATCAAATATTAATTTATTCATACATACCTACATAACCGGTCATTACCACTCTTCAGTCAAGATTACAACCTAACTTCCCACACCATTTATGTTGTTTGTTTTATAGGATATCCTCCTCGATAAAGGAAATAGTTCATTAACCATTCAGGAGTCTTTAAATGTGAACGAGGTGACCGTATGAACATTTCTTGGCATAGAGGGCACGAAGACATAAATAGGGTGTTAGAAGACAGTATTTGGACTGTCTGGAGAAACTGATTCAGATAGGCAGAGAAAATAAAAGCTGGATCATGGGGTATTTTTGGCAATGAGCAGGTAGATGAGGGGATCTTCCACGCCGTTGATGGGACCAGAACCGTTTTGTGGAGTTGTGGGGGAAGATATGCTCAACGAAAGGGAAGATAAAGAGAGACAAAGACCAAATGGGTTTAGAGGCAACCAAAACTTTTGTTGCGAAATTACAATAGGAAGATTTGAATAATAACATGAGGTTGGAAACCGGTCTTTCGACGGGCTAATGTGAACTCAAAGTACCCTTATTCAGAATGGGAATCGTCTTGAATCCAACAAATAATTTCCGTGATGATGAGAATGTGTCATCAGAACACATTCTTGCAACTTCCGAAAGATTAAACACCAAGGAGTAGATTAAGTGAATTGTTTCTTTTGAGACTACCACTCAGGATATGACAAACACGGGAAAGATTCGTCACTTTTTTCCCAGCAAATTATTCCATAAGAATAATGACTTCCTTTTTTCTATTGTGGTTAATCATATATAATGTCAGACAATCAATCAGACAATTACAAAAACCGAAGTTGTCAGCGGGAGTTGAACCCATGGCCTCGGCCCTTGACGTTCAACACACTACCAACTTGACATCGGGTGATGGGCAGGGAATTGTCCTTGACACCCAACAGCAGCCTAAAGTTTATCACGGCAATAGATTTGGAGATATTATTGGAATGTCCTATAAAGTTTAAGTGGAATACAACAGATCGTGTGGTCGTATTATGCCCTTCATGGCAATAACAATACTGAGATGTTATTGTGTACAGATATTGGAATTCTCACACCTTGAAGGGAGTTTTTACGTCATTCTAACAGATCAAGGAAATAATATTCCTTAAGCCGCAGTAATTTTATTATGAAAAATGACTTTTAGGATTCTTTCAGATGCTAACTGCTGGAGGAATACCGAAGATAACTAATCGAAAATATAAATGTTAGTAAAGTTTGAATACTAGATTACGCACACACTGAGAGTAATCCGATTGTTGACAAGGTCATGCACCAAATGGGATATTTCCGATACGAACCACTTGCCCAGTAACTTTGCATTGGGAAGAATTTTCACATAATAACTCATGAAAGGAAATTTTAAAGCTTGGAGACGATATAACAATTCCGATAAGGATAATGACTTCCATATAATAGCTTCTATGGAGTGTCCAATCTAGTGTACAACGGTACCAGTAATTATATTTACTGACTGTTCGTTTTTTTTTTTTTTTTTTTGAGAAGGGCATCATTTTATCACATTTATGTACGTCACAGTGACATTTTTAACTGCCTGGCATCTTAACCTTATTTTAATTAAATCATTTAAATAAATCACTAATTATTGATATTATTTTTCATACTAAAGATTTGTTTTTGTATTACAAACGATATCTATTACATTTCAGATTTTTCGAATTTGTGAAAACGCAAATTATCTTAAAATATGAAAAAAAAGTAAGTACTCATATATGGATGTGTATGCATGCATACATATCTTGGAGCCTTAGAACTTTGTTTGCTTAGGACATACTATGTACCATAGATTCGTTTTGGATATGTTAAAAAAAATAAGACTATAATTTTGAATTTCTCTTTCATAACTTTTTCAGTTGGTGTTCTCGATTGACATCAAATGCGATCTGCTTTATAATGTGCATCATTTCATCATAAGGTGGTTTATGCGTTAATATTTCGGCATCTAAACCAGTGTATTTTTCGGCTAAACGCTCCAACCAACCGTAAGTTTGATTTTCCGTTATTGGTGCATGATAATAATCACGCCTATCAAATCTTAAACGTTTTTCAATTTCATTTTCAAAATAAGGGTAATTTTTCAGTTTATCAATTATAATTTCAACATTATCGTGTCGTGCATAAAATTTCTCCGTCAAAGCTTTAAATGCATAATTTGGACGAAACGAGCGTTCCTTAGGTTTACGTTTACGACAGCAGGCCATTTTTAATTTTTCTTTTTTTTTTATAAATTTTCTAAATTTACTTAAATTTTGTTAATTTTCTAAAATAATAATTAATTTCTACAATTTTTTTTATTAAATTTGTCATTTTAGGCAGGCATAACGCCTCCTGAAGTATAAATAAATATAAAAATAAATCTTTAAAAAGAGAGTTTTTAGACAAATATAATTTGTATTTACTTTACCATTTTTGAAATCGATTATTTTTTAAACTAATTTTATTTTAAAAACCGTTAAAATGTTATACTAATGCCATTTGCACTATTATGTATGTCATTGTTTTTAACGTGTCATACGAGGGTAATTATTTTATAAAATTTTTATTGTGTGTTACAATGCTTTAAATTTAAGGTAACGATATGTGAAGTTACAGGGGGATTCAGTTATAATATAAATTTATATTCAACAACGTGAGACTTTCATTATAAACAAAAAAACGGATCGATTATATGTAGGTTTTCTTTATTTCTTAATTTTTTTATTTAAGATTAAAATAATCGATCTGGAGTTACATATCAGCTGGCGAATAAGAATTTGTCATTGCCTACATACATATGTACATAATTGGTCATTACAACCATTAAGTGAGGATTATGAGCTTGCTTCTCACACCATTTATGTTGTGTGTGTTAATTTTATACACGAGTGGCGGGATCTACAGTTTAAAGTCAACTCCGAACGAAAGATTTATAAGAAACATTTCATGGCAATTTTATTTACTCTCACGAGTTTTTGCCAGAAATCAGTTAGAAAGTCATCGAAGAAATATTTTTCATATTTCAGTTTGTGGGAGATGTCTGACTCTGACCCTCACCATTAGATAGTCTACAGCAATCGTCCCCAAGAAGCCCGCAGTTTCTCACACCACTTATGTTGTGTGTGTTAATTTTTATACATAAGTGGCGCGGACCTACAGTTTAAAGTCGACTCCGAACGACAACTAACTGTTATAAAAAATCTTGATTCTGACATTGAAGGTCGATGTTCATGTGACAGTAATGAATAAAATTAACACACTCTATATGTGTGGTCTAATAATGAATAAAGGATAGTAATGGCCAATAATATTTGTATGTGCATGTCATTATTTTCATTGCCGTTTAATAAGACCAGTCAATCTCTTAGTTTTAGTTATAATTGGATTGGATTCATAGATTCAAGCCTATTAACATTTGTTGTCTTTTGAGGCTAGTTATGTTAGAACTCAATTTTTGATACATTGTTAAGAACTGAAATACATTCTAAGAATATTTAGTGGCTGGTTTCCTGCATAGGGGAGACGTGTTTTTAGTGTGCAGCCCCTGCGCTTAACAACCTCTTCGATAACTTTGGTGGAAATAGATCAGTACAGGGACTGCGCTTACCTGTGGCGTCATAACGGGCAGCTATGCGTGCACAAATGGGCTTTGGTAACAAAGCTACCACTTCGGTTTTGAAAAAGTAAATAGCAATAAGCAATTGCACAAAGGAATAAAACATTCTGTTTCGAAATAACTTTTAATTAAAATGCCACTACTTCTTTTATTTCAAAAAATAATTCCAGCAAATTTTAATTTTTTAGTACAAAAGGTTTGTATTATTTACTATTCAACAAATTACACATAATAATTTAGAAAGTCTAATGACAATATTTTCGCGTGACAATTGTAAAAAAGAAATGATGGGCAATAGTTTTAATAATGCAATGTTAGTATTAGAATGAATGGCATTGGGAATAAACATGTAAAAGCTATAATTAAGGAAAAAAGGAATATTTTTAATACATGCGAGCATATGGACAGCTTAAAATGTTTAACAAAATTTGACTTATTATATAATATTTCAATCTATTGACATCAACACTTTCTGTTCAATTTGAGTCTTTTTTAGTTATTTTCAAAAACTTTGTAGAATTATTGATGATTTTCAATTTTTGCCAGACTTAGTTTTCAAAGATATCTAAAATGAGTCTTTTTTAATTCAGTGTTTGTCTTAACTTTAGACCACAACATTTTATATTTTGCGATTAATTTTATCACTTGATCGCTCGTATTACGCGCGGCCGTAATTCAAACGTCAGGTCAGACATCTTGAACAAAACGAAATATGAAAAAATATTTCTTCGGCGATTTCCTCTCAACAGTCTTCTGGCAAAAACTCTGATAGTAAATAAAATGACCATAAAAATTTTCTCAAAATTCGGAATCGACTTTAGCCTGTATGTTCCACCACTCATGAGTAAAATAAACACACACAATATAGGTGGCGTGAGAAAGTAAGTCGTAATACTATCACTTGGCGGAAAAATCATTATTAGTTCTCCAAATAGCCGTGAACAATGTATTAAAATTAAACGCAGAAAAATTGTTTAATTTAATTAGAATTTAAAAGGGTTACAATCATCCGCTCTATCTACATTTAATATCGAGTAGCTAAACTAAGGCTTGGATTTTTTTATTTTCACCTCAAATTATTTTTTATTTTCACCTCTTCTATTAATGGATGTCAAACTCGAGCTTAATAACGCATTGTCTTCAAGTTGGAAGTCAACTGACAGATGCCTGTTGACAGAAGCAGTATTATGAGGCTTATCGACCCAACCCCTTAAGAAGCCTGAAGGTTAGGTTAACAGGCAGCTTGCCGTTCACAGGCAAGTTCGCTCGGTAGCCATAGGGTCCGTTGTGCATGATCCGTAAAACCCCGAACTCCGGATGAAACCGGCCTGTTCCCTTAGTGGCACGTTCACCACCATGCCCAGATCTTCATACTTTCACGAAAAACATTGCGACGGATATTAATAACATGAGCTTTTAACAGGACAACACAGCTCTTGCAACATTGGATAATATGCATGAGCGGATGCGCTCCACCCAGAAGAGCTGTGGTGGACATTTGATGCTATACTCCACACAAAATGGCACCAATAGGTCTTTCAAATGAAAACAAATTTTCGCGATATCTCATATACACTTTGTTTTATTAAAACTTAAAGATAGGCAGCGCCTAATAATATTACACACCCTATATAAGCAATTCCCGATTTTGACCAGATTCCAAAACTTTTTGTTGCTTTTATGTAATTGAATAATGAAGAGTCAACAATTAAATAGCAGAAGAAAATCTTAAAATAAAAACAACATTCATGCTAAAGAAGCTTACAATCTTATTTGAAATTAAATTATATTCTAATTTTCAGTCAAAAGAACATTTTTTTAACTGAATAAAGATACACAACTACTGCATATCGAAATAAAAAAAATCAATTTTTATTAAAACGTCAACACTAATTGTAAAATAGCGACACTATATTATGTAGTATAGGTAGTATGGCTTATAAAAAATTTTTAAAAACGTAGACTGATATCAATTTTATAGAGTATTTTTAGGAGGAAGATCTTAATGTATCATACACGAGTAGAATACATATTCTACATGCCCAGTTTTGTTCTCAAAAGTTTCTTTAACACTCATTTAAATTTCAAAACTCATACAGTAATATGAATTCATAAATTATACATTGTAAAAACGCTCACACGCTAGTATGAATTGGGACTAAAAATAAAAGTTTATAGTTTTGGGTAGAAGGTGTTGTAAAAGAGAGTCAAGCCACAATTACCTTAATGCCTAACGGTCATCACAAAACCAAAAGTATCTCACGAAAACATTTTCAGTTATAGTTTATCTGTTGAGTGCAACACACGTCGTAAAAAATTCAAGAAAGCAAGAAAATATTTGAAACTGAAATAAGAAAACTTTAAAACAATGGCTTGTGACAAGTTTTTAACATTCAATAATGGTGAAAAAATGCCGGCTTTAGGCATTGGCACCTGGCAAGTAAGTGTTGCAGTAACAATTAAAGAAAAGTTGTTCTTTAAATCTGTATTGTGTGATTTGAAATTTAAAACTGGTAAAAAAAAACATAGGTTTACCATTGAAACAAGTTTTGTTTAATTATATATATCGACGATATTATTTATTTATATCGTATTTTATGTATGTTTGTTGTAAAAATTGTGTAATATTCATTTAATTGTTTTACTTTTTTATTATAATTCTTAAAGAACTTTCGACCCCATTTATTAAGCTTATCAGCAAATTCAAAAACTTCCCACATAATTGTTGTTTAAAGTTCTAGACGGCGGGGTTTTCTTTCGGTTCACTTAAAAGTCAACTAAATTTTAATCTTTAGACCATTCAACTCAGATTTATACAAATGTTTACTAGACTTTAGACTATAAGAAGTAGTGAAACGACTATTATGACTTGGAAAAATCCAGTTGAAAAATTCTGCAGGTTCATTTTAAAGAATTATTGTTAAATCTCTTTCTTATGTTGTTTTGATAAGATATAAAAAAACACTATTCAAACCATGATTAAAAGGCTAGGATTTTGACAAAGCATATACAATCAACCCTCCTGTGACGTGGTGAGTGCGTACCGCGTTGTATGGAAACCGCGCTATAAGAAACTCGGATTTAGCAGTACAAACCAGGCTAATTCGTAGCGCGTTCTATGTAAACCATCTACCGCGTTGTATGGAAACCGTGCTATAAGAAACTTGGAATTAGTACAAATCACATCATCCGTACAGCGTTATATGGTGAGCAAGACAAGATAAATTATAAATTATTTTTATTGACTTAAAGAGTTCATATAAGAAAAATGAAACAAAAACTAAACTAAAGGACTGTTTTCCAACAAAAATAAGAAAGTCTTTTGTAAAATTATGTTTTTCAACATTCATCCTTACTGTCAGATATGAGTTGGAGGAAATATATTTCGGATGTGCTTTTGCGTCGAAAATAAACTGATATTAAACCCTCTTATAATATCTAGTTACTAGAGTCATTCATAGACTGTTCGGAACAAACTTATGGGATGTTGTTGAAGGGAAACCGCGCCGTAAGAGTACCGCTTTATAGGAGGTCTGTCGTAATTTCAGCTCCGCGTTATATGGAAACCGCGTTCTGAGAGTACCGCGTTATAGGAAGGTTGACTGTACATACATAATTGGTCATTACAACCCTTTAGTCAACATTACGACCTAGTTTCTCACACCACTTATGTTGTGTGCGTTAATTTTTTACATGAGTGGCGTTACCTACAGTTTACAGTCGACTCCGAACGACAGATTTTTGAGAAACTGTTCATAGCAATTTCATTTACTCTCAGAGTTTTTCGCAGAAATCTGCTGAGAGGAAGTCGACGAAGAAATATTTTTTCATATTTCGTTTTAGTTGGAAATGCCTGACCTGGGGTTTGAACCGAGGCCTCACGTCTAATAAGCCCACTAAACCAGGGCGACTTCATATATGAATGGCAAATCTGTAAATTAATAGATAGGATTTAAAGGCATTACTCAAAATATTCTAAGCACCCAAAAACAAAACTGTCCAGGAACTTAGTCAAAGAGTTTCTGGAGTTTCCTGACTAAATGGTTTTAAAATTAACATCAAGGCTCCAAGTTTAAAGCATGGCTCTTTTAGAATCAAACTTAAAACGCAGCCTTAAAGCTTTATCAATTTAATGGTTGACTCGATATCTAGAAACGATAATTCCGTTAGACTACAGAGAAACTTAGTTACTTAATTAGTCAATTAGTCAATAGTAATTAGTTACGACCTAGCGTTTTATACCAGCCATATTGTGTGTGTTAATTTTAAGCATGAGTGGCAGGACCTACAGTTCAAAATTGAAAATGTCTAAACTGGGGTTTGATCCACGGGATCACGTATTATAAGCCAACAGTCTACCAACTAGACTACGGAGACTTCAGACTGCGGAGAAAGGAAGAACTAAATAGGAGAAGTCAGCAACGTCCCAGAGGCAGATATTGTCAAATAAAGTTTGAAACCTGTACACAACCTCTACGAAAATCATTTGCAAGTAAGCAAAAACTTTTCTCATGCCTAACGGATACGTAATGACCCAATATTAGTGACTGTATCTTCGCTATCTAATTAAAGAAGTTGATTCATGCGGTTCCTACTCAATTAAGCCCCGTTGAATATGGCAATATCAACTTTACTCTCGTTACACAGATGAATGCATTGCCACCATCTTTCACAGAAGAAAGCTAATAGGTTTGCACTATAGTGATCTCTAAGGTAGACTATTTATTTAATGGCGAAGTGGCATCAAAAGAAAATACTTTATTAGCACTGAGAAATTTTACTATTCAAAGAATTTTCCCAATATACTCAGGTTTCCATTATAACTCAGGTTTCAAGCAAATTTTAAGAGAAATTTAAAGAAGCCCCTGTTACTGATGTTATAAACTGACCTATACGTTTCAATTGAAACATTTAAAAACCATGTAAATAAGTGGTCATGACTAAACGAAATTTTGTGACTGTAGTTATTAAGTTAAAATTTTTGACCCATATTTTAAATTCTTTATATTTGTTAAATAACAACGTAAAGCAAGTAAAAATACATTCATACATATACAGTAAATATATTTTTTGCTGAAACCTGTTAACAATGTTTTGACTTTTGTTCTTTTTTCTTATGTGTATTGTAATCATGCCCAGCGTTAACGCTTCTTCATGCATAATATACATATGTATGTACATGAAGATGAATGACTTTCTCTGAGAACGGGAAACAATAAAAATCTTTGTTGAAATTTTAATTTTTCTGATTATTTAAAATTTTTTTTATGCATTTTAAAAACCGGTTTAATGTCTAATACATACATACTAATTTCATTGATTTTATAAACAAAACAAAAGAAGATTATTAGTAAAATAAGATGCATTATTGAGAATTAATGGTATAATAGGTAGTGGTAATGCTGTAATGGATGCTAACAGTCTCTAAAAAAATAAATAAACTTTAAGAATGTAACAAATACAGTATTGGAAAAAATAATAAGAATCAATGTCTGTACGTCAGCGATATAGATATATTGTATCATGAAAGCTAATATTTAATGGAAAAATTCTTTCAAGCACTGTATTTATATGTTTGCTTTTAATAATGAAACTATTGTTAAGCGCTGGTTTTTTTCTTTGAAAAAAAAAATAATAAAAATAACAACAAAAACGAAAATAAATTATTTAACTTAAGTAGTAAAAATAACAGTCATTTAAGGTTTTTTATACGTCTCTGTTGAAAGAAAGCGGTGAAAAGATTTTTTTATACAATGCACTTAAAATAACAAGTGACCGAAAACGATTTGATCCAATTTTTAGTTGTAAAAGTAAAATTAACCCATTTTCATTGAAATCAAAAATGATGGTAGGTATTTATGTAACAGATATTTTTAGCCGTTTTGATTTCGAAAATTGGAAAAAAATCGTAGAATTTTTTTTTTAAATGAATGAAAAATGTATTTGGGGCAATACATGATGTCTGTCATTGAGTTTTTGAAGATAATTTCATGTAAATTTTATCCGCGACTACGTGGTAGATGATTCATAAGTGTACCTCAATTTTGACATATTTTTTTTAGCATCTCACCATCCCTAAGGGATGGAATCCTTCGCATCCCCACAAAGAATTAGCCCTGCGCCAAAAAGGTGGGATTAATTGCTTACTAAACTAGTCACTCCACATGGCATTCAGTGTTGTATGCAATGTGACATTGTCTTGTTGAAACCACACGTCAACCAAGCCCAATTCTTCCAGTTTTTCAAAAAAAAAAAAAAATTGCACATTACCTTGATACATTAACAGCTACGTTGCGAAGTTTTCCTCTCTGAGGAACACGAACTAATGATGCCGCCAACCAACCAACCGCATCGAAATACATCTTTTAGGATGCATTGGCAGCCTGTGAACTCCCTCAGCATTTTCGAAAATCTTGCTTGTCACTGATGATAATTTATTCGTAGAAACACACTTTTTTCACAGGACGAATTTTTGTAATAGAATTTAAAGCATAGCGTTGTTCATTTGTTGATTTATTTATATAAAGCGGCCATTTTTAAAATCATACCAGTTCATTTACATAGCGCCCCGACATTAAGTTGTAATCATTAAGAACTACCCAACAATGCAAATCCTTACCGATAAGTGGTATAGCCTTCCTTTTTTTGTGTTTCAAAATAGTCTTCTTGCTAGCAATTACTTCCTGCAGACCAAAGAAGAAGTTTTTATTAAAATGAATAAATTAACATATGCAATTTTATTAAAACAAACACACAGCAAATTCTTTCTGGTTGTCATTTTTGCTTGGTTGCTGTTTGAGCTGCCACACCACATGCCAATCACGATCCACTTTTTATTACTACTATCTGCCTCAAAATTTGCTAATGTGGGTCATGATTTTTTTTTTTTGAGTTAATTTATGATATATTGGATTATATATCGAATTAACAATCTTATAATGTTTAGTTTTTAGCAAAGAATATGGATATAAAGAATGCGCATCATGTAGAAGTAAAATTTCTTATGGCGGGATGTACCAGTAACACCCGCTCTCACCGACATCTCTTTTAAAAATCATTTCTTGATGAGGGAGGGAAGACAGGAGAAAAATAAACACAAACAAAGAGCGTAACAATGTGTTGCTCTCATCGTCCGTATGTATATGCGTATGTACGATTATGTATGTATGATCGTTGTTATTGTTTGACCAAAGACTATAAATATGTAAAGATGTTGCACACAGTGTATTTAAAATTGACAAAATTTTGTGCTTCTTTCTTATGAAAGCTGAATCGTCGTTCTCACTCTCATGTTAACTGAGAGAAAGAAAACAAAAAAGACTCAGTACACTTATTGTACTCAGAGAACTTATTATACTTAGAGAACGTATTGTTATTTTCTCTAAGCAATTTATTCTCATATGCGTGTATACGTGTGTGCATGTACATATGTATACATACATTGCCAAATAAAATAATAAACAAACTGAAAGATTTTTTGTTTTCACAAAATGTATGTGCAAATAGCCTGTGGAAAACAAATATTACCGTTTGTTTTCTTGTAGGGTAAGAATATGTGTTTTATTGTTGTAGAAATGAAATTATATCGATTCGCACCGAATTATATATTACTATTCAATTATGTATGTATGTATTTACCATATGTGTCTATTTTTGTATAGAATGAAGTTGTAATAAAACGAATGCTTTTTTTGTTTAGTATTTATTAAATTTATTTATTATTTTAATGGTTCAAAATTTTAACTTTTTCCATACTGGATAATTTGAATTTGTATGTTTTCCATGTGGAATGCTTCCGTAGTAAAACAACAATTAGTAAATTAAGCATCTCCATTCTGTGTTTATAACATTCGTTATTTTCATCAAACCAAGGAATAAATTGTATTTTTTGTGCATTTTTTGTATTTTTTTGCCAACTACAAATGTTTTTTTGTTTTTTATAAATTTATTTTCTAAAAAAATTTTTTCGAAGACTTATATGAATTTTGCAAACTTCAAAAAATAAATCAGATGGAGCGCACAAACTTCCAAAGTCGGAATCTTTTATATAATTTTTTGCATAAACGAACATTTCTGAAGAATATGACAAAATTTGCGCTGGTTTGATTATATCCACACGACATTTAACGCAAGATATTCGTTGAGCTATGTAACCAACAAAATATCGACTTGATGTTAATTCAATTGGCACATTGTTGGACGTAAAACAATCGGTGCCTTCATTAAAATATTCCTTATTTTCATCGTATATATCTGCGACATCTATATCAGGGGTATGTGTGCTTTCTGAGATATTTCCAGTCCTATCAATATCTTCTAAAAATATGATTTTAATTATATATTATATTTATTAAACGTTTTGTTTGAGCATGCACTACAATTTTTAAATTCATACTTTTTATAAAACAATTTTTCAGTTTTTCAGTTTCAAATGTCCACACAAAATGTGGATTTTTTATTTCGTTGCGAATCGATATAGTTTCATTTCTACAACAATAAAACACATATTCTTACCCTACAATAAAACAAACGGTAATATTTTTTTCCACAGGCTATTTGCACATACATTTTGTGAAAACAAGACATCTTTCAGTTTGTTTATTATTTTATTTGGCAATGTATGTATATATACATGCACACACGTATACACGCATATGAGAATAAATTGCTTAGAGAAGAGAACAATACGTTCTCTGAGTATAATAAATTCTCTGAATACAATAAGTGGCAGTAGCCGTACTGCCATCGACAAATTTGGCACTGAGAGCAAAGAATGAGAGCAACGCATTTTTACGCTCTTCGTTTCTGTTTACTTCCCTCCTATCTTTCCCCCCGCGTCATGAAATATTTTTGAAAAATATTCCAAAATATGTTAAGATGCACATTCTTTATACTTTATTTTCTTTGTTTTTAGTCAATTATAGCAGAACTTAAATTGTGTATCAACAAACTTGAATTGTTTTTTAAAAGTTTATTGGGGTGTATTGCATTTGCTGAATACAACTTTTTCTGATTCGCCCTTCTTCGCCATCATATTACTTTACATAATGAAAAATGAAAAATTTATTGTAGGCACCCGAAGATGAAGTCGAATTGGCTATTAATTTAGCTTTGGAGGCCGGCTATCGTCATATTGACACCGCTCCTGTTTATATGAATGAGAAATCAATTGGTAAAGTTTTGAAAGAGTGGCTTGACTCTGGCCGTATTAAGCGTGAAGAACTTTTTATAACTACAAAATTGCCACCACCAGGTAAGAAAACAATAATACAAATAAATCGCCATCAGGCTTAATTACATACGTTCGTTTTTTAGCTCTTAATCCTGATTATGTGGAACCCACTTTACAAAAATCTTTAGCGGATTTGCAATTGGATTACATTGATTTGTATTTGATACACGTTCCGTTTGGTATAATTATGGGAGATGATGGTTTTAAACGTGACGAAAACGGTTTGATTGTAGTTGATCCCAATACAGATCATTTGGCTGTATGGAAGGTATGAAATTTTCAAACTTATGAAGCTGAACTCATGAAAAAAAGCACATTCGTTAAATTTGAAGCCTTTAAACCTTTCTTAAATTATAATTATAACGGTTGTATTATAATTAATTATGTACTTCTATTTTTTAACGATTTTCTTAAGAAAATGGAATATATTCAAGAATTGGGACTTGCTAAATCCATTGGCGTTTCTAATTTCAATATAAAACAAATTCAACGCGTTTTAGACAATTGCAATATTAGACCAGCAAATTTGCAGGTAAAATTCTCTTTACATTCGCATTTTATGGTATGTATGTATATCAACTACATTTGATTAATTCTTTTTGCAATAAAGATTGAACATCATATTTACTTGCAACAACCCGAACTGGTTGATTTTTGCAAGAGCGAAGGTATTACGGTAACAGCGTATTCTCCATTAGGATCTAAAGGTATTGCAACTCTAAACAAAATGGCAGGCGTTGAACGTGAATTACCTGATTTAATGGATGTACCGGAAGTCAAAGAAATCGCTAAAGCCCATAACAAAAGTCCTGCTCAAGTACTTTTACGTTGGATTCTTGATTCCGGCTTAGCCACCATACCGAAAAGTACTAATTCTAAGCGTTTAAAAGAGAATTTGGATATTTTCGATTTTAAGTTGTCCGAGGAAGAAATCGAAAAAATGAAATCATTAGATGCTAATATACGCGTTTGTGATTTTAAATTTTTCCCCGGGTAAGTTAAAGAATTTCACACAACAATTAAACATTTTCTAAAAAAAAATTTTTTTTACAATTACAGCGTTGATAGGCATCCCGAATTTCCGTTTTAAATATAACTATTTTCAATTTATTAATAAATCCACAATATAACACTTTAGTTTAGGCACGAGTTAATGTTGATGTTCGTTCGTATATTTATATTCACTACTGTAGCAATCATTTGAAATTTATTTAATAAAAGTGTTAACACTTAAATATTAAATTTTTTTTTTAATATTAAATCAAGAAAATTATAAGGTATGTATAAATATTTAAAAATATTCACATATATTATCAAACAAAGCCAATATCAGTTTTATTTTAATTCTTTAGGAAAGTTTATAGAATTAAAAATTAATCTTGTGAATACATTGATAAAATTTTAAGTGAAATGAATTTTGTAGTTAGAATACCACAACCTACAAAAGTGCAATGTACAATGTTTTCTCAAATAAAAAACAAATATTTTACATTTAAAATAGAAATTTATTTCATACATATAAATATTGCACAAGATTTACATACATACTTAGGACAAGGAAATAAAGAAATACAAACTAGGCCAGGAATATAAAAATGCACAATGTTGCTATATTTTATATGTTAAATATGACTACATACACACTTTGCATTCAAAGTTAAAAAAAAATCAAACAATATTTTTATCTAGAAAAGAAAGTTTTATAAATACAAACATATTAAGTAATACTATCAAGAAACATTTGTTTCATGAAGTGCAGGCAAAATTGTCGTTGTAATAATTTTCAATTCCACTGTCTGAGGTTTAGTCGTGTTAAGTTCTTCATTTAATTTGGCATCAAGATCGGTTTCTGTTACATTGCATATAATATCTTCATCATTACGCATTTGAATCGTTCCATCGAGCTGATCAACATTTTCCTTATTCTTATTTAAGTTACATTCTGTACTATTTTCCAGATTCGATTTGTTTCTTTCAATTCGTTCATCATTTGCTTCTTCGTTATGTTCTTTTATATTTTCAATTATAATATTTGATTCATTATTGATAGATTCAGATTTTAGCACAACTTCTTGTTCTTTTACATGCTTTTTAGTTTTATTTTCTTTGGCAGTTTTGATTTTTGTAATAGCATCCACAACGGCTAGACTGTTACTATTTTATGTCGGAAAGAAAATTTAATTTTAAATTGAGTATTGTTCAACGATAATACGTTAAATCCTTAAATATTAAGAAAGAGCTTTTTGTGTACTAATTAGGCTTTAAAAGCTTCCTTTATTTAGCTTTTAAATAATAATTTAAAAAAGATATTTAACTGTTAAAATACTAAAATATGTCTGTTAATTACAAAACTTTAATGTGCCACAAAAAGCCGAACGAATTAAATACAGTCTAATCACGAATAACAGTTCTTCCGTGGAAGATTTTCCCCTTTTGTCAATTTTCCTCTGAGCAATAAAAATTTCATATTAAATTTCTTGCTTTTGCCTTTTAATTGGAGGAATTTTTTCTCGACTAAAGTAAATTCCGTAGGAAAGAAATTCATAGAGAATATTTGTGATTTGGCTTATGTTGTTGAACTTGATTTACCTGCTTCAAGAGTGTAAACTTGTGATAATTTAAACTTAATAAACGAGAACCAATTAAATCAGGTTTGTAAATCATATTTAAAAATATGAGAAATAAATTACATTCTAATCGGTTCAGTTTTAATAATTTAAACTTAGTAATATGGGTTTGAGGAACGAATAGATTAATAATTAGAACGAGTTACTGTTCCAAAAATATTTTTTGTCCATTGAAGGAGAATAGTTAAGAATACGACCTTTAGTTAAGGATACGACCTAGCTTCTCACACCACTTATGTTGTGTGTGTTAATTTTATACATCAGTGGCGGGACCTACAGTTTAAAGTCGACTCCGAACGACAGATTTTTGAGAAACTTTTTCATGGCAATTTTATAAACTCTCAAAGTTTTTGCACAAAACCTGTTGAGGGTCAGTCGCCGAATAAATAAACCGGGGATATGAATCGTGGCCTCACGTCTAATAAGCCAACACACTACTTACTTGATCAGGACGACTTCAAAGGGGAGAAAACAGACTAATAAGTAGAGTGTGATTTATATTTCTTTTGAGTTACTGTTTGCTGGTCATTTAGGTGTAAAAATGATCATTTAGGTTTTAACAAAGCAATGCAACAAGCGACAAAGTCTTGGCTACACCAAATTTATTACGAACGAATAGGAAGTATAATTTCATAAAATAATTAATATTAACACTTATGTTTCTTGGGAGACTCCCTCAAACACAGTGTTTATTTAAATTTAACCAGAAACAATGGAGATCTCTCAAGACAACATTTAACTGCCATTATATCAAAATGTCATTTCAAATACCAAGGAACTAGACATGCACTATATATATTTCTTTAATAAATTTCGAATTCTCTAGTAGATAAATTAGATAAAAAAGAAAAAAACTCGAGCTCAAAAGTCTAGATTGCTTACAAGGATTTTCACGTTGCAGATATAAAAGATACAATTTTGTAATAATTTTACCTCAATATACATATATTTAACATGCATTCTCTGATTAAAATTGAGTTCTCGTTACAATTTAATATTAAAATAATTTGAACTTGTTATCGGTGTCTGTTAAACGAGGTCATTAACGCAGACAATGAGCTGCCTTGACAGCAAAAATTGTAGCAATTACGAGTTGATAAGGATTGTCTGATGGCCAAGTTTAAAAAGAGTTAATGGTGCAGACAGACGATGGCAGTAATAAACTAAGTAAATGTACGCGATTTACTTGATAAAGTAAAAGTCATTAGCCGCTCTCTCTTTAGGATTTGTTCCATTAATCTTGAATAAATTCGTTTATCTATTAAATAATGTCAACGCGTTATATAAATATACGAAAAGCGTTTCATAATTAAACAGTTTTCTACATTAAATTATAGTATATATCGCAGTTATTATATAGCAATAAATATTACAGCATCTCAACCTTCGAGTTTGGTTCAACATTAAAAAAATCTTACGATATATAAGAGAAACAAACAAAAAACTCTTTCTAATTTAAAAACTTTATGTAAAGAAACTTGAATCACTTTATCACTTCTTGTTGATTGCAAATTACATTTAAAATTAAATAAAGTTTATTTAGTTTTGATAAGCATTTTGTTAACATAAATACAAAAAATATTATTTATGAAATACAATAAATATTCTTTTGACGATCTTCTTAAACTTTTATTGGAGGTAGTGTAAAAGAACGTTAAAAGCAGAAATAATTTTCATAACATTTATATATATGTAATAATAAAAAAGTGTCAATAAAGCTATTTTATTTTTGGAATACATGATCGTCATTATTATTTAATATTACATTTTAATTCATTTGGTACAGGTATGTGTATTGTATACTATTTTAAATATTAATGAAATTCGTTCGTTGTTTAAATTTAGTAGTATTTGAATAAAAATTGGACGTTGTTAATAAAATTGTTAGAATTAAAAGAAAATAACATTTAGCATCAATAGAAATAATAATCAAAAGAGGAATGTCGACGTGCACTGAAAAAACATTAAAGAAAAATAATACGGCATTCAGAAAAGAAAACGAATAAAAATTCGAAAGGAATTTTGAATTTAGAGCAGCTGAATGGAAATAATAAAAATTTCTATATGTTTAAGCCGATAAAAGAAGAGATTAATATAAATTCTAAAAATTTTTATGGAAAGCAGGTGAAATGTTAAACAAGATGTAAGTCATTTATAAGTGCTTGTTACAAATTTATAAGTTAATGTCAATTAGATTAATTAATCGCACTAAATGTTAGCTGATTGTATTGTTAAATAAATTTAAAAACATTTTAAATTTATAACTATGACATGGATTTTTAAGATGCCAACATCTTTAATGGAAGCAAACTCACGTTGTACGAGTATCTTCATCAGAGCTACGTCTGAAAAAATGGAATAACAATTATAATTTCAAAGATAGCATCCATATGTTTGTGTATACATATTAGGGGATTATTAAAAAGAGAATTCCAAATATTGAATTAAAAAATTATTAAAAATGTTTTATAAATTTAAGCCGATTAAGAAAAAGAAGCATCATTTTATAAAAATATAATCCATAAGTAATATTATTTTCTATTATGTAATATCAATACCTTGCATCTTCGTTTGCACGCATTGCAACAGCTGCAACTTCAAAAATGCCTATAAAGAAGCACAACATCAATGGACCAAATATAGCTCCTTGCCAACCAATCCAATACATGCCGCCAGCAATTGCCAAGCCAGTTAAATAGGGATGTCCACCACTTTACAAAGTTTAATTTTCATTTTAATAAACAAACAGAAAAAGTTTTATTTTCAACTGCAAGCTTACCCCTTCATTTCAGCATATATGGCAGCCTCAAAGTAAGGAGGCACAAAAAATTGCAATAAGAATAAAGCAACACCAGCATATAAACGATCTTGAGCTAGCCATATTTCTAACAGAGCTGGCAGCGCACACCAATAACTGCCTAAAAATGGGGCAGCTGATAAAATAGCAGCCAGGGCAGATGGTAGAAAAACAATACGCGCACCAAAGATAGTATGAACTAGCCAAGTAAACAGACCAGTAAATAAGGAACTTTTAAACATGGATATCAATACACCAGAAATTGAATTTTCTAAAGCTTCTGCAATTTTTGAGCCCGAAGAAGATACCCCCAAATATTTGGTAACTTGCAACGGTGCATATTTAGTTTGGCTGCTCGACAGCAAATAAAAGAGTGCCGTAAAGAAAACGATCTACAAATAATAAAACAGGCAATTTTATTAAATACCTTCTTATACATGTTGAACAATACTTACCATATCTAATATGAATTCAACACAGGCTTGACCACCAGATAATATTAATGATAGTATATCTCCCGTAAACGTCATTATCATTGACAAATTGGTACGTATTATATGCCACAGAGATTCAGCCACTTCCATAATAGTTTGTGTATTACTTTTTGCCCAGCCAATGATGCCCTGTTTCGCCACTAAAACTAGCTCTTTAAAATGTCCTTTATTAAAAACACATTGCTTTGTTAGCCATGAAAACATGCATGTTATGCAGACACTTCATATAAACACGGGACTTGGTATGGATATATGATACTTTACAAGAGTTTACGTTGTAATATTTATACTTTGCTTTACAAATTATATAATGACTAAAGGAGAGTTTATCAAAACAAATGTACGTATACAAGTTTTCTACTTTTTAAGAATAAATTTGGCGCGGTAAAGAAATGTTTCTTGTGATCATTTCATTTCATAGGAAAAAAAACTAGTTCTTCTTAGACATATTTATGCCGCGAATAAATGCAATTATTATGCACGTGCTTCTCTAACTATTACTACTCTCATTCCTTTATTACATTCGTTTTCCACGTTTTGAAAAATATTCACTTAAAAACTACAGAAATTACACATAAGTATGTATTTTATTTAAACATTTTATTTTTTTAATTGAAGTACGCCCAAGTGGTTTGTTTTTCTATTTTCTCTGATGTAATATGTTTTATTAAATATACAGGATAGGATTGAACAGTAAAATGATTATTTCAAAGTTTATGGAAAATAATATATTGAATGTGTAATATTTAAGCCATGAAATAGTAATCAAGAAACTGTAACTGTATCAAACTTTTATCGCAACTAATGGCATTAACTTTTTCCCCTTTATAATTAAAATTTACACACGTTAAGTACACCTATTTCAAATATAGATTTCAATGTTAATAAACCTAATGTAAGATCCCCGTTAAACTGTTTTTGTATTATGACAATGTGTGTATGTAAGGATATGATTTTTGATTAGGTAAGTGTTTTATGTACTATTAAAAATAGCGCAATGTGTAGTAATCGTAAAACATGTTTTATTAATGTGTTAATCACAATAAAGCAAGGTAACATAAAATCACCAAGACCCCCACATTTAAGGCAGAATAAAAATACAATCAAACTTACCTGGATTGTCGACAATTTCACCAAAAGTACTTTTAAGAGCATCTGTTGGAACTCTGGGGCCATAGGAATCGGATTTATTAAAATCTATCCAATATTGTATTAAACGATCCCAAACATCTAAAATTTGTTCTTTAAGTTTGGTAGCATGTACAGGATCGGCATCTGTTAGCCAGTCATCAATATACGTTTCAATTTTACGACGTCCATAGTGGTGTGCGTTGTCTAAGGCATCATCGATAGAGGATTGCATATTAGCCGGTAATATATCAATCAGCTCAGGGCGATCGGTAATCGTTTTGTTGATGAGATCTTTGCCTAGATAGGCTACCTCTATGGTTTCAGAGTATATATTTACACAAAAGAATACACCCAGGAATATAATTATAAGTATCATTAAAATTATCATTAAAATCGAGGTAACCAAGTCTACTGATGATTTTAAAGAATTACGTACAACAGAATTGATTTTATAATTCAATTCTAATATACCAGGAAGACACAAAGGCAAAACCGCAGAATGATGTTCAATAGCCCAACACTAGAATGAAATGTGATTAAATTAGTATATAATGCAATAAAATTTATTATAAAATATCACTTACTTTTAAGCTTTCATATATGTCGTTAATTTTGCCACATATAAAATCTGTAAATCCGGTATATTTGCCCAAAATGAACAGAAGATGCAGAAATATTGGTATTGCCGCTAATATAAACATCCACACATTACGATACAAAAATGTTATTACGCATGCATAGAACAAGAACTTAAAATAGCTATCACTTAAATTTTGATGTGCTTCACTAACATCTTCTTTAACTTCATACGCTTCCAGAGTTTCCACTGAGTCCATAGTCTCACTAAATGATACATCTTCTATGTCAGAATGTTGTGGAGTTTGTTTTACACGCAAATATTTGATAGATTTTTCAAAATCTGTTTTATCCAAAAGCTTTTTCAATTTATCGACTAGAGAACTTGAGTCGTCAGTAGTACGTAAATGATAGATTATTGAGGCTCCCACATAAAGCATAATTAGTAGGAATGCAGGTACTTGTAGAGCTCCCAAGAAGCTACATATATAACTTACTATAGCAACCCATAACGATTGGCCAGCTATAACAAAACGATTGCTGTTGGAAGGTTTCCAAAAGAAATATACGGAAGTTAAGTACACGACAACAATGGTTATTAGCTGAAATAGAATTTCAAAAAAGTTTGTCATTTTAGTTTACAGAAAAATATATAGTAAAGCGCTTACCAAGTAAATATTTAAATAACCAATCATATGCACGAATAACGAGTGTGAAAATACTATTAAACGCCATACAGCACATAAAAATCCTTTCGGTGCATATAATAGCAGTAATTTCATACAAGTAGCAATGCCAACACCGGCTGTTATCACTTTCCAATGTTCTTTTAACCAATCCACTAGAAATCTGCCGCAGTTTTCAGTTGCTTCCAAGGGAGCTAGACTTAGTGCTACTAAAATATTGGAATCACGTTCTTCTAAGCGCTCAAACCAGCCATTTAGTAATTGGGCAAGTTTTCTTTTGAACGGAAATAGTACGGCACCCATTAAAAATGCCCAAAGTAATGGACGAACAAATGGACCCAATATAAAACATACTGCAACGAATGCTGCTATTCCGGCAGCTATAAGAAAATTATACATTGCAGCCTTAAAACTTTCATGGTTCTGTGAACGCATGCGCATCAACTTATTGAGAACACTATCGAATGAACGATCACGCCTTATAGAATCTGAACGATTCATTTTAATGCAATATATTTTTTAAAATCAACGTCTACAATGAGTATAATATTGTTGAGTATTTTTTTGTTTTAGCTTAAATGTGAGTAGGACGGGAATCGGTTTTAATACTGCAAAGAGAGAGAGAGAGAGAGAAAGAGAACGTAAATTGTGTTATTTTAACAATTTCAATGTTATTTAGAAAATGGTTTGAATAATATATTTTAATGTCATTGCTTAAATAATGCTAATGCATATACATAAGATACTATTAGATACATATGATATTTACACACAATATACAAACATATTAATAAAACAATAATATTTTCATCTTTCGATAGTTTCGAAATAAATTACAGCTTTACCATATCAAATATGTGTATATCAAAAGTAATAACATCAACCAACATATCAAATTATAATTTACGTTTCTAAACTATTCTACGTACAATATAGTATGTTGAACATTTTAATTTTATCTTTTAAAGTGATGTCATTTCGTTATTTCTCTTTGATAAACAGTTTTTGTTTTTGGCCAACATAGTCGTCATCAATAATGAAGTATGTGTGTAAGAAATTGTTTAAAAAATAAACAATTTTTCAACAAAGAATTAGAAATTTGTTTGTATTCAGATTTTTATTAAAAATAATAAGTTTTCGATTGTTTCTTAACGTACATATTTTAGGCAAACCAGATAGCATTTGAATATCGCAGAAATTTTTCAACAAGGCCAATTAAAGAAACACGTTGAATACATGAGTAACACTGTGTTACAAAACAACAATTTTTATACATTCTAAAAGCTTCTAAATAAGCAGTATTGATTTAGAGAAAATAAATCTCGGTGTTATTGTAGACGACTAATCAAAGGAAAATAGGAATTTATTTGATTTTAAATAAATATTTTAAGCTAATTTTTTAAAAATATTTTATTCCATTTTATTACCCTATGTCCGTAACATTGTTAGGAATATAATTTAATTAAACAGTTAATTTATCATAAATTAAAAAAATTATTCAGAATTGTTTAGTAAAAATTAAAAAACGTATTGAATATAATTGCCCAGTTTGAATTACCAGAACCCTTGCACATTCGTTTACTGTCAAATGTGTCCCTTGAGTTTTTCTATAGCAGATCTAATGTATTTTTTTACCTATTTCTATGCCACTTTTAAACACGTTTGTCAACTACTGGAAAAAATTTGAACTAACTTTAATTATATAATAATTCTTGAGATACTCAAACACTTTTGAGCCTGATTTCTACAAGAAATAAACAATAATTCGGTATCTATTTAACAATTTTTGAAATAGTATATACTGTTCGGGTTTCTTATCAATGTAACATTATGAATCAATACTATAATATGTAATAATGTAACTCAGTAATAAAAAAGAATTAAATTATTATTTCATATAAAACCGGTGTTAAATTGAGAGTAATGAAAAGTTAGTTCGGTTTTTAACAAATGAATAGATCCTATGGTTGTTACTTTATTAATATTCTATGTTTATGATAATATTCAGGTTTTGTTTAATCCAACAATATAAAATATTAATAAAATAATCTAGCGGTAGGTATTATATCTAATAATCAGAGAGAAACTTGAAATATTAAAAAAACGTAGTAAGGGTTGCGGTTATCGCATATGATCTAGTATAATGTCTTCCTTATGTTAAACAATTTTCTATAACTTTCTTTTAATTTACAAAATCAAACAAAAGCTCTTTCTTCGTTTTACAGATATGAGTTTTTGAAATAAAAACAATTTCTCATTCTATAAATCATCAATTTTTAAAAATAAAACAAGACAAGCATTTGTTTCATTGAACATTAAGTACATATGCCTATCGTTTTCAAACTAACGAGCTGATTCCAACCAAATGCGAATCGAATTCGGCTCTACGAAATATAGGGTGATTTTTTAGAGCTATAGGAAAATTGTTCAAAAAAAAAAAAACACAAAATTCAGAAAAATGCATGAAATCATTATTTGAATCGATAGTACGGTTCATATAATTTAATGTTTGAAGATTATTTCATGCAAATGTTGACCGCGACTGCGCCTCAAATGGTCCATCTGCTTAGTCCAATTTTGGCATAATCTTTCCAACATTTCGTCCGGTATCTCACGAATAAATGCTTCAATGTTGTCGTCCAGTGCATCAATTGAAGCGGGCTTGTCTGTATAGACATGAGCTTTAACATAGCCCCACAAAAAATAGTCTAAAGGCGTTACGATTCGCAGCATCTTTGAAGAAGTACGGTCCAATGATGCCACCAGCCCATAAACCGCACCAAACTGTGACTTTTTCTGGATGCATTGTTAGCTTTTGCAATGCTTCTGGCTGATCTTCACTCCAAAATCGACAATTCTGCTTATTTACGTATCCATTGAGCCAAAAATGAGCTTCGTCGCTGAACACAATTTTTCGATAAAGAAGTGGATCTTCGACCAACTTTCCAAGAGCCCATTTTGATAATAAAATTCAATGATTTGCAAGCGTTGTTCGTTTGTAAGACGATTCATGGTTAAATTATAGACCAAACTGAAGATGATTGACAGTGAAACAAAACACGAAACGTGCGTGAGCTGTTTAAACTAGTGTTGCCAAAAAGATAATAGCTAAAAAATCACCCTTTACAAGACTAAAGCCAATAAAATTAGCTTCATCGAATCACAATAAAAACTTTTGCTTTAGTAAAGTTTAGTTTAGAATCTAGGGTGGCGCTGTGGTAAATGTGACATAAACAACCATCTCCAAATAAATTATAGCATTATTAAGTAGTTTACTGAAGTATAAAAGTGATACGAAATTCTCTGTCCGCTGTTTGCGAAAACGATGGCTGAAAATAAATCTTCAAAACAAAAACCAACGCCTTTGTAAATAAATTTCAAAATACTTGCTCTCTCTCGTATTTCTATTTACGAGTGACGATTAGAATATATGTATAATTAAATCTTATTATCATCATATTACTCACCTTTTAGGGGGGTTGTATTCATGTAACCATAGACATTACAGGAATTTTTATGGAGGAGACATTCTCCTCTTTGCAGCCACAATCACGCTGTTGTCTAATATAATGATTTCTTAAATTGTTCAGAAATTCCAATTATATGTATGTATATAGTAATGATTCTACTTTTTTTAAGCACAAACAGTACACATGCTTAAAATTCTTAAAAATCTATTTGTCGGTTTTTTAAAGATTTTTAAAGATTCCAATAAGGAATGGAGAATATTTATAATTAACTATGACGTCACTTTTTCGCAAATCTTCAGAGACAATCACTTAAATACTCAATTTAATGATTTTTTCATTAATAGTTCATATTTTGTTAATTTAAATATTTAATGCTTTTCTCTGTTAAAAAAATTACATTTTGTTATTTTGTTTTCTTTTAATGTAAAAACAATTCCCGCAACAACTAATTTTCAATATTCTTGTTTAGAAAACTGCCGCAAAGCAACTGAGAAAAATGTATCAAAACACAAAAAAGGTGAAAATCAATGTTGATAACATATTAAAAGTAAGAAAGAAGTGTTCAAGGCAAATCTAACAGGTAAAACTATGTCAACAGCTGACGCGTTTTTAAATGTCAAAATTTTGTTGTTTTTTTGTTTGTTTTATTTCGATAATCATTTTCGCATTTATAAACCCTCATATGTACCGGATGTATCCTTAACGATACGCACTCTAGAAATTCTTCAGGATTACTATTTCAAAGCCAATTTTATTAAAATTTTTGGAAGATGATTAATAATATTTAAGCTTTTAACACTAAATCCATATATCTTTTAAACTACAACCTAGATTTACTATATTTATATTTATTTAGACGAGGCTGATGAATTACCCAAAAAAAGATTTCGGTCTCTCTAACTAAGTGCCAAAACTATGACCAATAACAAATAACGTTAGCATCTGCCATTTTTATCGATGGCCATATAAAAACATGTTCTTCAGATAAAGTGGAAATGTTATTGACTGCATGGAATAATTTTTATTTAATTTATAGGTGCCCCACTATTGCGTAATTAAGCATGACATAAAAATCAAAAGAAATTTCAATATATAAAATGTATTTAGTTTTTTTAATTGCTTTTATTAATTTCCTATAGAGGTTTGAGGGTTAATTTTTTTGACATTACGCGTACGCTTTAACAAAAACAAAATGCCTGTTGTTTTTGCATTGTTGTACTTGTTGTACACTTGCGGTTACCTGTTAGATGTACCTTGGAAGTGTTAATGAATTTTTCATCCAATTGGCCGTTACTACACATACTCTTTAACTATATCACCGAGTAAAACTATATGTACTAATATTAATATTAAATATAAAACTATACTAATAATAATATTAGATATTAATATGTTTAGTTATTATCCAACTGAAAGGTTCCCAAGCTTTATTTTTCGTAAACATAAGTTTATAATTCAGCTTCAATACAATTCAATATATAATTAGGCAATCATTAATCACATACATAAACTACATATTTGACGATTTTACCTATTTCTCAAAATCTGGCAACACATTTTTAAATCTAAGTTACAACCCTGTGTTTTGGCGTATATTTTTCAATTTAAAAAAAGCTAAAGCAGTAAAGAAATGGGTAGATTTGCAACAAATTAATATACATACATATATTAATTAATTTTTATAACTATAATGAAATAATTTTTAGATCAGAAACTACAACAAATTTTCAAAATACGTCCATTACAAACAAATTGTATTGCTTATCGCAGTTCCACAAATGAGTATCGTAAAATGTTGAAGCAAACGTGTGTCTCGGAATTAAAAAATCTGGTTAATGTAGAAATGAAAATAGAACAGGTTCAATTGAAAATGCCAAACGAGGAAGAAATACCGAAGATACCCTCGGACATTAGGACCACGAAGGTAAGTGGAATTTGTATTCCTTCTTGACATGTGATGAAATAATAAAGTAATTTGACGTTTTGCAGGCCGACTATTTGCTAGAGGAGTGCAGTCGTGTGGAGGAAGGTTTAAAACTATTGTAAAATATCCATAATTATTCCTCTTTTGTCATAATTTTATTTAAATACTTTTGAATTGTATTTAAGCATTCACAAGTTGGTTTAAATACCTAAAAAGGAAATTTAATATATGTTTACATTATTATTATTGGATTTCTTTCGTAAGTTGTTACCTTTAGAATCGGTATGATAGGTTTTCTCTGAAAAAGTTCCCCTTTTGTTCTTAAAATAAGCAGGTATCGAAAATCCAACTATAGGTGCAAATAATAGTATTAATGAATGCTGTAAATATTTACAAAACGCAAATTGCTTACATTTTCTAAAACTTCATTGATTACGATATCATGTATATGACAGGACCTTATAAAACTGTTTTGCTTGCCAAGCCATTTGCTTACTTGTAAATGTATACCAAGATCATAGCAAAATATAATCTTTTCTGTAAAATTACAAAAGTTATAAAGCAAAATTTGTTTATTGTTTTCATTTATACTTGCCCGATTCTATTAAATGCCATAAACGCCATGTAATGGGTGTGAGACATATTAAAAATATGATGTCTATTATCATCACATGTTGGTACTTATTAAATAGAATCATCGTCACATATAAATTAAACGTTAGAATTAAAAAAATGAATTGCTTTTGGAAAGATGTTTTTTGTTTTTGATAATTCCTATTTATTAGGTTAACTTGCAAGGCATCTGAACCATATTCATAAATTTCTAATGTTAAATCAGGTTCTAAGGTACCATTATATTTACTTTTTATGCTACTAAATTCAAATATTAATGGTTTAATTTCATTTGTGCACATATTTAAAAATAAATTTTTATTTAAAAACAATATATTAATACTTGAGAAAAAAATTTTTATCATAAAAAACAGCTGTGTTTTATTTACATTACAACTGTCACTGGAGTTTTTGTTTTGTGCCCGTTTTATCTTTTTTTGTTATTTTCCTTCTATCTCATTATGTATGTTTTCCTTTTGGATTTTGTGTTTATTTAGTCGTGTGCGCGCTGTTGGAGTAACGCGTAGTTTTTGTATTTTCTTATGTTTTGCTTTTAAATTCTAATTGCATAACCAAAGGAATATAAACAAATTTGTTTGATTTATCCATCTGTCATAACAAAAGTATATTTGATTTGTTTGCTGGTGCTAATATTTGTGTGTGTAATTTTAAATAAAAAGTGAGTATATAATTCATAGTTTTCTTTTTCTTGAAAACGTTTAGTGCTTCATAAGAAAGCTTTTTCTATGTATATCTCTGTTTTTGTTTGTTCTTTTTTTCTCTTTGCGAAATTTACGTTTTCTTCAATTCTGCTTTGTACTTCAAAATAAAAGAATGTAGAGAAAATATACAATGTGAAATCTCTACAATATATTGTAGTAGATTTCAGGGTTGTAATTTTTAGTGTAGCTGCCTGATTGTTTAATTTGCGGAGAATTGTAGCGAAACGCATAAATTGTTAAATATTCGTATACGATATGATATTAATTTAGAAGAGTTTTCCTGTAATATGAGGTAGATTTTTGTTAATAAAATCCTCCTATTTATACCACATTCAAAAAGATGAGAAATTTTGATTTCCGCTTAACTGTTTATTTTAAGTTTTCTGGTTTCTTTTAAGGAGCAATTTAAAATAATATAAAACAATAGACTATAATACTGCTGGTGGCAACATTATGTTTATCAATACGGCTCCGTACTTTATTTTGTACAGCCTCTTCATTCTGATTGTGACATGTGTGTATTTTTATAATTTTATTTATGAAATTAAATAAAATTTAATAATTTTTTTATTTTTTTACTTAAAAATAATTGTACTAGGAGTACAGCACATGTTTTGGTTTTTTATATATTTCGTTTGTGTTTTTTGTTTATTGATGAAAATAACATCTCTGTGTTATTTATATCTTTATTTTTCCAATATGGCGGCATCGTAGAATGACGAACGTTTTGTGGACATTCGTCGTATAGAGCTATCGGAATCGGTGTGTTTTTGAGCAAACCTAAAGTAATATTTATAAAATTTCCGTGTTAAAAGTAATTATTAATTGTAAAATCTAAAAGAAATTAAACCTTAAAATATGCGTAAACGGAAATTAAAAAAATTTTGTGAAAATCTTACATCAAAATAAAGAATTTTATCTTTAGAAAAACAAAAATTAAGGTGCAGACATTGATGGAAAAAACTGTGTGAAAAAAGAGCAGCATAAAGAGTAATTGACAAAAATACAATTGTAAAAAAGAAGTGAGTGTACGAACGAGCGAGCGAGTGGCAAAGAAGTCTGTATTGTATAGCCAGTGTATAAAATAAAAAAAGAAATAGTGGTGCGACCAATTATATATAATTAAAATTCATGATTCTAATGAATAATTTTTAAGCGTAAGCTGGTTTTTTAACAAGTAAATATTTCTGAAAATAGATTTTAATTTATAATAGCTTTGAAAATGATTGAATAGGAAATTAACAAGGAGAGAGAGAGTGAGAAAATAGTTGTTGTGGCCTTCGCATTACGTACCTTTTCGGCATTTTTTATTTTACTTGAGAGAAAAAAAAAAAGGAAAAATAAATATTGTTGGTGTGCCGTTCTACCGAATGACTGTCCACATTATTCTTATAATTATGTGTGTATAATACAGTTTGTGTGTTTGATTATATGAATTTAGTGTTTATTTGTATGTGCTGAGCAGTTGTGTTTATAGAAGGGGACGTCGACGTACGTACGTGTGCCAAAAAAACAACTCTGTTTTATTAACTGACGTCTACGCCAACGTCATTAATGAAATGTAATTATTTAAAAAATAGCTTGACAAAAATAAGAGAAAAATATAAAATATTTTATATATGCCTTCCAATTGAAATGCCAAATGTTTTCTTTGTTTATACACATAGCATTGTTTTTTCTGTTTTGTAATTTGCAATGTTTTTTGTCTGTATCTCATCAAAATTTTATAGTATGTACGTTTTTATAAGTGCGTATGAATGGAAACTATAATATCTGCACTTTATTTTCGGAATTAAATTTATGAAATATATTATAAAAGTGTAAAAAAATGTTGATACTACTGCTGCTGCAAAAAAATGGAAATTTATTATTATTTTTTTTCCGTGTTGAATTTACTTTCGTTATTGTTGGTTTTTCGTTTTTCTTCGCATACTACTTTATCCCGCCGCCACCAATAGTGGTGAATTTTCTTCTTTTGTTTTCTTTCGTATGTTTTTGTTTTATTTACGTATATTTTATTTTCTCATTTCTACGATTTTTCGTATATTGTGTGTGTATCCAATATTGTGTTTTTTTTTTTAACTTCTCCCTTTTGCTAAATTCTGATTCGGTATTATAAAGTTTTTATTTTTCATAATTACATTGAAGTCATCATCGTTTCATTATTCATAATCATGTTTTTTTTTTTGAGGTCTGGAATTAGCAAATTTTGTTTTTAATTGAATTGATTTCGAAAACTGCATTATTATTATTGTGCGGGAGTATTATCGTGGCAAAAGGGAAATAATGTTTTTATGGGTCATTGGACTTTACAAATCAAAGTTTTTAAATTATTATCCGAAAAAAAAAAAATTCAAAATTTTTTAATTTAAAACAGTCTTAATCTTTTAATATATAATTTAATCCGTTTTCCTGTAGAAATCCATCAATGATAATTGTCTACGGCAGTTTTATTATTTGGTTGTAGTCAGCTAAATTTTAAAGTTCATTGATAACAGTAGCAAGCGAAACGGTTAACTGGCGGGCAGAAATAGTCGTTGTTGCAAATTATTTATGGGAAGTGTTTACAAGATCAATTAATTAATCGAAGACTTTTTCTTCAGACTATAAGTTATTATGTCTGAAGAAGCATATGAGTCAATCTAATACCGAATCACGCCTCCGAATCTTTACTATTAGTGTTTTATATTTTAAAGTCCCATTTTATTTAACAATCACAAGAAAAAAATGTCTAACTACTGGTGCGTTTGAATCTATTAGAAGTTGAGTATATTTCGCAGATGACATCAATAAGAGTGATTTTATCTGAATTGAACAAAATTTGAGTTTTTGAAAGTTCTAAACGAACAAATCATTTAAAGGTTGAAACTAAATACCAATTGCTTGAGCTGTTTACTTTTTGAGAAGACTCAAATTTATCATAACGGATTGTACTACAGGAATAAAGATAAAATTAAAGTATAAATCAAAACAATTTCTACCAAAAGTCATTCCCAGTGACAAATAGAGTATCTTTAGTCATTTGTATAGCTAAGGCTAGATACGATCAATGCATAGGTGGTGCATGATTTTTTTCTTTCGCCAAACTAAGTTTAATTACTTTAATAAAATTGGTAAAATTTACGCAAACTTTATTAAATAATTGTAACCCTTCTCTAAAGTACATTCCAAAGTACAACAAAAGTAACAAATTAAATTCCATAAAACTTCAGAAATTTCAACACAAGATATATTTGCATGTTTAATTCTATTGAAATGCAAATGTAGCACACATCTTACAATACCAAAAAGCAAAAATATGAATTGAAGTACAGAAAAGACCCTTCATAAAAGACTGGAATAGCAAGAGAAGGAACATTTTTAAAAGTGTGTACAACCCACCTCAACATGAGAACAAATAAAATGAAAACGAATGAATGGAGCGAAGAAAAGATACGGTTGGCATGTTTAACGATGATAATGGCAATGATAATGGATTGTCACGATAGCGGAGTTGAATGACGTCGTAGTTTTCAAAATTTTTTAATTTTGTTTAGTCAGTAAAACAAGTGGTATTTAAATTACTATTAATTATTTTCCTACTATTACTATTAATTTCCTTGTCATACTAGTTTGTATGAGAGCTAGCTAGGTCTTCATTTTTTATTTACAAATCCATCTGAATTTTCTCTAATGATGCGAATGGACATCGGATGATGATTCAAGTCTTTCGTTCTTGGAGCAACCAAGCTTTAAAATTCTTTCTTCCTGTCCCCTTTAAACAATTAGAACCACCAAAGCTATCTACAATTTTGTGAAATATAGATTCTATGGATTGAACAGTTCAGTATTTAGTTTATATAATTCTAATAAGGTTTTCGATTGAAATAAATTTTACATTTTCTATATACCACTTGCCAAAAGAAAAATTTATCAAATGTAAACACAATTGAAGAAGAAACTTGAACTTAAAAGACGCTACGTAAGAGGGTGGTTTACTATGAAGAAGTGGTGTCTACAAGAACCAGTGAAAAGTTGCAGAAAGAAGGTGTATATGAGTTGTAAAAAATACCGCGCACATAAGTATTAAATGAATGAATGTACAGGCCAACAAACAACAACAAACATTTCACTGCTGAATCGCTTAAAGCCATCGGTATCTACATATGTATGTATCTTGTAGTGAATTTAGCTACCATGTCTGTTAAGTAAATGGCGTTAAAACACAGACATATTCATAGTCTTCGTTGTTATTCATTTTTATGTGTTTGAAGTGAGTATGTTTAAAAACATTTTCTGTCTGTATCTAGAAATTCCGACAGCATGAATTGCTATTGAACTATATTCAATGATGCGCTGCTGGTACATGATTTTCTGTGTTTTACTTATTGTAAGTCAACCAGAATAAGTGACTAAATGGTGAACGAATGAGCGAACATTTCAACGTATAAATCAAATGAATGACTGACTGGGAGTACATGTACAATATCTTTGTATTGTATATGTAAACGTTGCTTTAAATTTGTTATGTGTGTTTGCGATATTTTGCACATGAGTAGGCTTTTGTTGCTTGTTGCCTTACCTTATGTTGAATTGTTATTATTGTCGCTCGGAAACAGTGGTTAAATACATAAATAAATAAAAAAGGAAAAAGACTATTTTTTTGTTACAAAAGTATTTCTAAAACATTTTTGACTCTCATATGCTAATAAGTTAAAATAAATCTATTGGATTGGCTTATATCACCTAAATTTAATTGATTTCGTTTCGAAATTCTTGTGACAAATAGCGACTGAGGAATACTAACCAATACCGTAATCCCATAGTTCATAATGTTATGAAATCAAGATTTTGAACCAAAGGACAAAAAGTTCTCAAAATAGTATTCCAGTGCATTATTCAATATTTTCGATATGTTTTTCGTATTTGCTTTAACTCTGTCATTGAAACAGAATTACATAATGCAGCTTTTTTCTTGTGCCTTTATTTAATAATTCGGTTTCTTAATATTGAAGTCGCCGTAGTATAGTGGGTAGTGTGTTGGCTTATTAGACGTGAGGCCACGGTTCGAACTCCAGGCCAAACATCTCCAACAAAACGAAATATGAAAAATTATTTCTTCGGAGACTTCCTTTCAGCAGTCCTCTGGCAAAAATCCTGAGAGTAAATTAAAAGTTGCAATGAAGTGTCTAAAAAATCTGTCGTTTGGAGCCGACTTTAAAATGTAGGTCCCGCCACTTAACATAAATGGTGTGAGTAACTCACTCGCGTCTTTTCTTTTGTATTAGTTCAACTGTTGCCCCTCTGCAGATGAATGCCTATTTGCATATACATATATATGTATGTCAGCTATGTTGTTACCTTCAATGTCCTTGTGTCTAGAAGCTTATTGAAAGGTTAAATGTCTCACTATCTCCTAAAGAGGTTTTCGGTGTTCTTAGCCAATCTCTCTAGCGATCTAATACTGTCTTAGATATGTGTATAACCCTATTTGATATAAACTGATACTGTATTCGCATAACGGTCCGCTTCAAGGTGGTTACACACACGACTGTGTTGTTTGATCTGGATCCGTTAGTGAATACTTGGATTTTGCCCTCTAGGAGGTGTGTACTATTATTCCATGTTTTAGTTATAAACCATGTTGGGACCGAGTTTTGGTATCAGTTAGTCAATAGGGAAATTCTGATCGACTACACCTAAGATTCTGAAATGATCATAGCTTCAATACCTCTATGCTTTTTTGGCGCGCCCGTTAATTTCGAATTTGCAGTCTTAGATGATGTGTTATTATTATTGTCATAATCCCCTAATACGATCAACCGGATTTGACTATTGTCTTTCTCAAAAGTAAATCTCCAAACATAGGTTTTGTAGAAAAGAGTTGATTTAGAATATTTACGAGTACACTTTTATAACATTCACTTTTATAACATTTTTACGAAAATTATAAAAGGTTTTATTTTTATTTATTAGAGAAGACGAGTGTTCCTCTCTAGATTTTTGATGAATGAGTTTTCTTAGTTCGGACTTTTCACTCATGTGAATAATTTTCCGTCATGACTAATCTTTTGTCTATAGAGTATGCTACGTATTAAGTGTTTTGTGAATAAATTATAACGAAAGAGGTAAATAGAATAAAGACTGACAACCACTGACAATTAGTATGCGCGTATCTACATATGTACATATGTATGTATGTATATGTATAATAAAAATAATAACAATGATGAGTAATAAGTCAAAGTTTAGTAAAATGTTAATACAATTTAAAAAAATAAATAGTTCAAATATATTTAATTATTTTGAGTAATATTAATATGTACTAATATTATAATGAAATTTTAAAAAATGCGAAATATTTATTGAATTTGTTATGACATTGAGTCTTAGATTACGATTAAAAGTTTTTATTCTCTATTTCTTTTTTTATATTCATGTAGAATCTTATCTCTTAATATGAATTAAAATATAATGAATTAGTGGTCATAAGAACAATATACTATACACAACGTTTTGTTTTTATAACTGATAAATTATTTTCTGATAGTAAAATGAATACAATTATGTATGTTTTCCTATAATATATGTATGTATATACAAACTTGCATGCGTATTTATGTGTATAGTATTGAAATCCTTTATATAATTAAGAGTTATCAACTAAAATGGTACTTCATTCATTTTATTTCTTTTTGATATTTGCTCAAACATTAAATATACTACGTATTATGTTTGCTACTCTCTTTTTATCTCGCCTTTTTTTTGTTGTATTTTATATGTACCTATTAAAATAAACATAACCGTAGTATTTCTAGAGGTGGTGGTATATATGGTAGAATAATAGTGTCTGTGGTTGCGGACGTAGTATGTGTTGTGTAGTCTCAAAAGAGTGCCAATAAAAACAGTAAAACACAAACCAAAACAAAACCCAGAAGCATGCCAGACAAATTTGCGTCAGACTTTTTACGTATTGCCAGTGCCACTGAACGACGAATTTTTATGTTAAATTTTTAAGTTTACCACAGTATTTCTTCTATATTCAACAATTTCTTTTTGGACCGAAGGACACTGAAGTATGTTGTCATCTCATTGGATTTATAAAAAAAAAAAATTAAAATTACTACATATTTTTCTAATAATTTCTAATTAAGGTTTAATTGAATATTTTGTTTGATTACTTGGTGGCAATTATTTGTCATTGGTTATTTGGTTACTGGTGTAGTCTCTAGCCGTAGTCTAGCAGGTAGTGTGTTGGTTTATTAGACGTGAGGCCACGGTTCAAAACCGCAGTTCAGACATCTGCAACAAAACGAAATATGAATAAATTTTTCCTAGTCCTCTCACTTTCATCAAATTTCTGACGACAACGCTGAGAGTAAATAAAATTGCCATGAAAAACACTCTTAAAAATCTGTCATTCGAAGTAAACTTTAGGTCCCGCCACTCATGTATGGAATTAACACACACAACATAAGTGGTGTGAGAAGTTAGGTCGAAATACTGACTGAAGTTTTGTAATGCCCAATTATGTATGTATGTATGTACATATGTACTAGAGTTTCAATAGATTTACTATTATGTATGTCCTTGCATTGCCCTGATGTGGAACGCAGGGCTATTTACATGTTTATGGTTGGCTGCTTGTGGGTGATTGTTTTGTTCAGATGATCCGATTGTTGACACTAAAAATTTGTTGAAATTTGCGTTTAATCAATCATAGGCCTCGTAGCAACTCATGGCTACTACGCCAGCTTGTATTTGACCACAATCGGTTCCACTTCATACTTTTGGAAGATCTGCTGATTTTTTAAGATCCAATAATTACTTTTCCATGCGTTAAAAATAAATTTTTCAAAAATTGCTTTTGAAGCTTTCTGTTTTTAGTAACAAAAACTGATTGCATAGAAATAAAGGGTTATTTTTTAGCTATTATCTTTTTGGCAACACTGGTTTAAACAGCTCACGCACGTTTCGTGTTTTGTTTCACTGTCAAACATCTTCAGTTTGAATCGACTTACAAACGAACAACGCTTGCAAATCATTGAATTTGGCATCATTGGATCGTACTTCTTCAAAGATGCTGCGAATCGTAACGTAACTGTGAATGGTGAGCGCTACCGTGAGATGATATCCAACTTTTTTTTTGCCCAAAATGCAAGAGCTTGACTTGCATGACATGTGGTTTCAACAAGACGGTGCCACATGCCACACAGCACGCGTAACAATGGACTTATTGAGAGGCGAGTTCGGTGAACATTTTATTTCACGTTCGGGACCGGTCAATTGGCCGCCTAGATCGTGCGATTTAACGCCTTTAGACTATTTTTGTGGGGCTATGTTAAAACTCATGTCTATACAGACAAGCCCGCTTCAATTGACGCATTGGAAGACAACATTGAAGCATTTATTCGTGAGATACCGGCCGAAATGTTGGAAAGAGTATGCTAAATTTGGACTAAGCGGATGGACCTTTTGAGGCGCAGTCGCGGCCAACATTTGCATGAAATAATCTTCAAACATTAAATTATATGGACCGCACTATCGATTCAAATAAAGATTTCATGCATTTTTCTGAATTTTATGTGTTTTTTTTTTGAAAAATTTTCCTATAGCTCTTAAAAAATCACCCCTTATAATAAATTAAGAAAAGAAAAGGAAAAAACAACTTATAAAAGTTTTGCATTATAATTGTACAGCTTTCCATGTGTTTCTTTCAAATGATTCTATTCTGCTAGCACTTTTAGCAGGTCTCCTAAGAAAAGATGACAGTCGTGGCATTGTGTATAGAGAATCAATTAATATTTCAAGTCAATGATAGTACTTCTGTTTTTACTTGTTTTTCTAATTTCAAGTTCTAAAATTTTTCCAATTATCAATTAATAGCAAGATTCAATTTTTTTAAATGAAAACAGATAAAAACGTACATTACGTTTTAATATTTCCACTGAAAGGCCTACAGAGCCTAGTGCAGCCTTTGCGCCGAACCACTTCTCCCTCCTTGGTTCGGAAGAACTTGCTCAGTACAGAGACTGCATTCACCCGTGGTGTCACAACGGGCCGCTATGCATGCTCAAGTGAGCTTTTGGTATCAAGGCTACCACACTAACCTAACCTACAGAGCCTAAACAAATTAAATGTTATAAAATAAACACTTTCCTCTCATCATATTTCCGTAGGGAAACATTTAGTACTTTTTACATTCATTCATTAGATATTTCAATTTATTTAATAAAGAAAATGAGTCCAGATTTTATATTTATGAATCATTGACTATTTTTAGTGAAATTACTTTGTGTTGATAGCTTTTGTTTTATGTAAAATAATGATATTTTGTTTTGTTTTTTTTTTATTGATTTCCTTTTTACCTTACGTAAAAAGATTCTAATTAGCCGGCTTTAAGAAGCCTGTTCTTTGCTGCTTAATTATTTTTTAATTGTTATAACAAATCATCATCCAGTTATACATAAATATTGTTTCCTCCGATACTTGCTTTTTCGTTTGTATGGTATCTACATACATATGTACATACGTATATAATGTATATTACGTTTTTTTATTATATTTTTTCTTTATTTTATTTTAAACATTTTTTGTTTGTAAACATTTGAAAGTTTTGTTTTCGTTTTATTTTTTATTTTTTTACATACAAATAAATGTACATATGTATGGAAGTATTTTTGTTTGTTTTTATTTTTTATTTTATGTTTATGTTTAAATTTTGTTTTCTTTAGTTTATATTATGTACTTTCATTATTGTAGTTTGTTTTTGCATTACGCTCTGCGCATTGGTAAAAATGATTCGAAATTTTAGACTTACACACATGCATATGTATATATGTACATAGTATGTATACATTATTATTCGCAATTCGTTTATACGCGGGAATTGTATTTTTTTTTTGCTTTTTTGTTTATTTTGCTTAAAAGCACAGGCCTAAAAGCAAATAAATATCCGTGATTTAGTTGGCGGTATTTGATGACGTTTCTGTGTTAATGGTGTTAAACTTTCACAAACAATTTCATTTATTTTTAAGTTCTTATAGCAATTAAAATACAAAAAAAAAACTGAAGTGTTTCGAATAGATTTAAACAAATGGTGTAATTCTTATTGCTATTTAGACTATCTTGAACTTATTTTTATATAAAAAATCTTGTTCAACACAATTATGATAAAAGGAAATCTGCAATTATTCCAACAGATGCCTTTAGTGATATGTTTCTCACGTTATACAAAAAAGATTGATTAATGCTAGTGATTCTGATACTGTACAAGATAAGTCTTGAACCAATTTTCGAACATAATAAAAATCGTTGAGTCAAAAATAGTCAAAAATATATGTTTCGCTGTGTTGTTGTTGTTGTAACAGTTCGGTTGTTGTCTCCGGAAGCTTCTCCCTGTATATATGTAAGATATAAGACGTTAGTTTTGGTTTTGTGAATATGGTTGTATGCCTGTGTTATTCGGTGGAGATGGAATGGGTTAGAGATGATTATTATTATCGCTGTCTGTTAGATAGGTTTGGTAGTTATTCATTGACTACGTGAAATCCCTTATTTTATTTTCATCATGGTTTCCCGCCCGACAAGGTGGCAAGAATTTCATTCGAAGACCTTCTGTTTATCTGCTTCATTGGGTAAAATCAAAGTTATAATATGAAGACATGGGTGAAGCTTTTGGGATTGCCTTACATTTCTTAAAGGAAGGAAAGCAATGTCATATATTTTAATTCTGGGTGTCTTGATAGTCTGATAGTGTGGGAGTACGCTACACTATTAGCATGTGGGTCGTGAGTTCGATTCCCACCAGAGACTCTGGTCTGTTAGACTACATCGAGTATTAAGACGATGTTATTCAGGTCTTGATCTGACAAGGATCTGAAACAGATCCCAGCCGGACTATTCAAGGTGTATTGCGATAAGGAGGAGTTGAAAACTTTCGAACACCACCTCTGCAACTGTCCAGCCCTTAGTAGGTTGATGTTGAGGACCCTGGGCAATAGCTTCTTCGAAGGCTTGGTCTATTTGTCGAGAGCCGACATTAGGACTCTCCATAGATTCATAAATAGGTTGAGCTGGTTGGGAAGTCCTAGGGCATCATTTTGTGTGTTTGTGGTCCATCTTTTAACCTCCGTCTCTTATATCCTCCCTATTCTACCTCTTCTGCTTTTACAATTTCCCTATCTGCTTTTCTATCCTCTTTCACTTTTCTAGGACGAATTTGCAATGGGTCATATTGACCTCTGGGTATTGTATTTGTCCCTATGACAAGTACCCCATGAACACATGGGGTATTTTGATCTCAGTTTAGTTTTTATGATGTTGATCTTGATAAAGATCAATAATTTAAGTTAATAGTATTATATTTTTACCAAATTTGCTTAATATTGTAAAATAGATTGCAAATAAAGACTGACAAAAAAAAAACAAACATTAACACATGGGGTGTAGTTAGATATTAGAAGCCTAATAAAAAGAATAGGTTAGAGGACGTGTACTTGTCCGTTAAGACAAGTACAATACCCGGAGGTCGAAATTGACCCATTGTACAATAAAAAGAATAAAAAGAATAAATATCAATTAATATATGTATGTATATTTATGTAACAACAACAAATATTATATAAATCAATAATAATTTAATTTTATTTTTATTTTCAGATCACTCTCTATCTCTTCAGATTCTTGTACAGATCGTTCCATCCTGCAAATATAACTAAATGGAAAAATTGAAAATGTTTACTTTAATTTATCTAAATGAGTAAATCTCAATCAAACACTCCTTTTCTCTATAAATTAAAAATTTATTAAATACACTACATATGATAGATCGGAACCATTTGGGACAAATGAAAGAAATATAACTTTTTTTCAAAGCAAGAAACAAAGAAAAAAAGTTCTTGTATATTCTTTATCTAATGAAGATAAAGAGTAAATTAGATCTCTTCCATATATAAGAGACTATATGTCAATAAGTTAAAAAAAAACAAACAAAATCCAGGACATTTATTAATTCTCAATACATTTGTTGTTGTCTTTATTGTTGTGCATTTGCATAGAATACAAAGAAAATAAATACTTGACACGTGTGCCGCAACATATTGGGACGCTAGGCAACAGCATTTTCATCCAAAAATAAAAAAAAAACGTAACAGTAATATTGATCACTACGTTTTTTTGTTTCTCTTTTCCTGCCATCCTGCATAGAAGAACCCATAAATACGGGTTCATCATTTCCTAATTAATAAGTAAAATATTTTACAAACATTGATTGCGATAATATCAATAAAAAATAGATCATCATCAAAATGACTACCGATACCCGCCGACGTGTTAAACTATATGCTCTTAATGCTGAGCGTCAGTGGGACGATCGTGGCACAGGACATGTGTCATCAAATTATGTAGATAGATTAAAAGGTTGGTATACAATTTCAATTTGAATTTATAATTGAATTTCGTTTTTTAATTTTTACTACATATGTTTTAGGCATCTCTTTGTTAGTACGCGCCGAATCAGACGGCAGCTTACTTTTGGAAAGTAAAATACAGCCAGATACTGCTTATCAAAAGCAGCAAGACACTTTGATTGTTTGGTCCGAGGGTGACAACTTTGATTTGGCCTTGAGTTTTCAAGAAAAGGCTGGTTGTGATGAAATATGGGAAAAAATTTGTCAGGTAAGTGCCGACTATGAATGAAAAAAGTCTCCCAGTTAGAATTCACAGTGCTATTGCAACACAAAAGTCAAATATTCTATTCTATTTTTCTTTTCTATTCATAGGTTCAAGGCAAAGATCCTTCAGTTGAAATCACACAAGACATTGTAGAAGAATCCGAAGATGAGCGTTTCGAAGATATGTCAGATACAGCACCGCCTATTGAATTACCACCCTGTGAACTGGCCCGCCTTGAAGACATTTCCGAAGTCATACAGAATTGTTTGACCACACCGTTGCGCAAGGAAAAACTTTCGATGGCTTTGGAATCAGAGAATTATATAAAGAAATTACTTAATCTGTTTCATGTGTGTGAGGATCTTGACAACACCGAAGGTTTACATCATTTGTTCGAAATATTCAAGAATATTTTTCTATTAAACAAAAATGCACTCTTCGAAATAATGTTTGCTGAGGATACCATATTTGATGTGGTGGGTTGTTTGGAGTATGATCCTAGTGTAACACAGCCGAAAAAACATCGTCAGTATTTAAAACAGTGGGCTAAATTTCGCGAAGCAGTACCCATTAAAAATCAAAATCTCTTAGCGAAAATCCATCAAACATTTCGTGTGCAATATATACAGGATATAATATTGCCTACGCCATCCGTATTTGTAGAGGATAATATGTTAAATACTTTATCTAGTTTTATATTTTTTAACAAAGTCGAAATCGTTACGCTGATCCAGGAGGATGAACGTTTCCTCGTCGATATGTTCACTTTACTTACCGATCCAAGTACGAGTGATGCCAAACGGCGTGATATCGTTTTATTTCTAAAGGAATTCTGTAATTATGCCCAAAACTTACAACCACAAGGTAAAGATTCATTTTACGATACTCTAACGTGTCTGGGCATATTACAAGCTCTTGAAATAACATTGGTTATGAACGATCAGAAAACGAAAGCTGCATCTATTGACATACTAACGGCCATTGTAGAATTTTCGCCTTTAGTAGTACGAACTTATACTCTGCAGCAAGTAAATCGTACAGAAGGCGTAAGTATCCTTCTAATATAATAAAGAAAAACTTGTTTAAAATTATTTTAACTATACATTAACCATTTATAGGATCGTATGTTATTAAATATTGCCATTGAACAAATGCTGAATGATTCCGAACCAGAGTTAGGTGTTGCTGTGCAATTAATGGGCATTATTAAGATATTGTTGGAACCCGAAAATATGTTAACCGAAAAGGGTGACTTTTTGAATTTCTTCTATAGACACAGTATACAAACCTTAATAGGTAAGTTTTATTTTAATTAATTCAACACATTCAGCTCAGCTCAACTCAACTTAACTCAATCTTTCTATTACAGCACCTTTGTTGCTCAATACTATTGATGATCGCCCACAGAATGAAGATTATCAAACAGCGCAATTATTGGGAATTGTATTGGATATATTATCATTTTGTGTAGAACATCACACTTATCACATTAAGAATTTTATAATACAAAAAGATCTCCTCAAGAGAATTCTAGTACTCATGAAGAGTTCTCATACGTTCCTTGTCTTAGGCGCTTTAAGATTATTAAGAAAAATTGTTGCCCTTAAAGATGAGTTTTATAATCGGTACGTTTTCTATTCTCTTTTTTGTTTCTCATTTCGATATAGATTACTAAGCTTTGTTTTTATATTTTTTTTTTTTTTCTTGCAGACATATTGTCAAGGGAAATTTGTTTGCTCCTGTTGTGGATGCGTTTATTCGTAATAATGGCCGCTACAATTTACTTGAATCTGCTATATTGGAATTATTTGAATTTGTTAAACTGGAAGACATCAAGACGTTGTGTGTTTATTTTGTTGAAACATTTAGCAAAATATTTGATGAAATCGAATACGTGCAAACATTTAAATATTTAAAGAACCGTTACGATCAATATCAAGAGCGAATAAAAGATCGTGATAAGATGGGTTTAGATACGTAAGTCGTTGTTGAACATTAATACATATATGTATATATGTATATGTAGTATGTCTCTTTAAAATTGTTTAATTTTTTAGTAGCATTCCAATTATACGCGGCAATCGTTTTCGTCGTGATCAAAGACAAATGGAAGAGGAAGAGGAGATGTGGTTTAACGAAGAGGAAGATTTAGAAGAAATTGAAACCTATAATAGCGTCATGAAGTGTGAGTAATTGAATAATATTTTTTGAATTTTTTAACAAAATAGATGTTTTTTTTTAATATTTACAACTCAATTGTTACCACAAATGCAAAGTTAATGGTTGCTTATAATTCGAACATTGCATACAATGAGAACTTAAAATTTCACAACTGGGCAGTCAATGACAGAACTTCATTATTTTGCACTTAAATTGCACTAAAATTTAAATATTTTATTATTATTTTTTTCCGAACTGATTATATGCTTTAATATTTTTAGCTGTTACCGATAAAAATGGTTCCCAAGCATCATCTCAATTGCAACAAAAATCACCGCCACAAAATGCACAACAGCTGCAACAACAACACGGTACTAGTAGTATGTTGGGCAATGTCTCGGGTACCAGCAATTTAAATACAACAACGACGTCATCATCGAATCTTTCGCCTACAGGTGGTGGTGGTGGCGGCGGTATTAGTGGAAGTAGTGATTCCACAGGCAGCATACAAACACCCTCCACTAGTAGCAGTAGTAATAGTAATTGCAATAGTAATGAACAACAAACGTCCGCCGCTCATTTGGGAGTTGCTGCTGCCGCAGCAGCTGCTAATTTAGCTTTACACCAACACCAACAGCAACAGCATCCATTGCACAATTATCAGCAGCAACAACAGCAATTGAATCTGAACAGCACTTTAGTAGCGGCTGCAGCAGCAGCAGCTGCTGCCGGAGTAGCATCAACCTCTTCTGCTGCTCACTTGGAAGCACAACAGCAGCAGCAGCAACAGCAAAGTGATATTGTTGAATTACAACAGCAATTGGCAGCAGTAGAACAACAACAAGAGTTAGCGTTAAGTGGAGCTGGTGGAGTTGGCGGTGGAGCCGGTGGTGTAGCATCGACATCGAATGCCGCGAACGTAACACAAACAACTGGACCTTCGACAAGTGCTTTGACAGAATCGGCAGTTGCTGCAGCAGCTACGCAACTATTATCGTCGATGGCTTCAAGTGAAGCTGTAGCTGCAGTAGCAGCTGCTGCGGTTGCAGCTGTGGCAGCGAGTGTTTCTGGTGTAAACGCTGCAAATACAGCTGCAGTGGCAGCTGCCGAAGCAGCTAAACTTAACAGTAATGACAGTAAAATGAACACAACTACTGCATCAGTAAACGAATGTAAAGAGGCAGAGCCATCATCCGCAGCTCAAACTGGGGAAAATATTTTAAAGAAGGTGAGCTAAGCTGTAGTATTAATGCCTTTTCCTGTAAGTTTTGCAAAATATCGTAGGTCGTTGGTCCCAAATACAAAATATCCATTTAGAATTTATTTGGCAAACTTAAATAACATGCGAAATTGTGCTGTGATTTTTATGATGATTCCATTATTATGAAGTTTAGGTTACTTTTCACACTGATACAGTGTGATTTTTATCATTTGCGAACGATTTGTTTTATTTAACTCTGAGTTTGTACTCGAATTTTTCCTAATTTTTTATAAATACATACATACATATATCAATTTAAATATATATATTCTTTTCATAAATCATCAGTTTTTAAAAGAGGCAGAGGGAGAGGAGGAGATGTAACGTTGAGTGCACGTTATTTTAGCTATGTAAAGGCCAGGTATATGTTGACTGCTTTTCAAGTTAATTAGCCTTTGCATATCAAATGTTCTCCTGATTATTTAGTCACGGAATCACCGTATGAAATAAGTTGATTTCTTTGCCGTCTTTGTCAGAAATATTATAAGGTTTTCAAATAATTAACATAATATAAGAATTTAAATACATACATAATTGGTCATTACAATGCTTCAGTTAGGATTACAAACTAGCTTTCCACACCACCCATGTTGTGTGTGTTAATTTTTATTCAGTTACAATCGACTCCAAACAACAGATTTTTGAGAAACTTTCCTTTGCAGTTTTAATTACTTCTTAGAATTTTTGCCAGAAATCTGCTGTGAGGCAGTCGCCGAAGAAACATATTTTTCCATTTTTGTTTTGTTGGAGATGTCTGATCTGGGGTTTGAATCGTCTAATAAGCCATTACACTACCTACTAGACTACGACGACTTCAGAATTATTATTATTAGAATTTAAATACTAAAATTATTTGTTAAAATTTTACCCTCAATACAGTAAATAGTAAAATATAAGGTAAACGCGTAATGCCACACCTGACAGATGTTGATCACTGATAGAACTATTTAGCGCCAGGATATTGCATGAGGCCTGTATTCGTACAATATTAAAATTGTCTAGAAACTCAAAGTTAATGATCTTCGAAAACGTCATTTGTTTTCTAATTATGCTTTCAAGTGTTTTTAATACACTTATTAACCTACATAAGGCTTATTCGGTTGCATTGCTCCATAGTTCTTCCATAAGGATATCTTTTGAAACGGTCAGAAGCCTTTTTTAAATACACATATGGCCATTAAAATAGGGACGACCTTTTACTGACGCGAATTTCATGACTTTTTTTGCCAATCGCAAAATTTCAAAAACTGGCATAATATTTTCTGGAGCAATAAAAGCAAGATAAATTTGGTCTTCTGACATTACGCCCTGCATTATTTACAAATAAATTTATCTTGGTTTCATTGCTCCAGAAAATATTATGCCAGTTTTTGATACCTTCTGATCCACACCATATCTTGAGATTTTGTGCAAACTGTTGCCTCTTCTGCCAATATTTTTTTCTAAGCAATGGAACTTTGCGAGCTATTCTTCCTGGAAGTTTAATGTCACATAGAAGACGCCGAACAGTTCTTGGCGATATTTGATTATCTATTTCAGCGGAGATCGCTTTCGAAGACTTAAAAGGATCTCGCTTAGCTAGCATCGCGATGTAACCGTCCGTAATAGTGCTAGTTTTTCTCACTGCACCACGTTTTTCTACGACTTTTTGAGGCTAGAGAGCATTAAAAATTAAATTTATAGATCGCCCAAGCCCATCAGCTATAAATTTATACGATTTTTTCTGTTCTTGAAGCTTTTGAATGAGCCTTCTCTCCTCCAGTGTACAATGTTCCGCTCAACCTATCAATTGATAATATTAGTACAAAACGGAAGTCTAATTACCTCAATATTAAATTTGTTTTTGATAACAAACCTTAAAATGTTAATTTTATGACAAAATTGGCAAAAATCTCCACGCGTCCTTATTTCAATGGCCAGAAATTTTTCTTAGCATTTTAAAAACCCTTTCATAAAAAATAGCAAACACATTGAAAGTTAACAGAATTTATTATGTTAAAAGAAAACAGCATTGAGAATTAAAAAAACATAACTTTATTACAAAATTTTGTGATTGGCAAAAAAAAAGACATGAAATTCGCGTCAGTTAAAGGTCGTCCCTATTTTAATGGCCATATGTGTAGATCTACAGAATTTGAGGTGTTATGTTCAAATCGATAGTAAGATTTCATTAATATCTAGTGCTTTTATAATGAAATATTATTATTTTGTTTTTAATTAAAAATTATAAATTGTTACAATTAAAAATATTAATATTTATTATAATAAAATCATAGGTTAATTTGATTGTATGTACATATGGGCGAGTTTTAATAAAATCATGCATTTATTTTTTATTATTGTTTCTAGCTTGTTGATTACGGCAGTGATTCGGGTGATGAATATGAATTGGAAGATGATGATGATGAAGAGTCCCCTCATCAAAAGAAGCCACGTTTGGCATAGCAACTTTACCATCAGCAACACCACCAACACTCTCAAAATCAAACACAATATCATCTACAGCAACATTCTAATATTCATCAACATCATCACCATCAGCTCCATCAACAACACCATAATCTGCAGCATCAGCATCAACATCAGCATCATCACCATCAATTTCAACATCAGCAAACGGTCGCAACTAATGCTGCTGTAGCAGCAGCTGCTGCCGCTGCAGCCGAGACTATTATTAAAACATTCGCAACCATGTCGTCGTCCACAGCGGCAGTAGCTGTAACGGCTTCGTCTACGGTAACCATGTCGCCGCCTGTTTTGTTATCAACGTCACCAACATCATCCTCTTCAAATTTGAACTCGGCTGCCGTTGTTATGACGTCTTCATCCATTTACAATAATAATAATACAACAACTACTAATCCCAAGAACAAACAACATTTTTAAATTTTTAAATATAAAACAAATTATATATATAAAGAAAAAAAATAATAAAATAAAAAATAAAACATTTAAAATACTTGATCTAAACAAAGAGGAAAAACAAAACAAAACAAATTACCATAATATAATATAGTTAAAAGAGGAATAATTTTTTTTTTAGCCACAGGCTACATTTAAAAACAAACATGCAAAATAAAAACGGAAAAATCTTTAAAATTAAAAAGATTACACATTAATTACAACAATTATAGATATGTAAAATTTCAGTATAACAAAGATAAAGAAAACAAAAAAAAAAAAAATTAATAAAAAAAAACTACATAAAATTTAAAAAAAAAAAACAGATCTTCTAAAATTATGGCAACTCAAGCAGAATTGACAAGTAAGAGGAGTATTTATTAAAAATAGAAACAACATGTTTTAAAAAGTTATATACATATATAACTTCTATTTTATTTTATTTGAATAAATATATAAAAAAATAGAAGAACTTAAAACATTGGGAATATTTCAAAAGTACACAGAATAAAAACTAACAAGTAATTTGTAATCCATTTTTTGATTTAATTTCAATTATCTATGTGGATCTACATATGTATGTAGAAATGGATTTATTTAAAGAATTTATTTTTTTTGTTTAACATTCAGTTAATTTTTTTTTTGCTTAAAAATGTGATTTTAATTGGGCTCTAACAATTAACGCTTTGATAAACTTTTATTTTCCTTTTAGTGTTTCAACATTTTTTTTTGATTTTAGTTTAATAAATCAAAGTTTTGAGAAAAATAAATGATTTTCGCAAATCAAACGACAAAAAAAGTAGTTTACAACAATGTTACTAACATTTTCTAAAGACGCGTTCATGGGAATTTTGTATAAAACTTTGTAGTTGAACATGGTAATTAATTACTATCATATTGTTACATTCTCCATTCTCATTCTCCGTTTGTACGGTAGTATATGTATGTGCTGAATTTAAATATTTATTATCTAAATGAAGATTTATTTTAGTTACGTTAAGTGAAAATATTTACTTCGTTAACTTCCTGTTTAATAGCATAGCTGAGTTCTTAAAGCAAAATTAAAATATTCTTTTGACAATTTCTTGTATGACCTTAAAAAATTAATTTCTTTCATCTTCAAAATGAATTTTTATTCATTCTTCATCTTATTGGCTATGATTGGGCTCTGTAATTAGAATTTATAGATTGAGATGTTTAAAAGTTATTCTGATGTTTTGAGTATTTTGAAATGACTTTCGTTTTTTCATATCTACAATTTTAGCATAGATTTAAAGATCACGTGAAATTTGTTTATTTAACATTTTTAATATTTTTGTTTTTTAATAATACAAAAATTTACAAAAGTTGTGTTTTAATTTCATTCTAAATAATTGTTTTTTTTTTATTAAGTCTAGAAAAAGATTTAAGTTGAGAGGATACTGGCCACAGTACATATTTTTTAATCTATTCAAAACTTGCTTTAGAAAAATATAAATAAATTCTTTAAATAAATCCGTTTTGTTATCTACATTAATAATTTGTCAATTTGTAATAATTTTGTTAAAACGTTTTTTATTTATTACAAATTTCAATAACATAAAACCAATTGTTGTATTATAGCGCATAAAATACTGAAAATAAAAATTAAAAATAAAAATAAATTATAACTCCGTATGGTAAATCTTAAAAGAAACTAACATTTTTTACTGAACATACAAACAAAATATATATAAATTAATACAAATAAAATAAGAAATCACAATTAAATAATATATACATAACATACATACATATATCATATTTTCATGTTAAGAAAATAAATTAATTATAAATAAATAAAATATATTCAAATAAAAAATAAATATATTATAATTAAAGAGAAACTTTCAAGTTTTTCCACAAATCAAGTTTTATTTTGTATAAGTTAATATAAATATTAAAACAAAGTTTTTATTTTTTTAGTTTATATATATATACAGATATATACATAAATATAAATGTACTATTTAAAGATTATCTCTTAAACAAAAACCAAACAAAAACTATTTTGAGAAAAAGGTTTCTTTGTTTTATTTTATTTCTTTTTTAAACACTTTCTATAAATTTTTTAAATATACACTAAAAAAAATCTTATTTGTATTTCATAGCAGAGAAAATAAAAAATACTACTTTAAGTGTATTTTATAATTTATAAACAATAATTTCCTTATATAGTATAAATAAAAAACAAAATTAATAAAAAAAAAAATCAATAGTTTGTAAACCTTTTTAATAAAAAAAGGAATTAAACCATCAAAAAACAAGCGAATAACAAGTACGTTTATTATTTTTTTTTATAATAAGGAAAAATTTATATTCTTATAAAAAAAAGCTGTTATTTTCGTAACGAATTTTGTTAATATAGTTGCAAAATAACATTTTCCAAAGTTTTGTTAGACAAACAATATTTTGCCTCATATTACTTTGCGAAATCGTTATATAGGAAATTGTTTAATAGCTTTATCATTGAAATGTTTTAAAAACAAACGTTATAATTTTCGCCTACAACTATTAAGGACGTACAGCATTTTATTTGAAAAAAAATTTTAAAGTATTCTGAAATATTTACTGAAAATTTGAAGTTTTAAAATGTTTTTAGTTCGTAATAAAAAAGTGGCTAATTTAAAATATAAACAGACACTTTTAACTAGAATTTCTTATACTTAGAGCTTACTTTTTGTTTTATCAATTCTGAAATATTAATAAAAGTGAACAAATTAATTCTTTAATGGAATTTTCATATATAGTTACAACATATTACTGATACATATTTGATTTAACAATTTCAACAAAAATAAAATTTCAGCATTACTGAACATCGATTGAAAAAGAACAAAATTTTTTTGCGTTTTATTTTAAGCTAGTTTTGAGGTACTCAAACCTTTCTTTATTTTCAACTGTTTTTTGGTACTCATCAAGAAAAATTTCAAGAGCGACTAAAGAGAAAGTATTAAATTGTCTTCTGTTGCAATGTTCTCTATACTGTTGTCCAGCAAGTGCTTAAGTTTGGTTTAAAAAAACATTGAATTAACTTTTAGCTACTAATTTCATAATTCTTATTGAGATTCCGTTAATACATAACCAGTGATTTAGTTAAGGTTAGCTAACTGTTCTTTAGATTTTAAATGAGCCACGTTTTTAGCTTTTTACATTGAAATTTTTATAATCATGAGCCTTAATGTGTTATTGACTTCCCGGACTGAGTAATACAGCAAATAGTTAAAAGAAACATCTCTTTTACTTTAATGTTATTTATGCCTACTTACACCATAAAAAAAGTAAATGTTTTTTTTTTTGTTTTAATAGAGGGGGCTTTATTGCAATTAAAACAATAATATTAAATAACAATCGATGACATGAAAATAATACGAAAGCAACCAAGTTAAATAATAATAAAAATAAAATAAATTACAAAAATAATCATGTTTTTAAGTTGTGTATTTAGAATTTTAATGTCTTCATATTAAATAAACATTTATATATAAAAAAAGATTAATATATCTAAAGAATAACAACAACAAGAAAAAAGGAAAAACTCTAAATTAAAAACACAAATTATTTAAAAGCAAAAAACAGAAAACAAAACAAAAACAAAGAAAGAATCATTAAAAAATAGTTTTAAATAGTTTTTAAACAAAACAAAATATTGATGTTTTATTTAGAAATGGCGGGAATATTTTAAATTCGGAAATTTTAATTTAACAACGATATTCTTTATAGAAAAACGTTGTTAATATTTAAAAAAAAAATTTATTACACTTTGCCTGGAGATACACATATTAATTTCACAAGAGTAAACCATATTGCAAGCAATTTCTTTCTTTTAAATTGGAAATTTGTTGCTCCTCTAAAAAGCTTGAGCACACTAATCGTTACAATTATTATACAGCTGTGCAGTCATTTGTGACGAGGTCTATAAAGTTAGTGCAGTGCCTAAAAAGTCAGTTATATGTTACAACTCCTGAGCAATATGCAATTCAATACTGGCATTAGTATTTCATTTTATTAGTACTTCTTTTAAGCTGCTGTAATTGCACATAGTACGTCCATCACTTAAAGCTGTTTTGAATATCCCCAACATTATAAATGTTTCGAAATAAATTTTTCATTTTTTGACTCGTAAGTTTGTACAGCAAACAATAGCAAATTGTATCCCGAAATGATACATCAAACGAATTCCGCATAAAATTAATTCAGCATTGTGAACAGTACAGTCTAAGATGTAGTGAAAGTGTTGCTGATTGTAGTGTCCAAAGTTCATTATAAAACTGTTGCTTTATTTTGTACGTTGTCGACCATATTTGAACTCAAGTGCACATTGTTACCTACCGTGCAAGCATACATATGAGCAGATATAATTTTACATAATTAGATTGCAATGATTATGTTACAGTTCTGCCATAGCAATAAATTTATTAAACTACTACCACCGCTTCTTTGTATTTTTGTCTGTTGTTTCTCCAAAGAAATCTCCATGACAACCACAACAGGCCAAAACTTTCGTTTTTCTAGTTCATTATTCTTTTCTGGCATTTGAAAAGAAACAACGCATTAAGGACAGACTAAAAAGTTTAAAAGAAAAAAGAAAAATAATCAAATAAAAATATGTCTACCGATGATTCTTGGGTCTTTGATTCGCTCGTGTGTTTTTTACATGGTCCTGTATGGAATGCTCCTTTACAGACGTTTATAGAAGAAAAATCTTTAAGTAAGTCTTTAACTTGTGCGATATACACATCTATTGGTAAGATTAAAACATAACTATGTATCGTTCCAAGTATTTGATCCTAATTTGCAATTGAATGAGAATAATGAGGACATAAAACAAATCCATGAAGACTATAAGAATTTGGTGGACTATATGTTGGGCAGTTTTATGGAGGAAATGCAAATCACACCAGAACAATTTGAAATGGCCTGTTTGGAAGGTAAACAACAGCATAAGGATAATCCATTTCAGTTTCATCAAGGACTCTTCCAACAGGGAAATTTTTTATTGTTCATATAATACAAGAATTATTTGAATTCAGAGTTTATTTTTTTTTATAGATATGGGCTGCTAATGATATCAAGATTTTTATACGTATGATGACTCAACGTAATGTTGAATTACAATTACAAGCACTGGATTTAATTGAGAAAAATCAATTGGCTTTACTGCAGGAAAATGATAGTTTCGATAGTCCAACCGATAGTATCCATTCTCAAAGGTAAGAATGTAGTAGCTAAGGTAAGTGTTTGATTAGAAATCGGAATGGAAAACTAAATGTCACTGTATGAATTGTAAGATTTTATTACATTCTCTGTATACGTTGTGAAATAAAACTATAGGTTATGTACGACAGTCAGGAAGGGGGTAGTATACACTTGTATTTTTCACTTGATTCCAAGAAGTGCAGTATAATAGCAGACAAAATATTAGACAGTCTCCCCTTCTTTTATATCATTTTAACCGTTGAGGAGTCGGTATAAGTAACGCTCATCCGTCATTAATATGTATGTTGACAATGCCTAATAATTACCATGAACCTCACTCGAGAACCCTGCCTTCGCTCTAAACGGGTCAGATATACGGTGTCCAAATAGGCTATCTTATAACAGCCATTTTCTGCTTCTCATTAACTCGATTACCTTAACTCACCCGTTTCCGAATTATCCGAAAGATTCATGCCAATGACTTAGTAATACCTCTCAGACAATTTACAGCCCTAGCAGATCCTTTGGCCTTAAGGACACTACAGCTAACCAGTTGTCCGAAGCATATTCTATTGTCTTTTGCCTTAAAGTAAATATTTTCAACAACAATTAGCATAGATTTGCTCAAAATTGCCTCGTGGTAGTTTGCAGTTTGAAGAAAGGAATTGTAATGCATTTGGAAACTTAATCTATTTGGGGTTTTAGGCAAATTTTACGACTGAAATTTTAGCCCTTTAGAGATAGAGATTTAAAAAAAAAAAAAAACTTTGCGAAGATTGTGGAAAAATGAGTCATAAATTTTAAGTTGATATAGAAATGTAGAAATTTTGAAATTAATCGCTTCTTTCCTGCACTCCGTCCGAATCCGTTAATAAGAGGGAAATTTTTATTCTCATCTTATTCTGTATTTTAATTTCAAGTACAAAATTTTTAAACATTCTTTTATTTCGTACAGTGATAAATTGACCGATGTTGAAGATTTGATTGCCAAGTCCGTTGAGAAAGAAACTGAAACACCTGAGGCCTCAGTAACACCTGAACAAGACGACAATGAACATGATGTAACTGATAAATTTGATCGTTTAAATTTATTCTTTGAAAAAAATCAACAAGTAAATATTTTGTAAATCTTTAGAACTCTTCTAATAGCAATTATTAATAACAATAATAGGTTAATGCCGATGAAATGTTAACACGGCAGGAGTATCTAAGGCAACAGCGTGATAAAATCATTGAAATCAAAAAGAAGACAAGAGCCAAACAGCTGCAGGAGACTGTTGCCAAGGCAATGACAATGTCGGCTGCAACATCAACAAATAATGGTCGTCCTACATCCGCTCAAGTAGCACAAAAACTATTGGAAAATGTTTCCAAGCCAATTGCTGGCTTAAATAAAGCTGATGAGCCGGAAATTAATTCAGCTTTACAACTGAGGAAAACTTTGGCTAAGCGTCTAAAAGCTGAAGTGGTAGAGCAAAATTAAACAACACGTGTGTAACAGTTGTAAATTTTATTTGAAAGTGCTTTTGAATACATACATATTTGTTTTCAACAATCATTTAGATAAAGATCCATAATATATCATATAGCATTAAAATTAATATTATAAAAACTTTAAAAATACTAAAAAAAAACGAGACAAGGGAGTGTTAGTAACTCTTCGGTAATAAATGACTAGGGACTAAAGAAATAAAGGACACATTTCATTATAAATTCTTTTGGCAAATTGTATCAAATATAAAACATAAAAATAAAGCGTAATTACTTATATAAATGAATGAAACGTTAATATTTTTTTACGGTAATTTATTATTTGTGCTCTAGAGGTGTGTGTGTATATGTTGTAAGGCGATGAGTATATATAAATCGTTTTAAATTGGTATACGATCCCGTAAATAGGACATTATGGCTTCGGTACCCTTTTCTAAAGTTTGATGGCGTGGTAATTTAAAAGGATTTCCAATAATTTCCAAAGTGCTGCAAATTAAAATTTAATGTTTATTAAATAAACGAATTTTTTTGCGTTTGCATATATACATACGTTATATTTTTTAAATTTCCCAAAATAGGAGGCACTTGATCAATATCGTTGTTACGTAAATCCAATGTAGCCAAACGTTTAAGTGCACCCAAACCACAAGGTGTTGCATCAATCACTTTAATGCGATTATCACCGGCTAAAAGAATTTCTAGGCCTTTCAGCTCATAAACGCATTTTGGCAAAAATTCAAAGCTAGAGAAAGAGAACGGAAAATTAATGTAATATTCTTTTTATTCAATATGGAGAAATTTTGGGTATCATTCTTACCGATTATTTGAAATATTTAGTTCTCTTAATGTATTCAACACGCCAAATTCATCAGGTAATGATGTAAGATTATTGCAGGCTAAATTTACCAGGCTTAGACGAGTGAATTGTGACAGAAATGCGGGCACAAAACTGATTTGATTCTTCGCAAAAACTAATTCTGTACAACAGTCTTTCATGATCTTCAGCCTGTAAATTTATACATTAAAAACATTAATTCATACCAGCCATGTTTTCATTTAAATACAAAACAAAAATTCAAGTATTTACCCTTCAGGTAAAGAGGTAAAACGATTACGAGAAAAGTCCACAATATTAACATTTTCAGCGTTGGCAGATTCGAAGACATCATTTGGTACTTCAGTTAGATTTTGCATAGTAACAGTCAGACATCGTGTTTTATGAAGTTTGTATCTAAGAAATTGAAAAATTATATAAAAACATTCAAGACGTTCGTTTGTGCCTTACCTATCGGGAAATATAGAATTTTCTTCACCCAAACATGGTGGACGTCGTGGACTATTTAAACCATCACCAGCCATACTATTATTATCAGTAGCAGCTGCAGCAGCAGTAGCAGCAGCTTCTAAACCAGCTGAACGATCTTTTAAAGTTTTCAATATTCTCACCGTGCCACACTGTAATATGTCACGACGTATCGATTTAATTGGATTTCCCTCCACTTGTAGGCTAACCAAATGGGCCAGAGACGAAAGAGAATATGGCAAATTGTTTATAGAATTATTTGAAATATCTAAACGTGTAAGACTTTGCAATAAAGCAATTTCATCGGGTAATTGGGTAATTTTATTATCACGTAAATCAAATATTTTCAAATGTGGCAACTTTGAGCATAAATTCTTGGGTATTTTCTGTAAAATTTTTTCAAATAATTACAAAACTAAAGTATTTTTCTTTTTCAATAACAAACCTCTATAAAATTATTGGAAACATGCAACTCCTGTAGGTCACAACCATCAAAGTCGGGCAATTCTTTGATATCATTGTGTTGAGCATATAAACATTGCAGCTTCCGTAAACTACCCATATCCTCTGGTAAGGCTATTAAGTCGTTATGCATTAAATCCAATTTTTGTAAAGCTTTAACGAACATTTGATTAAACATTTTTAGTAGATGTTTAAGTGATTACTGTTAAGATTTGTTGTAACTTACAACGCATATTAACCAAATCGCTTGGTAATTCTTTAATATGATTATAGGCTAGTAAAAGCGTTGTTAGACGCACCAAAAAACCAATACCACCAGGTAATTCAGTTAATTCATTATTTGATATATCCTTTTTATTTTTAATATTATTGAAATAAATAAATATTTTAAATTATTTGTAATAAATATTATGGATTAGATAATAATTACATAATGAATGATAAAATAACCCATGAAAAGTGACTAATTAAATGTGTATTTGCATAAAATAATATAAACTATGATCCTGAATAATATAAATTTTATGTTGAGGTTATGTTATTTATGTATACTTCATTGTATATGTTATTATCGAAATTAAAATAATAAATAGTCTTCTTACAAATTAAATAATATCTTTAGATTTTACCTAAAACTAAGTCAGTATCACTACTGGTTATTGTCTAATAGAATGCGATTTTGTTATGATTTCCGTAGATACTGTAATAATGTATCTGCGCTGTATTGACAAGCTCTACAACATTTTTAATGCGCTGGTCGTCTGTATAACTAGTTCAATGTCTTCTTTATAAAATCTTCTGGCGGTTAAATTAGTCTCAAAATATAAAATTTTCTTTTAATAGTATTTCGGAAAATCTTATGTTGAAAATCAATTTTTTATAGTGAAGAAATTTCCACTAAATTTTCAATAAAATACGTTCACGTTTTTTAAAACATTTGAAACAATGAACGTAATGTTATGGAAATTAAGAATACATTACGTTCGAAGAAATTGTAAATAAAGTGGGTATTTCGATAGTCCGTGACATGCAGATTTTTATGATGTTTTGGGTATGAAACATAATTCAAAAATGTTTCCTTTGATGTTCATAATCTGTAACAAAAAACCGTTATTTCTTTAAAGACCTCAATAACAAAAGTGCAATTGCCCAAGAAGATGTGATTTGAGCTTAGAACAGCTGAAACAAGGACACTAAGTTCAAAGAAATTTCAAGGTTTTCAAACTGTTTTCTTCGGCTACCTTGATGTGGTGCTTCTGGTGTTTTTACAAAAAATATTTACTTGGAACATACATGTGTAGTTGGAAGTCGCCCTAGTCTAGTAGGTAATGTGTTGGCTTATTAGACGTGAGGCCACGGTTCAAACTCTAGGTTAGACATCTCCAACAAAATGAAATATGAAAAAATATTTCTTTAGCGATTTCCGCACATACAACATAAGTGGTGCGAAAAAGCTACTGTAGATTCCGCCACTTATGTATGTATAAAATTAACACACACAACATGAGTGGTGATAGAAGTTAGATCGTAATCCTGTTGTAATGACCAATTATGTATGTACTATATACATATGTATATGTAGTTGGGACGTATTAAAAAAGGACTGATTTCTTCTATTTTTCATTAACGTCATACTTTCATTCGTGTTGATTTGTTCTGATATATTCATTGCGGCAAAAATTGCACAATAACGCCGAAGGGTCTATGTTTACAGGATCTAGACTTCTCTGACTTCTTTCTGTTCTGAAAATTGGAAAGAATCTTAAAGGACGATGTCCAGCAACGTTTGAGAAGTTTAGGAAAGCATTTTTTTAAAATAATCAAATAATGTTTAAAGGATTTATTTTGCAAAACATGCTATGGATGAATAAGTAAACACTTTTTGAAAAAAAAAAAAATACTCATCAAATAACTTGTGTCCAATGAAATTTTTCGTGCAATTTAATTTTGAAAATGTCAGCTCTAATTGAATACAGATAAGCCTAACGATATTTCCATTTTCTATATTATAATTTTATAAATATTTAAAATTTTTCGTATATGAAAATCATGAAATTAGTTTTAAAATGAGAAAGTGTATAAATTATTCGCTGAATGAAAAATATTCTTACCAATACTTCCAACATATGAAAATCGCTTATATCAGGATGCAGTTCTTGTAATTTATTGTGTGACAAATTCAAAAAGCGAAGATCAGGCAAAGTAAAGAACTCCGTTGGTAATTCTTTAATGTTATTACGACTTAGATTTAAACGTATTAGTTTTTCTAATTTTCCAATTTCTTTAGGTAAAGTTGTTAAGCCATTATCGTAGAGCTGAAATTAAAATAAAAAATTTAATATTTAAAAAAATTTAATATTTTTTAAAAGTTAATATGAAATACTAACCGTAAGTGTTGTTAACGAAGCTAAATTGGCAATTTTTGGTGATAGTTTAGTTAAATGATTTGAGCTTAAATCTAAATTATTTAAAGGTACTTGATTCCACCAAGCTTCTTCTTCATTTACTACCAAAGATTCCAAAGTGACTTCTTTATCGCCATCACCACTATTTATAGTATAGACTTTATCAGGTACTGGAAAATAAAAAAAAATGATTTTTTAATTAAATACTAATGGAATGGAATTTAAAAACTTAAATTAAAATATTTTCAAATATGTACGTATTACAATTTTTTGATTTTTCTAAAGATGGCGATTCAATTTCATCCTTGCCGTCTGATTCTTCACTGTCAACTTCACTTTGTGATGTAGCGGTCATTTGAAATTCCCGTATGTGATAGTAACGCCTTCGAGGATAAGGACCACACATGCAAAATGATGTGAGTTCCTTGGTTTTATTCTTTGTAGCAGCAATCTTGAAGGATTCCGAAGGAATTGAAAAATCTTTTTTCCAACCAGTATGTTGTCTTTCAACAGTTCTTTAGTAACTGCGTTATTTTTCCGATAAAACATCATATTCATACTTGACAATTTATTCGATTATCATTTAATTCATAATTTTGTTAAACCAGGCATGAAATTTAATTTTTCTTTATATGGCTTTATTGTTTGCTACTTACAAAATCTAATTTATGGTCAACAGTTGTTGTAAAGTGTGACTTTGGTTTGTATTTTAGTAGAGGTTCACTGTCAAAGTCAGTTAATTAATGAACACCAGACCAGTGTTTGTGGCTATGGTTAAGTGCATTCCTTAGCAAACACAACTGACACACTTATACCAATTTGCACAAATAAAAAAACATTTTAACAAATTAGGTTGTTGCATTAAGTTGCTTTATGTTAAATTGTATTATACTTATGAAAGCCCAGCATGCTTCGCATATCTATTTGTAATATTAGCAGCATAATGTAAATAAGACAACATACAGACGTTGGATATATCTATACAATACAGTAGGTACTTATGTATATCCAAACATGTATACACATACATACATATAAATTTATGAATTTTGTAAAATCTAAAAAATTAAAAAATTTTAAATTTGTATACATACTTGTTTATAATAAACATAAAACGAATGTAGTGATTTATTGATTAAAGTGTATGTATGTATGTCTCTATAGCATATTCATAATATAACATAACGAATAGTCATGTCTTAAGCATAGAAACTAAATACTGCAAACAGTGAGTATTTAACATTTCATTAAAAAGTTAAAAAATAAATAAAAATTGCGATGTGTAAGCCGGTCAGGAAAGGGAGGGAAATGTGTGGGATATGCAAGGTATTAAGAATTGCAGTGCTCTCCACGAATAGAACTTGCAATGTTCGATATCGAAAGCATGTCAAATAAAGAAAATCTTAGATCGTAGAGGTATTAATATTAGATTCTAGTGAAAGGAATTGCGGCATATTCTTAGTGGACTAACTGTAAAAGGTTTTATTATGAGCATCACTACCGTAGCCTAGTAAATAATGTGTTGGCTTATTAGATATGAGGCCAGTCCGCACAACTCGACCAAAGTGAAATATGAAAATATATTTCTTCGGCGACTTTCTCTCAGCACATTTCTGGTAAAATCTCTGAGAGTAAATAAAATTACCATGAAAAGTTTCTCAAAAATCTGTCTTTCGGACTCGACTTTAAACTGTAGGTCCCGCTACTCATGTATAAAATTAACACACACAACATAGATGGTGTGAGAAACTAGGTCGTAATCTTGAATGAAGGGTTGTAATGATCTATTATGTATGTATGTATGAGCATCATTTGTTGTAGTTAAGTTTCAATTCTTATATAATATATGAAGGAGGAGATTGAAGCTACAAAAAAGCGCAATAGGAACAGAGAAGTATGTATCTCATGAATAGTATTTTTAACATTTTTTCTTAAATAATACTGTAAATATATGCATTTCATTTAGTTTTTAAATTTGTTTCCTGATACTATGTTACTCTTCTTCAAATGCGATCCGAAGAATATTAAATGTTCCCAAAATATCTGTGGTCTCATGCAATAATAGCCTAAGTTGAAAATGATACTTTCGAGAAAAATAACTTTTAATTAGAAAAATTGACTTAAGTCAACTTAGGCTGTTAATGTTTGGAACCACAGATATGTACATATATTCAAGCATATAATTTTTCATAACTGAAAAATATTTATTTTTAGACAAATATTAACACATTTCCATTTCATTTGTTTCAACCAAAAAAACTAAATAATTAAACCGACTAAAATACAACGACTAACGAAGCATTTTGGACTTTGTTGCAATACATGTTTATCATGTAATAAACGCACGCTAGGGTGTTCATACATTCAAACTTTTTTGACATACGATTAATATTTCTTGTTTTTAATGAATTAAACGTTATTTTGAAAGTGCGGGACATATACTTCATATTATATCTATTTGTTAAAGTAAATGAATAAAAAATATAAGTAATTATTGGTGCGTATTAATCACGGTTGAAACATAATATATTTAACACAAACACGTTGAATTGTCCAATATTAATGGACGCTAGCTAAGTCAGTATATCGATGGTAATAAGGACATTTGCTTTACAGATCATTTTACAAAACTACAGATTTGGTTTGATTGAGCAAACTGATTTCTAAATCTTTTGACAGAGCCTAAGGCTATGACAAACATAGGTTATTAGAATTTATATTATTACTAGTTACATATATTAACAGGCATTTTCTTTATATATTTCTATTCTATATATTGTAGAAAACAAAAGTAACATGTTAGTGGCGCCTAAAGCTTTCATATATGACTTTAATGGCTATACTTTTTTATACATGATTTACACTATTTATTTCATTTATAATTTTTAGTCTGCAGTTTAAAAGTGAAACTCACTTAAGGCAATTAAACAAGATTGATATTTATTATACTATTGGCACATTGCCAGGACATTTGGCTAAGGAAAGTTTATGAATAAAACTGTCTTTTTTATTTTTTTAGAATAATTATGTTAATGGAGATTCGCATTTTTTAATACGGATAAAAATTTCGTTAATAACATACAACGACAAAATTTCAAAAAGTGAACAACCATATATAGACCATATTTTTTTATTTTTTTATCCAATAAACCTTAATCCGATTGCAATATCTCTCTAGGTTTGCGAGTTGTCCTAACCTAATAGTACGATTTTGGGCTATATTCTCGTGGATATTACGCCACGAATTAATTAGATTAGGATTAGAGAGTACTAATCTTACCATTTAAAACCTTTATTGAATTTTAGGGATAACCTTTTTAGTCTCGGACACATCGTTGCAAATTAGTACTCTATCATTTTCGTTCAAATTTATTATTTTCGTTTTAAAACAATAAGATTCGCCTATATCTCCGAGAAAAAAAAGATATTGGAACAAATCAAAAAAGGTTGTAAATGCTTCAACGAATTTTCAGGAGAAAAAAAAAAGGAATTAATTCATTTGGGTTAGGATACCCCTAAAACTCCGGAAGGTGGAAAATTTCTGAGGTCTGATTCGAATTCTTTAGTAAAGTACTGTCAGGTTTCTGGGTTGTCGTTCCGTGTCATTAAATAATTGTTAATGGTTGGATACCCTAAATTAATGCAATATTTCTGTTTGTTTTTCATACCGTTTACGGCAATAACAGCTTAAGCACCCAATTATTATTATCTTGACCATCAACTTCAATACAACTATGTATTTACGAATAAACAATAGAAATATATCACAAGTGACTTACCGGTGGCTAGACCTCGGCTTGACAGATTTAGTGTGCCTGTTTTACGGGCCAATTTCAATAATTTTTCGGACAGTTCATTGTTATCCTCGGACTTTTCACGTTTATGAAATACTGGATTTAAGTTACGCAAAGTAGGCCGCTGTGAATGACGTGCCGGTGGACGCAATACGCGTGCAGTTGTGCCTGAAGGATTTTTATTATTGTTTTCCTCTTGAGTCCTGCTCGTACGCTGCATTTTCTTAATCAAGCGCTGCAATAAATATCGTACTTTTTATGCCTTGTTTGTAAGCAGTTGTTGTGCTCGTTTTCTTATTTTTTTAACACGACCTCCAAATGGTGTCAGGCATATAAAAAAGTAAATTGATATTGATTTTCGAACAACGTAATATCTTCAGGGTTTTTTTTTTTTATTTTTCTCACTTTTAAATTTAATTTTTTATTGCTGTTGAGTTCATCTCAAATTACTTTATGGCGTTTATGTGTTTGTCATTTCCGACGGGATGTACATATATATAGCTGTTGTTGTTATTGTGTTTTTTTTATATTAATTTATAATGAAGATGTTCCCCCTTTATCTAAAATTGAGAATGCGTTTCGTTTGTTTTGTGGAGGCCTCTGACTGACTGCTGGATAAAAATGTGATGAAAATATAAAAAATTAACAATTAATTAACACAAAATACAATGAAGTAATAAATTCCATATCATTTAGAAATCAAAATTGATAAATAAATAACTTTTTTAGTTCACGTACGAATTAGTAGTAAGTACTGCCAACTACTTACCTCTTTCATTTAAAACAATTTATTAAAAAGCAACAAAAAATTCAAACAGCCGCACTACAATTGTTCAATTTATATTTCCCAACAATTTTGTTTTTCTTTTTGCTGTTTTAATGTGGTTTTGTTTATTATTTAGTTTTTTTTTCTTAATGTTTTTGTTGTTATTCTGTTTTCCAGTTCTTTAGCAATTATTTGTTTTTATCGTACTGAGTAAAGTGCTTTGTTGTTGTTTTTCTTTTAATTTTTTTTTACATTTAATGCTCTCTCTCTCCACTAATAAAATAAAAAATAATAACCTGACGTTGGTCGCCTTTCTTCTTCAGTAATGGCCAGTGTTGAAAAATTTAGTACTTTTGTATTTTTTTCAGTACTTTTTCATTTCAAAAATACCGTAGTACCCCCCCTCTTCAAGCGTTCAGTACTTTTTTCATCAAATTCGTTTTTTTGTTCGTTCAAAAAATAAATTTATATTTTAATAAATAATTCGCACATTCTTTTTCCGTTTCCGGGTTTATTAAGTAAAAATTAAGCCCCGTTTGTTTAATGTACTATGTGGTCTGGTGTTTATAAACAACAAGTTATAGTTAGTTGTTTATTGTTTGCTCGCTGCTGGTTGGAAAGAAAAGCAAAAAAAATGTAATTTTTTTAAGGTGGTGAATTTTGTAGTTGTGGTGAGTTTTTACAAAATGCCGTGAAAATTTATCCGGTGTGGCGAATAAAATTGAAACTCACCAAAGTGCCGTTATTCGAAATGGGTACTGTATTACCATAAATACATGTACTGTATATCGTGATTTGGAAGGTGCGTGTCTAGAATAAGTAATTTTTACATCTGTTAGTGGAGGTATTCACCGATATGTCTGGTTTACTGCATTAAAACAATGTTGCCATTGTTCTCTTTAAAATTCTAAAAAATTAAAATTAGAAAGAAAACTGCATACAAAAAATTTTAGTTTCCTGTCATCATTTCAATTTCAAAACATTTCAGTACTTTTTTATTATTACAGATTTTATGGTTTGCGCTTTTCAACTATAGTTGATGGTTAGCCAGGGGCTAACGTTTATTTTTAGATTACGGAATGCAATGAGGAGAATGCTGAATGAACCCGTTGCGTCGACATTTTTGACTAAACCTTACGTCAACTGTTTTTGTTTTGTATATGAGAAACATGTATGTAGTTAGTTAGTTTTTCTTTCCATTCCGTACGTAAGTAAGTATAAATAAATACATTTTTATAAATCTGCAATTTGATGCAAAAAGGTACTCTTTCAGTTATATATGTATATAGTTCAGTACTATTTCAAAATTTCAATTTTGCAACACTGGTAAAGGCAATTTCCCTGTATAAAAAATAAATTTTAACAAGAGTTTAGCGAGAGATACAAAAATATAAACAGAGAGGGGTTAGTACAGCACATATGAAGAATAATTAAATTATTGTAAACAGCTGAGAATGTTTTTGCAATACAGCTCTGCATCTCAAGGGTTGTTGGCTGTACTTAGAGTTTAACATTAAATTTGACCGTTAAATTTTTGTTGAACAAATTTAAACTGATACTATCGTGCACTTGAACTTGGAACTATGTTTTTAAAGATTTTTTTCTTATTGTAAACGTTCTATAATATTCGTAAATATAAATGTTAATTATATACAAATATACCATTTGTTAATTTATGTGGGTACAAATTCAAATGATTGTTTTTAAATTTTTTAGCAAAACCGAAATTTTCACAATAATTTTCACATGACTTTTTTTTAATATTTTCAATTTATTTTTGAATTAATCAAATACATTTACACAAATTTGTTTACATACACTTAAAATAGAAAGGACTACATTCAAAAGGCTTGTTTTTGAGTTTTTAAAAATTTATTTTGTTATAATTATAGGATTTAGAAAAAACTATGTTTCATATAAATTGCCTCTACAAGATGTTTTTTTTTTTTGGTCTTGAGCCAGAGCTGGGTTTACGCACTAAACCCACCCCAAATAAATAAATAAAATAAATAAATAAATAAAACTTTCTCACATTAAATTAAATTGCGCCTTCGTACCTGCAACCTTTGGAGTTCCAGCATAATCTCAGCCATTCTCTGGCTGTATTGGCTCCATAGAATTCCAGAATTCAACACCTCTTCCATAATCCGGTTTGGCTCAAAACTCGTTTCCCCGGTCCATCTAAAGCTGAGGCAGCATATTAAAATATGCTCCGCATCTTCCTCCTCTTCTAAACAGTTTGGGCATATAGGGGGAGATATCATGTACAAATCTGTGTAGGTATTTCCTGAAGCATCCATGACCAGTTCGTAACTGGGTTACGTAGAAGTTCAGCTCGCAATGTTCATTCTCCATCCAAGGAGTTATATTAGAGACAAGCCGAAATATCCATTTACGCTTTAGACAGGTCTTTCATCGTGATTGCCATTTGTGCATGGAGATCCTTCATTCCTCCGCTTTTATAGTTGCTATTTGTCCTGTTTACTCGAGACGGCGAAAGTATATCCGCCTCATCTCATCTCCCAATATGTTTATCGGCGGTATTGTTTTCGCCAATATCAGTACCGCTTCATCAGACACTGTCTAAACGCGCTTAGGCGATACACCGAGGACAATTTCCTCCTTGTCGTTCTCACTGAAAGTGCTTCCTACCACATTGGGCAAGCATATAACATTATCGGTGTTATAACCCTCGATATTTGGCATTATCCTCGTCAGTGCTGCCTGGGATACAGATGCCCTTTCACCGATGAATTTTACGTGCTCCTTGACGTTCTACCTGTTGTCAATAAAAACTCCCAAGTGTTTTATGGCCCTCTTCGATTCGATCTTAGTGTCTCCAATGGTAACTTCCATCTTCTCCACTATTTTACGGCCACTTATCAAGACGGCCTCCGTTTTGTGTGCAGCAAATATCAATCCTGGCTCATCAAGCCATGCTCCAACTTTTTGAACCAATATGTTCGTCGTCTTCTCTATTCCCTTTACCGTCTTAGCGACCGAGACTATGGCATTGTCACATGCAAAGCTCACAATTGTAGTCCCGTTTGGTAATTGTAGTCAAAGTACCCCATCGTACATAATGTTCCACAATACTGGCTCAAGTACAGAGTCCTGCGGGACGCCCGTCGTCGCTACATATTACTTTTCTCCATCAGCCATCCATCCTCTCGTACCATCCCTTATGCCTCGCACCGTCCTATCTGCCTACTTGACATACACATTTTTATGTACATACATATGTACACACGTACATTGTATTTCTAAAATACTGAAATATAACATAATACACGTGACGGTTGTATTTTATTAATATTTTTTTTTTTTTCAAAAATAGAAAATAGTAGACAACTTAAAATGTATCGCGCCAGACTTTAATTGGTGGCGCATTGTAGATGGATTTGTTTTGTAAGATCAAATCATTGTTGTTGATTTACTTTTGCAAACATTTTGAATTTATCTGTCAAATGATTCACTCATCAATTGATTGATTTTTAATTTTTTTTTAGCAAAGATCAGACTGACATTAGAAATATAAAAATGTAATCGACATTTTGCGTTTTATTTCTAATTAGTTTTTACAACTGAAGTGATATTGAACTTAAAGCGAAATTATACAAATTAGTAAAATACATACTGTTTATTGAGTACATTTTAATTAAGGTGAACATTCCAATTTGAATTTATGTTGTTTATACTCGGACAATATTGTAATGAAACGGTTGTTTATGATTCGGTCATATTGTATTTGGGTTTGTCTTTATGAGGAAAATATAATTAGAAATGCGTAGTTTATCCATATTAAATACGTAAAAGGAAAATAGAAATATATGCCATTGGAATGAGAAATATATGGTTCCTCTAATAAGGTGATAATATGCAATACACGTAGGTAATAAAAAAGTTTTTTAAGGGAACAATTTTTAATCTGATAGAATCGAAAAGTGGTATTTTTCATCTTTGATCCAATAGTTATCCAGCCCACTATTTCTTTGGCAACTTCTTCTCGACAGTTTTTTGGTAAAAGCTATCAGAGTAAAAAACACTAAAGAGTAATGTTATTTTATGTGGCTACGAGGAGGAGTTGGAAACTATCGAAGACTTCCTCTGTAACTGTCCAGCCCATTAGTAGGTTGAGGACCCTGGGCAGGGGCCTCTTCGAAGGTTTGGACTCCAACATTAAGGCTCCGACATTAAAACTCTCCATAGATTCATTAATAGTTTGAGCTGGTTGAAAAGTGTTAGGGCTACAATGTTTCAGTCGCGCTCTCTTGTATGTTTGTTGCCTGTGTTTTACCTCCGTCTCCTTATCCTCCCTTTCCTACCTCTTCTGCTTTATCCTATCTCCTTTATTATCCTCTCTCTCTCGTTTAAGACGTATTAAAATGAGTCATTTTCACCTCCGAGTATTGTACTTGTCCCAATCACAAGTACACCTTCTCTAACCTAACCTAACTTAAAGCCATGCAAAGCTTCTCAGAAAAATTTTGTCAGACAAAATTAACGTCCATGTGGTGTGTCGTAGTCCTGACTAAAGAATTGTAATAATTAATTAAGTATGTAAACATATGTACATGAACATGTCATTATAATAATAATGTAAATGGATTTCTTATCTTTTATTATGAAATGTTGAAATTTACATAGGTTCAAGATTACGACCTAGCTGCTCACACCACTTATGTTGTGTGCGTTAATTTTATACATGAGTGACGGGACCTACAGTTTAAAGTCGACTCCGAACGACAGATTTTTGAGAAGCTTTTCATGGCAATTTTATTTACTCTCAGAGTTTTTGCCAGAAATCTGCTGAGAGGCAGTCGTCGAAGAAATATTTTTTTTTCATATTTCGTTTTGATGTCTGACCTGTGGTTTGAACTTGGCCTTTAGTCTAATAAGCCAACACACTATCTACTAGACTACGGCGACTTCGTGTGTTGAAATTTACTTTCCCTTAAATTCTAATTCATTCAAACCTCTTTCTATTTTTAAAAAGTTAAACATTCTTCTAATATTAATTTTTCAGACCTCGGTCATTGACTTTATGTTGTTTGATAATATAAAATGCCTTAGAAAATACAAAAAATAAGGAAAATGACATGAAAAAACGTAAAAAAACGTAAAAAAACACGTTATAAGTCCTATAAAAATTTCTCAAGTCTCAAGTAATGATGTCAAGGTCAAATGTGTAGATTTCCTCAGACATGACTCTTCATACTTGACGGTCTCTTTGGGTGGCTTTGACGGTACGCTATGGATTTGTATTAAATTTCTTAATTTTATTTTTCTTGTCTATTGGTCTTTACATACATATGTATATGTATGTCTTTAGCATTTATTGTTATATTTTCCATTTGTATGAATACTAAAAATAAAAACAGACGACAAAAGCACGCACATACTTACTTAGTATATTTGAAGAAGCCTTTTAAGTTTACAAATGTTTAGACAGTCGAATAGTTGAGTTGAGCATTTAAAAATAATAATTCTTTTATATTCTTTTGAATTTTTCTTTATGATATTATTTTATAAGAAGTAATTATTTTTACATCAGAGAATCATAAGTAGACTTCAAATAAATAGTCGGTAAATATAAAAGATTTGAGTTTTTCTGGTTTTAGAAATAAATTGAATAATTTCTGGCGGGGCTAAAAATAAAAGAAGAACTTTATTAAGACTTATTGCCAAAAAGGTATTTCAATTGAAATATTACACTTTTACCTCTGAAATTATCAATAACTCAATTTATTATTGATAATACAGTCTTTTATAAAAAGAAAACAACACGAGTCTCATATGAACAACGTGTCTAAAGAAATACGGGAAGCAAATGTTGTTGTCATCTCCAAAAGAGTTTATAGGATTAATAGCCAAAGAAAGAAACTAATTAAAAAAGAATAAAATATTAAACGTGTTGAAGTAAAATGATGACTTGTGGTAACACTGCATTACAGAGTGAGTATGCAGTAAAGGAAAAATTTTAAAAATTATTTTCCTCATACTTTGTCTTTTACTTTCTTGTTATAGTAACAAATTCCAGCAGAAAAGTAAAGTACAATTAAAATATCTGTTTAGCCTGTAAATGAACTTACATTGAGGAGCACTGTTTATACGAAGGTGCATCTAAACGCATAATTATTGATACACGAGTGTAGCATATGGAAATTGAAGTGAATGATTTCGAGTTAACAGTAATGGAAGAAAAATCAAATAACTCTCTCGGACCAAACAACACAGACAGAACATAACATATCAAACCACTTCACATCATATTTTGTCGAATGGAGGCAGTTAAGACTGAACCGTAGTCCGTAGACCGTAGAAATATTTATCGTTTTTAGTTTTGTTGAAGATGTCTGACCTGGGGTTTGAATAGTGGCCTCACGTCTAATAAGCCAACATACTACCTACTAAATGACTACTATATAATGTAGCATATACATATACATACATATGTATATATATATATATATTGTAGATATCTATATGTATGTGGTATAATGCAAAATTAATATGCCTCATCCCTTATTTGGTATTTTAATCATATTAACTGCTAAAAAGTGCAGTCCATAAGAACAATATTCTCTATGGCCTAATTTTACATCCTTATTTTTTCTTTTTTTGAGCTTTTATTTCTAATAGTGGTTTCTTAAAACCAAAAGAAAAACCCCAGTAAATACAAAAATTGGCTTAAAGAAAAACAAAAAGATAAAATAAAATAAATAAAAATGAAATACATATCAACCGCAACTTGTTCCATTTACTTATTTTCAAAGCCCAAAAAATTAAATAAAAAAAACATAAAGTTCTCAATCAGATTTATTTATTATGTATTATATTATTATTATTTATTATTATTATTTATTATTATTATTATTTATTATTACTATTGACATTTCATTTTTTGTCAAGATGTCAGAGCGGTGGTTTGAAGTTAGAGTTTTCGTATCATGAGCGACCACCAGCCTGCTTCCATGAACTAATTTTTTAACAAAAAATATTAAATACTGTCGCACTAAGTAAGAAAAAAAGAAATGGAAATTAGCTGTTTAGTGCAAAAGAAAAACAAAATAATTTCATCTTCCTCTTCCTTGTTCTGTGAGAGCGAAAACAGAAAGCGTTAAATTGGAATGGTAACGTAATATTCTTTAGATATTTATTAGGAAGATCAAAAGTATATTATTTTATTCCCTAATTTACTCATTTCAGCATTCCATTTAGATAGGAAGTTTGCAGGAAAATAGAGAAGAGGTCTCACGTTTCATCATTAGGAATACGACCTTACTTTTCATAAGAAATCATGTATCTTGATCAAACTTCCTTAACTTCTCATAGTGCACTTCTCTGAGATGAGTTACGTCACTCCCAAAGTCTTGAAATTACGAGCTTACTAAAGCTGGGCAATGAAAAAAAATCTGCTCCATCGCCAATATGGTTCACGTGTACATGCAAGAAGGTAAGTTCTGCGTGAGTACGCTTATTAGCATGCTCTGGTCGTCTTTATTTAGTTTTAAAATACTCATGGTTGTCTCCATGGATCGCTTCAAAGTATTTTTTGTAATTCTTCCTATATTCTTCTATTATTGCAGTCGATGTAACGTTTTTTCTTTGAATTCGCCGTAGTCTAGTAGGTAGTGTGTTGGCTTATTAGACGTAAAGCCCGGGTTCGTATCCCAGCTCTGTCATCAAAACGAAATATAAAAAAAAAATATTTCTTCGGAGATTTCCTCTCAGCAGATTTCTGGCAAAAACTCTGAGAGTAAATAAACCTGCCATGAAAAAGTTTCTCAATAATTTGTCGTTCAGAGTCGACTTTAAACTGTAGGTCCCGCCACTCACGTATAAAATTGACGCACGCAACATGAGTGGTGTGAGAATCTAGGCCTTAATCCTGACTGAAGGGTTGTAATGGCCAATCACGTATGTATGATGTAGGGATGCCAATCGGGAATTCCCGAATCCCGAAATCCCGGGATTTTCGGGATTCATAAATCCCGAATCCCGGGATTTTTAAAAACTTATCCCGGGATTTTTCGGGATTGTGAATTCATATGTATTTTGACCCTGCAAAAGGTCCTGAAAAAAAATTCTATATCACTCGACTTCGATAATAGCATCTCAGATGAGGAAAGCCCTACTTCCATTGCTAAAAAGTTATTTGATGCCATCGAAGAATGTAAAGCCCTATAAAACGAATTAATAGGGTAACTGATGTAGATACTCAACTGTCCAAAGAAATAGATTTATTTACATCAGGAGGTGGTAGAGGTGAATATTTACAAGCTGCATACAGCTATCTTGGAACTATTTTACCAACAAATGTTGATTGCGAGAAGTTTTTTTCAACGGCAGCGTATGTTGACAACAAAATTCGCTCAAAGCTAATCTTTTTTTTTAATCCAAATGATTTTCTTAAAACTAATGCATTTACATATGTATGAATAATTTTTATTTTTGTTAATTTACGCTTTTTTGTTACTTTTTGTCTCGCTTTTTTTATATTTTATTTTTAATGACATATAATTCGGATATAATTGGAATATAAATGATTTTGTTAACAAAAAATATTTTTTTCATTTTTATTATTAAGAGAAAATCGCGATTTTTTCCGTAATTTTTCGGGATTTTTGGATCCCGAATTATCCCGAAATATCCCGGGATTTCGGGATCGGGATTACAAAATCCCGAATCCCGGGATTTTTAAAAATCAATCCCGTTTGGCATCCCTAGTATGATGTAACGTTTTTTCCCAGTCTTTAATGCACTAAAAGGCATTGAGTTTTCCAAGCTTTTAATATGTAATACTCTGGCTCTATTAGCCAGAATATTCGCTTCGTCATTTTCAATTACTCCATGCTAACTAGGAACCCATGTAATGTGCACCGTTCCATGCTTGGAGTAATTGTTAATCGTCTTTTTATACTCCAAGATGGTCTTTGATCCTGCATTCCTGCATAATATTACAGCATTCCATGTAAACCGTGCTAATCTAAATTTGAGTTTTCCTACTCTAACTTATTTTCAATGTTTAATTCGATTTGAATTAGAATTCCAAAAACATAGTGAAATCCCTTTCAATCCCTTATTTCCTACGCACCAATTTTTAAACGCAATTCAATCTATATTTTAATATCTTAAGGACTATATTATATAATTGGCGCCATGCTGTAAATTCCTTTGCAATGAAAAAGTAATTTTGGTGTCATTATGCGACAGACAGACAGATACACCCCAGTTTTATTGCGAATTTATTTGAATATTTTTTTATAAGATGTACACACAGTATAGCTAATGAATTGGTTATTGTGGTACAATTTGTTACAGAAATAAGAACAAGAATATATAAAGAAATACTTTTTTTGTTTTTGTTTTTACGAGTAGTATAGAGAACAGGTTGGTCAGTATTTAAATGACCATAAACAGAAACTAAAGAAACGTAGAAATTGGTTTTAATAGAAAAGCAAAGCCGCATCGTTAGGCTGTCAATCATAGAATAAAAAAGGGGAAAAAAGAAACACAAATAAAAGGTTATTTGAAATACAAGTACGAAACAAATGCAGTATGTAAAACTATGATTTGTTTCTTTTGAGATTTTTTAAGATGTAATCTGAAGTAATTTTACTTATATCTTCATTTTTTTTTTTTATGAAACCAGCACTCAGGGGAAGCCCCTACTCTTGCAGTGCATTGTGCAGGTTTTTTAGGAAAGGGGGAAGATGCGAACGGCAAGGAAACGAGTTGCTGCTAGGTGACTATAAAATGGCCAGTGCTATACCTTCACCATTAGACAGTCTACAGGCAATCGTCCCCAAGAAGCCCGCAGTTTCTCACACCACTTATGTTGTGTGTGTTAATTTTATACATAAGTGGCGGGACCTACAGTTTAAAGTCGACTCCGAACGACAGATTTTTTGAGAAACTGAGAAGAAATCGACGAAAAAATACTTTTTGTATTTTTTTTTAATTTTTTGATGTCTGGCCTGGTACTCGAACCCGGCGACCATAAATGTTCTTATTTATAGCAATTCTGAAAAAAGTACTAAAATTATAATGAGAAAGTACTCGTTCCCATTCTATTTCTAATTGGCCATTACAACCCTTCAGTCAGGATTACGACCTAGCTTCTGACACCACCTATGTTGCATGTGTTAATTTTTTGCATGAGTGGACCCTCCAATTCACAGTTTAGAGTCGATTCCGGGTGATAGATTTTTTGGAGAAAACTTTTCATGGCAATTTTATTTACTCTCAGAGTTTTTAACAGATATCTGCTGAGAGGAAGTTGCCGGGGTTTGAACCGTGGCCTCACGTCTAATAAACCAACACGCTACATGCTAGACTATGGCGACTTATGGGAATAGTACTATTAAAATGCATCCTATGTATTGCAATTCTGAAAAAAGTACAAAAATACATACAAAAAGTACTCTTTTCCAATTTTGTGTTTAATTTACCAAAAAATACAATGTTTTTAAGATGGAGGCGAATATTGTATTTTTTTTATGCATTTTTAAGTTGGCAACATTATTTTGTTTGTTAGAGGGTTTCACAGCTGACTGTAAATGGCGCGAGGCGAATTGATATTGATGGAGCACAGGAGAATTGAAAATATCGCTCTGGCATGACTGTAATCAATTCACAGCAACTGACTCCAATCAATATAAATTCTACACCGTCGATCTCATCTAATGCTATTTGCAATTGGGACATAACTTCAATCACAACAACTTCTAAAACAGATATCGTGGGTTAATCAAACAATTCGTGAATGATTGGTGGATCAGCAGCAACTAATCAAAGTATTAGTAATTATAATAGTTTAATGAAGTTAACTACTTTGGGTAATACCAACTTCTATAATTAATGTGTATATATTCAATATCAACGAAACCAGCGCAAGTTAATATGCATTCTAGAGTACAACTTCCACAACATGGGATGCAGCAGCATCAACAATTTTTAAATAATTTTAATCAGCAACAAGAATTTAAGCAATTCCCAACCACCCGTCCGGATCTTGGAATACCTAACATACCACAAAGGCAAGCACTGTCACAGTTGCCAGTATTACAACAAAATGCAATGTTGAATGTAAATAAACGAGAAATAACATTTGGAATACAGTCATACACTGGTAAAGAGCAGCATAATTGGCTTCAGTACACCTCCCAGAATTCTTTATTTCACCAACATTCAAAACAACAGCAGTATATATCACAATCGACATATGAGCCATTGATGCCAACTGAACAAATCTATCGGCGGCAAATTCAATTCGAACAGTCTCTACGAAATAATGATGTATCACGGAGAGCAGATGCTATATCACCAAATTACTGTAATGCTTTTCAGGTAGAATCGACGATTATACAATCACATCAACAACAACAACAACTACCACTATATCAACAATCACAAGATCAGTCATCAACCAATAACAGATTGACAGTTTTACAAAAATTAAAAAGAAAAATTGCAGAAAATTTTACTGTCATCCCACAATGTCATTTTGTGTACGTCGAGCGAGAAATCAATGAAATTTGGAAAAAAATCGATATAATACAGCGTGCTCGGAGACAAATACAAGAACAGGTATCTATTGTAGCCAAACCTATTCAGTTACCAACTTTAAGCTTAGCCAAAGCACAACCGAATACAATGCAATTTGATCAACAACAGAAATATAGTCAAACACCATTAGAGCACCCCCCTTTAACGAGTACTTTTTATATGTCATCATTAACACAACAGCTTCAGCAATATAAAATGCCTCAGATGAGCAATTATACAAATTCTTCAAAAAACAATCAATCTAGGCAAGAGCAAAAAATATCTGTAAATCATGTAGAGATCGGTTTATCTAAAATTAACGAATCTTATCCACAATGTAACTTAAATCGAGATAATGCTTTAATGTTTGCTAAACTCAAGCCAAAATTATTTGGAGCACTCCAAGAAACATTTCATATAGGAGATGGCCGTCAAGAGTTACAAAATGAAGTAAAAATGAATGAACACCGACCACATAGCATTTGTGAAGTAGACCAAGAAATAGAAGCAATTCTGAGACGAATGAAAACAATGGATCGTCATCAAAAACGAAAAGAAGAAGAAGCTTTCAAAATAGGAAACATTTTGCAACTGTTAAATGTAAAATCAAAGAAAAGACATAGAGCTCTACGACAAGTACCAGCATCATGGTAGTCACAACAAAAGCGTAAGCGAAAAAAAGAAAATTATCAAACACCATCAGAGAATGTGTTGCCTCGGAATAACAATTACCTGCATTCTCACCAAACTACACAATCTCATCAAGGTCGACAAACCCCGATAAAACATAAAAAAGATCAAACACACACTTCAGTTTTAGATTATAAATTTAATCAACAACATAACTTTAGCAGTGCAACCATACCTGGGAAAAATGCAAAATTATTTAGAGAACACAAAGAGATAGAGACGAGTTTAAACGATCTTGAGAAAATAAATCAAATATTATAGATGCTTTAGAATTCAACCAAGAATATACATAGAATTTTTGAAATGACACTTGTACAAAGACAATTAACAAAACTTTTAACAGATGTAAGAACTATCAAAAATTTGTCCAGTGGAAAACTGCAGCAAATACAATTAAATCAACTGTTAGATGATATGGAACTGATAAATTTAGGATTACGAAAATGGAGCATCACTAACAGCAAAACGAAGAACCAGCGTCTATTGCAGATGATGAAGCTGTACCAGAATAATTCACAAACGATCTCAGAACTGACAAAACTGAAAAAGAAAGTAAAAAAGCTAAAATGTTAGCAAAAACAGAAATCATAGCAAACGTCAAAATTCCAACAACCATAATATATTACTGCAGCTATGCAATTACCTTCCATAAATTTTGTTTGCAATTGACCAACTTTAATTCAATAATTAAAAATGTCGAATAATAAACAAAATTGCTGAAATCCTAATTCAGCCTTCTCTAACAGTAAGATAGTGTCGACAGGACAGCTATACTGTAAGATACGTATTTATATGTTTATGTATGTTATATCGTGTATCGAAATCTTTTGGCCGAGCAGAATATTCAAAGACGAGCTGTAGATTAGAGCGGATCCAATGATAACTTGTGTTCCTTTTTTTGCAGAGTATTAAATGATCATGTATCAAAAGATTGCTTGAAAAGTAGCGACCCTAACTGTAAATACTTGTATTGAACTAAAGTCGTTGAAGTAATCTTTTTGCTATACCATACATAAGATGAGGTGACCGCAAATAAAAAAAAATTCTTTTAAAGTGCTGTTTCACTCTAAAGCCTATATTTCCTTGTAGAAATAATAGCCACCAAAAATTCTTTTTATTTTTACTTTCAAAGGTTCGACTCGCATTATATTTTAGTTCTTAAGTTATTAAAAAATTATTTGTTTGTAAATTTTTAAATGTTAGTTTGTAATCGAGCATATGTCTGTGAACAAGTGTTGAAAAGTAACTATAACTGTGTATTATTGTCATAAATATTATACTTGTAACGGTAACATTTGGATTGCAATCGTTGTCAGTTGTCATTTACATTTCAAACGTAAAACAACGCGTAACGGTTTAAATTCACTCTCGTTTACGTGCGCTTCAATTAACTGTAAAGAGAATTGTGTGACGAGTGTAAATGTTTATAATAAAAAATAGAACGATTTAAAAAAATTATTTTAAGGATTTAAAAGATTATAAATAAAAATTGAAATAAATATAAGAATTTGTTATAATAAAAAAAAACACAAAACAAGTAATAAAAATATTAAATTATGGCCGATGGTGTTTTAAAAAGTTTTATACGTGAGCTATTTGCGGTTAGTTTTTGTTTCAAAATTCAAAAAAAGAAGCTAAAAACTGTTTATTTAAGGATCATATTGTAGCTTCTATGTCGATCATTATAAAGAACGAAATAATCGTCTATTTTCCATATTTTACGACTGGTTGTCACTTCTCGCATTAAGAGGATATTATTATTATTGTGCGCCACAAATTTTAATATTTTTTGGAGCAATTTTTTTAAAACTAATTTGACTAATTGATAATTTGGGAATAATAAGCATGACATTTCCCATATGTGTACAGTTTTACAACCAAAATAACTGTTAGAAGAAATAAAAAAGGACACCTCAAAAATTTAAAAAAATTATTAAGTTTTTTTTTACTATTTTGTATACAAAAGAAATGATTTTCAGTATTTTAATTTAAAAATATTCGAATTATCTGCAGAAGTAATTACATAAATACATAATTGGTCATTAAAACACTTCAGTCAGGATTACGATAACCTAGCTTCTCACCCCACCTTCATTGTGTGTGTTAATTTTATACATGAGCGGCGGGACCTACAGTTTAAAGTTTTTGCCAAAAATCTGCTGAAAGGAAGTTGCCGAAGAAATATTCTTTCTCTCATTTCGTTTTGTAGGAGATGTCTGACCTGGGGCTTGACGTGGCCTACTTTCTAATAAGACAACACACTACCTACTAGACTACGACGACTTCAATCCCAGTAGAACCCAGAGAATCAGTGGCAGAAAGTTTTTCTTTAATCTAGGCAATTGAATCAATGCCGAAACTGCATAAACTGCAAAAAAAACCCTCTTTGCAGGGTAGCGTTACAATTTTCCATCTGATCCAAACTAATTAATCTATGTTTTGTCAGATCATAGCACGTTATGCCAGTTATGACGATACAAGTGAGTTTTGTCTATTCTATTTGAAAAGAAGAGTTACATTTCTCAGTCCAATTTTTTCAAGTCTGATTTTATACTGTGCAGTGCATAGGAACACTGAAGGGATTAAAACTAAAACGGTCAGCTCTACCTACTTCTCTTCCGGCAGTTTTCTTTCAATAGATCATAATAAACATTTTATACCTGGAGCTTGGCATGGTCCAAGTAAATCCCCTTTGCTTTTAAGTTATATCTGTTGTCCCAAGTAATAACAGCCTAAGTCGAAAATGTTACATTCGTTAAAAATCACTTTTTATGTGCAAAAGTGTTTCTGAAAAAAGGTAATATGAGAGATCAACAGCAAGAGAGTATCTGACACATCTTAGAAACTAAAAAACTGACTTCCGAAACAAAATGTCCTGTGTAGACTATATCAATAGATTACGAATAATAGTGAATCCATCTTCATTCCCTTTGTATTTTTCTATTGTGACAAACAGACGACAGATTTTTGATTAACTTTCATTGAAATTTTAAATAGATTTTTCAGCAGAAAAATTATAGTCATATTTCGTTTTGTTGCAGATGTAAGACCTGGGGTTTGAACTGTGGCCTCAAGTCTAATAAGCCATCACACCTTCTTTGTTTTGCACTAAGCTGTTAATTGTAGATAAAAATGCTCTGTGACTAGCAGATTCCTAAGATTTTCTTAATTTTTTTTTTTGAAAAACTATAATGATGGTAAATTTCTTTATAAGGGTTCCTTTTTTGGATTAAAAGGATATTTAAATTTCATTTTAAATGCGACATAAGTGCCAGCTGTTAGTTTTCTCAATGTCAGTTTGAATTTGTTTCGAAACATTTCCAAATACATATTTGAAAATTTAAAATTCATTACACTGTGTGGCAAAAGATAGCAAAACGTAAAACGGAAAAAAACAAATCAATTTATTTAGTCCATAAATTATGAAAATCTCAATAGTTTTTATTGATCACCTTGTTTATAAATTTTTTTATTGAAAAATGAATATTCTTAAGTTACCTTCAATATGAATGAAATTTAAAAGCTTAACTTGATATTGCTCCGTACAAACCTCTTAAATGCATAACAATCAATTTTAAGATGAATATTTAATATTCGTTTAAACAACAAGAACAAAACAAAATAAAAAAATTGAAATAGATTTTCAATTGCCAATATTTTCGTCTTTACGCCTAAATTGACCCACATAGACGTACTGCTAGATGCCCTTGACTCATTGTAAAGTACTTGAACACGTTTATGTATGCATGTGCTACAAATGTTTTTATTTTCATTTCAATTGCTAATCAATACCCGATATGCTTCTGCATTGCGTACACTGTCAGCAATCATATCCAAATACGTAATATATTGCAATAGGCAAGGAGGCATATACAATTATGGTCTTCAGGTCGATTTACAATTAGTTGGTTTTATCCACGTCGTGAATGACATGTGAGAGCTTGCAAAAGGGAATAAAACATTTATTTATTTTGCCAGATATTTACTCTTAAAATATTATTTCATGTAAATGTTTCCCGAGGCTATAACCTTGTTAGTCTATCTGTGAGTTCTAACAGCTTGTCTATTGACAAAGATGCTGTAATCTAGTAGGTATTGTAGTTTATTAAATACAAGTCAGTAGTTCAAACCCCAGCTCAGACATCAACAAAACGAAATATAAAAAATATTTCTTTGGCAAATTTCTCTCAGCAGACTTCTGACAAAAGTTCCGAGATTGAATAAAATTGCCGTGGAATGTTTCTCAAAAATCTGTCATTTGGAATCGATATTAAAATGTTGGTTCCGCCATTCGTTAATAAAATTAACACACACACAACGTGAATGGTGTGAAAGCTAGATTGTTATCTTTATTAAAGGAATGTAATGACCAATAAAGAATGTTTTCCAGCATTTCGGCCGGTATCACACCAAACGGCAGTTGTAGTAGTGTTTTCAAGGGTTGTAGTTCTGGTTAGCTTGTTTCTGGAAAGTCTTCCGTATAAAAAAATAAAATTATGCGTTCAAGTCGCCTGATTCTGGTTGCCAATGATATGCTCCCAAACATGAAATTAATTGCTTGTGGAATTGTTTTCTTGAAACCGCATATCACCAAAGCCCAGTACTTCCATTGTGAGAAAAAATCAAAAGTCATCACACAAAATCTTGCTCCACTGACTGTAAGGTAGCGATTTTCATCGTTGAAGAAGTATGGTCCAATGGTGGCACAAACTATTTGAAACAGGGCTTTCTCCAGGGTACATTGGCAGCTATCAGACTGCCGCTGGCTGATCTTCCCAACCAAATTCATCACTTTTTTGTTGACGTAGTAGACGTAGAGTCAAGAATGATCTCCTTCGCACACATTTTTTCGATAGAAAAACATTTCTCACACAGCATGAATTTTGATAAGGAAATTAAAAAATTAAATTGAAAGTTGCCACGTCAATTGAAAATATTTAAAAAATCTTTCAATTCTATCATCGTAATTCCCTTTGAAAATTCCAGGAAAGTATCTTTAGTTTGCAATGAAAGCAGAAAGCCGGATAAACAAACAAAAACGTGTTCACATTTACAACATTTACATACATATATACATACATAAGTATATGTATGCGCATATGCATACATTGTATATTTGTGTATTTACAAGATACACAAATTATTTATAAAACATGATACATGTGTACAATTTCCCATATCTACTCAATAACTAAACGAATAAATAATTAAACAGCCGGTATAGTTGAAATAACTGACTTTAAGGGTCAAAGTTTGTTTTTGTAGTTGTATACATACATACACATTCTTGGTGTATACAGCCGAATTAACATATGTTGCACACTTTTTAGTGTGTGTGTATCGAAACATACATAGTTTGCGATTAACACAGAAAGCGCCATAATTGCTAGTCGTTGGTTATTGTCATACAATGTCAAGGTTGTATTGAAACAAAAAATATTACATTTCGCCACCGCAAATGAGAAATGCCATAAAATACAGAAGTGGACTTATAATGAGTTATATGTGAATATAGTCAAACCATTAAAAGTATAAATTAAATGGCTCAGATATCAATTTCATATCTGATATCCATTTCTCCAAATATATTAAAATTATAGCTTTTCGATCTTCAAACATTTTTACAGTATAGTTACACTGTTATGTATTTTAGGCACACAATTTAGGCGACAATTTTTTCACTTATACAACGTAAATGAAAAAATTTAAAATAATTTAATATGGGGGGAATTATTTAATATTCAAATAATAATCACGAAATTTAATAAATCTGTGGTTTACCCATAACGACCAAATATCGCTTTGTTCCATGCGATTAGTTTAAATTACGTTTTTGGTTTTACAGTGGTTAAGAAATATTTTGGTTTCTATGAATTTTCGATTATATTAGAACAACAGTGCGTATGAGCATTAAAAAGGAGAGTCTTAATGTACCAATATTAATCATACGTCATGTAGTGTAATAAAAATTCTTAAAAATTGAAATGGCAAACCTTCAAACGATAAACATTTGAAAAAGTGATTCCACTAATGGCGGCGTAGACCAGTAGGTAGTGTGTTAGCTTACTAAACGTGAAGCCAAAATTCGAACTCCATTTCAGATATCTCTAACAAACCGAAATATTAAAAAATATTTCTTCAGCAGAGAATAAATACAAAAATTGCGGATTTGATTTTTAACTATAGATCTCACCACTCTTGTATAAAATTAACACACTCAACATAAGTGGCGTTAGAAGCTAGGTCGTAATCCTGATTTAAGGGTTGTAAAGGTATTTTTATTCCTTTAAATAGTTTAAGTTTGTGCAGTATAAATATTGATGGGAGAAGTTGTTAGCTTCTACATGTTGCCTATTTTTTATCCTAGTTTTTGAAATTTTATTGATTATTGTCACTCTATCTGAAGGAATGATACAAACTAAAAATTTGTTTAGCACATAGGTGGTGCAAGGGTATAGCCGATCCAACTCTAGTTTTTATATTTAATTCGCCTGAATGTGGGTTTTTCGTTGGTTAGATAACATGGAACCATCAGTCTGAGGAATATCTTGCATGCGACTCATGAATACATAAAGCGAAGTAAACTTTACACATGTAAATTTATTGATTTTTCTAAATATTTATGAAGTTCTCCAAACTGACAGCAGTATTGCGAAAATTGTTTCCGCTTTGTTTATTTTGAGACCAACACTTAGGAGATGACTCCTATTTATGTGCTGGAATACAGGAAAGTTAGTTTATAGGAAAAAGAATAGAGAGTGTGCGACAATTTTTTTAATGATCTCTTCTTCGTCATTTTTTTTTTCGAGAAATGCTTTTTTAGTAATTATTCTCACTTTCTTTTTTCTATTGTGAGTAATCGCATATAATGTCAGACAAACAATCAGACAATCAATGCCGTAACCAAGAACTTAAGGCTGTTAAGGTAAACGATAGGATAAAAAGACGACTACGCCGACTAGCACGCTGAATATGCAAAACAAACCTTAAATGATGGCCCTGAAATAGTGAAGTATAATTTAGATTTGATTGCATATTCATAATGGATTCAAGGTACATACAATTTATCATTTTCGGATCTCTATAGGAACAGATATCGATTATCACACAATTATTCTTTTCGCACAAACAACCAGAGTCTCTGGTGGGAATCGAACCCAAGGCTTCAGCACTCGAAGCTTAGCACACTACCAACTGGACCATCGGGGCGATTATTTCTCCATCGCAATTCGTTGGCGATATATTACCTACTGTTTGTAGCATGATATTCTCCTCTCTGACATTGTGATATAAAAGCAACCAAGTAACGTTATTAAGGTTATTAAGGAATTCAGATCTTGAAAAAAAGAATTTTAAAAGAAAAAAAAAAAAAAAGGATTTGAACTAATTTTTAATATAAATAAGTATTGGTTTTAAATGAGAGCCTACATCCAATTCTCTCAGCTTTTAATTCGTTTGGATTTGGAATATGTTTTGTATTGTATATAAGTACGTATACGAGTAGCATGAAGATTAAAAGATTTAACACGTTTAATTTTGTTACCCCCATACAAATTGTTGCTAAAGAATGTTTCTAATCCGCATAAAATATGTCAATGTCAGTGTCAATGATCAACAATATACAAACAAACATACACGCACACACACCATTATGTAAAGAAACATTCTTTTGTGCGCATCCAATGTGACAGAAATGTGAAATTGACAAAGAGGCAAACCGAAAGTGTGTAACAAGTACCAGAGTAGCATGCCAGTATAAAACTGGCTGTCAACAGTACAATTTCAAATGTTGTTGAGGGGTGTCGAAAATAAAAATAAATAAACAATAACAGAGAAAATAATAAATAATAAATAACAAATTATGGATTTTTCCCTAATTATCCTTTTGACAGGCATTTGCATAATATTTGTTAAATCGAAAAAATTCTATAGGTGGCTGTACTTAAAACTCAATTTAGATAAACAAATAAAGGTTTACTAACGGTTTCTTATTTCCTCGTCTTATAAGAAATTTCATTAGTTTTATTTTAATTTTTCATCTTCCCCAGGTAAAATATAATCCCAAAAATCATGATCCTGAATCTAAACGCATCGATGGTTCTGGCCGTTGTTATCCGAATTGTGATTCAACGGTGTGGTTGAGATCATGTGAAAAGGAAATTATTGAACCCATAGAAGGCCATGTTATTGGTAAGATACCCGAATGGTTAAATGGTTCATTGCTGCGAAATGGTCCTGGAAATTGGCAAGTAGGCGATATGACTTTCCAGCATTTGTTTGATTGTTCAGCTCTATTGCATCGCTTTGCCATACATAATGGCCATGTTACCTATCAAAATCGTTTCGTACAAACCGAAACTCTAAAGAAAAATAATGCCGCCCAACGTATTGTGGTTACAGAATTTGGCACAGCCTCGGTGCCGGATCCTTGTCATTCTATATTTGATAAGTAAGTTGCTTGTGTTAATTGTTTCGTGAAATTCAATGCTGATATGTAATGTTTTCAAGAGTCTCGGCTATATTTCGTCCGGATAGTGGTTCAGATAACTGTATGATTTCAATTTATCCATTTGGTGATGAGTTCTATACATTTACAGAATCACCCATAATACACAGGTAAAATGAAACGTCCTTTTCAAGGCATATAAAAATATCGAATTTTTTTTCTTCATATGTTTCAGAATCAATCCCCGTACCTTGGCTACCGAAGGACGTTTGATTATGACCGATTATGCTGGTATTGTTAGTCACACCTCTCATCCTCATATAATGCCTAATGGTACCACCTATAATCTGGGCATGGCTACTACCAAATCGGGTCCCACTTATACCATAATATGTTTCCCCCATGGTGAAAACATGTTTGAGAATGCCTATGTAAAGGCTTATATACCATGTCGTTGGAAACTCCATCCCGGCTATATGCATACATTTGGAATAACGGAAAACTATTTTATTATCGTAGAGCAGCCGTTATCGATATCATTGACCGAATTCGTTAAGGCCCATATTTGCAATCAAAACCTGTCGGCGTGTTTGAAATGGTTCGAAGACAAGCCAACACTTTTCCATTTGGTCGATCGTAAAACAGGCGAAGTGTCGCACACATACGAATCAGAGGCTTTTTTCTATTTGCATATTATCAATCAGTACGAAGAGGATAATTGTGTGGTAATCGATATCTGTTGCTATAAAGATCCGGAAATGATTAATTGCATGTACCTGGAATCCATCATGAATATGCAATCAAATCCAAATTATGCTTCACTATTTCGTGGCCGTCCTTTAAGATTTGTTTTGCCCTTGGGTACAACCACAACAGATTTTACAGGGAAAAATACACAGCGTGCCAGTCGGCGTAGTCGTCTTCTAAAATCGTTTACGTTATCGGCCTTAAGTTCTCGCCTACAACAACCGAAAATTAAACATTCACAATCCCACCATGAGGACATAACATTTATGACAACTAATACTCGTACGAATAAATCTACAAACGATTTATGCAATAACAATGAGATAACACCACCACCACCACCAGATTCAAGGGAATCAATAAAATATGAGGATCTAGTGAACTTGATTAATCTGCCGAATAGTCAAGCTGAAGCCTATGAAATGCCTGATCATCAAATATTCGTACGGCCAGAGTTGTTGTGCGATTGGGGCTGTGAGACACCGCGTATAAATTATGAAAATTATTTGGGTAAGTTGATGAACTCGTTTTACTTACATTAGCGCTTGGTGGGCTATCTGGAAAATTTTGGTTAAAAATAGGAATGTATATAACCTACCGACGATTCTTGATATTTTGTCGTCTGGTTGATTTATCTTTGAGTTTAGAAGATTATGAAGCAACAGGAAAAACCTTTTTATTTAATAAAGTTTAGAAGCTTTTTTCTAAAATGCCTGTGGCAAATACTAGCATAAGATAACCGAATCGCATACGGATATCGCCGCCGAAAGCGACAAAATAAATCTCTTTTCCTGTAGAGACATTTCAGGGGAAATGGAGCTGGATAGGCCACATATGAAAGCTAACTGCCAACACTGCTAGGCAAGCGCTGCGTTGGAATTCGCAATTTTCTAGAAAATGGAGCAGATTAATTGATGCAAATCTGCATGGAATGCCGTCCGCCAAAAATCTAGCAACAGAGTCTAGTATTTGACAATTATATTCACATACAATTACAGAAGGACTGTTTAAATTTTTTTAAAACATGGTTTATGGCCATTTACTATGTAACTGTGTATAAAATTCAAATGCCCCCGAATAATTTTGTAGTTCGGACTCGAGGCCTAGCCCCTGAAGAGTAGATTTACTTAGCAAACTTCTAATGCTATTTGGGTAATTCAGGACATTTATAGAGCTTAGGAGCAGTGATCTCTTTAGATTTTTATAGCCTTTAAAGATATCTATATACGGAATGAACATTCTCTTGGCCTGGAATCAATTTAGGCAATAATGTGAAATCAATTTAACTACCATATATCAGTGTTTTCTATAAAGTCACTTTAAAACATTGTTTTCGATAGTGGAAGAGGTTTATTCGATTGCTCTAATCTACTGAGTTGGTATATCAATCAAATGAGCTATACTCACAGCTGAACACAGATTCACAGTCCTATCTTGTTAGCATGCCAGCACGTAGAATATTTTATCACTTTGATAATGAAAGCCGAGCATTGCTTGACGAAGATTTCGTAAGTACTGGAGATCCTAGAGCAGCTACCGTCAGTACTATTAACCTTAAGTTGTATCCTTTACTCTACAGCCTACCTACCAACTTAAACTCACGTCCTTGATCAGTCTCTGGTGTAATTTAATTTTTTTATATTTAATTCAAATAGAGTCAGACATCATTAACAAAACGAAATTTGAAAAAATATTTCCTCGGCGACTTCGTCTCATCAGATTTCAGACAAAAACTTTGAGAGTAAATAAAATTGCCATTAAAAGTCTCTTTAAATAAAATCTGTCGTTCGAAATTGACCTTAAACTGTAGGTCCCGCCACTCATGTAAAAAATTAACACACTCAATATCAGTGGTGTGAGAAGCTAGGTCGTAATCCTGGTTGTAATGATCAATTATGTATGCTATGTATGTATTTAGAGTACGTCCACGTATACTAGAAAATGGAGAAGGTTAATTGATGCAGAGCTGCATAGAATGACGTCTGTCAAACAGAATGCTTTATAAGAGAACGATTAGAGCCCAATGATCCACTGGTTGTCAAGGATAACATAAGTAGGAGAAGACTATATGTGGAACAGTCATTTGTGTAAAACTTTAATAGTGTTATAACATTTCAAAGACGAACTTAGCTTTTACGGAGAATCTTCTCTTAAAAGAATCAAGTATATTTTAAAACTTGAGTTGATATCATCATTCAAAACTTTTTGGAAGTGACCAAGAGATTGGAGAAAATTGTTAAAAGTTTTAAGGTGAAAATCATGGCTCTCTTCAATTTTTATGTTATTTAACGCCGTTAATTTTAATTAATCTTTCACTGAAAGTTCTTCTCGAAAGCTTAGATCCATATTCCGGAACTTAAATCTTTCGCAAGTCACTTGAGTTATTGGAATAGAAAAAATTCTTAGCAATTAAACAATATAATTGAGGTACGTCTGCTGCCTTTGGCTATCACAGAGAGCGATTGAAGTAAAGGTGGTCCATTGTATTTCCATAATTTCGGTTAATTTCGTTTGGTATTACTTTTTGTAATGGGCGCTCATCTATTTGCTTATGACAGGAGGTCATTAATCCATGATTTTCTATAAAAACAATAAGCAAAACCTGGATATGTATTCGAAAATCATGTGCTTATTTCAGTTTAGACTAGGACATCTTAGCTATTTGATATGATTTGCAATACAGCCGCTACTGAACTGCAGAAGATGCTTTTGAATGTATGCAGCAATTTGATAATTTATGTGTACCCTTTTAAACTTTGATTAAATTATTAAAATTAAAAATTTGTGTTTTGCATATCGCTTAAGTTTTAATGTTTTTTTTTTCTAGGCAAAAAGTACCAATATTTTTACGCTATAAGTTCAGATGTGGATGCTGATAATCCAGGAACGGTAAGTGTATTTGTAAAGTACACAGAAAGAAAAACGGCGTGCTAAAATCAACTTTTCTATTCTCAATTTAAGCCAAAAAACGTGCTTGAAAAATTAAGCCCGTTTTGGCTATTGTTTGCTTAAAACAAGCAAAAACGGGATTGATGTGAAAAACTAAGCCTTATATTACTAAAATCAACACTAAAAAGCTCAAATCTATCTAAAAAAGTGTAATTTTGACTTATTTGTTATTTGAGTTATGGAATTGTGGGTTTTAAGTTCAAAAGTAAAAATTTTAATAATTCTCATTTAGTTCATGTGTTTTATACAATATATATCCAACAAAATGTCGTATTTTTCGCAAGTTGCATTTCTTTGGTAGATGACTTGGATTATTCCGGTCGATGACTTGCATTTTTTTGTGTAGATGACTTGCATTTTTTTGTGTAGATGACTTGCATTTTTTTTTTTCAAATCAGTCGATTTTAGGATTGAATCAAGTACGAGTTCGAGCTTAAATCAAGTTCAAAATTCTTGAAACAAGCTCGTTTTTGGATAAATTTAGGTTTAAATCAAGTATAATTTAGGGCTTAAATCAAGTTCATTGTGCTCGAATAAAGTACGATTTGCCTCAATTCGATCCCATTTATAAGTTAATCTAGCCTAAATCAACTTTATAATTCTTGAAACAAGTGCGCTTAAGGATTATTTCAACTTCTGATTCTCTTGAATCAAGTACGAATTCGATCTTAAATCAAGAAAAAATATGCTTAAACCAAATACATGATGAGATCACTTTGATCCCAAAAAGGCTTAAATCGCGCTAAAATCAACACTTTTGTACTTGGCTGATTCGGGCTTGATTCAACTCTTTTGTACTTGATTCAAGCCAAACCGTACTTACCACCGTACTATTGTGACCGATATGGATTGATTCAAGCCCGGATGGCTTGATTCTTTTTTTCAGTGTAGCAAATAACAGTTCGTATATAAAAGATTCTTAAGCTTTCTCTTCTTAAGAACTAAAATCACCCCTATTACTAATACCGCATATAGCTCGTGCAATTGCCATGCGCTGTTATTTTTGTGGGTGGCCAGATTTTTTGGTTGCTCTTGTAAAACTTACATGGCCTGTATTACCATAAGAGCTGCTAAAATTTTTTTGCTGTTCATATTTTCTAGGTAACTTCTTTTTTGAACTGTTTCTCAGGAAGATATACATATATACCGCATTTTTCTAAAGCAATTCATTTGCTGTACTCTTAAGAGTAAATAAAAATTGCAATGAAAAGTTTCTCAAAAATATCTATCGTGCGGAGTCGACTTATACAATTAACACGCACAACATACATAAGTGGTTTGAATAACTAGGTCGCAATCCTGACTCAAGGGTTGTAATGACCAATTATGTATGTATGTATGTTTGTCTACTGATCCATATATTTAAACTGAATTCATCACTGTTGTCTATCATAACCTATACATGGCCATTGGCCACACAAACCTACTTTTTTGTTGGGTTTTCTCAAGCTATAGTTCCCCATGTCTATGTTCGCTTTCCTTTTTTATTATCGAATCGAGATTCATATGCTACAGGTAGAGTTTAATCATTGTAGTCTTTTAAATGTCTTGTTTTAGTAAAATCTAAAGGTAAAAGCTATGATACTACAGATAATTACAAAAATATAAGCAAACTTTGAACTTGAAAGTCCTCTCTTAATTTCTCACTTTTTTTAAAAAATTTAAAATTTTAATTTTGTGTATTGTTTTCATTATTTTTTTCTTTAGTTAGTTAAAGTAGATGTGCTCAATAGAAGCTGCAAAAAATGGTGCGAAGACAATTGCTATCCCAGCGAACCAATATTTGTGCCCTCACCCGATGCCATTGAGGAGGATGATGGTGTTGTTTTGGCCTCCATGGTATGGGGTGGTTTTAATGAAAACAAAGTGGGTCTTTTAGTGCTGTGCGCCCGAACATGGAATGAAATCGGACGTTGTGTATTTCATACAAGCGGACCAGTGCCCAAGTGCTTACATGGTTGGTATGCCAAAGATGTGGTGTAGTTGTACAACAAAGAAACGTTCAATCTTAATAAATAAAAATTTTACTTAAAATTTTACAAACATTGAAATTAAAACTTCATATTGATAATATTGTAAATAAATTCCTCCCATTTCTTTTGGAATATACGATTGATTTTGCGGCGTTCTTCAGAGGTAAGTATAGAGTATCTGAAATAAAAAAGAAGTTTATTTATTTATTTTGAAAATAACCAAAATTGCTTCAACATACTTAATAGAATTTAAAGCCAACTGTTTGAGGAATTTTAAATCTGCCTCCGCTGGTGCTAAGGCCATAAAAGCATAATAAAAATCATAACTTAAACCCTTAGCATTCCATACACCAGGATCATCGGCTGATATAACAATGGGAAAATTTTCGGCAATTAAAAATGATGCCGGATGATTTCTCAAGTCCCAAACATAGCCCAATACTTGATTCGATAAGGGACTTACTTCAATGGCTATATTGCGTTTTTTAATGGTCGACCAGAGTTGCGGATGTTTGGGCAAGGCAAAGGCATGACCAATACGTTTGGTATTCAAAAGTAAAGCATCCATCATGTTCCAATCAGTGCGACCATACCAATCTAATCAAATAAAAATTTTATATAAAAAAAATTTTTTTTAAAAAGTAAACTCACTTGTCTCTCCAGCATGAAAGAAGAAATTTGCCGTTGAGGGCAAATCTGTTAATTCATTGGCAAATTTGTGCAAAGGATCTCCCGAATCTTCATGGCCAATTAAATCGAAACCAATTATGAAATTGGGCTTGGCATTACTGGAAATACAATTTTTTTGTCAGTAGTAGGGAAGGAAGTAAAATTTTAGTTTATCAGCGACTTACTGCAGTTGCTTAAATGTGGTTAAACGCTGAGTCATTTCATCTACTGTGGCTTTGTTGCGTTTGGCGTAAATTATTTTTAAGCCCACAAAATCTGGATGTTTGGCCTTGAAACTTTCAACAATTTTCTCCAATTCATTGGCCACTTCCAAGGAGTTAAATGTTACATTATTGTCACCGTACAGCTGTAAATAAAGGCAAATATTTAAAATATGTGCTTATGATTATGGCGTTGTCTGGCAAAGATTTTTCGAGTAAATAGAATTCGACTAATAGATGGTAAAAATCAAGCCGAGTTTAGTTTAATTTTTTTTATTCTTGAAAAATATATTCACATACAATTACAGAAGAACTGGTTTATGTCCATTCACTATGTAAATTTGTAGTTAGGACTTGATGCCTAGCCCCGAAAGATTAGTTGCACTTTGCAAACATATAATGCAACTTGATTAATGCAGGAGCAATAATCTCTTTACATTGTTAGACCCTCTACAGACATCGTTATATGGAATGAACATTCTCTTGGCCTTGGATCAAATTAGGCAAAGATCAGAAATCAATGTAACCATCATCCATCAGTGTTGTTTATGAATGTTAGTCACTTTAAACCATCTTTATCGATAGTAGAAGCAGTCAATCCAATTGCACTAATCTACTGAAGTAGCGTACCATATCTCATCTCATCTTGACATCACGTCAACACTTCGATAATGAAAGAGCCATTACTGCGTATTGCCTGGACAAAAGGATTTCATAGGTACTCAAAGGGACCCTATAGCTGCTTATCGGTAACAACTATATTATCCGCAAGCTGAGATTGTATCCCATTGTTTACTGCCTAGGGTAATAAATACTACCCACGACCTAGATCCATCTCTGGTAAAGTTTTGGTATTTTAGAGTTAATGTCGGCGTATTTAGAGTGCGCCAAGGTTATTGGTTTCCTTTGTTGAACTCTGTATGTTAATTCCGTATAGTTCGCTATGAACCAATAAAGAAACCTGAACTCATGAAATAAATTTGAAGGTGATATAATAGTAACGCTTTCTTTCCAATTTCCCTATAACCTTTACTATCCAAACTATGCTCCCTCTCTCTCTCTTCTAGAACGAAATTACAATGGGTTATTTTGACCTCTGGGTTTTGTACTTGTCCCAATGACATGTACACGTCCTCTAAGCGAACTTAACCTAACCTAATAGTGACGCTTCTGTTCACGTGTGTACTTCGTACAAACGACCTTGTGAAATACGTGCATTGTAGACCGGACGATCAAGACTGTATACCATTAAAGAAAGATCATGTGTAGATTTTTGAAAATCTTCACATTGTTGCGGATCACACGTCATTGTCGGATTGTGGTACCAACAGTCGCTCACATATTAAGAAGTAGAGTAGGACGGGTTTCAATTAGAATCAGCAAAATTCTTTAGTGTATTTACGGGTATACCCTATGATACTTAACTAATACAAACATATTAAAGGTTATGTCAATAATCAGAGGAGGTGATGCTACCATTACTGTCATTGTCGGATGCTTGTTTAATTTGGGGTGTTATATGATGTCACGTTGTCTAGTAGGTAGCGCGTGTGCTTATTACAAGCGAGCTTGAACAACGTGGTTCAAAGCCCAGCTCAGACATCTCGAATAAAAGGAAATATTCAAAAATATAGTCACCGTAGTCTAGCAGGTAGTGTGATGGCCACAAACCTCAGGTCAAACATCTACAAAACGTAATATAAAGAAAAAATTATCAGTGACTTCCTCTCAGCTGATTTCTGGTAAAAGCTCTGAGAGTAAATAAAATTGCCATGAAAAGTTTTTCAAAATTGGAGTCGACTTTAAACTGTAGGTCACGCTACTCGGATAAAATTAACTTACACAACCTGAGAAGTGTGAGAAACTACGTCATAATTCGAACTAAAGGGTTGTAATGACCAATTAAGTAAGCAAGCGTGACATAGCAGCTGTTTTAATTAGAGATTATTGTGTAGTCTGTCACTTGAATTATTATTTTAAATTTTTATTGGTCGTTTCAACATAGCATTTAGAAAAAAAAAAAATGCGTAAAAAACATTAAAATCTACTTACCGGTGATAGAGATGCCCTTATTTCTGCATATATTATGTTATCTTCACACAATTCCTCCAGCAAACGTTTGTGGTAAAAACAAAAGGCCGGCTGATATTTATACAGCTGATCGACAGTTTGAAAAATATTCTCAAAACGCTTCCATATCTTCCGTCTATCAGTGATCATTGCTTATAAAATAACGCAATAAAAGCGTAAAAATTAGAACTTTTTTATAATTAACCTCTACTTACATTCCGGATGCATGCTGTACATGTTAATGTGCTTCTCCAATTGTTTCTCATACAAACGCTTATCCTCGGCATTTATACGTTCCAAACAAATATTCTGCACTTCACTATGACATTTGTTCTGATCGTAGGTGAATATTAAAAGGCCACTAACATCACGGCAGGTATACAAATTATCTAAATTTGTTAGATTACCTATTACCCATTTGGAACTAACCATGCCTTTATTGTGGCCATGTAGCAAAGCACCCTTGGGCATTTTTTGTATGATGCGAAAAACTTCACTTTGACGCAAATACTGTTTGCCTTGGAAAAAATGCATGGCTGGTGGATATTTGGTGGGATCTTTAAAGCCTTCGGCTATCTAAGCAATAAAACTTTTTGTTATTGAAATATAGTTTGTTTTTAAATGTTATCCGTTTACCTCTTCCTTTTTAGCGTTCATTAAAATGCTGTTGGCTTTCTCTTCGGCCGATGATAACCACAAATTACCGCCCAATGATGACATACGCTCTGCTTCCATAATTTTATTACGTAAAGCATCGTAAGCTGGAACAATTAGTTGGGGACATTATAATAATTAGTGGGGAAATATTACCATAAATAATTACAAGTGGTTATACACATTTTTTTTAAATGTTTGGGTATGGAAATTCTTCTGTTGTGGGTAATTTGCGATTATGACACATAAAATTATTTTTGAATTTGGCAATGGTAGTGTAGGTTTCTATTGGACTCATGTGCAAGATAGGGGCTTTTTTTATTGTACGAGTACTAAGCATTCTTTTATTGTGATGTGATCATATTTTTATGTCTAGGAGGTAGTGTGTTGGCTTATTAGATATGTGGCCCCGGTTCACACCCTGGGCCAGACATCTCTAGCAAAACGTAATAAAAAAAATATTTTTCCTCGGCGATTTCCTCAGCAGATTTGTGGGAGTATATAAAATTGCCAAGAAAAAGTTTCTCGAAAAAATCTGTTGTTCAGAGTCGACTTTAAACAGTAGGTCCCGTCGCGCTTGTATAAAATTAACACTTACTGACTAAAAGGTTTGTAATGACTAATTATGTATGTATATATATAGGTTGTGAGCCTTAACGCACTGTAATATCGCATTTGCGCCAGATGCATCCTAAACCTATAATCACTGCTGATTATACTTTCCAAAGCACACATAATTTGTAAGATTATTGTGAAACATGAATACAACATAAATCCGCACAAAGGTATTGGCAATCTAACAATATCAAACTAATTTTGGATCGACTTAAATCGTAATTGAATGTGGCAAAGTCTGAACTGTTTTAAGATGGATGACGAAAAATTTTCCAACCACTATTTCAATAGGACTTGTAACATCGCCCGGAAAGTTATATAATGAAATATTACAACCTCATGTCTAGTCATGGAGTTTTAAACGAATAAGTTGTCCGGAGTACAGATCACTCGTAATCATCTTACATGATTTTCGCAACTCATGTCGGTTTTAATATCCCTAACTTAAGCGAGTTTGGTAGTCAATTTGAGTAGGTTAGATAGGATTGGCAGGAGAGCGATATAAATAATTTCTATTCCCATTTGTGTTCAAAAACATGTACCTGTGTAATTGGTACGACTTAGTGAATAAATACAGTAGGATGATATAAATCGATTTCTATTTCTAGGGGAATAATTAACAAAAAATATCACACGCAAAAATCTGCATCTGAATATAATAAGAATAAACTAACGATGCATTAACTAAAGCCTAGACGCGCTCAAAGCATTTTGCAATTACGATGAATACAGAGTTTTAAAGCTAAGAATTATAGTCGCATACTTCGCATTAATGTAGCCTCTAAAAAGTCATACTGTGGATGACCCAGTCTTCTGAATTTAGCACAAATGAAGCAACTACAAGTAAAGCAAATAATCTTTTGTAATCATAGAACGCACAAATCTGTTGCATTATAACCCAACTAGGTTCCTTGTTCCATCTAGCCAGTGTTAACTTCTGTAGCTCACGAGTAGGGAGTAAAGTCGCTGTCCTTTACTCCCTACTCATACAATCCCTGTGCGTTATATACAGCTTAATGACTATTCTAGTTAGCCTGTCATGTCTTTACATTATAGTTTGGAACTAATAAAATGACTTCTGATTATAGCGAATAATTTTTTTGTGTATTTTTAATTCTTTAAAAATCTTAATAATTTTTGAAAAAACACTGAAGATATTTGGCATAAAAGGAAGTCATGCTAATTAAAGTTTCCAATTTAAAACCACAATTAAGTCCTTCTTTTAACTACACCTTATAATATATTATCGATGGTTCACATGTGCTAGGTTTTAGCAAGAACAAACCAGTTAAAATATATCCTCAAGAATTATTATTTTTTTTTATTATACAATGAATATGCAGTCGCTGTAGTCTAGTATACAGTGTGTTGGCTTATTAGGCGTGAGGCCACGGTTCAAAACTCAGGTAAGACATTCCAACAAAACGATATATGAGAAAATATTTCTTCGGCGACTGCCTCTAACTAGATTTCTGACAAAAACTCTGAGAGTAAATAAATATTGCCATGAAAAAGTTTCCCAAGAGCCTGTCGTTCGAAGTCAACTTTAAACTGTAGGTACTGCCACATTCACGTATAATATGAACACACACAACATAAGTGGCGTTTGAAACTAGGTCGTAATCTTGACTAAAGAGTTATAATGCCTAATTAAGTATGTAAGTATGAATATGGACATTATATAAAATGAACTATAGACTATAGCAGTGGCGACTAAAATACCCTGAGTGATTATTAAATAAAAGTTAGTTAATTAAAGTGCATTATGCCTTGACACTAGTGCTGACAAAGGAATTTGTATAGAGGGTTAATTCTATCGAAAATAATATTAATTATTCCTTTTATTATTTACTTTGTATTATTATTGTTGTTAGCAATAATTAGAATTCTAACAAATCTAATAATCAGCAGCTGACATGCAAGTCATACTCTTATTAACATGCTTCTTATTCGCACCTGTTATTAAATTATCATAAACAATTTTTATTTTTGGTGTAAAATTTGCTAATCACATAATGGAAAAAAAGGTAAACCAAAAAAAAAAAAAAAAAAAAGAAACAGAAAGAGAAAGAGAAAAAATCATAAGAAAATAATAAAATAATCAAAATAACAAAAAAAAAAACGCAAATAAAGCATCATAATAAAATTCAAAAGGTCACCACTAAATGATACGATTGATCCATTAAAAATCATCAATTTTTTATCACAGAAATTTTTTTAACACTCAATTGCTCTCAGTTACATAACAAACACTCACATAATTCCATGGAATCCACTTTGAAATAGAAATTTAAAATGAAAACAATTATTAAACATTTTGAATAAATGGCCGCAGATTTAAGCATATTTTTGTTAAAATCGTTTTTTAATTATGGTTTCTTATTACTTTTTATTTTATTAGCATTTATTTTTAAT